>CM055855.1:22507500-23107500 GCA_029490765.1 Euthynnus affinis
AGACAGTCGGCGTTAGCGGCTAGCTGGTGAGCATAGTAGAGCTTTTAGCAGCTTAAAGAGGGAAAAAAAGAGAACTTACATTCGTTCAGGTGGCCAGAAATACGACTCCTAATGAATGATAATGTTGCTCCGTAAACTGCTGGATGTACAAACAGGCAGCAGTTTTGCGAACACATTGGCCTTATAAACTTTACAAGGTGATAATAGGTCGATTTTCTCTGACCTCAGTTGGCTTGCAAAACATCGTTGCTTCAAATTCTCAGGAGAAAGTGGTGCAGAACAGGATGTTTTGGTGTCAGAGAAAAGCACACAGATGCATTAATTTTAAACTTTATTCAATCAGGTAGTCGCACACAAAGAGAACAAGACACATAAAGCACACAGTACAATCATAATGAAGCCAAAGAATCAATTACAAGAATCATAATAAAAACATCACATAATGAAGTTTTAAAATCCTCCCCCCAAGAGGAATGAAAGAATCTAGTTTGAGGGCAGCTTGTAGTTTCTTTCATTTAAAAGGTGCAGAGTATCATCAACATGTGACATCTAAGGTTAAGTAGTTACTGGATCCTCAGCTGCAGTTCGACTTTTACAATTTACTGTCAGAGGAGATGTGAAGAAGCTTCAGTCGTAGAGTTTTATAGAGGAACATCATGAGATGACCGTTTCCTCTTGTCTGCGGGGAAGTCCAACAAACGTTGTGCTACCGAGACTGATAATGATGTAACAGTGATGTAATCTTCTCAGAGTTGGTCTGGACTGACGCTTAGATTCAAGGTTGTGTCCAATCTTTATCTACGGTTGTAGAAAAAAAAAAAAAAAAGGTCTAAAATTAGGTGGTTTCTGTGAGTTTTGTCTGTTCATTCTTCCCAGATAGATTTTCTTGAACAGAGGTCAGCTTGTGTTGCGACTTTCATCACAAATTCAATCATCGTCATTTTAAGTCTTCTTTTACGACACGCAAGTATATATTTCACAACATTTCAACCACTTAGTCTCATACTCAAACTGTCAGAAGTTGTGTCCTGTTGAAAGTTTATAATCCAGAGTCTATTATAAGCATGTGTATGAGCCACTTGATGACCTCAATTATACACTTTCCTCCAGTCAGCCTCATTTCCTGTGATAGTTTTAAACTCGCCGTGCTTTCACCTTAGGAAGCACAAGAAATTATGAACATCAGATGACGCTTTATAGCGGCTCAAATTGAATTCACTCAGTGACAGCTGTGGAGCGGAGCAGCTGACAACCATGTGGCAGCCTGGAAACGACAGCTAACGGCAGAGTGAAGACTCCCAAAAATGATACGAAAGGCATTATAAAAGAAAGAGAAGAGAAGGCCTTGAGCCTGTGTGTGTGTGTGAGAGAGAGAGATTGTTATTCCTCGTCTGTGCCCCCTTCCTGTTGGCCGTGAATTTGGTCCGCTACCAGTTTCCTCTTTTGTGAGAGCGTTGCTTTGCTTTAATTCACACAGGTTTGTTGGAACAGAGACCAAGGACTCAGCACTTTTCCTGTCATTTTTCTTTTCTTCTCTTTCTTTTTTTTTTTTTTTTTAAAGAATAAATGTCAAAAATCTCAGATTCCAGCATCTTAAATGTGGAAATTTTTCTGGTTTCTTTAGTCCTCTTATGATTGTAAACCGAATATTTTTCAGTTGTTGACTGTTGGTGAAGGCAAAAGAAGATATTTGAGGGTGTCACCTTAAGTTTTAGGAAACGCTGATCACTGTTTTTCACATTTCATGGACCACACAACTCATTATCCGAGAAAAATAACGGACAGATTAATCTATAATCAAAACATTTGTTAGTTGCAGCTGTGTGTGTGTGTGTGTGTTTATTTCATACTGCTTCTTTAACAGGTCCATTATTTTGGTTAATACCAATGATACTGCCAATTCCACAATGGAAAGATTTCCTAATCAACAAATCAAATTACTGTGTTATTAAGGTAAAAGACCTGCCATTGCAGTGAAATTGCTTCAACCAGTTACAAATCAACTTGTTTCAAGAATCGTTAAGCGAGACGGAATACTTTATAATCATAAAAAATGACACATAATTCTGCTGTAACTATACCCAAACACACTAATGGGCAACGATGACATCTGCCAGCTGATACGGATCTAAAACAAACTGTTGAGTGTATTAAAAGCGACTCACAAACAAAACAGATTGAAAACATACAGGCATGTTGGTTCAAACACTGGCCCATCTTTGAACCTGACTGCTGCTGCTGCGGACAGTGGTGCACGGATGCAGCAACACTTGCATGTTCATGTCTGTCTGTGTGCTCGGTGATGTCCTTCCACGCAACATTAAAGTAACTCAAAAGTTTGCAGCTTTTGGAGTTCCTGCTGTTAATTTGCAGTCCTCTAAGTGTGATGACTGGTTGTTTAACCGAGCCAAGTGAAACTAAATTTGTAACACATTTGCAGTGGAGTGAACTAAGAGTGAACTTCATCTCGTTTTCTTTGATAACTACTGACCTCATCTGGTTAACAGGTGCTGGTGCAAGCAAACCTAAACAGATACTGTGATTAACCCTTGGAAAGGAAAGATTCAGGAGCCAATACATACATTGAAACAGGTTTTTTTTTTCTTGCTGTAATCATCCCTGCTGTTCATACTGACCACCATAATGCACTTCCAATGTAAGTAATGGAGGTCACAGTCCTCCTTCTGTACAAAAATGTATGTAAAAGTATATGTGAAGCTAATATGAAGCTTCATGAGTCAAATCAAGTCGATATCATTCAACATTACAGTCTTATTTTGTGCCAAATTCCTTGTTTTTGTTACGATCCTTCCACCGTAGCTCAACAGGAAAACTGTCCAAGGAAACACAAAGAGGGAATTTGACGCTAAAAAGTGGAAGGTATCCACTTTATTTGACTAACTCAGACTGCTGAAGCCTCATATAAGCTCCAAATAAACTTTTCAATGCATTTTTTGCTCAAGATGATGTATTGGATGAGATGATTGGATGAGATCCCCAACAACAGCTGCTTTAAAAGAATATAAAGTCTTGTCATTTCTGGATGTTTAACCACACAGAGTACAGATATATATATGAATAACTTCTTACAAAAACCATGAAACGCATACAGAAGAAGAATTTTATTCAGTGTTAATACAATAAATATACAAAACTCAAACTACTCGACATGCGACTGAAGGTGAAACCAGAGTGCATCTTATAATTACACCGAATCTTTTAGAGCAAAACAGCCGACCATCTGTAAATCGTACAAAATATACAAACATCCCTTCGATAATTTCATCAAAATTTAACTGTTAAGAGAAGCTTAAACGGGGAAAAAAAAAAAAAGTTCATTCTCAGTGTTTTTCTACCACACACACACACACACACCATGTTGATTATAAAGCAGAGCTTAAAGCCACAAGTCCATCCACAGTACATCACACAGTTCACATTGCATTGCAGTCTAACACCTTTCTCACATTTATCATCATGTCCTTTTGAAGCAAGTCAAAAAACAATAACAGCAAAGTTGTTTCTTTTTCATTTGTCATAATCTCAACGTTGCTTTGTACACAACTGGTGCTACTGGTCCAACGTAAGCCAGTATGTTAGCAAGAGAGGAGAGATAGAAGAACTGCATGAAGCCTTAACAGATTTTAAAAAAACGTCTCCAGTTAATCAGAATGATCAAAATTAAGACTTAAAAAGGCCTAAATTCCCTCTATTTACACCCCGACTGTACACACACACACACACACACATACGTACAAAGGCTTAACTGGCTTAAACATGAAACCGCGACAGACGACGTGATCGGACACATTCAAAGCTCCAACTGAAGAGTCTCGTACAGTATGTAGAAAAAAAAAAAGAAGACACATTCGAAGACATTTCAGAAGACTAAAATGCTTTTTGAAATTTCTTTTTTTTGATGACCACATAATAGAAATTAAACGATCTTCAGGTTTGATGTATTTGATTGCGGGAGTTCATTGATAGTCAGTCTGCAAGCAGTTATCAGAAACTTAAAAATCAACATTGCTGGCCCTTCCTGTTTTGTTTTTCTGATCTTTTTAAAGTCATTTTTATTGCAATAAATCGAGCACATATATTTAAAACCCGAGGGGGGGTAGGGAGGAGGACCAGTCGGTGTCTTAATTTTGTACAATCTCGTTTTAATATTTAACCTCGTCATGCAAGTGAAGAGTACATCCTGAGTTAAACTGAGGTAAATCTCCAGCACACAAGAAAAAAGTCGGAGACAAGTTACACTTTGACTGTATAAACATGCAGCTGTATATACAGAATAGTGGCTCTTGTATGGTAACTGTGTCACTGATTGGTTTCTTTCTTCTTTTTTTTCCTCTCTCTCAGGAAATGACACACACAAACAAAAAAAAAAAATAGGCTTCATGTGAAAACGATGCTGAACTCAGCTGGTGCATGTTATGAATAAAACATCTACGCAAATGAACAGGAAGGCGTGAGGCCGATATTATAAATATCCTTCCACTCCGAAAAGACCAGATTAAAGTGCAACCAAACATTATTTCACAATGGCTATGTAGGTCATTATAGGCAAAAGGACATCAAGCAAATAAATACCTGAAAGCGAATTTTTTTTAAAGTGACAGTCCACCCAAAATCAAAAATAAAAATATTTTAAATATCAAACACTGTTTTGTAGGCTGTTTAAAGTCTGTAGCTTGAATTTAGTGGTTAAAATAGATTCCGACTGGTTTCAAAAGAAACTTCTTGCAGCATAATCTATTTCTCGTCTGTCCATCTATAGGGTCACTATGTTGAATATGCTCTTTTAAGGTTTTTCAATTAGACTGGTTAGTCCATTTTATCCACCTTATTTTACCGTTTCCTGATTATTTTCAGCCGTTAAGCTACTGATGATAAAAACTTAACATTTCCTGCTACTGGTGCCTCGTATTAAAAGCTACTGGGAGGATTTTATCGAGAAGACGTTACAGGGGATTGCTTACCGTTACTTAATGAAAGCAGGTCCGACAACAAGATCTGGAGATATTTGCAGCTATTTGGCCTGCGGATCGGTTATAAAATACTGCAGGGAGGAATAATACAAGCAGAAAGAGCTACGGTGAAATGTTAGACGAAGAGCTGCAGACAACAGGCTCTCACTGCGTTTTCTGTAAACCGGCACACCTCCAGTTTCACATCAAGGTAAACAAACGTCTTTTATCTTACCAGTGGGAATAAAAAAATCAGTCTCACAGAGCCAACATGGCTCAGCACCCCATAAACTGGGGAAAACACTCCCAGTATATGGCTAAAAACAAGGAGGGTTTTTTTCCCCCGAGCAAAAAAATTGAGACCGGCTTGTTCAGTATGAGAATGTGCTGCTTTTGTTTAACTTACATTATTATGTATATAACCATAATTTATCGAGCAATTTGAATATGTCTGCTTGGGCTCTGGGTAAACTGCGATTGGAATTTGTCACCATTTTCTGACATTTTATAGAAAAAAAACAATCAATAAATAAAGATGATAACTAGTAGGTAATGAGGCTGATTTTGGGTGAAGCGTCACTTTAGGGAAGACTACACACACTCTCTAAATCCCAATTTCTGAGGAAAGCAGAATGTAGAAGGCAAGGCAGTGAACTGGAATGCACAGCATTCATCTTCAGCAATAAAACGTCACTCCACCTGGGGGCAGCAGTGTTAAATTATGGACTCATGGAAAACAGCAAAAAAAAATCAAAAAAAAAAAAAAAATCAGAGAAACGCTACTGACTGACAATTAACAGAAACTACTACAGTGAGTTCTAGACGCCGTCCATCTGTCTGATAATAAATTAATTTTTAAAAAATAGGAAGTAGTGATTAGATTGATAAATCAGAAGGACAGGCTCAGACACACAGGGCCGCACAGAACTTCTCAATCTGTTGCAGGTGGAAATGCCCAGGTAACTTCAGATGGTGGGACTTGGTTCGGCTACATTAGCGTCCGTCTACAGATAGAGAGACAGACAGGCCTCGAGGCGGCACCGACGTTTATAGGAGGCACACAAACATTCATTTAAAGTTGGCCAAACACACACACACACACGGAGAAAGAAAAAATTAAAATAATAAAGTTGAGCACGCTGGTTGAGTGGTAGGAGTGCAGCGCGGGTGACGAGTCCCAGAGTCAGTGATGAGAGTGCACGATGTCGGGTGGGGCGGGACGGAGAGCCGACGCCCTATTTGAATGTTCCTGGTTATCTCACTTCAGATTACAGATCAACCGTAGTGCACTCACACGTTAAGATATCGTCAGAAGGCCGGGGGAGGGCGGGAGAGGGACTCTCTGTGTGTTCAAACAGGACGGATGACTCGGTGGAAAGCTGGGTTGTCGCACTGAGAGGGGGAAGAGGCAAGGGGGTTGAGGGTCGGACGGAGAGAGAGAGAGAGAGATGAGCGGGCTCCGCAGTGGCCCATCAGATCTGCTCCTTGAAGCCTCCCGTCGCAGCCCTGGTGGCGGCGTTAGCGGCGGCCGTCTGGACCGTCTTGTTGGACATGACGCCTGTAGCGAACTCCTGCTGGGCCTTCTCGAAGCTGGCGCCGGTGGTACGGTACATCCCGTGGACCTGATGGAGTTTTAACAAAAAAAAAAGGGAGAAGGGCCGTTAGGGGAAAAAGAAGAAGAATACGAAGAAGAATTACAACTGAACATACGAGGAGGGACCCAGAAAATTCCTGGAAACCATCGACAGGATGGGAGTAGCGCGTAGTTATCTACCCTACAAGTCTGCCGATTCTAAAATTGGGACTGAGAGGGAGAAGGCTCGCCACTGTGGAAGACATCCAGGAAGAAAAAAGGACTACAGGAAATGTTTTTCAGGAATGGGAGAAGTGCTGGGACAAGTGTATCGCATCTCAAGAAGACTTGAGAAAGGTACTATTTTTTTAATCATTCCAGGATTTTTTTAGGTTCCCCCCCTCCTCGTATATTAACAGAAGCGACTCTTTTACGGCACGTTTTGTTGTGTATTCACCTTTTTGAACATGATGAGGGACATGACAGCCAGTGCGGTAAACAGAGCAGCGACGAGGATCATTATAATGCCCACTGGGATGCTCCGATTCAGGCCAGTCAAAGCGGAGATCCACCCACTGAAAAGGAAAAGAAAATCAACATGAAATCATTTTCTTACTCTGAGCAAATTTCATGAAAAGACCAAAACCAACAATGAACTGATCCTTCTTACAAGTACTGTGTGTGTGTGTGTATCCAAAGCCTGATATATTATATTCCTCTCTGTGCTGGAGACTTTCATTCTTCTAAAAGATATTAAAACATGTGAATGAGTCACACCATGTTCTTTCTTTCTTTACCATGAACACACACACACACAGTTTATTTTGACTCAATCCCACACACACACTGCCCTGCTGCTGCTGGAAATAGTCACTAAAGCACCAAATGTGTATTCATCTGCAGCTGAAAATAGTCCCCACCAAATATACTTTTTCCCCTGTTTGAGTAATGGTTACTAAAAATTACAGCACCCAGCTGTTTTAAGAAATTACTGAGGCTCTTTTTTTTTTTTTTTTTAAATGAAATGTACATTCAGTCGGAAACCAAAAGGCTCAAGGTTGAGTGCCACAGACAGGGTGGAGAAGCTGGAAAATACTGAAAGACAGACGAACACATTGTTGGTTTTGATCTTTTCCAAGGAATTTGTTGACAAAAAAATAGAAGAATATCACCAGTTTTATCCATTAACATCATAGCAGGTGGGTGCAGATTAAATTCAAGTATTTGGAAAATGATCTGAACAAATATCACCAAAGCAAAACTTCAATTAAACATCCATCTATGTTGAAAACCATGTACTGAATATTTCAGAGTAGGTGGCACTAAAACAACTGAAAATCTGAAATACACATTGATTTTTTTTTTTTTTTATTATCTTCTGGCCCGGTTTTTCTCACCTGGTTCCCCAACTGGTGATGCCGATAGACTGGAGGACGTATATGCCAAACTGACAGATGTAGACGAAGAAGAAAATAAAAAACCTGAATGAACTGTCACTCCTGCAGAGAGAAGAAAGAAAACAAACAAAACGGTGAACAAAACGGTGGGCATGAACAGCTGAAATGTTGTTGAAATTTGCTGGTTCCAACTTGTTAAATGTGAAGATTTAAGGGCTTTCTTTGTCTTCTGTAATGGTAAACTGTATGTTTTTGGGTTTGGGTGAACTGTGGGAACTAATAATTAGCATTTTCACTGTTTTACGACATTTTATTGAACAAAAAACTCATCGTTTAATCTAAAAAATAGATGCGGATTCAGGAAATTGAATCAAATCATGAAAATAACCATTAGTTGCAGCCCTACTTGAAAAGAAATCCATTTCTGATGTGTCGTCTTTACCTGAAAGCTCCATAAAGCGGCCTGTACCAACAGACGAAAGAGCAGGGTGTGAAGAGCAAGAACCAGAGGATGGCCAAGCCAAAGTCCACCCCGCGTGCTGTATCCACACAGAACCAGGCGAGGCAGGCGATCAAGTTCGCCAGCAGCGTCCCGGCATGAACTGAGAGGGGGGAAAAAAAAAAAGAAGAAGAAGAAGAAGAAGAAGAGAAAAACAAATATATAAAGTGAGTATCTGGATGGAGCTTTTAGTGAAAGTGGGACAGTGTAGCAGCCTTGGCATGTCACCGTTGTGTCAGAGCCTGGAAACTAGGCTGGAGGACGACTGTTTGCTTTCTGGCTGGCGCAGCAGTGTCCAGCGTCCCGCTAAGCTGAGGAAACACTTAATATTTCAGCAAGTAACACTGCGCAGGACTCAGAACAGGACACACACACACATTTAATAATTAATCTTCACCATTTTTTCTTGTTTCCTAATAGCGCCTGCTTGGTTTGAGGCGTTCTAACTTCACACTAACACATGGCCTGTTTCACTTCGGGGCTCAAACTTCACACCTCAGTGTGAAATATGACATTATCCTGCTGGTTGACCTAGCCGAGCCGAGCCGAGCGGGGGCGGATTGGATGGGAGACATTTGCATGCGCTGATGTGTGATCGAGATCCTTCTCCGCTTCAGCTGCAGTTTTTTTTTTTTCGGGTTTATTTTCTTTAATAAATAAACTGTGAAATTCTTTGCTTTTATTGACACTAATCTGTAAAGGAACAGGGAGGGAGAGACCTTTTAAAAGTATCCGCTGCTCTCTGAAGTCTGTATCTGAACCGACCCTCCGAGCGATCATCTGACCGAGGCACTTCATCGGGGCCACATGACTGCAACACGTGCCTCCGTCATGTGGATTCAGAATTCCACAGGAGGCCATTCATTCAGCGGATCACAGATGCAAATTATAATTTTTAACACTATTAGGACTAATCTGTAAATATAGAGGGAGGAGAAGCAGTTGCTCTTATTTAGGCGGGGTGAGGAGGAGGAAGGAGGGAGGGGGGGGGGGTTCCTGTTTTTGGCCTCTTTACACCAGCTCCCTATGTTTCAGAATTCATTTGAAGATCTTCCTGATGACTTTTAAGGGTCCTCATGGCCTCTTTCCCTCATATATTTCTGACCTCTGACCTTTCTGAGGTTGTTTTATCTGTTCCAGAGGCTGAAAACTTGCAGCACGATCATTTTGGCCGAGTCTCTGCATGTTGGTTTTTATCTGTTGTTGTTTTTTTTTTAAATCTAATGATTTTATGATTTGTACGTTTTATTTTGCTGCTCTGATGAAACACTTTGTAATGTTGAAAAGTTCTCTATAAATAAAAGGTTATTATTATTATTGTTCATGAGTAACACAAATTGAGTAACTTGTTAAAGAAATAATCATAAAATTGGGTTTGTTTGTTTTTGTTTTACTGGTCTGGTTCTGTTTAAATCTATACATACTGTAGTTATTACTGTACATAGAGACTATTATATTAGCTGGAATCAGGTCATTTATTGCATTAATATCATGATATGACATGAGTGTTTCTTTTCCAGGTTTTAAAGGCTGCGTGACAGTGAAGTGAAGCAACTTTCTGAACTTACCAGACTGTTCTTATTATTTACTTTTATCCACTCGGTCATTATATTCACATTACTGATGATTATTTATCAAAACTCACTGGTGTAAATATTTAGCGAAAGCGCCAGCAGTCATCCCTTCAATACTGTTGCAACATCCATGTCCAAGTAAGAAGTTTACAGGTTCTCTCACACATTTCTCAGCGACCCGCTTATTTCTTTTCTTTTCAATTTCATGACATTCGCATAAGAAATCCTGACATATATCTTCAAATATGAGAAAATAAACCAACTACTTACACATCCAGAGGTAGTACATGATCTTAACAGTCTTCTGAAACTCTACAGGAATGTCCACGGTGATGTCGTGGTAGAAACAGGGACCCACGGGGAACTTCTCTGGGAGGGGAGGCCAGTTGTTTTTCCTGCCTGAAACACGACAAGACAATCGTGCGAGTCACTATAAAGTTTTTATAAGAAATGTGAGTTCATGTTTTTACCTGCTACTCTTTTGAGAAGGATACAAATACAGTGTCATTAACAGTCTACACTTAAAAAACAGAGAGACAGAGAGGAAGAGGAAATGTGATTCCTGACTTGCTGCATGTCGCTGCTGCGGAGCGTGTACAGTTAACTCATCCTCTGATTTTCATTCCTGGATTCTGCTGTGCATGTAAATATAGTGACAAAAAAACAAACAAGTGCGGCACCTTCGGATGAGACGAACTTGGCTCTGAGAATCGAGGGAGATAGAAAATAGTGGCTGATATACACAAACTCTGTAGTGAATATAGGGGAATTTTAAGGAAAGATGCTTATTTGATTTGATGAAAAGATCGCCTCTCATGTCTGTAAACCAAATATGCTTTACTTAAAATGGTAAACATCCCTTAAAAACATCAAATTTTACAAGTTACTCCAACTATTGTGGCTCTTATTTTGAAATCAAATCGTGCAATGACTTCATAGAGGCCCCCCCGCTTGCCGTCTGGCAGCCTCACAGCGAAACAGTCACAGCAAGTAACTCTTCGCTAAAACTACAACATGTCGTTTTTTTTACGTTTCTGTTTGTGTGCAGATTAAACAAACAAGACGTGCGTTAATTAATAACACTGAGAGACGCTGATAGACGGATGTTTAATCTTTGGCTCGCCGTTTCCAGCCTTTCAGCTAAACTGAGATAATCGCCTCCTCGCTCTAGCTTCATATTTACCAAACAGACACGAGTAGTTTCCATCTTCTCCTCTAACTCTCTGCCAAAAAAGAAAACAATAATAAATAAGCATTTAAATCCCCCCCCCCCAAAAAATATCAAACTATTCTCTCAAACTAAGTGTGTGTGGTCATTGAATTCCCACCAGAAACAAAACAATTGTGCAGAAAAAAAGCTGCTGGTGGAAAAAAAAAAAAAATCATTTTTGGATTTGTATGGATTTAGAAAGTGTATCATCTTTAGTTGTGACAGCTGTTCTGCTCGCTGCTAACCTCCTGAAGCGCTGAGGGACTGCATCTCTCTCTCCCGCCGGTCCAGCTCGGCAGCCTTCCTCTCCAGCTCCTCCTGTCTCCTCAGCAGCTCGGCAGCTGCTCTCGACTGCTCCTGTAACACACGCAGAACAGATGTCAGCTCTCTGGTACGAGTACAGGAGTGTGCGTTTGTTTGTCTGTGTGTGTGTGTGTCGTGTTTTGTCTAAGAACTCTCATATATTTCCACACTTTTTCGGAATAAATCCAGCTCTCGCACTTATAGCGGGAGGAAGAGAGAGAGAGACATCACAGCAACGTGTTCCCTTCAAACAACATGTTTCAAGTTCTCTCAGACTCTGTGTCGTCTTCCCCCCTCGGCGAGGAAGCCCGACCGCGGCAACAGACTCCTGGCGGGGAACGACGTTTCTATCCACAAACTCGGCGGTGAAACCAGCAGTCGTGTTGATGCATTTTCTACCTTCAGCGCGCCGTCAGAACCTCGTCTTATAAAACGTGACACACAGACAGCTACACTTAAATCAGCGCGGCAACTGTAACCGCATAAATCTAGTGAAAAAGAAGCAGTTTTTTGGGGGAGGGGGGGGGGCATATACCTGTCCTCGAAGCTGCGAGTAGGCTGGAGGCTCCTCTGTGGGGCTCATGATGGCGGGTTGTGTGTTGGTGGACGGCGCTGCGGTCTTTGCTGCCACAACCGGAGGCGTCTACGGAGGAAACATACATGAGTTTATAGTCAAGAGGTGATGCAGTGGATGATTTGTGTGCTGTAATGATATAAAATATAGTTACAAATCTCTCTGGTGGCACATGTGTTAAGATTTGATGACAATATGTAAGACTAATGAGCACTGGGATTTGTGTCTTGTCTTATTTTTCCATCATTTTTTGATTAAAAATGTTAAATCCTCTCAGTTATTTGAACATGAGAAATAAGAGAAATGACTTGTCGCTCCTCTGAGTGCTGTGTGAACGCTGCCAGTAGATGTTCTGTAAATCTATTTTCACGTATTCAGCTCAGCGCTACCGGACCAAATGGCAAAGTACTCACTGGTTTGGCATCTGAGAAGGGATTGTACTCCTCTAACCCTGGAGGAGCCGTCGCTCTTGCTTGTGTCACTGATGGATCCTGGGAGAAAAAAACCCAACAGATTTAAAAGATCTCATATGACAACACTTTAAAAAAAACAGCTGACTGTTGATTGTAGAAGAAAGGCTTAACAAAAAAAGTGATGAATAACGTTATTGTGGTGCGAGAATACCACAATCTTGACATGTTGATCCTTGTATTGTTTTTTAAACCAAGGACACCAGTGGGAATCTTTACAGTAAGAGAAAAAATGGCCCAATGTGAGCGTAAAAAACCCTCCATTATTCTGCCAGATCAAGGCCAAACAGCGCTCTTTATTCAACATGCAACAGGCCTATAATTCAATACTGGCGAAAGACGGGATGATTCCAATAATCTTCACCAGAAGACGTCTATAAATAGCCGTGTCCGTGAGTTTCGGATGGGTGAGGGGTGAACGCTGCTCGCTGCTAAAGACAGAAATAATAATAATAATTTTTTTTTTTGTTTTTTTAAAAAAAAGGGAGACTGTGTGTTTTTCTACTGGGCTGCGCTTCACTACAAACACACACATTAAAATAAAAAAAATCCTCAGGCACTTTCTGATCCTTTTAACCACATTCTTGATCTGCGAGACGAGCATATTTAAACAGCCTTGCTCACAAAAGGCAAGTGGATGACAGTTGTACTATGTAAACTAGGGCTGCAACTAACCACTATTTTCTTTACTGATTAAATCTGTTGATTATTTTTCTTAACTGATGAGTTGTTTGGACTGTAAAATGTAAGAAAATGGTGAAAAATGTTTTCAAAGATGTCTTGTTTTGGCCACAAACTGAAAGATATTCAGTTTACAGTCACAAAAAAACTGAAGAAACTAGAAAAAATTCACATTTTGAGAAGCTGGAATCAGAGATTTTACTTTTTTTTTTTTCCTTTCCTCCACACAATTAAATCAACTAATTGTTGCAGCTCTACTGCAAACACACACACAAAAATAGCTGATGCCAGAACATTCCCTGACATATTTTAAGGATGAGTGGCTAAAACACTGGAGCACAGCTATATTTACTTATGGGGTGTATTTGTCTACAACTCCCACTAGAGTAACAGGCCACACTTTAAAAAAAAAAAAAAAAAAAAAAAGTACAATGTTCAACGGCTTCATTTGCATGGAAAATTCTCTCTTTTCATGCAGGCATCAGTTAAGTTTCTTTTATAGAATAAGCTTACCATCAGCTGCTAGTTTCATTCAAATTGCTGCTCAAGATTAACATCCAATCTGCGTTATTCCTGAAGCGCTCTATCCTTTTTTTTTTTTTTTTTAATCCCGTGTAGTCCTCTCTCTAGCAGCGTCTTTTAAATTTCTAGGAGCATCTCTCTTCCGCTGCCTCACAAAAACAAGACTGCGACTTGTCACCAGACCGGGGTCATAAATATTTCAGGCCGTGTTGTGTTTAAAGTTTAATAATCGCCCTTATTGCACAGCCTAACAAACACGCATGATCGCTGAGTGTTAAGTTCTGCCACTTGGAAAATCTAGAGTTAAAATCAAAAATCGTCACCGTGCCTCGCTCGACCTGTTGCGTAAAGTGACTTATTTCATGTGTTTCCTGTCACAGGCTCGAAGGCTGTTGTGGTCCTGATGTAGCTGGAACTGTGACGGGCTCTGTTGTTGTTGCACGGACAGGTGCAGAAATCTCACGAGTTGATGACATATTATCCAAGACTTCCAACAGTTTGCCTTCAAGCCTTAAAGCTGTGATATGTAAACACACTCTGTACAGGCTGTGCAACATTTCTCATTCGATTAAGCTACAACGTGATACCTGTGTTTCCATGCAGGGCCTTTTTTTTTTATTAACATGACACGGGAGCCTGATTTCTCTAATTAGCTTACATCCAGAGAAATAGGCCAAAACAGCATGACTGCTGATGATAAAAATCGAGGAGGAAAAGGCGCCCCGCGGGGACCCTAGCGCCACATGTCGCCATGACGGCACCATATGTTTTCATGAACTATTGACGATAGCTCAGAGGGGAGGGAATAAAGCTCCATTTCTCCTCAGGCGAAAGAAGTGCGAGCCATCAAATGACACACACACACACACACACAAAAAAATAAAAAAATATATATATAAAATAAAAATGGCAGCACAGCAGGGGTTCAGCAGTCGTGTCACTGTGTTAACGGGGCTCCATGAATAATTCACTTTCCATGCGTCTCCGCGGTCAAACTGTGCCGTCAGCATCTTTCACCATCACATTTTGATGCAGAGAGAAGGTGGAAACTTTTTTTTTTTAACATTTCTGTGATAAATTGAAGCTTCTACCACACTATGTTAACTCATAAAAGGCATTTAATGTCACTTAATCACAAGGTAAATGAATTAGTTCACTACATGACTGTTCATTCATTGATAAACAATACCAGATATGCTGAAAACTGTTCATGTCTTTATATAAAAATTAATATTTTGTCTTGTTTTGTTGCTGCTCAGACTATGAAAACAATCTTATACAACTTATAAAGAGCCGTTACAACTATGTCTGACATGTCACAGACCAAGTTATTTATATCAAATGTCATCAATACGTTCATCTATAATGAAAAATTAGAGCTGCAACTCACTAATATCGCCACTATGGAATAATCTGACATGTACAACACGATTTCCAAAATCTCAAACATATTCAAATTGCTTGTTTTGTCCGACCAACAGTCCAAAACCTGAAGATATTCATTCAAATTTCATACAAAACAAACAAAACTAGCAGATATTTACATTTTAGTAGCTGCAGCCAGTGATTTTTTTTGCCATATTTGCTTTAAAAACAATTTAAAAGGTTTATTCAGTTATCAAAATAGTTGCAGATTGATCCCTGTTGATGAATTATGCTTAAGTGCACCTGAGACATAAATAGGTGGAGGTACGGAGCGCTGCAGTCTGGCTGTAGGAGTCAGACGCTGAAGCAACACGCCTGCTCCCTCCATGACAAGACACTGTAAACACAACACTGCCTATAGATGGAGGCCTAAATAAAGCCAACGGCATAACGAAGGCATGACGGCGATGACATGTGCAACTATACAACCATAGAAATATGTTCCGCTTTCATCTACTTCTCTATTTCTGACAGCCAGTCCTGCAGAGTCCCTCAATTTACTGTTTATACGTCCTATTTTCATTTCTGCTATTCAAGAATCATCTCCTAAAATTCCCAAACCTCACACTGGGTTATTTTATTATTATCTCTGGTTTAGTATTGAAAGCCCTGAATGGGGAACCAATCTTATTTCAGGCTTAATTTTTCCATGTGTGTCTTAAAATAACATGTGAACAGTGAAAGAGGTTTTCATCGCTCTAATCGTTCCTCCTGTTCATCCCCTTCAAGTGTGCTTTCCACAGTCATTTAGTGCAAAAAAAATAAACAAATATGCATTTATTTAAGTTGATGTGAAGCTTGTATGAGGCTTCAGCAGTCTGAGTTAGTCATATCAAGTGGATATTTGACACATTTACTGTCTTTTTAGCATCAATTTCCCTCTTTGTGTTTCCCTGTTGAGCTGCGGTGGAAGTGTAATAACAAAAAGAGGGACTTCGGCATTAAAAAACACTGTAACAATGAAAGATATCTACTTGATTTGACTCATTTGAAGCTTCAGATAAACTTTTAAATACATTTTTGCCTCCATTATGAAGGGATCTTCTAATGGTCTGTATGAACAGGAGGGATGATTATGGCAACAAAAAAAACAACCTATTTCAGTGCTAATTTAGGCTCCTGACTGTTATTTTGTCATGAAAAAAAATGTGAAAACGTCCTTTAAAAAAAAATCTATTAAAGCGGTTAGTCAAGCAAAGTGAATCAAACCTTTGAACAGCAATAAATACAAATAGGTGCCTGTTACAAAGTCTATGAAGGGAAGGCTGTCAGACAGGTAGAAAGTTAAAACTGAAAAGTGGAAATATAGCGTATTAATAACACCAACCTTCCCACCCTGCTGCAGTCTGAACTACATCTGCTGTATCACCAGGAAGGCTTATACAAGACATCAAGCTAGCTAACACCTGTCTGTTACCTTTACATGTCCTGTCACTCCACTCCACAAAAAAAAAAAAAAAAAAACACCAAACAGAAAGTGACAAACATGAACTAAAGCCTGCCAACAAGCGAATTAACGTCTTATATCAGCTGCTGTTACTATAGTTGAAACTCAAGCAGCTTTATCAAGGCAGCGTCACACAGTAACGTCCGCCTGTTGTTTTATTAATGTGAAATAATGCAGCAGCTAATGCTAATGTGGCTAACGGTAGCTAGCTGACGTTACCTGAAACGGGTTGCTTAACTCCGGGTCCGCGAACGGGTTGCTGTCGAAATCCGACATCCTGCTTAAAGAAGGTGACTCGATTCGGTTAAAATGTGTTGTTGTTGTTTTTTTTACACAGCCAAAGTTAAAGAGTTCAGCGTTACTTCCAAAATAAACCACTTGCTTCTTTTTATTTTTTTATTTTTTTTTATGCTGTGACAGACGCAAGAGATGACACGGTCGGAAGTAAAAGTCAAATGTTGACTGCTGTTGTACACCGAGCTCAGAGATCGTCCTGGAGGAGGGAGATTGGTCACCAGGAGCGGGTCAAAGCGATGAGAAATCAGACGCTAGACGGAAGTTAAGCAACGTCACGTCCTAATGTAAAAGAAAACTTAAAGATCCACTCAAGACATGTTTTTACATATATATATATATATATAAAATACTCCACTTTTAATGATAATTTGTCTCCGATTCTCCACAAAAAAACAGCTCATTTATCGTGTTAAAATCACATCTTTAAAAAAATCAATAATCATTAAATATGCAAATTTAATATAGTCTGGGTGAATACTCTTTTCTGATTGGCCGGCAGGTGTGTTAAACGTTAAAAACCGTTTAATCCACACGTAGTTCGGCTCAAGTTTAATCACAGTTTGATATTCATCCGCTACCCAACCTGTAACCATAGCAACATTAAAAAGCACAGTGGTCAAAGCTTGCTGGTCTTGGAGTTTTGAAGAATGGGACGCAGCAGAGAGAGAGAGAAAAAAAAGATGGAGAAAGAAAGAGAGAAACCGAGCAAAAAACGGCACAGTGAACAGACACCTGTAGAGTTTAAAATGATAGAGGAAGAGAAGGATGAGATTAATACAAAAACGGCAACAAAATGGCAAATTAATTATCCCGAGAGACTTTCTCTACCAAAAGAACAAAAGAATAGGTGCTTAATGAAACCTTCTGTGAATTTTATGTCTCAAATCAGACTGGCAGCAAGTACAGTGTAGCAAGTTGTCATGACAACAGTAAACTCTTGTTTCATAACCTGTTGATTTTGAGTTCAATTGATAATGATATTGTTGGCAAATACTCGTGGTATAAGCAGGATTATCAACTTGTGGGTGCACGTTGAACAGTTTTAAGACACAACATGGAGAAGAAGAACCACCCGACGCACTGCTTGTTGATTATCCCTTACATATTTCATTATTTAAGTTTAACTGTTGGACACAATATGTCTCCTACATCACTGAAAAGTCCATCATCGTTAGTCTCATGATACCAGACAATCGCAGATCTCGGCCTACATACACGCTAGGTGCTTGAATGGCGGCAAAAACGGCCGCTAACAAACCTACACCCTGTAGAGATGTGAGTGATCTCTCTGGGAAGTCGTTAGAAAAGAAGAGATTAACACCAGACGAAAAACTTCATAATTCTGCTGTAGTTTTATTGAGGGCAGATGCTGTTATAATGCAGGGCATGGTTTATGGGCTGCAGATGAAAATTAGCTATAAGCTAACTGTGGTACAGTACATCAAATGGCAACATTTATGTTTACATGGTCCCAATAAATAACTAAGACAAGACAAAAAGAGACTTATAACACAAAATTAGTGTCTTCTCGCATCTTCTCCATCCAAAAGTAAACTCTGACTTCCCAAAGGCGGAAGTGTGACGTCGCTATATAGACATGTAGCTCCCTTACATTTTGTCAAGGACACGCCTTATCGGAAATTTTCAGGATTTTTTCTATGAGCACATAGAAACTTCCCACTTTCAGCAGATGAAAGTGAAAACAAACTCTGAACGTACATCATTCTGCACAATGAAGCTCAAACACTGAATTTCTGCAAGGAAAAGCAGATCATTTACGCTTGTAGATATAAAATTTAGCCATCAAAACATAAAACTTGACAGTAAAAGGAATTGTTCTTTTCTACATGTTGTATATTTTCAATTTTGACAAATAAAGTTGATGAAGAAAATGAATATATAAAGGACGAGTTCATAATTTTTCCAAGTCTGTCTTAAAACAACAACCAGACTCCCAAATAAGCACTAATATAGGTTTTTCTGTAAAATGTAAATGTATTTAAAAGTTTATGTGAACTTAATTTTTCTTCTGGAAACTTTATTATATTTTCTTGTTTCCTGTTTGTTTTGCCCCAAACATTAATAGACTATACACTTCAAAAGTGAGACATACCAGGTGAGACATCTTATTGAAGTAAACAAGTAAAAGTACAGTTTTTCATGCTTCCATTACTATTTTATCATTCATTTATTGTTACATTTTATTCTCTTTATTTGTGATACAGTTGTACAGAGTGAGCCATTTAAAAGTATAGTGAAAGATTCCCTCAGATAATAGAGATGTCGGTCTTAATTATTAATCTAATGGAAATTGTTTTGTCCTGCTTGTTTGTTCACTTTCTTTGCTTTAAGCACTTAATTTTGTTGTGATATACAATTGTCAAAACAGATAATAAAAAGCTAAATAAAATGAGAAAAGTTTATCTGAAGCTAATATGAAGCTTCAAAGTGTCCAAAGGAGTCAAATCGAGTAGATATCTCTGAACGTTACAGTCTTTTTATTGTCAGAGTGGCTCTTTATGTTTCTATACTTCTACTGCAGCTCAACAGAGAAACACTCAGAGGAAATAAAAGAAGAGGCTAAAACTACTGCTATTTTGCATAAAAGACGTTAGATGAGTATGCAGTTTTTTTCTCACTTTCTTCCTCCCTGATAAGAACTGTAGTGCTGTTGTTGCCCTAGCAACACCCCCCCACACACACAGACACAGACACAGACACACACACATGTATATCAAAAGGTCTGTATCACATCACAGTGCAAGAAAAGATGAGGAGTACATTGTTTCTGGTGATTACAAAAAAGTCTGAAGATCTGCAATGTCCAAATATTTTGCAATAGTGTATTTATAAGGTAAAAGTTAGCCAATAAAATTGACCTTTGAACTCTTTCTTTCTTTCTTACTTCTACTTCAGAGGTAAATACTGTACCGCCACATTAACCCGACAGATAAATGTTACTGGTTACGTTGCACATTCAGATTTATCTCACAAAATATAACAAATAGCATTAGCATTAGCATTATATAGGAATTAAAAGTTCCACCGTGAACACAAGTTAACCCTTTGAAGTAAAAATCTGAATGCAGGACTTTTACTTTTGCAGAATTTCTATGGTGTGGTATTAATAGTTTAAGTTAAAGTCCATCTCCACTCAAAAATGTTTCTTTTCTTGTTACTTCAGTTGAATGTTTTGGCTTCATTACGCAGAATGATGTACGTGTAGAGTTTGACATTTAAAGGTTGTTTTCACATACGTGTGCTGAAGTGGGGAAAGTTTCTGTGTGTTCGTTGGAAATCTAAACACATCATCAGCAGAATCTTGTGATTGGTTCACTCGCTCCATGTGAAAGCGTCAGAAGGATGTGACCCTTTAAGTGGTTGTGTCTCTGCGATGTTTCTGCTTTCGTTCAGGTATTTCCCCTGAAATGTTGCTAGAGACTCTTTCACACAAGCATTTCTATCCCTGAAAAGTTCAGGAACATTTCCTGCATGGTGTCATGTGTGAATGGGAGCAGGGATCGATATTCAGGGAAATCTGTATCATCAAGTTCCCACCTCAAGACCTTGTAACATTCCTGGGAAAATGCCTGCACAGCTGTGTTGTGAATAAAAGCAGTAACATTACAGGGACAAACACGTAAAGGGTTGCCTGGTCAATGCTTTTGCGGGTGATTTGTCCTGTAAACTTGTTGAATATTATAAACATTACAAGAAAATTAGCACTGGACAGAAACATGCTTCTTGCCCGCCAGGTTCCTGAAAATAACAAGAGACGTCTTCTGCCACGTACACGCAACTGGTTTCCTTCATCTGTTGAGTTGCATTGCTGCCATCTGCTGGACTGACCCTTGCCCCATTTATTACAGCGTTGCCATGGCATGTGTGAAAAGGCACAAGACGGAAATGTTCCTGAATGTAGCTGCATGTCTGAAGAGTAAAAATCAGTTGCAGTGACTAAAAGCTTATCCCAATAATTTACCGGGAACTATATGTGGAAGCGGCTTAGGTCTTGATCTGGTACAGGTTTCCCAGTGCTCAAGCTGTAAAGACTGATAATTACACCTTGAGGTAGACGGGCAGTCCACACCTTTACTTGAAGAGTTTACTGACTTTTATGTAAACAGTGTCATGGCTTAATATCAAGCATGAAATGTTCCTGGACTTTTCAGGGATAGACTGCATGCGTGTGAAAAGGATTTAAGTTAGAGGGGTGTACCCTAAAAGTACGATTTAAGACATCACAATTTTGGAAACTGATCTTGGTCCGATATGCAACTTTACACACATGTGATGTGATGTGGAAAGTTGAAACCTCCAGTGCACAAACACTCACAAGTCAGTCTCTAAATGCTTCACTCATAGAGACTGCAGATTATCTCCCAGTTTTAAATAGTTAAAACTGGATGGAAACAATCCAAAGTCTTTAGGATAGCCCTTCATATTTAACTGAAGTAGCAGATCTTGTGTCCAGCAGTTCAACTTTTTGAATGAAAAACAATTACATATTCATAGATAAGGAGGAGATGTCATTTTAAGAACTTCTAACTAGGTAAATTAACCTTTTTAGTGTAAAAACACACATTATTATTCAAAGTAGGGTATGTTTTATACATCTCAAACATGTCTGAAGGGGATCTTTAAGGAAAAAGTTTTGAGTAATGCCAATAGAAACATTCCCAGTTAGAAAAAGGGTGTAAATAAAGACATAGTTTGCTTGGGGCACCCTTAAATATCTAAATCCGCCCCTGTATCAGTCATAGAAAGCAAAGATCACTATGTGGTCGTTGTTCTAGTTGATTTAGCTCTACAGCCCGCTAGCAGCTGAAGCCCAGTCATGTGACATCAACTTGTCCAGCTCACACTTCCGCTACTGCGTGTACGTGAAAAAAAAAAAAAAAAAAAAGAAAAGTTGGGGTGAAATCTCAGAGAAGTTTGTCTTTGCTGGGGAACTTTAATAACGCTACTTTACACTAACAAACCGACAAGTTTATGAGCAGTTTGTAGCTCGACAGAAGAGCAGAACAACGTCTTGCTTTTTTTTTATTTTTATTTTTTGCAAATGAGGAGCATGTCGACGAGCGCTTTGTACAACGACCAAGGAGGAGCGGAGACAGCGGTGGAAGCTGGGCAGGAGAGCACCCCGACCTCCTCCAGCACCGGAGCCGCCTTTGGACTGTTCAGCGCAGACTTTAAAAAGTAGGATAAACCTTTTTTGGTGTCAACATTGTCAATTCTTTGCTATGTTAGACGGGGTTTTTTTTTATGAACTTGAAGCGGCTAATTTGTCAGCTGAGTTGGGGGAAAAGACAAGCTAGGCGCATGCAGTGATGGCGAATGACGGCTAGCAGTTTGTCACGGAACTGTTAAGTATCTAAAGTGCTATTTTTTATGTGACTTTTAGCAGCTTGTTTTGCTCTATTTAACCTTTGCAGTGTTTTTTTTGCACGGTGAGATAAAGCCGCTATTGAGAGGAGGGAGCAAGTTTTAGTTAGCAGCTGCAGGATATAAACATGTTAGCTTCATATACATATATATTTATATATACAAATGATATACTGAGCACTTTATTAGGTACAGCTGTGCAATCTAATGCAACAGCTCTGCCTTTAAGTCTACTTTTACTGAGCTTATACATCGGCATTTTTTGTTGACATTGTCAGAGAGGTGATAACTCCACTTTGTGTTTATTATTGAGGTCGTAGTGGGTGGTAGTTGTTGTGTACTGATGTGCATTATACTGAAAAGTGTGGCTAATATGTTGCTCAACCCATTAACATACATGAGGGAGGCAAAATAATGCATTCATACATTATATACAGTTTGCAGCAATGAGTAGACTTTACATAGATAGCATTTAGAAAAGTCTAATGTAATCTAAACAACAGAGAAGATTGATTAGTCTCTCCAGGTCACATCAGTAAACAAATAGACATTTCTGTGAGTGTCTGATCTTTGCAGAGTGCTTTTATAAATAGGACACAATAATTAGTTAACATAAATGACTTTTGAGGTTTCAGACTGTATAATTGTGCGTACAGTGAGGTGAGCTGATGCTGCACAGCAGGCCAACCCGGCTCAATGTGACGCTTTCGCTTTAGAGGAAGGTGAAGCTTACAGTTCCTTTCAGAGATCACATTTCTGTGGATGCGCGTATTGATAAGGGAGTTTAATTTAGTACCAAACTTTTGACAACCTGTCCGTGCCTTATTGTTATGCTACATGTGTTTAACCAGCATGAACGCGCACATACCATACAGGAACAAACATTTTCCGCCTGCAGGTGGATGGACTGACCATCACATGCCTTTTATTGTATTGCAGTCATATGTGTAAAATGCCTGCAAGAGAAATGAGTGGAAACCCCCCTGAAAAAAGATTAAAGTTGTCATTATCTGTTTTTCTCTCCTATGAAGAAGAGACGAGGTGTGTTTACCTCACCTCCAATCTGTGCTTTATACACAACCTCTGCCGAGCTACTACTGTAAACCGGCTCCTCTTCAGGCAGTAACTGTGTCCTGTGAGAGCCTCTCCGTCCGCCATGTTGGATCTTCAGTGTAAGATAACAGGTCATACGCAGGGTTTGTGTGCGGAAGGCGTTGTGCTGCGGCTGACAGGTGACTGATGCTCCTTTAAATCACATCTGTGGATCAACCCTGAGTCGTTGGTGCTTCTTCGACAACCTGTGACAAAACTGGCACTTTCAAGCAAAACTGTCCAGTTGTGTAAACCTCCTCTTTATTTTAAAATGATGTAGAATAGGCTGTTAATTCACTTAGTCGTGCTATTTAATAGGATACAATTGAAATTTGAGATGATTTTTTGTGAGTTTAGCTGTCTAAATCTCATAATAAATGCTATAAAACGAACACGACCAATCGAAAACATGAATTAATCAATGAAACTAACACATGTAGACTCTAAAATGCTTTATATAGAAAGTCAACAGTGGCAGTGAATTAATATAAACTTAAAATGTGTTTAAATTTGTCTGAAAACCACCTGTTTTATAAGGCAGACCATATATAGATAGATGGGAGAATGATCTGCACTTACATTAACATATTCAGGGATTTGAACTTCTACAACACGTCAAGATAAAATAAGTTGTTTTGTACTTATTTTAATACACATAATAAATAAGTGTAGATGTGCTCATGCAGGTCTCTGAGGCTCTATGTGTTTTCTGTGTAAGTACATCACATCACATCACAACTAACTTCTACACCGGCTCCTTTATAACCGCGTTCGATCGACTTCTCAGTCTTATTAAAACTGAAACCAGGTCAGTCAGCATGTTGTGGTCATGTGGTTCAGGTTTCGTTTCAACAAGCAGACACTAGAGGGCAGTCAAACATCAGTGTAACCAAGCTTTGCATTTTGTAATTTCTTGTTTAAGAAACAATAATAATAAAAAGATCAGTGTTTATGCAGCTTAGCTACTCTGGTTTTTATGCACAGCAGCTCTTCAGGTGTCGACTTATTAACTAAAGCACCTCAATGATGAGATGCTCTGTTAAGCTTTTATGTGCTCAAAAATACTGATATGAAAATAGTAGGAAATTTCCTCAAATCTGATGTGAGCAAGAGTTCAACTGCAACTTCTCATTTTTTTTTCCTTCTTTTCTTTTTGTGAGGCATCTTCTGATCAAGCGTTTTTCTGCTCTGGATGCCATTTTGCTGACTTTTCCTTGGTGTTTAAACGTCTCCCAGTATGCTAAAGTCAACCTCTAAAGCTGTCTCACATGACCGTCTTCCCAGTTAGGCAAGGCTAGGTCATATGTTTGACTACTTCTAGACCAAGCTGGAAGATCAGGGGAGGAGGAGGGGAGGGGAAAAAAAAGAAAGAAGAAGAAGAAGAAGAAAATACAAGAGCATGAATGATGCTTCTGTTTGCACATGTCTGACACAATTCACAATGCTCAAGCCTGTGTGTTACTTACACATGTGCTGCTTCGGTGCAACTATCTTATATTAGTGTGTGTCCTCCTCAGCATGAATGAGATCTTTGCATATTTGTTAATGAAATTTAACCCCCACCTTTTTAATAGCTGAGCTGAAAGTACAGACAGCTAGTTCTACAAAAAAAATTAAATCAGGTTGTGTTTTTGTTATTTGAAAATAGTGAATGTTTGTCGACGGCAACATTCCTGTAACGTTCTGTCGTCTCATAAGCTTCTTCCTGCCGACTGGAAAAGCTGTACGCAAGGCCCTCGCCAAAGCCTGGACACATGTGACTGATCTACCATGTGTGACTAAAGAGATATTTGACTGTGGCTGAGCTGTTTGGTCGTATTTGTTGTGTGAAAAGTGTTTATTTGAGCTGCTTTAAGAGACAGGGTTTTGATCTTAAGGGTGATTAGCGAGGTCTACTGTCTGTTTTACATCCAATCCAGGATTATTCCTCACTTAGAAAGGCATCATAGGTCAAGTAGAAGCGCTATAAGAGACTGAAATAAAGAGGAGATGATGCTAATAGATGCAGCAAAAACATGTGTTTTGCACTCTGAATTCCTGGCTCATGGAGAAGTGGTACCAGGTGTGTGATAGATAGCATCGTCAGTCCCTCACTGTGGATTTTTTGCAAGCTACAAAGCAGCAGTTAAATCAGTGAATGTAGATTTCCTAATCTTTTTTTTTTTATGTTGCAACACAAGCTCAACAAACTCAAGTCACAACTCACTGTGAAGAGTTACTGTTTGTTATGGTGTCATTAGCTTGTACCTGAAAACTAGCACAATCCATGAAAAGCTTATTTCTGCACGATGCACTTCATCATATCTTAAGCTCTTATTTTGACTCGCTGCAGACGCCTCTGCTCGCTGGTGTCAAGCGTTGCATTTGAGAGAGTGGATCCAAATATTTTAACAAGAAGAGCTGGCATATTTTCCCAGGCTTCCTGGCATTCCCGCTACACAGACTACATTTATTCCACCCCCTGTTATTTAGCATATTTTTAACCCTATGTGTAATATCGCTTCTCCTTATTTCCATTACATCTTCTTCTTTTGCTTTCCTGACAAAACAGACACACATTTTCACATTAAAAGTCTGAATGAATTGTAAAAGCTGCCAGAGTTTACTCATTAAAAGTCGCCAAAGAAAAACATCTAATTTATTCCAATACGGCTGAAAATGCGTCACACGGCTTTGTTTCTTACTAAACTAATTTAGGAACATGTGACTGGATCCATTCATTCATTCATCTCTGAATGAATGAAGGAATGCAGTCATATGTCCAGGTCACACTTGTTTATCATCAGCTCTCCACTTTGAAGTCCTTTTTTTTTTTAAACCTGCGTTAGAGAGACGTACCTAGACTATATACACTGTCACATCAAACAAGCTAATTCATTAACTACATTAATTAATCAGGCAGGGTTTTATTTAGTTATTCCCCTTTTGTAAAATGTCAAACCACGTGAATTTAAACAGTGGGTCTTGAATTAGTTGAATGAATCAGAAGCAATAGAAACAAAAAATGGTGAACGTTATTTGTTCCACTCAGATAAAAAGTTGCTTAATGATTAAACTTCTCCCTCAAATCTCTTGTATTTTGCATTGTTTTATAGTTATTAGTTGTTTTTCTTTAGATAAATTGGCGCCACTGACAAAAATTCAACCAAGTGGGGAAAAAAAATACTATTTTGTTTTTATCAAAGTCAAAAAAAAAGTGTGCACACTAATGCTAAACTCCTAAAAATCAACTTCCTGCTTCTGGTTGAAGTGATTATTACAACATACTGGATGATGAGATGCAAACAGTAACTGTGGGCTTATATGACTAACAGCCACATGGAGGCACTAATCTCTTAGTCAAGTGTGTGTGTGTCCATCATCTCCCTCTGGGAATGAAGTCTGTGTGTTTTTAATCAGGAACGTTTTTAGTACATATGCAAAATCTTCAGAATCTGATATTGTTTTATTATCAGTCAGTGAAAGCAGGAGAAGGTTACAACCACAGGAGATGAACAAAAAGCCTTTTTCAGATGTGATCTAATCCATAAGTACGGAGCTTAAATAGTTCACCATATGAGCAAATGGGGCTTTTTGTCGTCGCATCATAACAACATGGTATTAAATGAGATGGATACACAAGTGTCCCGTTTGTGATAAATATTCATTAGGAAACTGCCAACGGGGTAAATGGTTTTATAATCAATCTCAGCGAGCGACGGAAAGATTTGAAGAGCTCGTAATCAAGCAGACGTGATGCAGATGTTTTTGGCTTTTTTTTTTGATGTGTGTAGAGATTACTGTACGAGAGGGATGCAGGGATGATGGCGAACTGAAAGCAGCGGCTCCCAAAGGTGGCCCTGAAAGGTCGAGAGGGGTTCCCAGATTAATAAAGGGATAAACCTTGAGTGGAATAATATTGTTTTTTTTTAACTTTTCCCTCACTTTTTTTCTTTTTTTCTTATGAAATACGTACTTAAGCTGTTGTTTAAAACTCTAAAAATCCTTAAAATGCAACTATAAGTCAAAGAAAATTAATCTGCAACTATTTTTTACATCAAGTTTCAGACATTTTTCAAGCAAAAATGCCAAATACTTTTGATTCCAGCTTTTTTCTTTGTCATATTTTAAAGTAAACTGAATATTTTAAGCTGTTTTCCACAACTTTTTAACACCTTCCTCAAAAAGAATTATCAATTAATTGAGAAAATAATGTGCAGTACTTCATTTTAAAGGTCTAGAAGCCAAAAACATTGCTAACCACTGCACTTAAATATTCCTGATTCACTGTTCCAGCATAGCAAACGCTGTCCTATACAATACAACATAGATGTCACTGCATAAACCTGCATTAATTTACTCTTTGCCTTACTTGGGATCAGTGGAACAACCTGTTATACAAGATTGATATATTATCACCACTTCAAGTTGATAAGGTGAACGTGTTCCTGTTGACACATCAGCAGCATTCATTTGGAGTCACGCTTCTAGCCGGGACGACTAATGTAAGATTTAGTTGTTTTTTTTAACCACATCCTGAAAGAAAAAAGTGATTTCAGGAACTGATTGACTCATTAAAAGTCTTTAACAGAGCTGCTAAAAATAGCTGCAAATATATTTATTATAGTAGAAACCTACTTTTTCCAACATGCATCAATGTGACTGGAGTTGTCAGGAGGTCCAAGTCTTCCAAAAGAAAGCGTACGAGGCTGATTCTGCCCCTTGCAAAAAAAGTGTGCCACATCTTAAAGGGTATTTCCTGACATTCAGTCCAGCACTGTTATCTTTGATGTAGGCCTGTCCTGTTTGCCCTGTCAGCCAAACTTGGCAGCGTATTGCGCTCTCAGTTGTGTCAAGCTAAAGTGGATTATTGTGCAGCGAAGGTGATGAAAAGTAGCTCTGTGTTTACCCACCAGGGTAGATAAGGCCCTCCTTTTTCCCCTAGAGGGAAGTGACCACAGTCACACAGAGGCAGAGAGCCGCACACAGAGCCAGAAGGCAGGTGAGATAGCCTTCTTCCCAGAGGGAAAAATAAAATACATGTTGTAAAGAAGGGACGACTCGACCACGGCTTGTGACAGGCAGGTTGCTTCAGAAGAAACGTGGACCGCAGCAGAAGCAGCAGAAGGACGGAGGACTTACCCGAGTGAGCAGGCATTACCCTCATGCGTAAGGATGACTTGCCATTAGCGAGCTGACGGAGCATCTTGTGACTTTTTTTTTTTTTTGCCCAAGAGAAGAGGAAGGCAGTTGTGAATGACAGGCATAAAGCCAGTGGCGCCTGTGCTGTTTTTCCACTGTTCCCCTGTTTTGACAGCTATGAACAAGACAAGAAGACAACTGTAAATAAAGCCAAGAGAACAGAGCACACAGCCTGAAGAAAAGCAATTACCATAGGCACTCTTTCTTTTTTTTTTTTTAACTTTTATGTTACTTGAAATACAGTCAGTTTGGTTTGTGGATTGTGGATTTCTTTACACAGCTAACACACACACTTACACACACACACACACACAAACAGAAGGAACTGGTTTCTGATTTGGACTGAAGTGCCTCTGGGCTGCTTGCTGCTGTGGAGCAAAGCCGGTATGGATGGCGGTTTCTCTTTGCGCTCAGAGGCAGTAGGAGCTATGAGGATAGCGCTGATGTCCGCTGAGAACTTACAGCTCACTCTGAAGACCGCTGAGCCCAGTCAGGAAGAACAGGCCCTCACACGCACCACCAACAGTAGCCCCAAGGAGACACACAAAGCCGGGTACTGTAGTCAAGATCACCTACTGTAAACTGCACTTGTCTTACTCTGGAGACGCACTGTACACTGTGTTTGACAGAAGTTTTTTAGGTCAAGTTATTGTGTCTTCATTGTGTTGGATGCTTAGATTAGCTCAAAAAGTAGTGTCATAACTTTTGAAAGAGTGAAAAGCATGTCTTCTTAATGAGCATTGTTTGAAATGTGGATAAATTCAGATATAACAGACTAAAATAATGTTTTAAAATACTTTTTTCTAAATGGATGGTTCTGTTTAAAAGGGGATAGAAATAAAATATTCAGATTATTATTGTATCTAAAACATATATTTCCTTTTAAAAGTGAAAGATTTTGAATTAATTCTCAACATAAGATTCGAGTTGTTGATGAGCAGTTGTTATTTTCTGAATGACAAACACATGAAATTGGTAACTTTTACTTTTGAGTAACTTTTTAGACCAATGCTGAAATAACCACTGAGTCTACAACCAAGCTAGCAGCTCTGTTTTTGAGCAAAATGTAATGTCAACATGCTAACATGTTGATGTTTTAGCAGGTTTAATGTTTACCGTGTTGTCACCATCTTGGTTAAGCGTGTTGGCAAGTACCGCTCAGCCATTAGTCTTGCAGGTATTTGGTCTTAAACCAAAGTATTGTACGTTTTAAACCTTTAACCTGTTGATGTCGAATGTTATTACAGTTTACCCCGTGGGCAACATTACTACCTGTATTAAATCTGTATCAAATGTCACGACAATCTATCCAATTGCTGTCAAGACATCTCTGAAAAAGCAGTGATGCCAAACTTCTGGTTGGGCTGCAACTAATGATTATTTTCATTTTTGATGAATCGCTTAGTCGCTCGGTCTATAAAATGTCAGAAAATGGTGAAAAGTGTTGATCATTGTTTCCCAAAGCCAAAGGTGACGTCTTCAAATGTCCAAATATATTCAGTTTACTATCATAGAAGACTAAAGACGCAAGGAAATATTGATTCATATTATGATATATTATATTCTATGTTATTTTAAATTCATTTGAGAGGCTGGAACCGGAGAAAAATGGTTAATCGATTATCAAAATGGGTTTCTGTCAATCAACTATTTGATTAATCGACTTATTGCGCTAGAGGAGATCGCCAATGTCCATCAAGACGTTACCTTTCTCCGTGTTGGGTACAAACAACCTGTTGTGTAGTTTTACAATGACATTGTGTGTTGTCATTAGTCGAGGAATGAGCATTTATTTATGAGCGCTTTGTCATGTGAGGAGCAGTTTTAGCAGAAGTTTTAGGCTGATACTGGCGCTGCTGTTGCGTTGGTAAAGATGAGATTCCTGCTGTTGCTTGTTTGTTTGGGTGCTTTGTCAGCGGACTCTTTGCCCCCTGAAGGCCCAGACAATGTACAGGACTGTTTGTCTTATAGCAACCACTGTGACCTTTGCCTGAGTACCCTGACAGATGTTGTATACATGGAAATTTCACAGTCCCCTTCAGTCAAGCTCGAACAGTTGAAACTGATTAGTCAGGTGCTTCGCTGTAACGTCTCTTGTCGACCGTAATAAGTGTAAGTAAACTGTGTTTTTCTGTCCTAAAGGAATGAAGACCTTAAAGAGATGTTGGAGAGCAACAAGGAGTCGCTCAAACTGGAGGCCATGAAAAGGGTCGTCGGGGTGAGAAACCTTTTTTCTTGTTAAAACGACCGGCTGAATTGTTGTCGTCTTCTCCTCTCGGCTGCAGGAATGTAAGACTGGTGAATATAAATGTGTTATTGTTTTCTTTTTCAGCTGATCGCCAAAGGGAAAAATGCGTCCGAGCTGTTTCCTGCTGTTGTGAAGAATGTCGCCAGTAAGAACATCGAGGTATGAAAGCATCATCATCACTACACTTGGTTGTCTTGACTAATACAAATGTGACACAACTGTAGACTGGATATAAATTTGTCGTCAGTTTGAAGTCAAAGAGTCGCTGCTTATGGTCAGCGCCATCTTTTCCGTGCTCTAGAAACACGCCCCGCTACCTCAGACTGAAGCTAACTCTTAACTGTCGAGTGGTGCCGACAACTTGTGCTAACATTAGCTAGCTAACATGGCAGGTGTTATCAATGACTAACATTTAAACTTACCGTAATTTTGCGACAATAGTCTGACTCAGTGCGAGTCCCAAAGCCGGGGAGCGAACTGTCAATGGACGCCCATACAGCGGACATCAAAGCTATTATTTCGCCTTTATATCTTTAGTAATGCAGTTATAATTTCCAAAATGACCACCAGTCTTGACTAATACTAATGTGACACAACCGTAGACTGGATATAAATTTGTAGTCAGTTTGAAGTCAAAAAGTTGCTGCTTATGGTCAGTGCCATCTTTTCTCCGCTACCTCGGACCAAAGCTAACTCTTAACTGTCGAGTGGTGCAGACGACTTGTGCTAACATTAGCTAGCTAACATGGCAGGTATTATTAATGAATAACATTAAACTTACCATCATTTTGCGACTCAATGTGAGTCCCAAAGCCAAGGAGTGAACTGTCAATGGACGCCCATACAGCGGACATCTAAGCTATTATTTCGCCTTTATATCTTTAGTAATGCAGTTATAATTTCCAAAATGACCACCAGCACACACTGAAGTTAGCGATTGACACCACAATGACTTGTTGAATTGGCGTCTGTTGGAGCATCCAGCGACTGGCGGTGGTATCGGACTTTAAGGGACTTGGCTTCAGTTTAAAGTCGTGGTTGTTGCCGCTTGGGCACATGTAGATTCTCTCGACTTCCACATACAGAACATCAGTAGGTTCATATGGATTGACGGGATTTAAAAGACTTTCCTTTCCTTTTTTTAAAAATTAATTTAGTGTATTTTTGTATTTTATTTAAACCATTAAACGTTGTTTTCGTTGAAGTTTACCTTTTTGTACAAAGTGGAGCTGAGACAATTAGTCTTTTTAATCAATTATTCAATCAGCAGCTCTTCTGATAATTAATTTCAATCAAAAAAACACCAAACATTTGCTGTTTCCTTTTCAAATGAGAGAAATTTGATGCTTTTGTTTCTGCTAAACTTCATATCTTTGGGTTATAATTATCATTACTCGTATTTCACTGTTCTCTGTCACTTTATAGCCAAAACAATTAATTATTCAAGAAACTAACCAGCAGATTAATTGTTAATGAAAATAATAAGTGTTCAGATATGTTTTAAGACATTTTAAAAAATGTTTTTGCTACACAAAACATTCAATAGTTGGAAATTTGTTTAACTTTTGGACACAAGATCACTGCTGCTTCAAATTCTCAGTGTTTGTGCGCTGGAGACTTCAAGTTTCCACATGACACTTGCGTACTGGATCACAATTAGCTTCCAAACTAGTTGTGATGTGACAAATCATGCTCGTACGTACATGCACCCAAACTTAGACTCTCACAGAAAACTTTCTTTCTTCAGCAGATGAATTTGAATTTGTCAAACTCTGCACAGGTTTCAAGTCTGCAAAGTTAAAGTCAAACATCCGAGTGAAGCAACAATAAACAGAACATGAAGACTCCACTTCATGAAATACCAAAATTCCCACCATAATTCCTGCTTTGAACATGATCAAGTCTGTATGAGAGGGGCTTATAAATGCCTGGAATTGTTTAAAAAAAAAAAAAAAAGAAATACCTTACCTTTCTCATCCTTTTCAAAGTATTCTCTTTCAGACGAACGCTCCTCCCATTCCTGGAAACATCTCTTGTAGTCGTCTTTTCTCCAGAGCCTCTTGTGTTTCTTCCTGGATTTCTTCCACGGCGGTGAATCTTCTTCCTCTCAGTCCCAATTTTAGCTCCACCAAGCTGTAGACACATGCTACCTAGTGGCTAATCTGATAACTGCACCCTTCTGCCGTGCTATCTAATGGCTTTCATGAATTTTTAGACCCCCCTCCTTCTTATATATTTACATATTTATATTTATATACATCAGTGAAGAATCACTATTAAAGCAAATAATAAATTCTGTGGAAGATTTTTTTAAAATTACACAACTTAATTCTGTATTTATAATAAATAGGTCAAATCTATTTGAAATACAAGATCTGTTTCACATTTTTCTTTAACCAGATCAGTCTTATTATTTACTATCATAAAACAAGTTATTGAAATATGAAATGTATTTTAGCAAGTGACTCAAGTTTAGATGAATTTAATTTAGGTTTGCTTCATCAATGAGAACCTTTCAATGAAGTATGTTTTAGAATAAATATCTCGCATCATTGGATCATAAATTAAAAGCTGAATTCTTCCTTATCAGTCACTAGAATATACAACTTCTGCAAATCATAAATCAGTGCAGCAGCAGCAGCAGCATGAAGATACTGTAAGATACTGTGTGTGTGTGTCCTGCATAAACGCTCCACTAAATCACGTAACGCGTATCGCCGGTCTCGACAGGCCCATGAACAGAATATCCCAGCGAACGTCCAAACCGCTAAGCAACAGCTCAAGAGGGGTTCCCATGCCCAGAACCTGTGAATATTGATTAGCGGCAGCAGAATAATCAGCTAGCGTGAGGGGCAGCATGTGAGCGGAGGAGGAGGAGGAGGAGGGGGGTAGGGTGGGAGGGGAGGGTGTCTGAAGCCGAGGCCGCTGTGTGCCAGGCTCGCTAGGTGGATGTAATTGGCAGAAGAGAGCCCGCAGTCACGTCTCCTCTCTCCCACCTCATACACACCAGCTGCTAAGGTAGTGTGAGGTCTTGGTCTATGTTTTCTCTCTCTCTCTCTCTTGCTTTCTTTTCCTAGTTCCTACTCATCTCCCAGTATATCTCACTAAAAAAAAAAGGCCTTCCCACCCTCATCTCATCTCATCTCTTCTTATCTCTCTCCACCATCCCTCTAAAAGGTGTAAGCCTCTCTGTTTAGCCGCCATCGATCCCCCCCCACCCCCCAGCTAATTAGAAAACAGCAGAAGAGCACGCAGGTTATCGATAATGTTGCGTGATTTAATATCGGCACGCTTTATTTTCTTAAATCGGCGCTGTGCTTCGTTTCAACATTATACATAAACGTGTGTGTTTGCATCGTTTTGAGCATACTCGCATGTGTGAGTGGAGATATATATATTAAAAAAATGGGAAATTTTCACTTGTAGAGCCTTTAATCGCCTACTTAGCGGTTCAAAAATGAAATCAGGCGTGTGCTGTGTGGTCATACAGTCCAGATCCTTGAGGGCAGATAGGTTGTGTCTCCTTTTTTATAGTGAGTAATGCCGTTAATTCCACCAGTAATGACCAGAATGATGATTGAGAGCTGCGGTGCACTGCTGCAGGTCAATACTCGCTGCATTAGAAAGCATGGTGCTGATTACCGGATGAAAGCTCTTGGGCGATTGTATCTTAAAAAAAAAGTAACCTTACCCCCCGACCTCCACCTTAAATTGGTTTGTAAATTAAACTGTGGATAGTCCCTCAAGTAAATCATCATTTTTCATAAGCAGTCGTATCCCCAGCTCCGTTATTTACGAATCCACCGGCTCTGTTTGTTCTTCTGTCTTTCTTGAATAGCCGACGTGAATCAGCAGAGGGAGCAACCTTTTGGCCTCCGGTTAAACCTGTCAGAAAGCAGGACAAATGTTATCTCAGGCTTTCCTGTGAGGAGGAGGAGGAGGAGGAGGGGAAGAAAGAGAGGAGGTGCAGGAGCTGAAACACAGGACAGGGGGTTCCATTAAATAATTCAGTGCCAATTTCTGAAAGGAACAAAAAAAAATACAGAACCTCGCTCTCTGCCTGAAACAACATGCGACTGAGTCTGCGGCTCAAGATAGGAAAACTTTCAAAACCAACTTTTTTTTTCTCTCCACCCTTTTGAAATAATAAACTGAGATTTCCCGCTGAGGAACAAAGCTTAAAGGAGGCTTTCTCTATTGTTTCATACATTAATGTCCCCTTTTATTCCGCTCATAGCGCTCGTCTTTTATCTTTTATTAGAAGTAAAAACATGCGACACATCCTCCTGTATAAACCTGCTTAAGTTCACAGCTGGTTTCCTAGATTGTTCCCCCTTTTTTTTTTTTTACAGCTGTTTTGATGTAATTGTCCTTTACAGCTCAAGAAGCTCGTCTATGTGTACCTGGTGAGGTACGCAGAGGACCAGCAGGACCTGGCTTTGCTATCCATCAGCACCTTCCAGCGGGCCCTCAAGGTAACTTCCTGTCTCTTATCTCTTTTATTATTACGAACACGGTCAAAAAATATTGATATTATTCCGAGAATGTTGTACGAGTGTTTTCTTATGCACGTTTCCAGAGAACTGGCTGTCTTTTCCTGACTTTTTTTTACTGCCATCATTAGCGATTTTCATGTCTTTTTTTGCCGCAGGACCCGAACCAGTTCATCCGGGCCAGCGCGCTGAGGGTTCTGTCCAGCATCCGCGTCCCTATAATCGTCCCCATCATGATGCTGGCCATCAAGGAGGCTGCAGCTGACCTGTCCCCGTACGTCAGGAAGACTTCTGCCCACGCCATTCAGAAGCTCTACAGGTACGGTTGTCGTACCGGTTGCCGGGGGGGGGGGAGCGCTGCAACAAGAGCAGCAGATATCGCATCCGTCGGCTCGCCTGACTCTCCTTACTACCTCATTCCTGAGCAGTTAACTCAGTGAATAGTTGTGTAATGTTGACAAAAGGAGTTTTACTCTGCTCTTATCTGCTGAGGGTTGGTAAGGATCCAAGAAGGGCTTAAAATATGAACAAAAGTAGGAAAAACTGAAGCAGTTTTTTTGTGATCAAGTTATTTTTACCAGACTGAATCAGAAAATAAAAGATGCTTATAGACAGTTGATCAGAGCACACAAACGTTCTCAGTATTCTGAGCACACGGAGTGGACATGATTTAATTTGTAAGTCCATCTAGTTTTCATGTGTGAATAATTGCCATTCCTTAATTGACAGTTTGTTTCAAAGCTCTCTCTCTCTTTCTCTTTCTCTCTCTCTCTCTCTTTCTTTTGTCTTCAAGCCTTGATCCAGAGCAGAAGGAGCAGCTGATAGAAGTGATCGAGAAACTGTTGAAAGACAAAAGCACAGTAAGTTAAGTGCCGTTTATCACAGCAACAAACCCATTCGCATGACCACTGGAGGGCGCCCCAGTCAAGCGATTCTCTCTCCTCTTAGCTCTCTATCCCACAGCTCATTCGGCAATGCCATGGTTTGTTAACACCCACTTAAACCCACACATCTTCAGATGCTCCTTGTTAAGTGTCCATTTGGAAGGAATTTTCGCACTGATGCTAGTGTCAGCTTAATTTTCTCAAAGGCCAACTTCTTCTTCTTTTCTCTTTTTTTTTTTTTCTTTCTCCTCCTCCTCCCTTAAAACGGAGCGTAAATTAGTCAGATTCTCAAATACGATGTTTAGGCCGGTCACAGACACAATGCAGGCAGCCCCCCCCCCTCCCCCCATTAGAAGTCAGTAGGCAGCACATTAATTTGAGGAGGTCACAGCGAATACTAAGGGTGCTTAAATGCCAATTTCAAATATGTAGAGGTTGACTACAGAATGCAGAGCGCGTTGTGTCGGTGCGTGCGAGTCATGCACAGTTTGTTATAATTATGTATTCATAGCGTATACCTATCATTATACAAACAAAACAAAGCAGCTTAGGCCAAGAGGGGGGGGGGGTGGAGGGGGGGGGGGGGGTGGATGGAAAGCCCCAGTACCAGATGCATAGCATATTTAGCCCCAGACGCTAACGAAGACAGATGACTTCTCCCCCCCGTTGGAGCCCACATTGTGAAGGCTGGGGGACGGAGAGAGAGGGCACTATCATCACACAGACACACAAGCACTATCAGTCGGTGATGAATGGTGAAAAAAAAAAAAACCCCAACATAGTGGATACTTAATAGCTATCAAGCCATGCATTTTTATGATGCTACAGGCGAAACCGTGTACCGTTTTAGTAGAAGTCCCACGACGATGGACGGTCTTCTCGCTATTTTATGTTGTTTTTTTATTTATTTTTTTTTTTTTTATTGCTGCTTCTATGAGCTGGTAGTAATGCCACAGGAGGATATCCTGGTGTTGAATCAATGCTGTCAGATGCTGCTGCTGCTGCTGCTGCTGCTGGTGTGTTTTCTAAAGGGGGGAAACATGTACTGTAGCTTTATGTAACTGAGTACTGGCCCACCAGTTTTACACGTAAAAAGGTCAACCGCTACGTTTTCATAACGTCGTCTGCATGAGTTTGTTAAAGCGGAGAAAATATAATCATCTCAGCTCGGACTTGAGAGACCAAAAATAAACTTTTTTTTAACAGGAAGCAGTGTGAGGTTGAAAGAGTGGACCAGACAGGAAGGCTCTAACGGAAAGATGCCATTGGTTGCATTATGGGAATTGTAGCATACCTGGGACTAAAAGTAAGGATATTTATGTCTCCTACTTGTGGTTTTGACTTCGATTTTTGACGCTATGTCCCTTCTGAGTGTCCCAACTGTATATAAATACACTACTACATCACCGGAGTGCCGCCTTTTTAATAACAAGAGTCATGATACATTGAGGAATATGCTTATAAGAGCAGGTAATGACTTTGATTTGTGTATTAAGCAACACCTATCCAGCTCATTTCCTTATAGCAGTGTCTATTCTGAAGGGTCACGTGGTGTTTAAGCAAATCCCAGCATGCATTGGGGGTGTCAGGTGGTAAACACGCAGGACAGGTCACCTTAAGACGAGTTCAGAGACGGACCGAATCCAGTCCTACCGCCTTTCCCAGGAAAATCACATCCGAATTGATGAGTCAGGTTCAGGATCCAGGTAGGTCTCCGCTGGCTCAGCTTTACTGGGATACTTTATCCTTAATGGTATTAGCTCCGCCTCCACCAGGTGTTTTAGCTTGTCATAGCAGGAAAAGCGCAGATGAAATATATATTTTTTTTATGATGTTCAAACACAGTTGTGCTTTTCCTGCTTTGACACGTCAAAATATCTTTTCTTACCTTACTTTGTCTTTTCAGGTTTAAGACAGCCGGCCATCTTCAGGTTTCTAAACCTGCATCGCCACATCATATAGATTTTTAATGAATCAATTTAACCGCAAATAAGCGAATTCATTTAGCTAAACGTCCATTCAGCTAATGTCACTACGCTGCCTGTGGAAGAAGGAAGGAAACATTTGGTTATCGTCCCCCAGTCTGTGGCGTTGTCCAGGCCTCCTGACATTTACCTTTACAGATGTGCCTGTTTGGTTAAATGGCTGTGACACACGGTGGGGGGCGGGGGGGTGGGGGGGGTGGACGGCGCCTGCTTATAGGCAGGATGGTTTAAAGAGAAAATGGGAAGGCCTGATGACAGAGACAACATAGGAGTTTGTGCAGCTGTTTTACCGTGATGGATCTATTATCCAGCCATTACAAGATAAATGATCGATCCCTCCCATCTCTCCCCTCCTGCACCTTCTGCAAAATTGAAATGAGAACAGAAAGGAGGGGCACGGAGAGGAGGAGGAGGGTGGGGGGCTATGATTAGGGGCTAGGTGAGATGCCCATTAATTTAAGAGGAAAAAAGGAGGGAGGAGAAAGAGAGCAGGAGAGGAGCAAAACGAAGGGAGGATAGGCCGACCCCACACCAGGCCATCAATCAAAAAGGCGCACGTTGTCTCTGGCGTGATGACCCAGCACTCTCTGCCTCTCTGGCACCCTAATTAGAATTCATAGCAAAATAGATGCAAGGAAACAGTTTGGGCCCTTCATAATTTTATAGGAAATTTATTGTTATTAGAAGAACCATTTGCTTAGTGTGATTTTTCCATTACCGGCTTGTCACGCAGGGTAGATAATATGGTCGAGGTGGTGGTGGGAGGGAGGGAGGGAGGGAGGGAGGGGTGGAGGAGGTGTATGAACTCCATAGATTGGGGTGTCAGTTTTGTTGATGGTGCATGTAGTTTACCTTGGAGCTGTGTCTAATGGGGGAAGTTGGTAGAGAATGCACAAAGCCTTTACAGTAGCATCCACACGCTGAGAAACTGTGTCGCCTGTAATAGCCTTTAGAGACGGGAGAGGCCCAGGGAAGGCGAGAATGACGCCCGCCACAGCAAAAAAAAAAAAAAAATACACAGTGGGAAGTATATATTCTGAATTTATTGCTTTGAGTAGGTTCATCTATGGCAGAATATGTCGTCTGAGATATTAATAAAAACACCCTGCTGTGCTTTAAGCTGCTGTGAAGCTACTCTAACACAGACACAAGCCTGCGTTACTCAGTTTTCATGATTTTTTTGTTTACACTGTACGTCAGAATAACGCACGATAATAAAACACCATCAACGTTTGACAAATAAATGTTGCTGGGAACAGTTTTAATAGGACCTATGCTCTGATATTCTCTATAAAAACCATTTTCAGTGGATTATCCAGAGAAATAAGGGACGTTGTCGGAAAGAGAAATGTTATTTTTCCTCTCCTTTTGCATTAGGATGATAGGAGAAATAACAAAAAGCACCTTCATGGCTAGCTACCAATCTACCAACATGTGTAACCCGATAATATTAATGAATGATTAAGCCAGTCTACACAACATCAAGGTCCTTAAACTGTCGCAGCTAACTGGAACGCAGCCGTTATTAAAAGATATTAATTACACATGTGTACTTTTTTTCTGTGATAACTGCCAAGCTCTCTGCAGTGAGGTCAGTGAGGGCGATCGTTTATTTATAATTTGGGTGGATTTAACCTTTAAAATATGTTACTGGAAGACAACACTGGACCCTAACTGGGTGACATCACCTGCACCTTTTACCTAAATGTGGTAAACGTGCTGTTTAATTACCATAAATGATGTCCAAGTCAGTTTTTTATTATGTGGAATTTCTTATCGCACTCTTAATTATTATTATTCTTCCTCTAGAGCTGAATCATAAATAGATAAAGACTCATTAGATGCAGCTTTTAGATTCACATGTTTTTCATTGCATGTCATCACAGAAATGCTGCTGCTGCTGCTGCTGATGTACACAAAGATATAATTGCAGATTTCCATTCAGGTGACATAAATTGAAAAGCAAATTAAAATGCATATTTTATATTCTTATTACAGCAGCTGTCAAGAGATGTCGTCGCTGTCAATAGATGGAAAATCTGTATACTAGCATGTTAGCTTTACCTGCATGTTCTCTGCAGCTGGGAACGTGCAGCTTGCATGTATGTAGAGTTTCTGCATGTGTGTGTCTCTCTGAGTAAATATAAGTTGATTCACGAGTGTGATATCATAAAAGGTAGACGTCTGACCCTCGCAGCCGTATTAGTGCGTAAATGTCAGAAAGGCGAATCGCCGCTTTTGGATTTTAAAGTCCTGAATTCTCCGAGAATCTACAGACGGCAGCCGGCGCACATATACACATTTCATACACTCGAGTACACACACACACACACATACACGCGCACACAATCAATGCAGGCTCATGACAATGCTGATGGGTAAATGCACCGGGTTCCCACAGGGCCACCGGGGGCCAGAAGGCTTTAATTGGGAAGACCAGATTCTGCTCCCTTTCTCCTTTTTCCTTCTCCACCCTCGCCTGCCCGTGATAATGCTGTTTGCATATTAATACGCTGCCATGTCACTCACTCAGTCTCACAGTCAGCCAGTCAGCCAGCCAGCAGGCAGTTGGGTGGTGGTGGTAGAGAGGGGCGAGGGGAGGGCGAGGGGAGGGCGAGGAGGAGGGGAGGGGGGGGGGGGGGCGGCATGCAACAGCCAAATGGGTTTTTTCCTTCTACCAATAAAACCGAGTTGATTATTGGCTCTCTCTCTCAGCTGCTGCTTCCTCCTTGTTCTCCTTTCTCTGGGAAATGAACTTTAAAATGAGAGGAAAAAAATATATTTTTATAGGGAAAAAATATAAGAAACTCTCTCATTGATGGGTTTTATTTCACAGGGTTGTGTAAATTTAGTCCGTTAAAACTTTTTAAGCGCGAACGTTTTACTTCTAATTATCAACTAACTACTTAGAGGCTGAACTGTGTGTATTGTAATCAAAGTTGTAAATTGGTGTTTTTCTTTCTCCCAAGTGCAATAATAGTACTTTTTTTTTTTTTTTTTGACCGGGTTCGTGTCCGTTAACCAGTCTTTTATTTCTCCAGAGTCTTTATATTACAGCTCGTTTAAAAAGATAAAGTATTTGTTCAGTTTGTCTAACAAAAAAACAACATATTCCTACAACTGTGTTATTATAGAGCGTGAGGGGAAAGAATAAAAACAATCAGCCTTTCCCTCATGAGTTTGTTTCTCTTTGTTCTTCACCTCCATCTGTAGCTGGTGGCCGGCAGCGTGGTGATGGCCTTCGAGGAGGTGTGTCCGGACCGCATCGACCTGATCCATAAGAACTACAGGAAGCTGTGTAACCTGCTGGTGGATGTGGAGGAGTGGGGCCAGGTGGTCATCATCTCCATGCTGACGCGGTATGCCAGGACTCAGTTCACCAGTCCCTGGAAAGAGGTGAGGCGCTCATCAACCCCCTAAATAACGATGGCAACTAAAGAGGATCCAGATCCATTAAGAGCCAATGCTCCATATATCTGTTTAAATATGTTCAAATCTTTTGTTAGGAAGCAGATTGGTTGGAGATGCTAACTAGCCCTTTAGCCCTTCCACAATAAAACACTGTTCCTCTAGGTCAGGCTCTTATTTTTGTGAGTGATACTATCCGACCATAAAGGATACATCTACATACTCTATATTTTCCTTATTGTCAACAAATCCCAAGAAAGCCAACGCATATATTGCACCGCTTACAGTGCATCGTTCTGCTGCTCTAAATACTCACAAGAGCACCAAAATGTATTAATCCGCTGGTGGAAATAGTCCCCAACAAATGCACTATTTAAACCCTTTGGTGCAAAAATCCAGGAACCTTATTATGGTTGTCTAAACCACTTAAAACAAATACCCAACAAGACTTCCTGGATTTAGTTTTTTTGGACTTTATCTGTTATCTGGGCCATCAGTACCATGCAGAGCTTCCTCCTCCTGTCGTCAACTCTATTTTTGACTAATTTTTTTTTTAAAGATTTATGTCTCAGTAAGAATTAATCAGTCAGAAAGTATTGATGGGCGGACTAAAGCATCGCTGGATTTGGTCTTTTCTGTGGGATTTGTTGACAAGACAATTAGAAGAATAAAAAAATAACACCAGATTTATCCTTTTCAAAAACTAGAATGTTAAAAATATATAAATTAAGATGGAAAATGAGAAATGAAATGTCATCGAACGTTCATTTGTAGTCATAATTTAGAGATTGAGATCGGAACATCTGCGTTAAACTCTTGTTTTTTAAAATCACATCTGTACATTTGAACCATTTTCACAATCTTGGATTTGTGTACAAAATGTGTTTCAGGGGAAATTAAGAGAATTTTAATGATTATTGTTGTAATATAGTTTCTCTAAAATACCTGTATTTTTCATGTAGTTAAAATACTGGTTTGTGCATATTCAGTTCACAACAATAAAATTCTAACGCTGTGTTTTGTCTACGTATGAGTCTCCGCTCCCTGAGAAAGTCCAGTTCACGAGCGTGACGTATGGCGTTTGTCTGCCGTTTCAGGGCGCCGTGTTCGACGAACACAACGAGAAGACGTTCTACGACTCCGACTCGGAGGAGAAAAAAGGCCAGGACGAGCCGGCGCCTTACATCATGGATCCGGATCACAGACTGCTGCTCAGGAACACCAAACCTCTACTGCAGAGCAGGAACACCGCTGTGAGTCAGACTGAATCTGAACACGCTTAAACGACAGACATATAAACATCTTATCTTTTTAAGACTCGGAGACAAGTCGGAGTAGAATAAAAACATGAGGCTTATTGAAATTCATTGTTAAAGAGTCGGAGAGTAAATGTGTTGTGTGCTGCTTTTAACCTGTTGAGAGAAATATAAACAGCATTGATCAAAGATGTCTGATTGCAGCCTCTGCTCTCATCTCACTTCTGTCTCCAGAAATAAAAGCTACACGACTAAATGCTGCTGCAGCTCTGTGCAGACGTACACACACAAGCAATAATCAATTCCTGGATGCATTTTCTTACACAAATACACCTGGACGCACAACGCAAAGGCTTAAAAATACACACACACACACACACACACATACCTGCTTTAGTGCACCTCCAAGACTGGAGGGAGGGAAAAAAAAAACACCACAGTGAGTGCAGATCTCCATCACCCAGGAGTCTCAAGGTCTCTGTCGCCGCGTAGCAGCGGGAGGAAAAATGCTCCCAAATGAAAGTGTTGATTAAAATGTGACATGCTGTGTCTTTTACTCGAGACAACGCGGTGACATCCTCCATCTTCATACACGCCTGTAAAACCCCTTTTCATTCTGCCTGCAACGACGGACACACGTCCTCCCGCTATTTAAAGCTCCGCTGAAAAATTACCTTTATAGAGTCAATGTCAATGAGTGCCTTTGTAGAAGCCGCAAGGAACGCCGCACGTGAAGGCAGGTGTTTCACTTTTAAACTTGGAGGTAGACAGCTGGTGATATATATATACTGTGTGTGGGGAGAGGTGTGATGATAATGATAATAAAGCACTTAAAAAAAGTTACAAAAGGAGTAAAAAGTGGAGCACATGCCGGAAAATGGTTAAAAATGGAACAAACAGCATCAGATTTAAGATGTAAGATCAAATCAAAGACATAAAAATGTTGTTTTTAGAAGGATTAAAATGTTATTTGAATCCCTTTAACGTGTGTTGATGTGTTTTTTTTTAGGTGGTGATGTCTGTCGCTCAGCTCTACTGGCATCTGGCTCCAAAACATGAAGTCAGCATCGTCACCAAGTCACTGGTTCGACTCCTAAGGAGCCACAGGTAACGCCAAAATGCATCTGCTAAAGCCAGCCAGCCTTCCAGCCAGCCCCTGTTACTGCTGCTGCTGCTGATGTTATTTCTGTGTTGTTTTTTTTTATGCACAGAGAGGTGCAGTACATCGTGCTTCAGAATATCGCCACCATGTCCATTCAGAGGAAGGTAAGTGTGCTTTGTAGACAGCAGCACAATAACGGCGTCCTGCATCGACGCAGGCTGTTTTTTTTTTTTATAACCTGAGTTGTCTCCAAACACAGGGGATGTTTGAGCCCTTCATGAAGAGTTTTTACGTGAGATCCACAGATGCCTCGCATATCAAAACACTGAAGGTAAACTGCCATTTTTATTTGGTGCGTTATGTACGTACTGTAGTGTAATATCGGCTCAGATAAGGGTCAGTAAGATTCTGAGCTTTTGAAATGATCCTTTGATTGTATATGATCCCTTGTAAACATGTGGAAAAATTCAAGATTGTGAACGTGTAGAAAAGATGGATAGCGGTTGGACAAAAAAATGTGGACAAATGATATAAATGGTGAGGTTACACAAGGACAAAAAAAGTTCAAAGTATGATTTTTGGTTGTAAAAGCAAAGCTAAATGTGTGGGGACTTTGCGTATTGACTTTAACGAACAAACATTTGTCAAGCTTCAAATCATATCGACACTTGAGCCGATTCAACAACCAACTCTCACATTTATTAAACATGATTTTTTGCAGTTGGAGATCCTGACCAACCTGGCCAACGAAGCCAACATCTCCACCATCCTGAGGGAATTTCAGGTCTGTTCCTTGATGGGTTATTGGTAGTTGACATCAACACTTATTCAGGGTTACACTTTGGGTGGCTTTAAACTCTTTATTCTCTTCTCTTTATTGTCCTTCAGACCTATGTGAAGAGCCAGGACAAGGCGTTTGCGGCGGCCACCATCCAGGCCATCGGCAGGTGCGCCACCAACATCTCTGAGGTGACGGACACGTGTCTCAACGGCCTGGTGCTGCTGCTTTCCAACAGAGACGGTAATAGACTGCAGTTATCCATCGTCTTTGAGTGTTTTAAGAAGCATTGCTGCCGTCCGGGTTCGTGTCTGTTGTGAGAACGTTTCGTTTTTTTTGTCTCTGCAGAGACCGTGGTGGCCGAGAGCGTGGTGGTCATCAAGAAGCTGCTTCAGACGCAGCCGACCCAGCACAGCGAGATCATCAAACACATGGCCAAGCTCTTCGACAACATCACCGTACGATTTATCTTACTGTGAACCTTCTTCATCAACGTACCAATAACAACGTTTACGATAACAAAGAAATCGCTGCTCTTTCTCTTTTGCCGCCTGAACTCGCAGGTCCCCATGGCCCGAGCCAGCATCCTGTGGCTGATGGGAGAATACTGCGAAAGGGTGCCGAAGATCGCGCCGGACGTGCTCCGTAAGATGGCGAAGACCTTCACGGCAGAGGAGGACATCGTCAAGCTGCAGACAGTCAACCTAGCAGCTAAACTCTACCTGACCAACTCCAAGCAGGTACGAAACGAAACCACGAGACCAGAGCTAAGAGACTCTTGTTGCTAGGGAAACAAAACCCTGAATTAATAATACTTCATTTCTGTTTTTATAAAAAAAAAGGATAAATTAGATCCCCGTCATCTTTATCGCTCTTTTTAAAGTTTTTTTTTTTATTTCACAAGAAGACACAGCGAGGGATTTGGAACACTTCTGCAACTCCGAAGTTAAATGCCCGGTTTAAATATAGAGCCGCCGTGAATGAAACAGCTTTAACGTAATGGTGCATCTCCAACGCCGCTCGGTGTCCACAGGCCCATTCAGTTTAGATGGCGGTGATTTTGGCATCTGAGCCGAGTTTATGAGCCCAGACGGCGCCTCCTCAAACGAGCACATCATTACACCTCTTGCTCCCAGTAATGTGTCGGGAGAAGGAGATGCAGAGAGAGACAAAGACAATGCAGGGAAAAAGCTTCCATTGCTTTTGCTTCCTAAATAATATATGTCAATGCAAATGCTCTTTCTTACTAGTTTTTAAGGTTTTCTTGTACATATCCAGGTTGTATTAAGGAGCAGTTATGTTTAGAGAAAGGCAATATGGGGAGGATGAGGAGGTGTTTGCTGCTATATTCCAGTTTTTATAGATTTTAAAGGAAGGTAGTACAACACTGAGGGGGGAAAAGTTTATTTAGTTTGTTGCCAAATGTTAGATGAGAAGATTGATACTTCCCTCATGTCTGTGCTCTAAAGTGGGCAGCTGGAGACTGTTAGCGTAGCTTAGCACAATGACGAAGCACTGAAGCAGAAACTAGTCTGTCTCTTTCCAAAAGTTCAAAAATCCATCTACCAGCACGGCTAAACCTCTTTTAATCAAGTTGTTTTCTAGGAGGGAAGATACTAATATTGATCTTCTCATGTAAATCTCTGCAAGACAACAAATATGTTGCAATATTTCCCTAAATGCACTCCGCTGATTTAGCATTTAGCAGTCAGCTAAAGCAGACATATCATGTTTTCTATTCAATGTTTTTTTTATGTTCCTGCTCAAAACATGGCGCCTACATTACCCACAATGCAACTGAACACCAACAGTTTCCTCAGAGATGTTATGCTATTAGTAAGCAGCAGTGCTACTCAACACCTGGAAACAGATTTTGATGTGTAAAGTCAGTGGAGGTTCGATAAACACCATCCATCCCACCGATGATCCCTCCTCGGTTCTCGCCTTGATCCCATGTCACCTTACTCTCTGCCCCCCCCCCAGACCAAGCTGCTGACCCAGTACATCCTGAACCTCGGCAAGTACGACCAGAACTACGACATCAGAGACCGCACGCGTTTCATAAGACAGCTGATCGTGCCCAACGAGAAGAACGGCGCCCTCAACAAGTACGCTCGGCGCATCCTGCTGGCGCCCAAACCGGCCCCTGTGCTCGAGTCCGCCTTCAAAGGTACTTCATACATTTATAATGCCAACCTCTTTCATTCTTATTCCGAATCATATAAATCCCCTAAATAGATAGGAAATTAAGCTTTAAACACTTACTCCCCCTCCTCCTTTGTCTGTTTGTTAATGCGTCAAGGAATCACCTGAATGCATATTAAACCGCCTTCTATTTCACATCTAGCGGCTCCATTTCCTGTAGTATGCAAAGTTGATTCAGACGGTGGTTTTATTATTCTGGTGTGTCTGTCTCTGAAGGGCAGTTAGGTCAGACCCCTTTACCTAGGACTAATGAGATGGGTAAATTATTGAGCTAATGCTAACCTTTTTCAGACACCGAGAGAGGAGGGAGGAAAAAAAAATCTCCCTCATTTAGCTGTCTCTCTCTTCTCTCTCTTCTCTCTCTCTTCTCTCTCTCTTCTCTCTCTCTTCTCTCTCTCTCTGTACCTTTTGGGACAAAAAACTGCCTCTTACAACATTAAAATTCAGAGGCGGTTTGCACCTACTGGATGTTTATGGAAAGCGTTAACCACCCCTGTCATTCTTAATATTCACAACTGAAGTCTTTTTTTTTTTTTTTCTTCGTTTGCAGAGCACAGTTTTTAGAGCATACCTCCCCAAAGGCACAGACACTGATTACCTTCCTGTGTTGACCGCTCGGGATGAGAGAAGAGAACGTACATGTGCACACAAATAACAGAGAGTGTTGATATGAAATGCATGTGTGCGTGATGCTCTATCGATGCCTTAAAGCACTCAGTGTTACCGTGACATTGAACCTCTCATTTCTCCACCACAAAAAAAATATAAAAATAAAAGATATCACAGCCCCCCCGCTCCTCTTTCGACCGCTCTCATCTTCTCATCTTTAATTTTTTTATTTTCTCCTTTCAGATCGAGATCGTTTCCAACTGGGAACTCTCTCCCACAGTCTCAACATCAAAGCCTCTGGATACCAGGAGCTCTCGGACTGGCCAGCCGTCGCTCCCGACCAGTCTGTGAGGAACGTGGAGGTCGTCGAACCGGTGAGTGATCGCACAATAATCCTTTTTCCATAGTTAAACTTAACCACTGTACGGTGCTTAATTTGGACTAACATCTGTCAATCACGATGATGCTGTAGTCCGCCGCTGTTTTGACATGAAAACTGTGGGCGTTTTTTTATTATAAAACGTTTTAAAAATGTCTGTGCTAAAAATACAGACAACGTCGCTGGTCTATTGTGACAGTCTGGCATCTGTTATTATATGTCATGTTAAAGTTTCTTTTGGATGTTATTTACATTGCAGAGAATAACTTTTTTTCTAGGCGTAGTTGTAATGATTTAAGAGCCAGAACAACAAGCAAAGGGCTCGTTAATAACTGTGTGTCAGTGTGACATCAGAGGGCACGACCGTCAACACTCACAAGCACTTGTTGAGCGCTACGAACCAAATGAAGTGCCTGGTTGAGATGAAGTCAGACGTAGCGAACGAGCGATATTTTCATTTCCTTTTTTTTAATGTCTTAAGTAGCGTCGACATCATCCGTGGTGACTCTTCTTCTACAAATATATAAATATAAAAAGTCCCAACAGAGCAGCGATTGGAGAGAGAGAAAAAAAGCCTCAGAAAAGAGACGATTGATGTTAACGCATTAAAGCCAATTTACAGTTTTTTTGCAGGAAAATGTGGGATGGTATCATAGCAACGTTTTAATAATGTCTCGGTCCTCCAGAATTAGTTAAAAACAACTCAGATGTGCTAAAAATGTTAATGCAAGGCACAGCACCTTCTACAATGAGCCAATTAAAAAGTACTTTCCATAAAAGCATTTAAAGTAGTTAAACCAGTTTTTTTTGGTTTGGTGCGTTTAGCCGAGTGCGAAAACTGTCAATTAAACTCCGGTGAGGCCCAAACAGGTGGTCTTGGATCGGTTCCAGTTGTACTGTGGTGCGGTTTGTTGCTGGTCTGAAAGCAGATCAGACTAATCACATAATTGTGTGATCGTGTTTACGTGGTTTTATATGTATGGAAGGCTTTACTCTACAATCTGCAGAGTAATACGACACCCTCTGTCCTTAGACTCTTGATTTAGAAAAGGAAAAAGTCCCCTCCATCCCCCAAAAGAAACACTTTGTTGGGGGGAAAAATATAATTATAGAAGGATTAATAACATATATGAAGACTCTGATCAGGAGGATGGTAGCAGCAGGAGTAGTAGTAGCAACAAATATATGATTTTAACTACTATTGAATGCATGTGCTAACTGTCGTAACGGAACGTCATTTGGTAACCATGGTAACACTTATCAACGCATGTGCAGGGATCTTCCCTGATTACCAAAATACTCAAACAAATGAGTGAAACCTGACGACCTCACAGTAACTATCCCTGTTTTTTTTTTGTCATTAGTTATTACTTAACTCATTATTTAGATGTAAAATTAAATGTATAATTTTTTTTATTTAGTCCAGAATAGAACAACAGGTGTGGCTTCAGAGAAGATATAAAAGGAACACAATGCATCATGAAATGAGGAATATAAATAGATTAAAGAAATTAAAGAGTAGAAGAAGAATAAAGTGCATTTCAACATTAATAAACTCAAATTTAAAAGCACCTTTGACCAACGAGAAGCCTGACAAATCAGTGGTTGCACTATTTTATTACCACTGGCCTTCAACATTATCGTTTCCTCACCATGAGAATAGATTATTCTCACTCTTACGCTCACTTCCACTGAGTAATATTTAAATATGTTTCTGTTTTTTTTGTTTTTTTTAACTCTACAAAGTTTGATGGATCAGTTTTTGTGAGATATCCCAGTTTGAATAGAAGAAATGAACATACATGCCTCCATTCAGCTCAAAGACTTTTTTTCCCCCCTTGTTATAAGTTAAAGCACAAATTTAAAGACTATTGATTCTGTTTTTCTGTTTTTTTTCCTCTCAGCAGCAGCTCAAGCTTTATCATAGTTACTTAGGTGGCAGCTAATGGGGCCCCTAATAAAACAATAAACATCAATAAAGAAGAACATGAGCAGACGTGTCAACAAACTTTACCCTTAGTTTTTAAATATAACACAGATTTAACATCTGAAAAATCTGGACAAACTGAATTATTTTGTATCAATCTCTTCACGGCCTGCTAAAGGTCGGATACCCCGCTGATCACTTTGTGTGAATGACTGATGACAACGAACCTGAAAAACATTTGAAATAGTTTAATTAGACATAATTTATGAATCCTGAAAGCTTCCCTCCTCCTTATCTGTTCAGGTGAAAGAGTGGGCGCCGTTAGTCGGGAAGGCCAAACAATCAAAATCTGATGACAAGTTCTACTCGGACGATGAAGATGAGAAGGAAAAGGACGACTCTGACAGCAGCGGCAGTGAAGACAGCAGCAGCAGCAGCGGCAGCAGCGACGGTATGTTTCTGTTTTTGTTGTTTTTTAGCTTTTATTTATTTATTTATTTATTTTTTAGAGAAAATGTTATGCTGCTGTCCTCGTGTAAATGGGTGCTAACCCTTTTAAAACCACGGGGATTCACCGGTGACTCCGCGGCACATGTGTATTTCAACTCCTCGCTACTTTGTGCAATTTTAATCATTCAAATTGCCCCTGAAAGCTGTGAAACGGGGCTTTTCTGATGCTGTTACAAAATCACTTCAGGAAAAAATACTAAAACTATTATTTGCAAGATGCGGATTTATTTACACAGCATATACCTCTAAAACTCAGCTGAACTCCAAGAAACCGCACCAGAAGTTTGTCACACACCTGCAGTTCCTGCTCATTTCCTCCCTCTCCCTACACGGCACTCAGTCATTACCGTAATGCATGTAATAGCATCAGAAAGCCCCGTTTCACAGCTTTCAGGGGCAGTTTGAATGATTAAAATTGCACGAAGCAGCGAGGAGTTATAATCCTTTAAAAAAAAATCCGGCTCGGTTGATTTAAAGACAGCAAGAACAGTTTAATACTGCAACAGATACTCTGATAAACGTTGTTTTAATAACAAAATCAGTTGATACTTGAGCAACTGCAATCAGATCTCAGATTTGTCAGTTGGTTACGTTGCTTGTCACCTGCAGCTCTTCATCTAACAGCTCACTGTGGCTTTTCCTCCTCTCGAACCATTACTCAGTAAAATATTTCAAACTGATCCACTGATGAAAACTCAAATAGTGTCTTCAAAACTCTTGTCTTGTTTTAGATGCATTTTTGATTTAACAGTTGCTTCCTGCCTCACAGTAAACGTCTCCTCATGTTTTGCTAATGTAATTATTTTAATGAACGAAGGAACAAATTCTCTTAAATTAACTTTTATTCTCTTCTTTTATCTCTTATTTCCTTTCTAGCTTCTTTTTTTATTCACTTTTTAATTGTTTTTATGTCTTTTTACTAGTGTTGCTTTTACATTCTGTTTTAATACCTTTTTATAATCTTTGTAAAGCACTTTGAATCCTTCCCTCTTGCTGAAATGTGCTCTACAAATAAACTTGTCTTGTCTCTAATGTGAAGCAGCAGTCGTAGGAAATAATAAGGTTCGCATTAGCGGTAACTTAATATAGCTCTGACACAGTGTTAAGAGAGTAAACAGTAAACAGTGAGGCTGATACCAATGAGATAAAACTATAATAAGTGATGCTTGATTACATGCATGCGTAGTTTTCCTGTGAATCTGCTGTGCGTAGGTTGGCAATCAAAACTATAATATAGAGAGGGAATTACTAGAATGTAAATACATTGAACGGCTATTGGCTGGGGGTGACAGGGGTTTGATTATCATGAAAATATAAAGATTATAACTTGATTGCATCAGGCTGGGTTTATGTTGAACATGCATACTGTATGTATGTCTGTCTATAGACTCGGGCAGTGACAGCGAGGAGGAGGAGAGCAGCGAAGAGTCGGAGAAGAGCTCCGGCGATTCTGGAAAGAGTTCGGGCCAATCCGAAAAGAGCTCGAGCGAATCTGAATCGGAGCAAAAAAAGAAGAAGAAGAAGACAACGACGAAGAAGGCGCCCCTGAAGAAAAACAAGCCAGCCGCCGCTGACAGGTACAGTGAAATCCCTCCCGTCGATTAAGACTCCGAGAGCATCATTTTTCTTCTTCCCTGTGAGTTCAGCGGTGTCCAGATGTTTCCTGTTTTCCTTCTCTTTTTTTTTCTCTTTCTCGCTTTGCTAATTAGACAGGTGTGTGTCTTTGTGAGAGGCACCGGAGTTGTAGTCGGCAAATGTGATCTGTGCTTTGCTGCATCAATAACTCAAACCTCCATCTGTTCGCAACTTCAGCCATTTTTATAATCTATATGACAACCCACCTCCTGGCGTGATACCTCCTTCTGTTCAGTTCTGTATTTTCCACTTCATCCATTATATATGCCAGGAAGAAAAAAAAAAAAAGTCACAATAGGAAGAGTTTTAATTCTTACACCTGCTGATTTCTTTTTGTAACTTTACACCCACAACAAGAACTAGTTTTTGTGATGAAGCCGCCTACACGACTCGAATACGTCATTTCATTTCAATACATAGTTTATTCAAAAATCAACAAGATCTCATCCAGGTTTCAAGCAGTGTAGTAAAGATGATAAGAAACCCTCCAGATCTGTTTTTAGACACATAAAAATAGTCCGCTTGGAATAATAAATGGTGTCTGAAAAACACAAAATCTACATCCAACATCCAAGTGAGGTAACAACAATAACAGAAACACATTTTCGACTGCGATGGGGCTTTAAATAAGAATCTAAAGATGTTTTGTGTTGCTATTAACAGTGTTTCTAGTCCATTTGGAGATGGAGAAAACTCAAATCTCACTACTGTTGTTCGGTTCTTAATCCAAATACATTAAACTGCACACTGGTGACAAATTAAAGGAAAAAGCAGCAGCTTCAGTGCAGCTTGGCATTGATTCTTAAAGTCTCTGAACTCTTCTGGAGGGATGAACACTGATCTTCCAAAAGATGTTTTGATGACGGTGGTGGAGAGCGCTGTCTTAACACGTCGGTCCAAAATCTCCCATATAAGACCCTTATATGTCCTGTGAATTGGGGCATCGTCATCATCCTGGAAGAGAGACCGCTCCCGTCAGGATAGAAATGTTTCATCATAGGCGATGACTGAGAACAACTTTGTATTGATTAGCAGTGACTCTTCCCTCTAAGGGGACAAGAGGACCCAAACCATGCCAGAAAAAGCCTTTTATTTGTCACCTGTCTGTATTTTCATTATTGATTCATCTGTTGATTATTTTCTTAATTAGTTGTTTGGTCCATAAAATGTCAGAAAATGGTGAAAAATGAGCCCAAGATGACGTCCTTGAAAGTCTTGTTTTGTCCACAACCTAAAGATATTCAGTTTATTATCACATAAGACTAAAGAAACCAGACAAATATTCACATTCGAAAAGCTGGAACCAGAGAATTTTAGCTTCTTTTTTTTTTTTTTTTTTAAATGACCCAAAATGATTAATCGATTCGCAAAATAGGGGGGGCGATTAATTTAATCGTCTACAACTAATCGATTAATCGACTAATCGCTGCAGCTCTAAACCTCATTTCCTCATTTCGACCTCCATTTCTAGGAGGAGGAGGTGGTAACGGTGTAGCCTGTGAGCCGTGCACGCCTGTTGTACTCTCTCTCTCACACTCTCACACACACACACACACACACACACACACACACTCTCGGGCTGGCAGAGCTGTTAGAATATCGTTAGCGTGAGTTCCATTAACAAGCTAATCAAGGAGAATTTTCCTCCAATAGCGTAACCCACATTTACATGGCTAATGGATAATGACTTTTGATTGGTCATTTAGCAGCCTGGTGTTACCAATGAATGAGATCTGAGTCATTACCGCTGAATATGCTCACGCACACTCTCTTACACACTGGCAAATTTACTTTCTTCTGCACTCTACTTCATTTGCTCGCCGACACACACACACACACACACACACAAACTCGCACAGAAATGTACCTGATTTTTGCTGTGTGACAGGCCGCCGGCTGACCCTGTTCTCTCCATTAGAGAGTATAATTAGAGCATCTCACCCCAGTGCTCAAACACACACAAACACGCGCACACACACATACACACAGTAATTAGAGCAGCTCACCCCAGTGCTTCCACAACAAACACAGCATAATGCCCTCATTATGGCCCAGTCATTTCAGGCAGGGCCTAATCAGGCCCACAGTGATTTATATCACTTTTTCCTGTTCGCAGCAAATGAAATCTGTAGGCCAAATTAATACTGGCTTTTCATCATCGCCCAAGTTAAAAAGCCAGTTACCATCACAATTCCCCTCATTAATTTAACGGCTGAAAATCCCAGGCAGGCGGGAGTAAACACTCATTATCGGGACAAATTGAAGAGGGACAGAGCAAGTGAAAGAGAGAGGAGAAAGATGGAAAAAATCTTTTTTTTTTTTTTTGAGTGAATGCAACATTGAATTAACTTCACAAACAAAAAAAAGAACAGATTGATCTCTGTTGTTTCGTTCTGGCAGAGCCGAGCTCAAGATTTCAGTTCGGATGGGACAGAAACAGGAAGTCGTCTCTAGACTTTGTTCATTTTATGTAAATAATGTGTTTTTAAAAGCAAGAACGTTAATGACCAGTACTGTTGTGTCACCTGTATCGATCCCCACGTCTGAGGCTGTTCTCGTGTGTTACAGCGACTCGGATGAAAACGGTAACGGACCTGTAGCTCAAGCTAGCAGCTCATCGGCCGAAAGCTCCTCCAGTTCAGAGGAGACGGACTCCGAGGAAGACTCTGACTCAGACGCCCCCGTCACACAGAAGAAGAGTGATGTCAAGTCCAAACCCAAGGTGACGTCATGGTTTTTTTTGTTTTGTTTTGTAATTAACATAATTTTAATTTGGTTGAAGGGTGAGCAGATGGTTTAACTGAGCGGCGTAGCGTGAGGTTTTTAGATTGCTACCCTGCGAAGATTCAATAATATCATTTCTATTTCATGACACTGTAAAGTTTTGGGGAACATTTTTGCTATTTTTCTCATGAACTCACGCACCTACTTCAATAGGAAACATCTGATATACAGTATGTTTCACATGATTGTTGCTCACTGTGTGTATTTGAATGTTTTTTTTTATGATTGTGAAAGGACCAAACATCCCACACACTGTTGATCACAACGTTGTTATGATTGCGTGAGCTCGATACAGTAACGTGCCCTTCTTCTGTCAACAGAGTGGAGCATACTGATGTTAAAAATAACTTTATAATCGCATGTATTAGATATTAAAAGGCAAAATATTCTTATAACTTGAATAGAAAGCCGGAGTATTAACATGTAGCGCGTTAGCTGTTCATGATAGTTTGTTATGAGAGTCTCCAAACGTCCAAACTTACAACAGAATAAATGCATATTTTGGATAAAATACAATATAATGCATGTGTATGTATGAAAAACATACATAAAGTTCATCAGTAAATAGACTTTATTGTAATACTTAACTGAATAGTCACGTCATATGTATGTTGGAAGAGATATTGGTTTCCATTATGATGCTGTATTGATTGTCGGGTAAATTTCAGCGTCTATATGAAAAGTTAGACATTAAAAATGGAAAATATAGACGTTTGTAGCCGTGGCAACGCACCGCCTACAACTGTAGGTCATTATTTGATGATTTGGAGCTTTTATCAAACATTTAATTGTACTTTTCTAAAGCTATAGGAACACACACACACATCTGTTATTCCTTAAAGCTAATGTTCATCCATCATCTAACATATTCTACTCTATTATTTTAATGCATGATTGTACGATAGATTACATTTAAACTCTTGTTTTGGTCCTTTTCTGTTCAACTCTGTCTGAGTATTGTCACCACGATCTGTCAGATAGTCGCCGTCCACCAGGTTCCACGTGTGGCGAGAGCTTCAGAAATCTCACTTTATACTCTCTGGGATATAATTTCGCTCGCTCTGTTATCATCTTTTATTTTAATTCTCTCTCTCTCTCTCTCTCTGGATCCCGCTCACCCCTCTCTTCAGCCCTCACACCATCTCCTCACCTGTTATGCTCATCACGCTGTTCCTCGACCCTCCCTTCACCCTTTTTCTGCACTATGAAATTCTCATTTCATACAGTTTGTCATTTGGGCATGGCCTATGAATTATGCATCTTTCTCTCCCCCCCTCCCTCTCTCTCTCTCTCTGTACTCATCTCTCTCTCTCTCTCTCTCTCTCTCTCTTTTTCAGACCTCCATTTACTAACAAGGTTTCCGTCTCTGTTACCGCCACCGAGCGTCAATCAGAGAAGATCTGATAAGATACGGCCTCTAACTTTGTTGTTTGTTTTTCACTCTCATTTCATCTCACCATTTTTTTTTTTTTGTTTTGTTTCTTTCTTGGAGTATGCAGAGTGGGATTTTACGGTTCCTTTATGCGACGTGAACGGAGCCTTGGTTGGTTAGGACGGTGTGGAAAAAGGGGTGATAAAAGCCCTCGTATGTTTAAATGTGTGTTTTTTTTTATTGGGGCCTGTTGTGTGTGTGTGCGCTAGAGGCATGTGTTGTAATTCCCACAAGCCAACACCTGACAAGCCCGCCTCAAGTCGCCTGAGGTGGCGTGTATCGGTTGTGACACCACACTGTGCATGACTGGCCATTGAAAAATCCCAGACATGTTGCAGATATTTTGGGGATGAATGTGTCATGAATTGAGAGACACGTCGTCCCGATGAACGGCACGACTGACAATTTCAATACTTTTGTTTGAGTTGTCTTCCCCCTCTCCCACCCCTCCCCCCTCCTCCTCCTCTTCTTCTTCTTCTTCTTCTTCTCTCCTTTTTTGTTTCTCATCGTCATGTTGCTGTGTTTGTTTTCCAGGTGGAAGTGAAGTCCAAGAAGGAAGTCTCTTTACTGGATCTAGATGACTGTGAGTTTTATCCACACAGAGATTTATCACCCGACTCTGCACTTCCCCCCTCAGCTCTAGTTTTTTTAGTCTGTTTTATCTCCTTTTTCTTCTCAAATAAATAAGCCAAACGGAGAAAGTTAGTAAAGAAAGTCGAGCATCTACCAGGTAATAACCCAGATATTTTTTTTTTCCTCTGGAGATTAAAGGAGAGCTAATAGAAGTGTGAATATTGGCCTTTTATTCGTCAGGTGGCCAGAAACACGACTTAAAAATAAATGCCAATGTTGCTTCTGTGTTTGCTTGATGCGTAAATAAGCAATTTATAACACATTCGCCGCAACAACTCTAAATCAGGCACTCCAATAGAAATGTCTGCCACCTCGCTGAAAGCTTAAAGTTTCCCTTTTATAGTTTTTGTTTTTAAAGCTTTAACAGGATTCTCCTTTAATCTACTGTAGAAAAAACAATATACACATCAAGCTAATGTCCCCACATGAAGAGACAACTCTCTCAACTTCCCAGATCAAACACACATAAATAGTATTATATTTATTTATGTTGCTTTATGTAAATGAAAGAATCATCCCGTCATTTGCAACACTTCAGTTCAAACTTTAATCCCAAGGCTGTAACCTCTCAGTCTCAGAAAGACAAGTAGGTAGTAGATTAACAGAAAGAATAAAAGCAGTACGGTATAATTATGTATCCAGGCCATTGTTTATTGAATGGGGATCCTCTCTTGTAGTGCAGCAGAGGACATATGTGCACACATGTACACTTTTCCAAATGAGTTTTTCAGTAACATCATCTACTTGCTGACACTTGTGCATTAATCTGGCCTCAAAACCAATTCTGAAACAGTTTTATGAACCAATTTTATTCTTAAATCAATAAAAGAAATACTCAAATCAACAAAAATATTGTTTTCAGTTGCGTTTCCTTTTGTGTCCTTTTTTTTTTTTTTGTAGTTTCTCCAGCAGACACAAACACACCAAAGTCTTCGGTCCTGTCTTCGAGCCTGCTGTCCGACCTCGAAGGCCTTTCTCTCTCCAACATCTCCTCCACCATGCAGGTTAGTACACTCGATGACATTTCCTCCATCTTTTTTTTTTCTCTCTCTCTCTCTACTGACACTGACAGAAACAGCAGAGCAACATATGAGATGGTGAAATGAGCCTCTCTCCCTTGTGGAACATTTCTGCTCCAGATGCCAACTATTGACCTTTTCTGCCTTCTTATATTTATAGCTAGTCAGGACGATACAACTGCTCTCCTTGTTTCCTGTATCTCTTATAGTCTGTCTTCTTCACCCCCCTACCCCTCTCTCCCCCCCTCCTTCGCCGTCTTTTGCTCTTCCACACCCTTGAACTCTATTTCTGTGTCTCATCTATAAGTCCTCCCTCTCTCCGTTTCTCTACCTCTCTCTCTCTCTCTCTCTCCCTCTCTCTTATCTCTCTCTCCTCCCTCCTCTGTCACCTTCCATCTCTCTCTGTCAGATGTTGTGTCCCTTGTGTCTCTGTGTTGTGTATATCTGATGGTTGACCTTTCCTAGTGTGACGGCTCCTTTCTCTCTCTCCCCCCCACTCCCCAAGTATGTGAGCGGCTCTTTACGTCTGTGTGTGTTTTGTATCTTGTCTTCACCCCCCCCCCCCCCCCCCCTCCCTTCCTCTCCCTCCTCTCCCTCCTCCTCCTCCTCCATCCCTCCTCCCTCCAGGGAGGAAAATGTCCAGACTGTTCTTTCTGCTGTTGCTGTGTCTATTTTGTATCTCACAACCAGGTCTTTGGGAACTCTTTTAAATCAGAAATGATTCAGATTTTTAAACATATTCTTAATATATACAGTGAAGCCACAACAAACAGTCGGTTGACACAAAAATTAATCAATAAATATTTTAATAAATGTCAGTTTTCAAGCAAAAATGCCCAAAAAATTGATGGTTGCAGCTTCTTAAAAGGGAGAATTTGCTGCTTTTCCTTCTCTTAACGTAATAATAATACGTTAATAATAAAATAGTGCGTTGAATATATTTGGTTCTTCAATTATTTGTAGGACAAAACCTGATATTTGATCACTGATGGAGGAAACTGTGATAATTGGCAGATTAATGAAGCGCATTCACACAACTTGTGATTTTTTTTTTTTTTTCAAGTTTGGGATTTGCTTTAATTTGATTTATTAAAGTGTTTTGCTATAAGTAAGTAACTTCTAAATCTAAATGGACGCTGTTGTTACTGAACAATTAATCAGTAGATAATTTCCTCTATTAATTGTTTAACCACGAAAATGTCAGAAAACTGAAAAAACGCCATCACAAGTTCTGAAATATAATTTTTTTTTTTTTTTAAACGATTAATTGATTCTGAAGATTGCTGATTAATTTTCCGCCTTCTTTCAATCAAACGTTTCAGCTCTAAATCTAAATTCTTCTTTTAATATTTCATTCATATGTTTTTATTGTTTAATTCTGAACATATCGCACGTTGCCGACCTTCTGAGATACAGAAGTAAGTTTTGCATTATGTTGTTATTTATCTCATTACCAGACTCTTAATGTTTACCTTTTATCAGTCACATGTGTAACAGGTATTGTAGGTACAGAGTAGAGCAAACTAGCAGTGGAAGAATTACACAATTAAGTACATAAATGTATAATATCAAGTTAATATTAAGTGTAATAAGTTGAGAGTTTCAGGAAAAGTGTAAAAAATTTCAAGCAGTTTTGTTTATTTAAAGTCTTAAGTGAAGAGAAATAGAAGAAAACTTTATAAGTTTGTGTTAAAGAAGCTTTAAAATGATCAGATTTCTCAAAGTCTCTATCAACTCCGCGCGTCTGAACGGCCTCTACGCCGTCCCGCTTACTCGTCTTTGTGGTTAGTCGCTCTATATTCTGCCGTCAGTCCTGCCCGCCTGTCACTCAGTATGATTGACAGCTGCTCTCAGGCCAGCGTTTTTTTTTTTATGCGGCGCCGGTCTTTGTTAGTCACTCTTCTCCTCCTCAGGTGAAGGCCAGGGAGTAATAGAGAATAGAAATGCAGATTAGAAACAGGGAACTTTTTTTGCGCATCAACATCTGATTTAGAGTCCGTTCTATGCATAAATACATGATGGGCATCAGGATTCATAGACAAGGGTAAATAACCTCACCTTTATTCGCATACGCCCCTCCCCTTAGCTTCTAGAGACATGCATGCACACACTTACATATCAGCTCTCTCAAACACACACACACACACACACATACACACACACTGGCCCCAGTGTCATTTCTATTTCTCAGCAATCTGCCCACAGAGGCAGCGAGTCTGTCTCAGCTGAGCGCTCGGGCCCTTTTAGAGAATTACTGCATGGTTATCAAAGGCATTTAGATTAACCCTGGTCACTGTCTTTGACCCACCTCTTCTTCTGTCTCCTCCTCCTCCTCCCCGGTTTCTGCATGCTCCTGCTCTCTCTAATAACATTTTGACATTAGGATCTCTCACAAATGCCTCTTAAATCCCCCCCCTCCCCACCACCACCCGCCCCATCCTACCCCCGAACCTCTTCCGACCGCTGTCCGTGTGTGCGGCGGGGGCGGCTGAGGCTGATAACTTTTCATTCATAATTAGCAGTCAGCGAATGGGACTGCGTTGGGGGGAAATTGAACTGTCAGCGGCGGGGCGCAGGGCGTTTGACCCCATCACGCCCAGAGGGGGCCATCATAATTTGTTCATTTGGTGTCCATCAGGCGGGCGCCAGCTCACCCCCCCCCCCCCCCTCCTCCTCCTCTCTCCGTCGTCTCTCTCTCCCTCCTCGCCCCTCTGACCTTCCCGTAGTGGGCGCTCTGGGTTCACATCTAATTATGAATCAGCAGAAGGACCCCAAGCGCCAGATATAGAAGCCCCTGCCCTCTAAACCTCCCGCTGCCACTCAAACCGCAGAGGTTGCCGCTTAAATAGGAATAAACGCTCACACGGAAATAGCCAGTCAGTGCAGCCAGCGGTTAGTTTGGAGGACGGTTGTGTTTTTAAAAGCAGCTGTTGCAGCATTTCTTCTCTTATTAGTTAGTTTTAGTAATATGTGAGTGCAGGTTTTTGTCTCTGTGCTTGTATATTTACTTCAGAGAAGTCTTTATCTTTTCTGTCCGCTTCCTTTCGTCATTTGTGTTTACGCTTTTCCGAGGTGACAGAGGTCATGACAGCGACCCCTCAAAAAAAAAAACAACCTATGATTCTTCTTCTGCGTCTAGAAACGTCAGTGATTACTTGATCGCAGCCAGAAGAGGTTTTTGTTCTTTTCATCGTCTGCTGTAGCAACCGACACTTCAGCTCGTCTCAACAAACCACTTAGTTATTATTTACTGTAAATAAGTGAATTTGGGTCTCAACCCTTGGTTTTTTTATTTTGTAAACATGAATATGATGCCATATGATCGTTATATTGTGCAGCTTGTGTCTTTCAGTAAGTGTTAACATTCACAGTTTCACTACAAAAAGTGAAAGTACAGTATTATCAGCAAAATGTACAAAAAGTACAGATGTGTTTCAGAGTGTTTGAATATTATATAATATATATAATAATATGTAATATGATTATTATTACTGATGTATTAACATGTGATCAGCATGTTGATGTTAGCTGGTGAAGCTGTAGCTAATTTTAACCGTTTTATATGATCATATTATGTTCTACACTGTAAAAAATTCTCCATCTGACAAAGTGATAATTATTTAGTTATTAAAGATCTTAAAGTAATAAGTGAATCAATATCAATATATCATTATTGGTAGTTTATGTGAACCTGTTTCATATAGAAATCAACTCGTTTTTGTAGAAATAACTGTGAGAATCTAACCAAAACCTTAATATACAATCTGTGAAAGCTCTTGACTTTCATCATAACAAGTTGAAATGATCTCACCTCTATGCCAGATGTTTCCAAATGTTTTGGGACTCAGTTAAATAAAATAATGGACTACATGTATGTTAATATTTTCCTCTAGAATGTAGAAAAGTAAAAGTATGAAGTAGGAGGAAATGGAAAAACTCAAGTTAACTCAAGCCGGTTTACTTGATCTATAAGAGCAACAAACATCAAGAATCTGTCGTGGTTCATGTATAAAAGAGTTCTTACAGTAACTCTAAACTTTAAATGATTCAGCGGGCTTATTGTAAATGTCTCAGGAAGACGTTTTGGACCGTGGTCAGCAAGCTGAACTACTGTCCATCTGCATTTGGTTCGATTAAATAGCTTCTTGCTAACACAAAGGAAACAAGTGACAGACAACACTTTGCAAAGCTAGATGAAGGACACGCCGCTGTTTCTGAATGTTAGCCGTCTATTATTGCTAATGTTCTTTAATGGAAAATTTTTGAAATTAATCATTTAAGAATACCTAATTTACTGACAAATTGGCATAAATGAACTAACCTCTGTCTGTATGCGCCGGAGAGACTCTTCTTGTTACATTCAAGTACTTCTAGATGGCTGTAGTAACATTTATTTAATTCAATTTGCTGTCAAGGTCTTTGTGACGTCCCTCAATTAATTGTCATCTCCTGACTGAAGGGAACAATTAGGCCCCCCTAAAAGTCAAACACATGTCCCTTACCTTAATCCTCACAACTCTTGTAGGGCATAATGAAATCCTGTCTCTGCTGTAGAAGACAGACAGTGTCTGAAAAACAGAAATGGATTTTCAATATATGCCCATACATCTCTGTACTCCCCGAATCCCCCCCCCCCCTGTTCTTTTAAATTGGCCGTCTTATGCACACGGCACAAGGCTGCCCGGCTGCGGTTAGCCCTTTTGAATATGTCAGCGGGATTTTCAGGTCATTTGCCAGAGGAGGATGCTGGGAGCGTTGCGTCCGGGCTCTGAAGGTGACTGGTGTCTGTGTCATCCATCACAGGAGCTTCCTTTAAGTTGATGCATAATAGAGCCTCTCAATCAACTTCCTTCCCTCATTGTCACCTCCCTCCTTCCTGTCCAGGGTGGAGAATGGGAGCCAAAGGAGAGAGGAAAAAAAAAACTAGAGAGGGAGACTGACAGAGAAGTCAAGGTTACATCCCTCTTCTTCTCTTATTTACACTTGAGGTGTTATGGACTCGTGCTACGCAGCAGGACAACACTAGATGGAAGGGTGAAGGACAGGGGAGGGGGGGGTTTGTGTGGCCACTCGTGTCAGGCTTTAACTGTCCACTGTGTCAAATTGGTGATAATAAGCAGTTTGAAGCCTTGTCTTGGTCGCCGTTCCTTCCCTCTCTTGTCGCCGTTGCCGCCTGCTCGGGGCGAGGCGACAAGACGGGACCTTGAAAGCAGGATGTGTCTGTCAGGGAGGTAAATCTCTGTTGTGATGGGGTGGCAAACATTACGGCCAGCTTTATCGACACCGACTGCTCTGACACATCCAAAAGTGGCCCTATAAATTTGCAGGCTGGCGGCGGTGTGACGGGCGCTTGTGAGGGCACAGCGGCGTTACAGCACAGCAACAAATGTTTGTTTGACCTCCTTCTTTTTTTTTTCTTTTTTCTTTTTTTTTTTTTTCTTTAGAGGCGCATTTGGCGGTCCTGGCACTGGAGACGCTGCTCGCCTGTCAAGGGGACTGGGAGAGGGATTGTTGATCGGAGAGTTTGTTTTGTGTCTGATGTGTGAAGGGCTGGCTATTGTTTTGTGCCAGTATGATACCCAAAACTGTAGGACTCCATCCCAAGCCTATTCACATCCTTACTGAAGATGTTTATATTTTTAAAAAAAGTGTTACGAGTATATGTTTTCATTTTTTTGGACACTGAATTAATGGTGAATTTGTTGGGGACTATTTTCACAGGTTAATATTAATTTGCGTTTGGTGCTTTAGTGAGTATTTATGGCAACAGGACTGTGTTTGCGGGATCGACTTAGAATAAATGACAGTGTTTTGTGTCTCAGTGATGTCATTGTAATAGTTTTTAATCAGTCTGCTGGTTTGGTCCAGACTGAAATATCGCAACAATTACCGGATGGATTGCAGTCAAACTTTGTTCAGACCTTCATTTTGCTCAGAGGATGAATCCCAGTGACTTTGTCGTATCCCTCATTTTTCCTCTCGTACAATCACAAGACTGACAGTCGTGGTTTGTGAGTGAAATGTGTTTACAACTATTGGATGGATTGTCATGAAATATGTTTCCACTTCAGAACGATTCATAATAACTTTGGTGATCCATTAATTTTTCATTTAGCACCATCATCAGATCAAACTATAAAACTATTATCTACGAAACTATTGACTTTCCCATCAGACTCAGCTGCACTTTGTGTTTAGTGCTAATTAGCATGCTAACATGCTAACTAAGATGGTGAACATGGTAAGCATTATATCATCAGCCTGTTAGCCTTGGTCTTTTGGTCTTTTTTTGGCCATGAGAAAATACAGAACAGTTTCAGCTTGACTCTTTAATACAAGCAGCAAGCACTTTACCTAAATATATGACTAACATAAGCAAAGATTTCTGATTCCATGATTAGTAAATGGAAAAGAAATTAAAATAAGTAAACGGTATTGAAAAGGCCTCAATTTTCCAACACTTCAGTTTTTTTGACAGCCTGAAGTTTGGTGAAATAGTTACATGTTTTATAATAATTACTCATGTTTAGTTCATTTCATCTAAACGTTTACATAAAGCCACTGTTGAACCTGTTGCTTTTTTCACGTCTTGCCCGCCACAGTCTATTGATAGCGAGCGTTACACACTTCTGCCGAACGACCTCGACCTCTGAAGTGAACGCGTTGAAAACTCATCTCCACGGCTCCCGTTTGTATGTCAAAGCAATTCTTCATCCTCGACACGGCGCACATGATAAAGTCAGAGGACGCCTCGTAACGTTTCTCAACCCGAGCGAGGAACACGCTGGCAGTACGTCGGGCTTCAACAAAACAATGTACACTGACACCACTCAACGCTCCGCGAGCTGTCATGGCTGCATGTTTTCACAGTGTTTCTTCACATCATATTCTCAGTCGTGTTTAATTAGCTTAATTAGTTTGTACACCTCGCTTTAATCATTTAAGTCTGTTATTCACAGAATCTTTTTTTTTTTTTGTACCGCTGCTTGTTTTTTCATATAACACTAGATAACATGTCATATGCTTTTACCTCTTGACTTTGTCGCTGTTTGAAAGTTGCAATTTTTATTTTATTTTTTTAGCATTTTGAGCTTCTAAATAGCACGTGTCGGCTCTGTGTTGGGCGTATGAATACGCTCAGGTGCTAAGTGTTTTAGAGGGTGTGAAGAGGCTTGTTTCTGTCCCGGTGTTTTGAACTAATTAGTGCCGTCACTCAAGAGAGAAGAACCTCTGACTTTTATCCAAGAGTGAAGGAAACTACTCGAAAAGTTAGCACACTTTTGTGAAGGTTTTATTAGCCGGTGCATATTCTACTCTCAATATTTAAACAGTAGAATATGTCTAGCATGTTGTTTGGTGCTGTGCTGTGCTGTGCTGTGCGGGCCCACCCACCTTTATCTTTTTAACAGGAGCTGTCAAGTGAAAAGCTGAAAGCCGCTGAGTGTAAACAACGTTCATCAACATAACAAGAAGTTAATTTTTAGGAAGGTGGGGAGGAAAAAAAAACTACTACTCCTCCACCACATCCACCTCCTTTTCTTCTCTTGTTCAAACATAATGCGATTTCCTGCCTCTGAAAAGGTAAAAGCTCCTCTTTTTTTTAAAAAAAAAAAAAAAGGCCTGCGAATGGCGGCTTTGGCCCAGACAGGCACTTGTGTTTCTATTCATTAGTTTTCTTTTTTTTTTTTATTCAGCCTGGTTTGACTGAAACATCCAGCCCATTTCCATCTCACTGGGCTGATTGAGGACATATCTTAAATGGGCTCCTCTTTACCCTACGGAGTTAATGAAGGTGGTGGTGGGGAGGTCCCACTCCGCTCAGAAGAAGTGGTGCTTTTTCTGGCTGCTGATTGGGACACAGTGAATTGCACAAATATAGGTGATGGAAAGAGCGGAGATTCTTGTATTAATCCGCCCCGTCCCCCCCCCCCCTCCTTGTGTGGACGCATTCGTGCTGTGATGTACAATGCGTTCCCCGGGATAAAGTGTCGATGCGGACAATTTTAATGCTTCTGGGCAATGTTCTGTTTTTCTTCCATCTCCGCTTCTGCTCACAAGCTGTTGATTCCTCGCAGTTGTTTATAAATCAATCCAGCATTGTTAATTTTTGTCCAGCACAAGACTACCATACCAAAATCACACTTTTTTTCTTTTCACGTGTCACTTCCAGGTCACCGCTCCGTCTTTCGGCCCCGTGAAAACCTACGAGCTGCTTCACCACATGACAGGAAAAGGTCTGTCGGCCAAGTACCATTTCCCCAGGCAGCCCTGCCTGTACCAGTCCAGTATGGTGGCTGTACAGGTCATACTGACCAACAGCTCAGACCACAGCCTGGAGGAGATCCATATAGGAGACCTGAACCCAGCCAGCCTCAACATCCACTGCTTTAACACCGTCGGTGAGTATGAACGCGACGCAGGTCAGATATTACACTGTAAAACTAATCAAAAAGTAGTGAAGAATATGCTTTTTATGTTCTTAATGAATTCATCTGCTGGTCATCTAACAAGTTGAGTATCACCTGTGTTTTCAAGTCCCCCAGAATAAACCTGGCTGTTGTAGATGTGCATCATTAAAATGTTTATCCTCCACATGCTTTTCATTTTCTCTCTTTTTGAGGATAAATCTGTCCGCCTACAATTTCTGAACTCGCTGCTCGTCCTCCAGTCACATGTTTGGTTATAAATGGGTCAAACTCCTGCATGAACTCAGTTTTGTATTTGACAGTTTAACATATTAAACTACACAGTTGTTGTTTTTTTTCCCTTCTCAGTCACATTTACTTCAGTCTGAGCAGTCTTCCTCGTCACTCCTCCTCCTTCAGGATGACTTTGTGGAATTTCTGCTGCTGCTGTACCTTTTTTTTTTTGTTTTTCCTCAGACAGATATTAAACGATTATCATGTTATCAAAAACCTTTTAAGCCTGTTCGCTCTCCGCTCGGCAAATAGCCAAATAAACAGCCAATATTCCCTCAGCTAATCCCTGTTCATGAGCATCGATCGGGACAAACACACGCTATCTCCATATTTCTTGTCACTCCGTCGTATGATGCCCTACAATCACGATAAGACTGAGAACGGTGCTCCCTCGAGACTTTTTTTCTCTTTCGTGCACACACAAACATGCGTACACACATACACAAACACACACACACACACACACACACACACACACACACACACATGCGGCACCGCTGTGCAGTGGAGCACATTAAAACTGTCAATTGCAGGGGATTGATTGGGCATTGAAGGAACTCAAGCAGCCAAACAGTGGGTAATTTGGATCGATTGAGCCCGGCTACTGCGGGCTGCTGGCTGGAGTTGGCTGGGATAAGTTGAAGGAGATGAATACAGACAAAGCTTTATGTAGTGCTGCTTTGTGTACAGTATGTTAGCTAAGAGATAATACATAACAGTCAGTATGTATTTCATAAGAAATATTGCATGTTACCTCTACAAGTTGAATGGTTTTTATCCCCGTAATTTAAATGTTAAAAATGAAAGATTGTTGCTTATTAATTGGTAATAATTCCTTACTGTTACCAGCTAATACTGACATTTCCTCTGCACACACAAAAATATGAACTTAATGTGTTTTGAAGGAGCGCAATAAGCTTCCTTATCAAATGAAAGCTTGTGTTTCTCGCCCTGTCGGAGGCTGTTGTTGCACTGCATTCCCAGATCTTAGCAATTACTTTGGTATAACACTGTTTCCACAAGAAATGATGGTTAAAGCTATGAAAAGAGACGAATGTTTACATGAATGAAACTTAAGTAGAGCATAAAACGAAATGTTCTGACCACTTCTGTTCCCTGAAGGAGAGGAACGAGGTAGAGAGGATATAATTTGGGATATCATGACATGACCTCTCTTCATGGTGGACGATCTGTGGTGACGTACACGAGGCCCCGCCCCCACACACATATATATATATATATACACATCTGCCACCACTGTCATCCCTCAGTTTGATAGCGGCTAACCGCCGAGCCCAGCTGTGCAGCAGGAGCGACTGAGTCTGCGAGTTGCTCTCCTTCAGGGAACAGAAGTCATAGTCATAACACTTCGTTCCCTTTCAGTCGATTCACTCGGTACAGCGCGTATAGTGTGGGACGTGCAATTCACGCCCCGCAGAGCAGCCACTGAACTGGAGTCAAACCTCCAGCGCTCCAGTGCATCATAGAGCCAGCAGAAAGGAGAGAATGTCACCAAAGGGGCCGTTACGTCCAAATGATGAAACCGAACAAAAGCGTGCAGTGATGACCATCTGGCTGCAGCGCAGATGTCACTCACAGATACCCCAGAAGTCCAGGATGTTGTCATAGCCCCGGTCAAATGTGTCCTCTCACTGTGAGGCAAAGGAAGACCTCTGCTGTTGTAAGCTAAAGAGATAGCCGCTGCTTAGACAGAGCTTTCCTCTGGCTAGATTAAGAACGGACGTGCAGAAGAAAGATGCATCATCCTGGTCAACCAACACTTGCCCGCTGATAAAGCCTTCCTGTTCATCCTCTGATAAACCATGTATGTCTAACAAAACACACAGGACTTGTGCTCAGAACAGTCTCCTGGCGTGGAGCATCCCCACGCAGACAGGCAGACAGACAGACAGACAGACAGACGTGCCTCATGCTGGTCCTTGTAATGCAAAGAGGAAGCTGCAGTCCAGCAGACAGGAGCAGACAGAAGACTTCTTTACCTGTTTAAGTTTGGTGCTCATACTGAGACACAGAGCTCATGGATTAAACAAACTCAGAATTAGCACTCTGCATGTAGCCGCACTCACCAACTGAGGCCATTAAGCTTAAACTTCGAACCGGCAGTAGCCTACTGAAGAAACAGAGCTAACTAGCTGTAGCTAGCCAAGTGAAGATGTATATATGTACAGGTGGGGGCCTCGCATACATCACCACAGATCATCTGCCTTAAAGGTGTGAATAGAGGTGTCTTCAGTCCGGCCATACGGGGGCTGATATCCCAAACTACATGTGTGTACTGAGTGAATTGACTGAAAGGGAACCATATGAATTTTATGTGTGTGTGTATTTTAAGTTGAAATGAATAACTGATAATGAACACGGACTCTCTGTGGAGCGTTTTAGTTTCCTTCAGCTCATTGTTTGTTGTTTCACTGCTGCAACTGCTTTCATCAGCACGGCTTTCTGCTGCAGCATGCATGAAAAAAACAAAAACAAAGCTCTAAAAACTGACTGTACGCCGTCTGTCCAGCACCAAACATTATACAAGACAAAGTCAGGGACTAACTGGTGAGCATAGTGAAGCATCTAGCAGCTAAAGAGCCAGATATTTTCCTCAGGAGATGATAGAGACAACGTATCTGATAAAGATGAGCTAAAAGCAGAGTGAATACTGGACTCAAATTCATCTGGTGAACAGAAACGACGCCAAAAGAACGCTGTGTTGCTCCAAATCATTTAGTATTATACTTAATATGGCTACATACAGTAATATATCAGTGTTAATGACATATTGAATGAATTTCTGCAGTGGCAAAAAAAGAAAATGCTTAATAACTTTTCAATACAGCTGATTTTTGGACCCTCAAATCGCATATTTCCTTTGAAGACAACCTGTTGTTACACACCTAATAGTACAATATCTTACTTTTTACAGTCTGGCACTCTGTTTTAGAACAAATATAAAGAAAAATTTGTATAAACTTTTCCATTGGAATAAAAGTCATTAGGCCCTTGTTGAATCCTCACACCTCAGTGGATATTGTTATTATTCATTCATTAAAAATAAGCAACCTCAGATGGCGTTTTTTAAATAGTTTATCTTATGGTTTTATGTCGAAGACAGAAGACTAGGGAGGAGTAAATAAATGTGAAACCAGCAAAAAAAGAGAGAGAGAGGCTGTTAGAGGGGAGCAGTGAAGGCTGGATTAGAAGTGAGTCCATGATGGCTCTGTTTTCAGAGGCTTTCCTCTGGAGCTTCGCCTCTTTTCTTCTCTTGTCTGTGGAAAGAGTTATACAGTAAAATAGCCCCCTGCTCCGCCGAGAGAGAGAGAGAGAGAGAGACACAGGCCGACTGGAGAAGCGTGGAGGATGTTTCTGTCTTGTGTTCTTCTCATCCCGAACCCCTCCTCCTCCTCCTCCTCCTTTCAGCTGTCCAGAGTCTCTCCTCAGCATTTTTTTGACTTTACTTAACTCTTGTTTCGCGTTTCGCCCCGGCTCCATCTGTCTCTCTCTCACCCTCATCTCTCTTGATGCTGATGCTCTCTTTGACAAGCCTTGTTGTTTTGGAAATATGCTAGTCCTTCATGTGTTTTTTTTTTTCCTCTTTCTCTCTCTCTCTCTCTCTTCCTCTCCCCGAGGCTAGAGGTGTGGGGAATGAGATTGAAGGATAGATTTCTCACACACGGTGGCCTTGCTTTGTGAAGTAGAAAACACAAGTGGTGTGGATGCCTGTCTGTTCCACTCTGCTGCTGCTCCCCCTCCTCCTCCACCTCCTCCTCTTTCTCCCTTTGCTCCATCTCTCTCCCCACGCCGCACACTGTGCCCTTGTCACTCACTCTTCCTTTTCTCCTCTCGTCTTTTCCTTCCCCTCTCAGAGCGGTTGGAGCCAGAGGCCTCGGTGACTGTTTCCATGGGTATTGACTTCAGCGACTCGACACAAGCGGCCAACTTCCAGTTGTGGTAAGACAACTTGACGTCCGCTCATATTTTTCTTTCTCCAAGAGAGAAATAAGCCTGACTAAGGCTCTCCTCCTGTGTCTCCAGCTTCATCATCACATCTCCTTTACTTGTCTCTTCCTCTTAACTTCATTTGCATCTTCTCTTACCTGTCCCCCCCCATCCCTCCCACCTCCTTTCTCTCATCTATTCTTCGTTAATTCTCCTTTTCCTACCCGCTCTGTGCCAGCACTCCCAGGTGACACATCAGCTACAATTGATCCCGGTTCACTGCGATAACAATTATTCCTCCAGTAATCAGCCCCCGGCCCAAATCAACTCGCTGAATGCCATCGGCACCGCTGCTCAGCCGATCGATAACCTTATCAGAAAATCTGTTCGGGACGGGGGGAATCAATCGGCCTAAAATGCCATTCACAGAGCGTGGTTTGCAAGACAATCAGAAGAGAAACGTTTAATACACCAAAGCATTTAGTGCAACACACAAGTGCACGTAGAAGAAACAGTAAAATGTCATCTTCAGTCCTTTCAGAATAAGATGATTAAGATGAACAAGTTCTAATCTGCAAGAAACCACTCAACTCTTTTCTTTTAGACGCATAAGTCAACTATTCCTGCGCTCTTGTTTCCCCTCCATCAGCACCAAGGAGGACCAGTTCAGTGTGTCCATCCAGCCCGCTGTGGGAGAGCTACTACTGGCCAGCGCCATGACAGAACAGGACTTCAGCAAGGAGCAAGGTGAGGTCACAGGATGTTGGGAAAATCATCATCGCCGTTAAATAAAAGCTTGAATTTTAAAGGTTTTTTGATGCACAGGATCAGTTGTGAATAATGTTTTAGAGTAATTGTAACACTGTTTTTATTTATTTAGTGTAAAATTAAATCAGTGACAGTGGAAGAACTAATTTCTTTGCTTTTCTGTTTTCTGTAAATGAAATTTATGTTAAAGTCTGCTTGGTGTCAGAAAAAAATTATATTTATATTTTCGCAAATTGACATCATCTCAAAATATTATGATTAAAGGAAGAACACTGGTGATATTCTATATATTATTTTTTTTTTTGTTTTCACAAAATCCGACGGAGACACCGAAACCAAAAATGAGTTAATTTATCTCTTTAATACTTTATGACTTTCCTACGTTGTCTGTGGCACCAATCCCACTGCTTCCTACTGAATATCTTTAAAAAAAAAAAAAAACAAGTTACAGTTTAAAGTGTCATTTAAGGAAAAAAACAAACAAATAAAAAAAAAAAAAGGCAGTAATTTCCGTAGTTTTTTTTTTTAGCAGACGTTTCCTCCAACAGGTGGAAATAATACATTTTGTTGGGGACTATTTTCAGTGGCGGACTGATACACATGTGAGGTGGCAGGTGAGGAGGTATTTACAATAACAAGACTGAAATATATATATATATATATATTCATTGCAATCAATGTCACATAGAGCGGATCAATTAATGATTGGACTGTTGATGATAAAAAGAAAAATGGAGAATATCACCAGACTCGTATTTTGAAGGTGAATAAATTGTTCCGGATGAAGTTGAACAACCTCTGTGCACGTTTTAGCGACAAAAGTAGGTGTTTAAACCTTTTAATATGTGAACAGTATTTGTCTTCGGTATCTTTTATATTATATTCTGAATAAACTGTACATGCAGGTACAATAAATTCCCAGTAGCCGGCCTCTAATAATAAAACCTCTGCTCAGCTTTGTCATTAAAGCATTTTGAAAGCTTTCCTATTATGAAGCACTTTATGGTGTTTCCTACATAAACATACAAAGAGCACACACACACACACACACACACACCTGTAGAGCTGCATACTGTGTGGCAGCTATTGAAAGCTGAGAGCGTACTCATATCCAAGCCATCAGTGTGCTTTTAAGTGCCCACTAAATGCTGCTTCTGCCTTAATTAATCTTCATTTGCTGTGTTTTTTTTTTTTTTTTTTGAGCTCTACTGAATACACCTCGCTCGAACAGAGTAAGAACAACTTGCTTTGCTGGGACCCCCTTTTTTCTTTTCCAGCAAATTGCTGCTTTTATACCTATTGAGTGAAGTTAGTTCATTCTTTCAGTTAACAGCTTTTCATTATATTTGCCTCTAAGACCTCTTTTTATTTCTACCCAAGTTGTGCATATTTATCTCTATTCTTTCTTTCAAATCCTTCGCTCATTACCGAGTGCTCAAGAACCAGCTCCCACTCCTCCCCACCTTTGCCTCCAGTCTTTTTTTTTCTTGCGTTATTGAAGGAGGCAACAGTTTATTGTTCAGCTACCTGCATTTTGGCAGTCATTAAAATCCATTTCTTCATGTTGTTGCCACTAAAACCAGGTCCCACACCAGTTGCAGGTCATTTCTACATTATTCACAGCAATATATAAACATCGCTGGTATATATTTAATCTATCGAAGGTAAAAAAAAAAAAACATGTTGAATTCAGCAGCAGAATTTAGCTTCAAGTGTTTTAGTTTGATGGCGAAAACATTCTCCATCCAAACAGGTAAGCTCCTGGGCATGAACGAGACTTCGGCAACCATCACCATGGCAACAGCAAACACCTCCAGCCAGGCCATCAGCAAGCAGGTCCTGTCTGTGGCCAACGTAGGAGAGGTTTCATCCAGCCAGAACAACCTCCACAGGTGCGAAACGTCCAGAAATCCTTTAATCACTTCTTCTTCTTCTTCTTCTTCTTCTTCTTTTTTTTCCCCTCGTTCAGCACGTCAGAAGTCGTCTCTGAAGGGAAGTAAAGACAAATTTATTCACTGTTACTATTCGTTTTTTTTTTTTTACTGTTTTTCAGATTTGAAGGAAATGACATGTATAAATATGTTTATGCAATCTGTCATTTATCCAGATTATGCAATTATCATTTCCTAACTGACACACGGCCTGATGTTCAAATGGTAATTGAGAGATAACTGTTATTATTATTACAGTGGAAATCATTCATATATTTAATCGGAAACCAACCAAAGACTTTTGATGCAGCGTTTCACACTAAATAACAGGTGTTTGTTGTCAGCCGTTGAAAACGTGCACTCACAGAGCAATAAGGAAAGGAGATGAGTTCACAACTAATGACACAGTTCACAAGGATCTAATGAACTTTTTTTCATAATTAGAAGCTAGACTGACATATCGGTGATATATCTGATTAGCTGACAAATCAGCTGATATTAGCTCTTTGCAGGTAGTCTGGAAAAATGACCAGACAGCACTGACAGTTATAAAATCAGTATGATATATTAATCCCAGTTCTTTACTTGAAGGGATCCTTTTACTCTAAATCCACCTGTTGTGCATTTATATAGTTGCTAGCGGATATAAATGTTCATTAATGTAGTTTTCAACAACTAAAACTCCTCCTGTGGACTCTCCTAAGAAGAAGCTGCTGTATAAACACAAACTGAATGACAGTAAAACACAGCTGTAATAACATAGAATAAGGAGAATAAGTCAAATACAGCACACTAATGAAAACCTTGACCTCATATCTGCTTACAACTATAATCCCATGTGGTATAAGCCATTTATTAAATGTTTATATACTGCTGCAGGGGAACATGCAGTGCCATTAGCATCTTATGTGTTCTTATGTTACGATAATCTTCTTTAAAAACTCAAATATCGATGTAGTTATGAAGCTGGTACATCAGGTTATTACTGCTGGTTGTTTTTGAGAGTCCTGCAGTGTTTACCTGACAGCCTTTGTTTGCTGTCTCTTAAGATTTGACCAGAAAAAAGAAAATCTAACTTAAAAATGAGAACTGACACAAGATTGAGTGCTTCACCAACTGACGGCATAACTGACTCGAATCCACCAAGTCAGTACAGCCTCATAAGATAATTAGTTTAAGCCTAAAACTGGGTCACAGTTTGGTTAATGTGATGTAGTGCACGATACTCCTCCTTGTGAGGCTCACCATCAGAACTCCAGGAATTTGAGATCAGCGCTGCAGCGATTAGTGGATTAATCGATCAGTCAATCGACAGCAAATATATCCGCAACTATCTTGATAATAGAAGAATCGTTTAATTCAGTTTTCAAGCAAAAATGTCAAATATTTGATTGTTCCAGCTTCTCAAATGAGAGAATCTGCTGCTTTTCTTTCTCTTAACAAAGTAAGTTCAATATTTTTGGGTGTCAGACTTGATTGTTGGACAGAACGAGATGTCTGATGACTTCAAGAAAGTTGAGAAAGTGATCGGAGGATCAATGCAAAAAGAAAGTAATCGCTACTCGCAGCTGTATTTGAGATCATGCATTAAGGACAATAATTATCCAAATGGACACGCTGACTGTATATTTTCGATTTGAAAACAAACTCAACCCCAACGAACGTTTGATATCAGCAGCAGCAGCAGGTTTGCACACACACACGTCTTTTAAGATCCTAAAATCTGAACTCGCTGCGTGTTTTCAGACCTTCTCACTTCCAAGTCGTTTGTTCTGTCTGAGGGCGAGAAGATGAATGTGCCTGCGTGCACGTGCCAGTTATAATTGTGTTTTTTATGTGGGGCTTTCGGGTTTAAACCGTGTGTATGTGGGTATCAGAGAGTGAAAGTGTCTTGTGTCCCCCACACACCCCCTTCCCCCTCCTCCCTCCCCCCTCCTCCCAAAACTCCCGCCGCCAGCCTCACACAGACATGCCAGGGGAATGCCCTGAGAAGCCTGGCTGTGTAATTGGTGTACACAGAGTGTGCTAATGAGCTTCCTCCTCTGTCACGCACACCCGAACACCTGATAGATAATTACACCTCCCTCTCTCCCTCTGTTTCCTGCTCTGTCTCTCTTTCGCTTCATCTCTGCAACACCCCCTCCACCCCCCCCCCACCCCCCCCATCTGTCTCTCCCTCCACGCCGCGTGTCTCTCTTTCATTTCCTCTTTGTCTTTCACTCCATCCCTCTGCACCAGTGTGTCCTGTCTTGTCTTTTTTATTACCTCGCCGTGTGTGCAGACATCTCTCCATGTCTCCGCCTCACGTGTTGGCGATCATTTCTTTTATAGATTAAAGCAGGAATAGAAGCCGATGTAAGTGAATAAAGGAAGAATGTAGGATAAATAAAGAGGAGGGGAGGGGGGGGGGGCGGTGAGGAAGTCGGAGTGAGGAAAAAAATAAGAGGGGAGACACTTGCACAAGGGCACAGAGAGCCGAAAGAGTGAGTGGAAATCAATGTTAGCTAGTGGGAGAGGCCTGCGACCAATAAGCCCATACTTCATTCAGAATAACCAATAGCTCAAATGACTCCATGCTATCAATCTCTCTCTCTCTCTCTCTCTCTCTCTCTCTCTCTCTCTCTCTCTCTCTCTCTCTCTCTCTCTCTCTGCTTCTGTGATGGCCAAAGAGGAAGACGGTCTCCCAGTGTCGCCCCGCTTCGGTCTCATCACGAAGACACTTGTTTCCATAATGTCCGCTCGCTTCCTTATGAATAACCGGCTACACCACACTGTCCCTTAGCTCCCCCTTTATAGCGTCTTGGAAACGACAGAAAACCTCAGACTTCAACCTCAGCAGGTTTGAGAGCAGGAACGCAGAGTATTTTTTTATTTATCTGTTAGTTTTCCAGGTGACTCTGCAGGTTCTGCTTCTCTACGTTAATGCGATCCGATAATTAACTTGATTATAATTCTTGTTTTGTTATAATCAGAGCTGCCGCAATTATTCGATCAATCGATTAATCAGTCAACAGAAAAGGTGTTGCAAATGTCACCGCGGGTGCCAGAAAAACGACGACAGGCATTTTAATACGCCGAACGATGATCCGATTAACACAAGAACGTAACCGGAAGAGTGATAAGAGAATGAAGATCATTATTTACATTTGCTCTTTTAACTTGACAACATGATGCTGGAACAGTTTGTTCATTTTATTGCCCTTTTTTTTGTAGTTTTGTGTGGAAATCACTTCTTTTTCCATTTTTTTTCATACCTGCAACTATCGAAGAGATTTTATGTCCCGTCAACTTTATTAACTTTACTTTTTAAGACTTTATTTACACATTTTCATCTTCCTACATCCCGCCCTGATCTTGTAGGTGTAATAATTACAGCTGCAACAATCGTTTTATTGATTTTTTTTTTTTTTTTTTACAATTAATCATTTAGTCTATAAAATGTCAGAAAATAGTGAAAAGCACCATCACAGGTTGTCTTCAATTGTCTTGTTTTGTCCTACAAACAGTCAAAGATATTCAGTTTACAGTGCAGGATGCCTATTGGTTAAATCTCATGACACATAACCATCTGCGGCTCTGATTCTGGCAGCAGATTTTAACTGGAAAAAAAAAAGATATTATATTTACAATGATTTAAAACAAAGAAAAGTAGCTCATCTTTACATTGGAGAAGCTGGAACCAGAGCTTGATTGGCATTTTTACTTGATAAAGGATCAATCAACTAATTGAAGATTTAAGAACTTTATTATCTATCACATACTAACAGATATCCCTGTTTGGCACAGATCAATCAAAGACAAATGTAGAAACAGTAAAACAAGTTATAAATGCAAACATCACCACTAAGTTAAGGTGTTAATATCTGTATAGTGTGATTTATAATCATTTCAGCGCTGGCAGTAATGTAACTGTTTCCCTCTATTGCTGTTCCACATACTTTAAATAACACACACCCGGAGCAGAGCGATGATCGATCCGATCGGATACACCCACTGAGAGCTTATTGCTCAGGGCACACTGCATTAAATGTGATGTGTGAGGTGACCTCCATCCAGGACCCCTCTATCTCTCCTCTGATCTCCCCCAGAGAGAGAGAGAGAGAGAGAGAGAGAGAGAGCTCTCTAATCCGATCACACACACACACACACAAAGTATGAAGCTTTAAAAGTACGACACAGTTCGCGACACAGTCTTTCACGTGCTTTAAAACTGACCTCAGGCGCTCGGGAGTTAACATAACAAACAACGGTTCTGTTTTAAACAAAGCGTCAGCCCGCCTCGTCTTGCACCTCTGCACTCCCCTTGTCTATCAGCAGGGTGCAGCACTGCTTTTTCTCAGGTGTCGAGGCGGAGCGGAGCGGAGGGGGGGGGGAGAGAGATGCCGCTTGAAACACAGAAATTGATTGCTGGAAAGGGAGGATGGCAATAAATCAAGCAGGAAAGCAAATGTAGAAAACGCTGTTCTTGTTTATGTCTAAACAGGCGGAATAGAATAAATGTGCTCTATTTTTCAGTCCGTTTGAAAGCAAATTTGATCGAATTTTGCATGCATTGCCAATCCCTCCGGTTAGAGCCTAATTTTCAAAAAAAAAAAAAAAAACCAACCTCTTGATTTATAAGCTCTGCTTTCTCTTTACTTTGCACTTTGATATAATTAAATGATGTTTTTCTAAACACTGTGAATTCCCCTCTTTTTTTTTTTTTTTTTTTTGTCAGTGAAGTTGAATTCTTGTTCCTGTTTGAAATTTAATTGACTATCATTTATTACCTGACTAATGAAACGTCTGGTCTCTGTGTTATAGATTGCTTTAGCAGACACTGTGGCTTATGATCTATCGCTTCACGTGCGACGTGTGCTGTAAGATGTAACTGTTTAATGCGGCTTATTAACAGAGAACAATGAAGATGCAACGCGCAAGGATCCTCATCGAGTTAAATTCTTGTTCCCCTTTCTCTTCAGCCTCAGTCGTCCGTTTGTCCTCTTGTACCTCTGAAGTCCGTCTGCCCCCTCCGAGTGCAGCTCTGCGATGTGTCCGTATGGCCCGAGCTCTGGAGATGCGTGGAGGGTTCCTGGTTCTAATTGGGGCTAATAGCTCTGGCCATCTGCCTGGTCTTAGTCTGTAATCGCTCGTGTTCGGGCTCTGGTCTGGCCTCACTGACCACTCAGTTGAAGGACACACTCCTCCACTCGTCCACCTGGCCGAGAACCAGGATGGAAACAATAGCGTCCAGCTGCAGCCGCCACCACACATTTACCCTCTGAGTTTCTGATTTTTGTAGAGAACACGATGCATTTTACGCTCTTTTTTTTTTTTTTTGTACCTGACTGGCTCGTTTCCAGCAAATCTAACATGGTTGAATGTTTGCTTAAGATTCAGAGGGCCCGGTGTAGTGTACCAGCCGCTGGGTTAAGTCCTGCGTTCTCGGTTGTTCGAGCCGAGTCCTCGTGCGGCCTGTGTGTCCTCTCTGCGTGAGGGTGAATGTAAAGGTGAAGCCCACACTGTGTTTGCAGTGGCAGGTGGAGAGGGGGAGGCAGATGGCACACACACAGGCTCTCTCTGCACTGAGGAGAATCACAGATAATTGGAGAGTGATGCTTAGCCGCAGCCCTGCCGATCGATGCCAATCCGCCTGCTCTAAGTCCAGGGGTTATGCTTTGCTTTTCTTTCCATACACTGCAATTAATCCAGTGTTTAGCCCAGTATGTGAAGAGTGCAGGAGAATACCAATGACCCGTTTAGGGCCCCGCGCTTGTCCTTAATCTTTCCTTTCTAGTCCTTTTTTAAAAAAAAAAAAAAGCACTGATGTTGTGTGTCAGATCTTCGCACAACCAACAAACGGAGAATATTCAAAGCAAACAACGCTCGGAAATTAAAACGCAATCATCAAAAACTCGCTCTTGTTTTATTTCACCCGCTCTCATCGCCCCGCACGTGAACAAAGGCCCGCGGCAGCGGCGTCTCCTGAGACGAAATGAAAAGCCAGCCTCGGGGTAGTGTTAACTGGCTGAGTAAATGATAGATTTATATCCTAAATCCATTAGCAAAGCCACAGGGACCACATAGACACCTCCAGGCCACTGACAGAGGGGGCGAGAGAAGGGCTGAGGGAACCCGGACATGGACGAGCGAGAGAGTGAATGTTTACATGAGGACATAGACACAGATATGACTTCTTCTTTTTTTTTTTTTTTTTTTTCTTGTGCATGAATAGGATTAATTAGGTTTTATAGGTTTGAATGGAGCATGACATCTTAAACATCCTGAATTTCTATTGTTAGTAATTTGGATTAATACACAAACCCCTGAATTATTTAGACGTGTGAGTGCCGACTCTTTTTTTTTTTTTTTTTACAGAGAGAAATGAATCCTCGTCTTTGAATGGCTTGTGTTTCCTGCAGAAGTGGCTAATATTTTAATTAAACCCGAGGAGGACTCTCTCTCTCCTCCCTGAGAGCTCCCTGATAAACTCCCTCTCCTCTGTTGATGGTAATTTAGCAGCTCCCCTGAGACGCACCCAGACACACTGGGTTTGTGAGCCAGCGCCGTTTCATTGTGCATGCATGTCCCCGTAGTGCCCTCCTTCCCTCCCTCCCTCCCTCCTCGTCTTTAACGTGCGCGTGCTAATTGGCGGACGTGCTCGTTGTAACCGCCGCGCAGCACGCCGTCGCGGGGGGCTCTCCGTGACAGCGCCTGTCCACAGGCCGTTCCTGCGGGGGCTCTTCACAGGCTTTAGTCAGGCCTAAGTGGGGCTCTTTGTGGGCTGTTTGTCAGGCCTAAGCGGGCTGCCACAGGGGGTCTTTGTTGAAGGGATGTAGCGCTAAATGGAGGCAGATGGCTGGGAGTTCGCCACGTGAGGCTCAGAGATGCAGAGGGCCAAAGGGGGTGCGGGAGAAGGGGGCCCAGCTCGGGCTCTGTCACCCTCAAAAGAGGGTCACACTGGGTCACAGCCCCTGTCTGCCTCTTGTTAGCGCTCTCAATGGGGACCATGTGCGCCCAGATTTGCCCCCACGGTCTGCAGGGACGGTATCCAAGGAAACGGCGGACTGAGAATTCTCCCCAATGGCCCGGAGGGAGCTGGTGGGATGGGGGCACCCCCCCCCCATACTGGTCCCAAGGCTCCCACACACTCATGAACACCCACAAGTCCATAAAAGCAGGCTAAACTCTGTTTGACTGGCAGGAAGGGCGTGTCTCACCCCTAATGGCTCTTTAGTCAGCTGGGATAATAGACTGTCTGTTGCTCCGCTCTCTATATTTCCTGTCACATCGTTTTCCGTCTTTGTCTCACTCACTAATTTAGGGTAATTACAAGGTGTGAGGTGTTTAGAGGATTTTCTAACGTGAGGATTTATGGCTGTTGAGGGGGGGAGTTCAGTGTGTAGACTTGTAGCTGTGCACACTTATCTCTTTTTTTTTTTTTTTTTTTAAGGTGCCAGGTATTCATATTTATTAACAGTTACCAAAGTCCGCACTTGAATTAGGTTAAAAAGCCTTTATTTCTGCCTGGAGCCTTCTCAAAAATCATTTAAAATGTTAAAAAATGTGTTTTTTTTCTTCGGGAATTTAAATCACAGCTGCACAATCCGTCTGTTTTAGACACATTTATGTCTCGCTGTCATTGAGTCGTCTTATTTTTTTTATCTAGACAGCTTTAGGAAATCCGAAGTTGTCTTCAGGATGTAAAAATTTATACCACTGTCTGAGAAAGTTCATTCATGATTTCCACTGCGGTATTTTTCACTCATATATTTGTCTTATTTGTCTGTACTCATCGTTGTTGCCGCTCTTGGCCGAGAGTTTTCATCTCAGTGAGGTTTCTGAAGGTTAAAAAGTTCAAAAGAAAAATCATATTTATTACACAGTGTTGAATTGGAAAAAGGTGACATTTCAGAAAAATGACCAAATATTTACACTTGGAAGTGGAAACTGTGAGGAGATTACGCATGAAATAACAAGAACAGAGACGTCATTTTTAAATAATCTGTAAATATATAATAGAAATAATGTGAGTTTCGACTTATTCTGCAACAGTTCAGTGGCGGCTTTGCAAACTCTAATGTTTTCCAATTCAATTCAAACACTTTATTTGTATCTTGAGGGACAATTTGAGGCAAGCGAGTTCACAAACAAGTACACACACAGTTCATTTACACACGTAGAAAACAATCGAAAAAATACAAATATGATGATGTTAGAAAGAGTTGAAATACACAACGATTAGTGACAGTGATCAGCTGATCAACAATATCCAACATCACAAAGGCACATATGTTAAAAGTATCAAAAGTGCATTTATCAGCCTATAAACGAGGTAAAGTGACTGTTTCTTGTGCTGCAGCTGTTCACAAGTCTTAATGGCTCCTGGAATAAAACCAAACTTGCTTCTGTTTGTTTTACATTCAGGCAGCATGAAACTCATTACTGATGGCATCAGGTTAGGAAGTTGATGTGTTCGTGTTTTAAACTTGTCAAGTAAATTTGCAGTTTTCATTTTCTAATCAGATGAAATACTGTAGAAGCTTAAAAAAAAACACGCAGCAGCATCCTTGAAACACTTCACTCACATTTATAAATCTTGTTTCTTTTACTTGATTTCACACTTTAGTTTTGCAGAAATAAAATTTAAAAAAAAGTCGCACAAAAATCCTGTATCCTGGTGCTTTAGTGAAGCTGACCCTCTGCTCTTTCCCCCCGCCTGCAGGTTCGCCGGGCGGACGGTCAGCAGCGGAGCTCTGGTCTTGGTGTCGCTGGAGCTGAAGGAGTCCTCCGCCGCCCTGCTCACCATCAACACAGAGAAGAGCGTCATGGCGTCCATGTTGCTGCGAGACCTCAAACAAGCCCTCACGCAGGCATAGAGTTCCTCATCTCCTCAACCCACAAGACCTTTTTAGTTAAAGGTAAAGGGGAGCAGCACTTCATCGAAGAACTCACACATGTTATTTCTGCGGTTTCGGACAATCCAGAGCGCTACTTTTATCCCAAAAAAAAAAAAAACAGAAACCGAAGAACTTGAACTTTGTCTGCTCGCAGAGAATAAACTGGAAACCATGGAGGATCACTCGTCTGTCGCTTCAGAAAAAAAAAAAGATTGTCCTGAACCGCGGTGATAACTTTGTGAAAACTTTAGATAAAGTGATGATCTCCTTTAAAAACGCACAGAAGGCAGCGTAGACTTTATAATAGATTTTAAAATGTGAAACTTCCTCCCGCTTCATCTTTAATATAAGTCGTCACGTTTAAACATCACACTCCCCCCCCCCCCCCACACACACAGCAGAATCATCTAATTTAAATTTCCATTCATGATTTTGACCAACGTACAAATATTAGCACGTACATCTTGGGAGAAAGAGCAACATACAGTAGCTCAGCGTGCTACAGGTCAGTTTTTTTTTCTGTCCTTCTTCTTCTGTGTTTATATTCATTAAGACACTCCTCTAAAGAAATTTAAAAGCGCTCTTGTTCGACTGTATTTAATTGGCATTCCTGCCCGAGCCAAGCGGCCCCCGTGTTTGCATCGACGGGTTTTATATACTTCAGTGCCAAGAAAAGGAGAGAAAATCTAAACACGCTCATGAAAACAGAAGCCTTAAAAAGTCTTAAAAAGTCTAGTTTTACTCGTAGCTGGATTTGATGTTACCTTTTTTTTGTTTTTTTTCATTCCAACCTTTACACTGCCCCAGAAATCACATCTGTTAAAAAAGTGCCTTCTACATGAAAATAATGATATTTAGAAAACCAAAAATATACAGTAGACTTAAATCAACAAGGTCTTTTTATCTGTATCGCTTTTGCTGAACAATAAAAAGTGAATTTATTAAAAGAAATAACCTTTTTTTTTTTTTTTCTCCCCTCTTTTTGTCTCGCTCCTTCGGGCGTATTTAGTGACTGTCACTCAAACATCTCCATGCTGTGATCTTAAAGTCATTTAGCTGAACGTGGCGGAAACACAAACTGTTGATAGCCAGCTCTGCTAATTGGCAGGCTGAGACACACACACACACACACACACACACACACACACACACACACCATGTACTCATGACTTGATGATTTTGAATAATCTGTCACTCCACCTCCGGCCATATGTTCGTCCTCCTCTCATCTCATGTTTCCATCCACCTTCTACAGTGTCGTGTCCTGTAAACCAGGGTTGGCAGATAGCAGCCTGTCCACCGAATCTGCCCCCCCGATGGGAATAAAGTGATGAATTTACATAAAAACTTTACTGTAGATACAAATATAGACACGAGGCTCATGTGTGTTGGTTTCCAGCAGGCTGTTTGAAATGATTTATAATGAGCTTAACGGATAAATAAAACAAATATTAGCCACTTTACTTAATGAAACAAGTGTCCTGTGGATTCAAACATAGTTTTAACTCCACAGCTTCAGTCAGATTTGTGTCTCATAAACACAATAATGTCATTTTTTTGGCCAAATGAACATAAGCTGCTGTCGCCCCAGTTCAGGCCTCTTGTGTATTACTTTTATATTACAGAGCTAAGCATTCAGTTTTCTGAAAAATACTGTATATAACCAGCAAAACAAAACACTTAATGCTGTTCTGAAGGTATTTCCAGAATCATTGTCTGCTGCACTAAAATTGATTTTTAACTTGTTTCTTATTTTGCATCTGATGACTCGTAGCCAGAAATTAAATATTTCTTTGCTTAATTTGCATTACGTGAACTGAAATGTACATTTTTATGAGTTACATTTGTCTACATTGGTGTTACTTTCTATTATTATTTTATATTCTCACACAAAGTAACGTGTTCATGTTTTTCTTGTGCTATAAATATGTCATTTCTGGCCACTTGGGTTTAGAAACACAGTTGCTACTTGAGAAGCAGATACAAAAATATATATTTATTGTGCAGCAGGTCGAAATATCGCTGCATCCAGATGTTCAGACGAATCTTTGAGGGTTCTTGAAATACCTTCAGAACAGCCTTAAGTTTAGTTAATGACCTTTTCTTCTTCTTCTTCCCAAACACACAGTATATATTTTGATAGTGGCAGATGCTCACAGTAACTCTGTAAGTCAAGTGTAAGGGAATAAAACACATGAGAGGCACAAACTGGAGCTAAAGCTACTGAAACACTGTGTTTGCGCTCATTTATTAAGGGAGAGGGGAATGACATCTGCCTTCACATAGAGTCCTAAAACCACTTAAAGGAGCTAAAAGACATAAACAAAACAGATTTAAAACATACTTTAATGGCTTGCATTGTCCAAAGAAAAACATTGTTGACCTCTGATCCAAAGAGGAAGTCATTATTTATCTAAAAGTGAGTTGGTTTGCAAATGGCGTCAGCAACTAAGTGACAGCAGGATTGTTTCTGAGCTGCAAACTGAAGAAGTTGAGACGCAGGGTAAAGTGTGTCGTATCTGTAAACATTTATTTTATGTTAATATTCCTCAGTAGAAGATGTTGGAGGGCTTTGTGCAGACAGACTGATCCGCCGGATCTGCCGTGCTGCTCGCCGCAGAGTAAAGTCGTGCCGCCGTACGTGATGTGTTTTAGCATGGAGTCGGCCGGTGGCGTAGTGTGCTTTGCGTCTGGCTGTCTTTTCCGGCTCATAAATAGCGTCTCTCTGAGGGCTGTGGTGAACACCTGTTAGCTCATCTGTCACAGGAGCTCCACTCGCATCCATCACCTCTCCCTCTGTACTCATTCCCTCAGCCAGCTGTTCCCATTACACACACACACACACACACACTGCGTCAGGCCTGCCAGATACAGACACACACACACACACACACCTCGCTTTTCTCAACACATCATGCAGCCACACAGAAGATTTCCCAACACATTTGCACATTTCACAAGTTACTTCACAAAAAGAAAAACACAAACGCACAGATCTGGAACCAACAGGAGTCAGTGGGCGGGAGACTTTATTTCACCATCTCACGTCTTCACTCACCAACAGTTTTAAGGCTGCAGCGCTGATGTTTTTATTCTGAGCCATACAGAGAGTATTTAGACATTTCAGAAACAAGCTTAAGTTCCCTTTGTCTACAACACTAGTAGGCCAATAAAGAAGAGTTTAAACATTCAAGTTATACTTTCTTCTTTTAGTGTCTTTTTTTTTTTTAATCTAGAAAAAATAAGACAACAACAAAAGGTTCTCATTTTCTTTTAATGCACAACAGCGCTCCCAAATCCCCCAAAACTCAACTTTGACTAAATCTATCTACACAACAGCTGCAATAATTAGTCGATCAACTAACGCCAGCTGTTTTAATAACTGATTAATTGTTTTGAGTCCCTTTTTTAAAGTAAAAAAAAATGTCCAAATTCTTTGATTCCAGCTTCTCAAAGGTGAATATTTTAGTCGTCTATGACAATAATCTGAACATCTTAGCGTTGTGGACTGTTGGAGACATTTGAAGACGTCATGTTGGGCTCTGGGAAACAGCGATTGACATTTTATAACATTTTCTGAAACTCAAACTCATTGATTAATCAAGAAAATAATCAACAGATTAATTGATAATGAGAATAATCTTCCAATTCTAATTTAATTAGTTGCAGTCATAGTCTGCACAGGATGATGTGATTATTTATTTATTAATGAATCGCAGACAAAGTGAAACTGCTTATTTCCAACATAGTCCAAAGATGTTAAAAGACAAAAGAAAACATAAAGAAAGACAAAACATTCAACGTCAAACTAACTAAGTAAGAAAATCCAGAAACACATCACCACAGTTTAAATAAAATATGAATAACGCCCACATCCTTGTACAACAAGGACGATATGATAGCTGTAGTAAAAATATCACCGAAGACTTCATTATAAATCTGTGACTCTATGCCATAAATAAATCCTAACCTGACTTCTATAAGCCTCTTTCGTTTTTAACAGCTGGAAGTGGATGAGAAAGCTTTTTCACCACATGGCACCAGTGTAAAAAGAAAGAACTACTGGATATGTTGTTGAGTCCAGCAGTTAAACTTGTGAAATGAAAAATATATGTAGGTTTTTGGAATTAAAAGACCACATCAGACACAAGTAATGATTTGAAACAGGGTATTTTCATATGTCTTAAAACATATGTTGGAGGGGTTCTTCAAGATTTAAAGCCAAAAGCCAAAGCAGAGGACGACAGTAGAGCTGCTGACAATCCTCCACCAACATCACTCCCACGCTGAATCTGAAAACGCTGCACGATGGCCCACGTTCTCATGATTTTAATTAATTACAAGCTAAACAGAGGAAAAGAGCAGCCAGTGGTGGACATGTTTGAATAAACAACAGAAACCTACATCCGTGTTTGTGTGGCATGTAGGGCATTTATGGGAATTTGCCCATTCACTCGTAGCCATGTGTTGTTTTATATACGGTAGATGTGTCTTTACAGATACAACCTGTTCAATTTAATGTGTTTCTGATGTGAGTAGGAGAGCAGCTGTGGGTTTATACGCTGTAGGCTACGTTCTTCAGTTCTCCCTCTAAGCACCCCTAAACTGGCACAAATTAGACCATGAACCCCCATCTGATAAGACTTCTGATTTTAGATGTTTTATTACAGAAAGTATATGAAACCCAGGAGCAAAATAGTCACACATTGTGTTACTTCTGGATGAATTACAGTGAAAATACATTATTCCCCCCTGGAACCCCTTCAAGGACCCCTGGACATCCCTGGACCCACTGAGCTAGAGTAAAGCTACTGAAGACCAGCAAAAACACCGTTTGCTTTCATTTACTCTTTCAGGTTGGTAAATGACACCTAAGTACCTTCACATTGTATTATTTTAACCCTTAATTGATAGCTAATTTGTTTCTATTGTGCTTCATTACATTATTTGAGAGACGTGTAGCCTTACATAACTGCATACCAGTGAACACAACTGTCACTAATGCTAACGTAGCTCCTCGGGGACTGAAGCTGTTATTTTTTTAATATTATATATTTTGACAATCTAATCTTTGACAACGCAGGTTTTAAGGACTCTGACTGTTGGTAGTTGTTCATTTTGTCAAATATGCCAAATGGTTTATTGTTTTTCGGACGATTAAGCTAAGCTAGCTAAGATATGCTAACGCCAGCTATCACTTGTTGCCGTAGCAACAGTTAACATTCTCGTATGGGCTAAAGGGATGTAAACAGAGTGCAGAATCAAGTTTCACGGTAAATATATAGATATGATTCAGTATTTAGCACAAAAATGCAGATTTTAGTAGTTAATAAACCTGAAAAATACTTTAAATTCATTATATTAATTCTTAATTTATTATTTTCTATGACAAATATACTAGTCATAAAGATTGTAGCTCAAACAATGAGTTTTAATACCTTTTGATACATTAGAATGAATCATTTCTAATATTTTATATAAACCTATTTTATGTTTATTATAGTTTATTGATCTTAAATGGAATTAATTAGAGAGTGTATCATTATTTTTGGAATAGTGATTTTGATTCAATACTGTGATTGTTGCCTTATGTCGCACTTTGTTCTAAGTCAGATGAGTTGGCAGATACATCTGCAGTAAAGCTACTGAAAACCAGCAAAATCACAATCAAACCATCCTTTTTTTTTCTTCTTTAAATATGTTCATCTTGATTCCACTGTGATTCACAGGTGCGATATCTGCTCATTAGTGATTTATTAGTTAGCTCTTAATAATCTCTCATAAAACGAGTAATTCATCTTTCTTTCATTAATCCAGTTTATGAGTTTCCACAAACATCTCATCTAACGACAAGTAGATGTTTAATAACTCTCATACATCTGAAACAGATCGTAGCTGTTTATGTTTATCTGACTTCAATCACTGTGATGTAAATGTTATTAACAGAAGCTGAGTTTGCCTCCTTTTTTCTGTCTTTTTTTTTTTTCCATCCGCAAACCGAATCATACGCACAACAATTTAATATCTTGTGAACACGAGAGCATATATAAATTATATGTCTGACTTGTGAGCACAAGATGGAAAAACTTGAGGGGCTCCTAAAAATATAGATTAGAGAAATTAACACAGATTTTTAGGGAAGGTTTTTTCATACGCTGTCCTCATACAGATGCACAAGTGTGTGTGCGTGCATGTGTGTGTGTGTGTGATCCATCTCCCGGTGTTGGCACCTGCTATAATGGGCTCTGGGGAGGGAATGAGAGAACAGGGGGCTGCTTCTCTTCCCCTTCACCTCTCGCTCTACAATGCTGTGCAGTGACAGCTTGATTTCATTCCCTCTCTGGGCTGCAGCACAGTGACATGATGGGCCTGTTCAGTTGGTCTTATCACGGTCTCTGTTTGAAGAGAGTAGAGAACGGATGAAGGCAACGTTCAAGGGGGGAAAGGAGGAGGAGGAGGAGATGGAGATGGAAGGGGGGGGCTGTGGAGGGGGGGAGGAAAGCAGAGGATCCCAGCTGAGGAAACGCCTGTCTGACCTTACCACTGAGAGCAACTTCTCATTAGCCAGCGTGTCTCTGATCAGCCACTCGTTCGTCTGACGGGGAGCCACAAGACATGGCGGGCGCATACAACACACACACGCACACACACAAGCAAATACAGCAATGTCACTTCACATGGCTCAGTTACGGATTTCATTTCCTTTACTAGAAATATTTAAGTCCAACTGAAATTCAGTTGCCTTTTTTTTTTGTCTGCTACAGCAACGTATCTGCTCTGTGAATCACAATCTACATTTACATTATTCCAATTAAATACTGTCCCATCATCCGCTTGCATAGCTGAACTCCTTATTTCAATACCGCTAATCAAATCTTAATAATGTGTCGCTCTATCATAGCAGAGCCAGACGGTCACACTGAGCCTGACAGCATCCTGCTAACCTGATAGACTGAATTAAAAGATGAGTTCACAGCTTTTCAAGTCTGTCTTAAAAACAATAATTAGGTTCCCAAATGAACATCATTCCTCCTGTTCGTACTGACCTTTAGAAGATCCCTTCATAACGCACTTATAATGTAAGTCATGGGGGTCAAAATCTGCTGCTTTCTGAGCAAAAACGTATTTAAAAGTGTATTTAAAAGCGTCCAAATGAGTCAAGTCAAGTAGATATCTTTCAACGTTACAGTCTTTTTAGTGATAAAGTCCCTCTTTTTGTTGCAATACTTCCACCTGCAGCTCAACAAGGAAACACAAAAAGGGAATCTGATGCTAAAAAAACTGTAAATGTGTCAGATAACCACTTCATATGACTAAACTCAGACTGCTGAGGCTTCACATCAACTTCTAAATGTCTGTGTGGACACATTGTGGATTTCGGCCTCCATCACTTACACTGAAAGCACATTTGAAGCGCGTCTTTTAACAGCCAGTATGAACAGGAGGAACGATTACAGTGAGGAAAAAACTGCTCGTTCACTGTTCATTAAGACATACTTGAAAAATTGTGAACCTGTCCTTTAAACAAAAACATTACACAAAGAAATGAATCCCTGTCTAGACAAATAGAGTGAACAGCATGACGGTGTTGAGCAAAGTTATGTATCAAGGATGTTCTTTTTACTAATTTAAGTCGTTACAAATGAAAGCGTGGGTTTCATATCAGTCTCTGGTGAAGAACCCAGACGTCCTGGTTCCAGTTCAGCTCTCTACTGGGTTGATCTGGATACTACTTTAGTCGAATTGTTTTATGAAAAACAGAAAATGTACGACGACCCATCATTACGCACGCAGACTCCCGATTTCTCTCCGACACTGAACAAATAGATTAACGATTCCGCAACTGATCATTTCACAAGTCGCTAACGCACTTAATCCTCTGGCAACACACAAAACGACGTTCCCTCGACGTGCTGAACGCGCCTCACTTTGAGTAAAACTCAAGACCTGCTGGATGATGAGAAGATGCATGACATCTGAGGGAAAAAGGTGTTATATCCACACAAATACAATTTCTCCCCCAAAACAATCAGTGTGTAACTCCAGCAGACCCAGGGGAACAGTAATTGTGGTGATTATGCTTAAATTGATGCTTCACAGCTATTCCTGTGTCTCCTGTATTGTAATTAGATTTTTTTTTTTTCCTTTACTGAAGTTTCTTTTAAATGCTTCTTTGGAGCATGGAGACTAATGACTACATGTTTCCCCACTGAAATGTTCAATCAGCAGCTCATTAGGGGGACAGACACATTCAGCTTTGCTGATTTGATTTTTCACTTTCCTTTTTGGTGTCCCACATTCATCAATCTACAGTCCAGAGGAGACGAGGAGGGAGAGGTTCCTGTCAGGTTACTGGAACACGCCGGTTATATTTCATGCTCCAAGACGTGTAAGTTCAAGCATAAGAAAAGCACTCAGTAGATATTTTCCATTTCCTCACTGATACAAGATATGAATGTTGTGTTTGCGCAGGAATGAGTATTAAAAACAGTAACTAGCTTTTTCCTGTTGCTTTAAATGACGCGCCATGTTGTTAAAGGGGACGTTTGACACATTCACAGGTTTATATTTATATTCTGGAGTTCTACTGGAATATCTTTGCATGTTTTACAGTTTTAAAAAAACTCCTTATTTATCTTGTGCAGCCCCTCAGTTCAGCCTCTGTCTGAAACAGGCTGTTTTAGCTCCTGTTTCTTTAAGGCCCTCCTCCTGATGAGCCCACTCTCTTCTGATTGGTCGTCTTCTAGAAACTGCTCCACAGCTGCTCAGGAAGCTACACCAACAAACCATGAGACAAAACTATAGTTGCAGGATTTCATTAGTTTTTGTCATTCTTTACTCGAAACGTTAATTTCTCAAATAAATACATGTTCGAACCTGAATCCCATTCAAAATACGAGTGCGGACAACACAAACAAAGCGTGGAAAAACCTTAGAAACCTTTAGCTTTGCAAACAAAGTGTTCAGAACAGGCTGTAGCCCTGGATTTTGACTTGCAGGGTGCATTTTTATATATACATTAACCCAAGCTTTGGAACTTTACCCATGTTTTAACAAAGATATTCAACATCATAACAGTACATAAATAAAAGATAATCACAAAAAGCATTATACAGCCCCTTTAAATATTCTATAAATTCTTGAGGGGGAAAAAAAAAGTAAGGCTTTATGCGCTGATCTCGTCTGCTGCTGTCACTCAGACAGCAAAGGAAAATCTAATCATTGCAGATTCTCTGAAAGGCTTTGCTTTCATTACATTGTTTACCATCCATTTCTGTGCCCTCTCGAAAGACACAGTTCACCGATGGCCGTCTCGCAGGTGCATTTAACAATCGACTCGTGCTTATGTTGCCTCCTGACGGTCTCCTATAGTGAAAGCATGCACAAAAGAAAAAAAACACGGGGAAAAAAGGAAAGAGCATTTACGGTCAAGCCTGTGAAGAAAACCACCAACCAACCAACCAACCAGCCAACCAACCAGCCTTTAATTAGCATTTGATTGCACTTTAAAAACCACTCAAGTGCATTAAAAAGTGATCACACAGTCAAAATGGAGATCGTCTTCATTAGTAGTGACTCGGGGAGGTAAAAAGCATGCGGATTCACACAGAGGTAAACACATTTTGCACCCAGCCGCACACACACACACACACACACTTATACACCCACCATTGTGATTTATTTGTGATACAGATGCAGGGGCTGTTGACAGGTTAAAATGAGTTAATGTAAGTTAATAAGTTAAAAGGGGTGAGGAGAAGGTGAGTGCTGTTAAAGTGCTCCGCTGTCCTATTCGGCACCAATTTGCCCCCATAAAGGCTCGCACTAAAACAGACTCCATCTGACATAGTGGCGTATTAGCGGTGCAAAAAGACACATAAACCACAGTGATTCACACACACAAAAGCCCCCCTCACCTAGTCTCTAGACGCTCCTAATGAAGACCTGTATGTGGCAGCGGGCGCACAATAAAGCACGGCGAGGCAGAGAGTGCCAGGCCTCTCTCCGCCTGCAAACACTTTGCATCTGCATCAGCCTTACGTCGTCCGCTCAATGATTATAAAAGCCAAGAGTGGCGTCTGGAAATCAGAGAAGTGCCTCGTCTGTGTGTGTGTGTGTGTGTGTGTGTATTTCCTGTTTTGAATGCATCTATTGTTCATTCGAGGAATTTACTTGCATTTAGAAAGCTGAATCTGCCCCCGTTTTTTTTTTTTCCTGATTTGCATAACTCATCACAGGTGGATCTGCTGATTTGCTTCTTGTTATATAGAACATTATGTCTGGATGAGTCTCTGTCCCTTAAAAAAAAAAGCATTTATTGATAATTAGAGCTACGATTAGTCAAACTATACATAAATATAGTCTCTTGGCTAACTCTGGCGCGTTTACAGCAATGTTTATTAATGTGCACTGTCACAAATAAACATTCAATTAATTGATTCTGAGTCAGTTTTCAAGCAAAAATGACAAAGATTTGATGGATTTGCTGCTTTTTCTTGTCTTAGGTTGTAGAAAATGTTGTGTTTTTGGGTTTTGGATTGTTGGTTGGACAAAACAAGACATTTAACATCATTATTTCACTATTTTCTGATGTTTTGTAGACCAAAGATTCATTGATTAGTCAAGAAAATAATCTGCACAGTCACTGATACTGAAAATAATCGTTAGTTGCTGCACTAATAATAATAATAATGGCTACTGGACGTTAATGATAATATATACCGATGGTTCCATGTTTCTAATATCTGGCCACACATTTATTCATTTATCAAGATCAATATCAATATTTGAAACTAGAATATCTTAAGCAGATTGAAATTTGAGATGGAGTTTAGAAATCTGCATTTTGTGAGAATATAATTGACTTGAAGTTGGACTTTGGTTTGTTCAAAGCTAGAGCTGCATTTAGAAGTTGATCTATTAGTTATGTGACATAAAATCAATGATGTCCTTCAATCATTCAATCATTTTTCAAGAAAAAGAGCCAAACATTTGATGCTTCCAGCCTCTTGAGTGTGAGGATTTGCAGCTTTTCTTCTTCTTATGAGACAAATCATCAATGAGAAGTCCAAAAATTTGAAGGCTTGAACTTGTTAATGTTAGATTCTCTGTGTTTCTTTGTGTTATGTTGTTTTACATTTAATATTTTGGGGGTTTGAACTGTTGGTTACACAAAACCAGCAATTTGAAGAGCTCATCTTTGGACATATCTGGACAACATATTGATATTTGCAAAGATAATCAACAGATTATTTGTCAGTTAGAATAGTTTAGATATTACAAAATGATATGACCTTTTTTTTTTGAAGATTAAAGTTGGTAAAAGCTGAATCACACTGGAAAAAAAGAAATGATCTGACTTCACCAGCAGGTTAACGTCCATATATTTTTCTTTAATCTGGAGGTGAACACAATAGACATGAACACTTGTATAAACAAAAGTCAACAAGTAAAGAATTATCTGACTTTGTGAACTTCTAATGATCCATCAAACCATCAAACAGACACTGATTCAACTCTGCTTGAAGTTGTGAAGCTGCAGTTTTGATGTTTTTGGAGCAGATTGACGTCCTGATATCATGTGATCCAACACACAGACTCTCTGAAAATTAGTCAGTATTAATTTAGATTCAACGTTTAAGTCATTTATGAAGCAAAAATACCAAAACAGTCGAGTTACAGTTTCTCAAATATGAAGATTTGTTGATTTTTCTCTTTGAAATTGAATATTTGGACTGTCTGACCTTTTAGATTGACCCTTGCAGTGTTGTAGCAACACTATTAATGGCTTATTAATGTTTCTAATTACGGATGACTCACTACCATTTGCTGTTGTCTAGTCGAGTGTGAAACTTTTCACTCTTTATTAATGACTTTAATTATGTCTGGACAGCAAAGCCACATGTTGATCTCATTAATGAATAACTGATCTATGAAGTATTAATAAATGATTATTAACTGTTAGTAAAGCCGGAGTTGAAACATATAAACCCTTCATAAAGCTTGAACAACATATTAATCAGTAACTGTTAGTTTCAGTGCGCATTGAACACTGATTTTCACTTTATCTTGTTTATTAACTTGAAACTGGAAAGATGAAACTGGTGCGTTCAGTGTCTGGAGCACTTTTACTCAATCTGACTCATGTTTTATCCCACTAAGTCAAAAGCCGCCGTCACCACCATCCTTCCCTTCAAAGCTTAAAAATGTGATGACTGTTCCTCTTTATCTGTGCCTCAGCTATGCGCAGCGCCGTGACGCACCGGCCTCTCATCTGAATGCTAATTTCCCATTTAAAAATCCTCCCTTGCGCGCAGGAGGGGACTGGATGAATTTTTTTTTGCTAGAAATCACAGATGTAGAGAGCATCAAACCTGGCCGTCCTCCCTCCCTCCCTCCTCCTCCTCCCCTCTCTCCTCTCTTTCTCCCTCAGCTTTAGAAGGCCGCTTAATTAACCCCCGGGCCTGCCGGAGAGGGCGGGCGGACGGGCGGGCAAGGTTTTCCTGGCAGCGCACGGCCACAGGCGGTGGACCCTGCTCTCAGGATTTAAATGCGCATCTCATTTCCACGGTGCTGAACACGCACCGTCAGGCAGCCTCTCTTTAGCGGAGGGGAAAAAAAGAGGGGAGAAATCAGGGGCGGAAAGGCAGTGTTGCAACCCCAATTCTCCTCCCAAATCCAGCATCTAATCCCCTGAGATTGGGCCTTTGAGGGGGCGGATCTGGGGTCGGCCGAGTCACTTTTTTTGGGGGTGGGTGAGGAGGAGGGGGAGTTAAATGCTTTGGAAAGATCCTTTTGTTTGCGCCACGCACACTGCGGCGATCCTTTGAGGCGGCTTAAATAGAAAGTGACTGGCCTTTAATTGGAGTGGTCTGTGAGCAGTTGTCATATGGAAATATTTGAATAGAGATCGTGTGCAGCACTTCACCCCCAAATCCACTCTCTCTGGGTTTTGGAGGGTTTTTGAGGGGCAGCGGTGAAAACTGAGGGATTAGATAAATGGACTCAATCAGCCAATTAACACTTTAACCGGCTTCAGGAACATGCTGGTTAACATTTGAAAAGGAATTTAAGGCTTGAGCCACTCGGGAAGCCACCTTTGTCACATTTGTTAATAACAGATGTGTCATAATACCAGAGGGGATTACATGAGAGGAGGCTGTAATCCTGTTAGGTTAAGATTACAACTGTCATCTGGAGGTTTTTTCTTTTTTTCTTCTTCTTCTTCTTCCCTGCTTCGAATAAACAGTTTAGTGATGCCGTTTTAAGTTCATAACAGACTGTGAGTGTCTTTTAAACAGTATTTGTATAAGTGTCGATTGTTCCGTTTTGTTTCATTTCTCATTGAGGATGATTTCATATCAGGCGCGCAGGCTTGACACGGGTTACACGCTGCATTTGTTTGAGTTTGGCATCTCTAATCATGGCGTTTCCAATTGCGTGATTTATGTTCGGCGTCTAAATGCGGGCTATGATTACGGGGCCTGGTGGCGAGTGCAGTTTGTGGATGTCTGTGGGAGGCGAACGGGGGAGTAAATGGGCGTTTTATTTATCACCGGTGCCACAGCCCCCCGGAGCGGAAGAGCGCCCTCCCAAATTGAAATATAGCGGAGTTTACTCTCCTGATTAGGGCTCTCTCCGCCGTGCTCAGCCCAAGGCTATCATCAAACTGAGAACAGCAGAAGCTCTGACAGCTAATTGCGTCTGGATTAATGTGGCCTGGACTGACAGCGAAGCTTCCCTCCAAAGCAGCCACACTCAGTTTCCTCTCCTGTGTAAAAAAAAGCAAACAAACACATTCTGCAATCAAGTTTATGAGCTTTTAATGGAATTAAAGCACATATTATTTATTTGATTTGTCTGAATATAAAATTTGGTAGTTACAAACATAATAATAAATGGTTTATAACACACTAATGTAGTTGTAAACAATATATAAAACTATTTTTTAAATGTTTTTCATTAAGAAGTTAACTATAACTCTTCTATCTGTAAAGTGTAAAAAGCTGATGATTGACAATATAATATTACAGAAAGTGTTGATTCATTTATAAATATTCTTTTCTACTCTCTATGACAAGTCAGCAAACTCCATCTGCTGATGAAGGCTCATGAGATGTGTCTGAAAGCTCCAGAAGAAATATAGTAAGGGAGCCTTAAACCTGCAGTACATTCAAGCCTTTGCCAAACGAGTTCACAGGATGCTGAGTAAACCAATCACCACCAGGTAAACCTATACAGAGTTTTTAAATCTGGTGTCTGTGGCGACATTCCCGCACTATGAACTCATACTGAGCATGCTCAGAGCACGGGCAGGCAGAGAGGCTAACTTCTGGTTAGCTCTCTGCTAGCTTGAATGGGGATAAAATAATGTAATTTTGCGGCTATTCTATACTTTCAACTGTTATTGGACAGAATAGATTAAATTCTTATAGTGAAATGATTCATTTTACGGAGGTTGTGTAATGCTTAAAACAATTTGTTTACCGTTTTGCAGCTGTAGTTTTAGGAAGAAAATGAATGAAAGAAAATAAACGAAAAATAGTGTAAAAAAACAAACAAACAAGGAAGACATTTTTAAAAAGAGAAAGTGAGGAAATAATGAATGTAATTCCTTATATTTGTGTTATGATTTAACATAAAGTATAATTCTTATGTTTGAGCTCATTTCACAGCCCTAAATAAATAAAAGGTACCAAGTTCATCAGTTTTCAATAAGTCTGCAGTTATAAATGTTAGTAATTCATTAATAAAGAGCTGCAGGTTTCTTCTTCTCCACTAAGTCATCAGCAGAAGTCAGGAAGTCATCCACAGTTGTTGATAAATGGATTGCGGTTCAGATTCTCTGCGGGGTCAGAGGTCAAACTGTCTGTCGGAGAGTCTTACTGGAGGATAAACACCAGCAGGACGTATTATTCACAACCCAAAACTTGTCCTAATGGTTAATGAATCTATGAAGCAATATGATTTATTAAACATTAACTGTTAGTTACAGCTTATAAAGCCTTTATAAAAGCTGCCTTATCATACAGACTAATATCAATTAATAGCATTTCTAAAAAATAGGTGTTTCATTGGCGCTTATATACGTTTATAGGACATAAATATCAATCTGATGGCTTTTTAAGGACAATATTATTTTCTGTATGCGGTTCATATATAATACTGACATCATAATATTGACATTATGAGTGACCTGTGATATGTTGTATAAATCTCTGTGGAGCAGTTCCCTCAACAAACCGAGCACCTACATGTAGTTTTTAGTTATCTGGACGTTACATCTCTCAGAGTTTTAATCCTGTGGTCTCAGTGGAGCCACTGCTGAAACTCAAATGTTTGAAATAGTTCACATTATATATATATACACAGTCGGCTCAAGTTTAACTGGGAATATCAGGCCTTTAACTGTAGAAGACTCTATACTGTATGTAAATGTGGTCTGAATTGACTCTAAAACAACCACAGATTTAACCAGAATGAATAATTCTTCACAAATTTTAAACATTGATTTACATTGTTGTCTCCCTTTAAAGAGCCTATATTTGTATGTTGTCTTGTGATGTAAAAGTTCTCTAATTAAATACAAAAAGTTGTGTAAAAAAAAAAGTGAAAAAAATATGAATAGCACAACCTGGTTGAACTCTTTGTTGAATAACTACAGCGTGATTTTAATTTAAAAAAAACAAACAAATAGTCTGCAGCTATTAATTATCATCACCTCCTCCACATCATCTGATCATAAACTTATAATCTTTATGAAACTAACCTGTGTGATGATGAAGTTCTGGGTGGAACTGGACGTTTTAAGGAGGAACAAAAGTGTCGGAAAGAGACGATGAGATGAGCTAAAATGAAACTCGAGTGTTTGGCTAATGAGCAACATTAAATAGTAAAAGGATCAATATATTCTTACACTTCCTAACTCCAGTTTCTACATATCTTACAGTATGTAGGGCTGCACCTCATGATCTCTGTCTGTCGATAATTTTGTCTATTAAACAACTTTAGCCAATTAAAGGACAGAAAATTGCGATTAATGCTCAAAACAGGTTCCTGGAGCCCAGCTGATGTTTTTTTTTTTTTTGCAAACTCAAAGATATTTAATTTACAGCGACACAAATTGAAGAAAAAGAACAAAATCTTCACATTAGAGAAGCTCGGGTTGAGCAAATGTGTGTCATTAATGACTTAAGCAATCATTTTCTACCAATCGATTAATCGTTCCAGAGTTAATCCTGTGAAAACTACAAAGTTATCCAATGCAGCTTGAAGAAAGCAAAGGTCTTTTTTAAAAATTTTTTATTGCCGTAACACAATAAACTTGTGCTGTTGACTGATTTGTAAGATAATGGTTATTGTCAGCATAAATTATATTGTTTTATGTTAGCTGTCCTCCACGTAAATAGGCACAAATATCCCAGTGAAACAAACTAAACCCAGTAAAACGACTGCAGATGAGTGTCTGCAAATGGACTCGTGAACAGAGTGAAAAATGCAGTAATTAAAAATATAAAGCGTACATAAATAAAAACATCATGGGGGTGTGTAGAGAAGACGATTGAGCTTTTAGTAACACAGGAACTAGTTTTATTCTGCCTTTCATAAAAGGATAAGACATCGTTATTCTATATACCTCTTATTGCAAACAAATCCCAAAAAAGAAGTCTAAACTAACAATGTTTCAGTCCAGTTATTCCTACTGAAGGTAAAAAAAACAACAAATGTATGTTTAATTTAAAAGAAAAAAGGTTTAGTAATTCCCTAAATCAGCAGTTAACTGTTATTTGTTTAGTAAACATTACTCAAAACAGGATTTGGTGAATATTTCTGGCAGCAGTTTGGCACATTGACGTCTTTTTAATACTTTTTTTCCACCACAGTTGAAATCTATGACCGAGAAGAATAAGATATCAGTCTTGGGATACACGCACAATACTTGTAAACAGGATGAATTCATTGTTGGTTTTTGTTTTTTTTTTTCAAGGGAATTGTTGACAATAAAGAAATAAATTGCAGAATATCAGCAGACTTCTCCTTTAAACGAACCACAAAGTGCCTCTTTTCCCACTTTCACTCCGAGCTCAGAGCACCAAAGGCTCATGGGAAGTTAAGCTCCCATTACCTGTAAATGCAAAAGGTAAAGTTGTGTTATGAAAAAGGTGACCCCCACCTCCAACCCCCTCCTCCCTTGAGGTGCAAACGTGTGTGTGTGTGTGTGTGTGAGAGAGAGGGAGAGAGAGAGAGAGAGGGAGAGAGAGAGAGAGAGAAGCAGCGGCGGCCCTGGAGGTGTTCACCTGAGCGTTACCATACAAACCCTCCATAAAGCACCGGCAGGCTGTGACCTTTCCTATAATTCATCACACGGCGCGGTGACAGAGGGGCCCTTCACAGGCCGATAATTTGATTACTATAACATCTGTAACATCAATAATGTCCGATGAGATTGTTTTGCGCAACCAAACATGCAGAGGCCATAAAGGATTGTTGTGGCGGTGAGGGAGGGAGGGAGGGAGGGAGGGAGGAAGGGAGGGAGTGGATGTCATGACATTTAACCGCGTGCAGTCAGCGTGGCTGCTGCCTCAAGTGCCAATAACCCCCTGTTCAGGAGAGGATGATGATGATAGTGGTGATGATGGCGGTGATTTATAGCCTCAGATGTTTTGGAATCACCTTTACGCCTGGGTTTAAATGACACACAGGCAGTGATGGGAACAACAGCTAAGTACATTTACTCAAGTACTCTGCTTAAATACAGCTTTAAATGCTACTTGATATTTCCACTCCGCTACGTTTCAGAGGGAAATATTGTACTCTCTGCTCCACTTAACAGCTTTAGTTGCTTTTCAGATGCAGATTTGACACAATGGATAATATAACAAGCTTTTAAAACACAACACATTGTTAAAGATGAAACTGTTTCCAACCTTTTTGTCTTTTGACGTCTTACAAAAAGCAGTGTGTAGTCAGGGTCACATTTCACATGTCTATGAGTTGTTAGCAGCTCCACCAAATATGTGATTTTTCCCTCTAAACTTCTCACATGCTTTCATTTCAATAAATGATCCAATATTTCACCAAAAAAACAAAGATTAGAGAAAAACTGAAAACAGATTTGTGTATCAGAACTTTTGTTTTTTCTTCTTTCCTCTCCCATTAATCATCTCACGACCCCTCAGATTTATCTGGCGACCCTTTGGAGGGGCCCCGACCCCTAGGTTGGGAACCAGTGGACTAAACTAGCTAACTGTATATAAAGTAGTGTAAACTAGCTCCACCTGCAGCAGCTACAACAGTAACATGCTGCTCTAACACTGATGCTTCAGTATTAATAATCTAATGATGTCATATATAATAATATATCAGCCAGAGGGACCAAACCACTACTTTTACTGCAATACTTTAACTACAACAAGCTCATAATAGAGCTACTTTTACTGAAGTAAAGTATCTGGATACTTCTTCCATCACTGCACAGACGTTCATGGAAACAGTTTATGAACAGACATCTGAGCCAAGTATAAAGTCATAAATGAATCAGGATTATTTCAGAATCAGCAAATTATTGCGCGTGACTCTGGGGCCCCATTACGCACGTGTGTGTATGTGTGTGTGTGTGTGTGTGCGTGAGAGAGAGAGAGAGAGACAGACAGAGAGAGAGAGAGAGAATGTAGGATATAAATGTTTTGCTTAACCAGAGGAAACACTGTGCCCGCTAACCGATCGTCGAATCCATTAAGCTAATTTATTAAATGCAATTTGCCGTGTGTCATTGAGCTGAGTAATGCTGGGGAGAGTTGAAAACGGGGCGACAAAGGGCCATTGGGCGGGACAGCGGGGATACACGGCCCTGACACGCGGAATTAGAGAGGAATTAAGAGACACATTGAAGAGGTGGTTCCAGGATAAACACAGCAGCAGCAGCAGCAGCAGCAGCAGCCATCACACACACACACACACACACAGACACACACACATAGACAGAAACATCCAGCGGCCCTCTGAGGCCCTCGGTGGATTTCTGCTCTCTTTTTTTCCCAGGTTCTTTGATTATTGAATCTCCATGTTCAATACCTCCTATATTTAGGTTTGCTTTGCTGGCGGTATTCCCACCGGTGAGCATGCATGATTAGCACTTTTCTCTGAAAGCTAATATGCTTGAGGTTGTTTTCCCCACGCAGCCAGCATTAAATCATCTGTCAGTGTGTTTTGCAATCCTCTTTGTTCTGCTCTGCAGGTTCATTCACTCTGCAGGTACCCCAGGTCCCACCATGAGGCATTTAAGTCTCCCTGTAACACACAACTCCGCCTCAAACTGCAAGCTTGACATTTTTTTTTCTTCTTCTCCTCCTCCTTCTCTCTCTTTCTCTCTCAAATCCACACCAGCTTTTTTGTCTCACTAGTCACAACTGTTAATGTTACATTAAGCTACAAGATTGATGTTTCATCATTTTGACCATTATTGTTCATGGTAACGAATGTAGGAAAAGAAACCAATTCCCACACTGAAGGTTTTTTTTTTTTTTTGAGTGGGGAGAAGGAGGAACAAAAAAAAAAAAAAAAAAAAAAAGAAAATCTCATGCGCCATGGTTATTAGTTTTGGCAATTTATTTTGTGTATGTCAGAAAACAAGAAGACCAGAAAAAAAAGGATAGGCTATATAGGCTTTCTTTTCCATTAGAAAACATTACAACCTTATTTCCATCACTGCACCGTTAATTTGCGGGAGGGGAAAGAAGCCAACAGAGTCTGGCGGCATTCTCGGTGCGTGTGTTTAAACCCATTACTTTGCCTTTTAATCAAACGGCGCGCTGGTGTCAAAACGCACTATTTTCTCCATGCATCTCCCCTCCCTGGTTCCAGTTCACCGGGTGACCTTGAAAATGTTTGCTCTCCTAAACGTCTCCCTCTCTCTCTCTCTCTCCCTCCCTTGTTATAAAGCCTTTCCCGGGTTCCCACCTCTCATCCATTTTCAGCTGATCAGCAGCCACCGCGTCATCCGGGCCCCCCCAAAAGACGGTGCACCCGGTACAGGACGCAGTAATCACTGTGAAGACGGTGATAATGATCAGGTCATTTAAAAAAAATAAAATAAAATAAGACCTCCAGTGCATGCAGACAACCACTAAAATCAACAATTACACCTCCAGAAAGTCACGAATTAATAATTTTCCTCCTAGTTCACCATGATAGATCACAATATCAGCTTTAAAAGGCCTGTAGCGGTTTATCCTCGACTGCTCATCCGTGCTAATAAGAGGAAATGGCAGCAGACCTCACCTGTTCTGCTGCCTCCATAATAATAATAACAATAATAATAATAAAAGAGGTGTTTAAAGCAAATGATCTAAAGCAGAGCGATTGTGTGTAAATCCCGATTAGGACATATAAATTAGCTCTAAATTAATATCAGCGCGTAATTGTTTTACTGTCAACGCATCAGGCTCAGATAATGGACTATTGCTTCAATTACACCGCTGATCAATTGATTTAACCCGCAGGTGTAAAGAGGTTTTGAGGAGCGCGTGGCCAGCACGTGAGTCAGGATGTAGTATACCTGCGAGTTTGCGCGCGCGTGTGAGAGGAAAAGAGAGAGAGAGGGAGGAGGAGGAGGAGGAGAGGAAGAGAGGGAGGGAGGGCAGCTGAGTGTGAATGTAACAACATTGGGCCGTATGATTTATCGCAATGGGAACGCAGCTCCAGTTTTTTGGGCCTGGCCTGTCCTAACGCATTTCGCTCCAGCCATCAGCTATGATTAAACACCTGCTGTTGCGGGGGAACAAAGCGCACTAATCCAATATGTATTTCTGACATCTTAAATATCACCCAATCCCCTGACATCACGGGCCGCTTTTTCCGCGGGATGGAATTCTAAAACATATTTTTCTAATTTATGGACGGACTATAAATCAAAATTAAGCCCCCGGACAACGAAATATACATCAGTGCAAAAAAAAAAAAAAAAGAGAGAGAGAACTGACGATGAAGGAGCCACATGCTCACACACAAGACTGAAGCACATGCCCTTGCATCCTCTCTCTCTCTCTCTCTCTCTCTCTCTCTCTCTATCTTGCTCTTGACACATTCCTTGATATTTCATGCAGCTGTTCACAGTAGAAAATCTTGCTTCGTGCTTCTTCTTTTTTTTTGTGTATAATTTCCAGTATTTATTTGGGTAAAGCGAGCACAATAGAAGGCTCTTGCTTCATGCTAAGAGCCTCCTCAGCCATTTTAAACCCTCAAATGTTCATTTAGCTCTACACAAATCGAATCAGCACTAGTGATAAGTCATTCATTCGCCTTTTAAACGTGCTCTCAGTCGATTAGACACAATCTAAAAGCTAAACTGGACAGGGACCTGTGGGCTCTTCCTTGATTGGTCTGCGATTTACATCCCTTTCCGTAGCCTCTACTGTACACAATAAGCACCATGGGGACCTGCCAGCCATGGTATTGTGCTTGATGTTTTATTGCACCTTGTGTATTTTCAAGTTTGGGTAATAACAGTATAATAATAGTATGAAGGGATGCAGCCATGCAGGAGCGTGGTAGAGATATAACAAATTCATTTATACATACATTGTGCCCATTATAGTTTCCCAGAGTCCAATCTGATGTCTTGAAATTGCTTCTTTGGTTTGACCAACAGTCCAAAACTCAAAGGTACTCAAATTTATTATCATATATAACAGAAAAAAGCAGCAAATTCCCTGTATTCGAGAAGCGGAAATCAAGGAATGTTTGCTTGAATAAATGACTGAAATGATTCATCAGTCATCAAAAATAGTTGCTGATTAATTTAATGTCAACTAATTGGATAATCGACTAATGTTGCAGCTTTAATATCAGGTCAGGTTCTTATTTATTCAGCCAAATATATTTTTTAAAAATCACAAATTTGCCTCACAGGAGCTTTACAATCTCTACAGTAATATAACATCCTCTATATTTAGATCCTTGATTCAAATATGGGAAAAAAAACCTTTAACAGGGAAAAAATGTAGATGTTGTGTTTACAGAATAGACGAAGATCGTAAAAGTATAGAAAAACTGGATAAATTAATACAACATTTTTACTACCTTCTGTTATACACTTTGCCCCAAATCACTCTTTTTACTGACTTTATTTCAGTAAATGTCAAAATTACAATTCAGAGAATAGCAAGTCTCATTTTTCTTCAAAGTTGCTGCAGTGTTTTTAGGAAGTGCTGCTGAATCCGCCCCCCCTCTACACCCCTTACAACTCCCAACTCCCCATCCCCCCACCTCAAGGCCACTGTCCCCCCCTGAGGTGACGCTCATTGTATGTGACTCCTCAATTTCGCTGCTTCCCTGCATTTACAGCACATTTCTGCCGCTGTATTACCGCGCTATGAACTATCTGGACAACCGGTGTTTGCACCAGGTAATGGATTGTTTTTTTTCTCATCCACTGCTGATGTGCTGAGAAGCCATTTCTACCACAGAAACCCTCCGTCCCCCCAATAAAAGACCAAACATTATTCTATTTGTTCATTTTCTTGCCGTAGGAATTCACGTCCTTTGTACTGTCCTAAGTGGCACTGTGTAAAAATTAGTCTCACTGCGGTGTTGATTCTATCACAACAATGACCCATTACAGGATAACTGAAAAACTAACCCAGATAATTGTTTATAGTGGCCTTAATTAATGCAGTAATGACTGCATTTCATGCCTCCTAATGAAAATAAAGTATATTTTCAAGCATATAAAGTTTGTGGCCAATAGGGCGAGTAATTGTCATAATATCTTCTTATTGATATTTATGTAAATAAGCAACTTTCTCTAATCAAACCATTTGAATCAGGTGAAAATGCAGGGATTCATTTACAGCGCGCATGCGGAGAATCCACGCATACGGCTGAGGACGTATTGGCCAATTTGCATCTAAAACGACTCTGTCAAACATGTTTTGGTAATGCGTTTATGAATGTTATTCAAGCATTAGTGCCTTGGATAAAGAGCGATATTAAGGTGGATTATTTTCCCTCATAACACATGCTACAGTTAAATAGTCTGGACTGGGAGACTGTTGTTAAGGAGCTGCACTTAAAAGGACTGTAAAGTTAAAGACTAACACTGACAAACAGGATAATATCACTGCATGGCACCCAAATAATAAGATTAAATGAAGACTTTTTTTTTTTAATATGATAGTCCTGTTGGATCTATGCTTGAGCTCTCAGGCTTTGCGACACAAATCAGAAAACACAGCAGGTGATCTGTTTTTCTTCCTCTGAAATGATTATAAGCAGTTTTGGGGGAGAAACAGGTGGCGTTAATTAAGAGAAGAGTGAAAAATGTAGACATTCCTATCCATTCAGCGACTTTTATGTCAGACAGCACAATTTAATGGCGGCGTCAATGTCCAGAAAATGAATGCTTGCTTTAACTATCACTTTCATCTCTCTGACAAATTGGTTTCTTTTGCCTAACATGCCTCCCATGGCTGCCACTTATGCCTCCCGGGAAGTAGACTCTGTTTTTCATTTTTCACTTTTCATCACCACTGCAGCGGCTTCCATCATCAGCCTTTCTTCTTCATCAGGCTCCTAATACTGAATTACTGTAAGTGTTCTTTACTGTCTCATCTCATATTTACAGAGCAGGGCCTCGTGTTTATGGTGTGAAAGGACGTATATGACGAAACTGATGATCGATTAGTGTTTTATGTAGGTATATACAGTAGTAGACTGCAGCTAAGTACAATCACTGAAGTACTGTACTTACAATTTTGGTATACTTTACTTGAGTATTTACATTTTGTGCAATTTTACACTTGTTTTTCACAACATTTCAGAGGTAAATATGTTACTTTTTGCACCACTACATTTATTTAACAGCTGTAATTACTGTTTATTTTACATACAAATACACATTGTTATAGATAAAATCACCAAACTACATATAAAATAGCTAAACTACACTAAAATACTACTTATTATACACACACATTATACACATTAATGCATCAGTAATAATAATACAGTGTACAGTATATAATATAAAACTCAAAGGGGGCATTTTTCTGAATTATTTGTATTTTTAGTAAAAATTAGCTACTTAAGCATTTTTACTTAAGTGACATTTTTCATGCAGGACTTTTATCGGAGTATTTTTACATTGTAGTATTGCTACTTTTGCCACTGGGCAAATGTACATAATGTGTATTTTATCATATTTATATAAGTTATGAGTGAAGTCATGAGTATATTTTTACAATGGTGGAAAGTATACCAGATGCATTTACTGAAATACAATTTTGAAGCACTTGAACTTTACTGTAGTTTTTACATTTTACGCTCATTTATACTTCTACAGTGGAAGTTCTGCTGGATTTCAGGGTGAAGTATTACTCTATTACGGTTACTTAACAACCATATTTACAAGACACTTTATAAGATTTTACACGCTAAAAATATGATGAGCTCATAAAATTTGACAATTGAGCAGTCTGAAATAGTTCAAATTAGTTCAATGTAGACCAGATTAAAAATGCTGTTTTGCAGCTGCGGAAGAAATATTGAGAATTTTACTCAAGTAAAAGTAAAAATATCCTTCTGTTAAAATACTCCATTACAAGTTAAAGTCCTGCAATCAAAACCAAGTAAAAAAAACAGAAGTACAAGTTACAAAATTTACTTGAAGTATCAAAATTGAAAGTACTCATCATGCAAAATGCAACCACGGTGCTATACTTATAATATACTGTATGTGTATGTATGTACATATATATGTAAAAATATATAAAATACATCATCTGTTTTATATGTAAAATCTATTACTGAAAGGTAACTATAGCTATGGAATGAATGTAGTGGAGTAGAAGTATAAAGTATCATAAAATGTAAATACTTGAGTAAACTATTTCAAAATTGTACTTAAGTATTCTTGAATAAATGTACTTTGTTACATTACATCACTTACACAGTAGCACATCAGTAATTATCAAGTATTATAAAATATAACACTGACAGGAACCATTCAACTACATATCAAGTACTTTTAATACTGTAAGTACATTTTGCTGGTAATTCTTCTTCTGTACTTTTACTTATGCAAGATTTTTTACTTTTAATGTAATACTTTTACTCCAGTAAATAATCTGAATACCTTTTCCACTACTGTATTATTCATAAATGATACGGTATTATGTAAATGTTGCTTAGATTTCATATGAATAATTCATAATCTTCTGTATTTTACACGTTTTCCTTACGATAAATAAGGCATACACATAAAAAAACAACATATTACACCTTCACGTTTTACAATATTACGTAACTACTTTTAACAAGCACGTACATGCATGAATCTGTGTGCAAGAGAAATGAGAAGTGTGGAGGGAGATGATTTTTCATTTTGTGTTTCGCTTCAGCTCTGCCCCCTTCTACAGAGGATCCAATCAATCTGCCAGCTATTAAGTTTGTTAATTGATAATGCATACTAATTAGGCTGAGCGCAGTTACTTTGGAGACTCTGAGGAGGTAATTGTAGGCACAAGTCCAAATGGAGTTTAAAACAGTCTGTGCCAGGTAAAAATTCATTAGGCGGATAGATTGGAGAGGACGAGGAGAGGGAGGAGGTGCGGAGCAGAACAGGTGGAGGGGGGCGGAGGGGAGGGGGAGGAGGGGAGGATGGGGGTCAATGCTAATGCCAGTCTATGGAGAAATTTCCCACTGTGATCCAATTATTGTTTCTTTACCATGCGGCGCTCCACTTATGGAAAGAATTTGTTGTTATTCTGCAAACTTTTCCATTCAGCCGTGAGGTCAAAGCACAAACTCCCGAGTTGAGTTTTCTTTTTTTCCGCTTGAGTGAAAGTTATTTGATCTTTTCAAACTCTCTAAATATGTAATTCATCTCGCTATTAAACTCACACGTTAGGCCACAAGTCACTCTCTGCCGCCTCCTTTCGCTTTGTTGCCCTAAAGGCGCGCGTGATTGACACGCATTTAACATAATGAGACCTATCTCCAGGATCTCCGCGTGACGGCTGTGAATCAAAGGCCCCGGCCGCTAATTGAGACGGTTGTGGTGTGTTTACTGTTCCCTTTTCGGTGTCAGCCTGACGACCCTTTGAACTGTCTGTCAGTCTCCTCGACAAATGAATGTGTCCCTCACTGTGAGAGGCATGCCTGGGGATCATGTCAAAAGCATGTTTTACAGCTCGTCTCAGTGTCTTTGTCACCGAGACGCGCGGCCAGAGTGACAGAGATGTATACTGTGTACGCGACGGAAGGAGTGGAAATAGATTTGGCTTTGTGAAGTGTCTTGCAAATACCTTGAGGAGTTCAGAGACTCGCAGGCGGGGAATTGCGTTACAGTGGACACTGAGCAGCGCTCAGATTGTCGTTCACTAACTGAATTGAGAAATTTCCAAGCGCATCTAAAGGCAGCAGAGGTGTTACAGTGCGGATCAGTTTTTTTTCCCCCTCCATTTTTTCTGTTTTGCTAGCTGACAAAGTGAATTAGCTATTCTCTTGCTGTAATATAAAAAAGCAGGACAATTTTTTTTGCCATCTCAAACTCAATGAAGAGAGACTGTAAACTCTACAAATTGCTTTGATGTTCAGCCGTTGTCACATTATTTATCCAGCAATATTCTCCATTTTGAATATCGCCTGACCCCTTTTTGTTGGATTAATAATAATTTATAGTGAGGGATTTCACTTGTGACGTGAGCCTATCTCTCACTCTCTCTCTCTCTCTCCTTTTTTTTCCCCTCCTCGTGGTCACTTCTTAAATAATCTCTCTCTTTCTCGCTCAGTCTTATTCTCCGTCTCTCAGTTTTGTTTGTTTCCCGCTCGCCTCATGGGACACCCAGAGACAGACAGCCTTGCCAGATTCATTTTCTGATCAAAGCTGTTTGATTTGGTCAATTTTGCCACATTGGAGACGTTCTCTATTACTGAGATAAATAGCCTCGGGCTAACTGTCAACGAAAACTTGTAAGCTAATAAATTATTCCAATTTCTTCCAGCTGGATTTCTCTTGGGAGTCAGCCTCTAGGAAATACACTTTTTGATTAGTAAATTTCTGCCTGCGTGTGTGTGTCTGTGTGTGTGTGTCTGTTTGGGTGTGCGAGCCCAACGCATGTGTGTATGTCTGGACATTGGGATGTGTCGTTTTTGATTAGCGGGCAGGCTGCTGGAGTGGAAGGCGGCAGAGGGGGCTGTCAGTAGAAGGAGGCCTCTAATGCATTATGCATTGACAAGGCTTGGAACCTGCCACCTTCGCTGGCACGCCTGGGAGAGGAGGCAGAGTCGGCCTCACCTGAGGGGCCTCCGCTCTGCTTTTCCCTCTCCCTGCTCCTCAGTCCTTGCGCACCGCACTCCTGGGAGGGAGGAAACTTTGACAGAAGCCAGCCCCCCTAGCCGTCTCACACACACACACACACACACCGCTCCCCTTGGACAACCCCCAGGTGTGTGCTTTCTGACTGACACACACACACACACAAACATGTGCGTTCAAGATAAATACACACACACACACTGCTAGACTTTCTTTTTTCGCTCTTGGCCTGGAAATGGGCCGATGGGCAGAGAAAGTGTGTCATCAGCAGAAACGGACAGAGTGAGAGGACATGACTGATAGGCTGGAGGAGAAAATTGATCGGCTCCACGTCTCCCGGCCAGGCGGTCTGTCCTCTTTCCATCGCTCCATCCCTCCTCTGAACACCCCCACTCCTCCTCCTCACTCCTCCTCATCCTCCTCCTCCTCCTCCTCCTGGCCTGTCTCTCTGCTCAACTAGCCCTGGTGACTCAATAAGGCTCAGCATGCTCCACATCTCTAGCCCTGCTCGGCTGGGTTTAGGCCGGAGCAGATGAATAGGTGTGCGTGTGTGTACGAGCACTAAAGCCACACACACCATTCATCAACCTACCAAAACTGTCCCTAGATGATTACCTCTTCCAAGCTCCCCAAAACCAGGGGGAGGGAGATAGAAAGGTGGGGGGGGGAAGAGGGGAGGAGGGGAGAGATGGTAAATGAAACTTTTGAGGGGTCAGTGGTTTTGTACTTTGGCTATTCATCTTCTCTCTCACCTCGCAGGGCTGCAGAACGGCAGGAGTGCTGCTGGGTAATTACCTCTCAGCGTGCCGCACTGCTTCATTATGTCCTGCAACTCCAATCCACTGAAACATTTGTAATTTAGTCTGGGAAGCTTCGCGCAGGCCATGCTGAGAGGAAGATGGTTGTGTGTGTGTGTGTATGTGTGTGTAAATGTGTGTGTGTGTTGGTGACTGCGTGCCTCAGAGGGTAATATGTGTATGCATATTATTGGTTGGGATCATTTTTATCTCTACCTAGCCCATTTAGGAAATGAATCGAAATTTAATTCATCAGTTGCAGAGATTGCCCATTATTTTCAATGAGTATTGTTTTTCAAATCAGGGATTGGATTTGGATTTACCAACCCGGGTTGAACGTAACGTACAAGATGCATACAGAAATGTTCTTTCTGCTGAACACTGTGGTATTTTGACACGCTCCGCAGCCGCTACAAAAGTAAGAAAATTGACCAAAAACTTGACATCCGCGTTCATGCTCGACTTCTGTGGGATACGAAAGAGTCTGGAAAAAACGGAGCCTGGACTGGAACAACCATGTCTCCCGAGTCCCACGTCTTTCCTGACATGACCTTTATTTAATCCTCCTTCGTGTCATCCGGTGACGTCATGGTAAGCTGGAGCCAGACCGCTGATCAAACCCGCTGTCACACAGACAGACCGGTGACAACACACACACACACACACACTCATACGTCCTGTCCAAGCCTCACGGGGGCTGCCGTTCAACACTCCGTAGGGGGGGGGGATGCCGACAGAGCGTCTTGTCCAGGCCGAGGCCCCCGTCTCTCAGATGTGGACTCAGATGAGAGGACGGATGGATGAACAGGCCTTTGTTTTGACAGAGCCGGTGGGACTGAGGTTACAGTCCCTGGCAAGATGTGTTTTCTGATCTTCTAAGAGGCTCCGCTCTGACGGGAAACACAGTACTGTCACTGTCACTGTCAGTACTGTCAGGTTTCTTTGTGTGTGAAACATCTGTTTTACATCTGTCTTAAAACACCTCAAAGCCTGCTCTAACACATGTGATATACAGCTGAAGTGTGTTTAAATGAAATACTAATGTATTTCAATTAAACACTAATTAATGCTAATGAGATAATAATTTAGTAGTTTTATGTCGGCATTTCTAATGTCTAAATAATGTCATATATATTATAATATGTCATATATATGTCATATATATTATAATATATATATGTAATATCTTTCAAAATAGGTTGCAAATGTGTCGTTTCATTTTTTAGAAAAGTCTCAGTAGCTTCCTGAAACAGCTGGGATTTGTAGTTTTTAACAAGCGTCATGCAAACAGGAGGAAGTGGAGCGTTTGTTGGGGACTATTTTCAACAGCAGATTGATACACATTTGTTGATTCAGTGAATGTTTACATAGGCTATCCAGTGTTTGGTTTGTTCTGGGCTACCGTAGAAACATGGCGGCCTCCGTGGAAGAGGACCCGCTCCCTATGTAGATATAAAGTGCTCATTTTAAGGTAACAAAAACACAACATTTCTTATTTTCAGGTTATTATACACTAATTAAAACATACTTATGAATATTATATTACACTTCCACCAAGTCCGTTCCACTAGACGTCACTAAATAAACACTGCACCTTTAATGTGGGATCGACTCAGAATAAACTACAGTGCCTGTGCTCATCATGAAAGGATGTAAAATATATAAGGATAAGGATAAAATAAGCTAAAATAAAAGGTAAAACTTTAAGTCTCATGATTTAGTATTTGTAATCAGTATATAAATAATTAGTATATGACTTATAACACCTTATAATGGGGTTGTTAGTAGATATAAGTGTTTATTTATGTTTTTGTCAAAACCTATAACTCCTCCTGTGGAATCTCATAAACAGATAACGAATGACAATGAAAGATAATGAGCTGTAAAAATATAAAATAATAATTGTTGGCAAATATTACACACACAAATGACCTTATATCTGCTTATAACTAAATTATAAATTATATAGTTACAAACCCTTTATTAAATTTTTGTATACTCATTACAAAAGCTAAATATGGGGACTTAAAATGAATAGTCAATAAAGATGCAGTGAAACATATGAACATATAGTCCCAAATTTCATCTAATAAAAGACAAACAGGGAAGTTAAACGATTTAAAAGAGACGAGAGTTGGAGCAGAGTTTGTTACAGATTTGGCAGCTGAATGCTGCGTCCACATGTTTAGTTTTGACCCTGGAAACAGATCAGTAGTATATTTAGACTCTACACCTGTATTGTTTACTTTCTCAGAGCTTATTTTATATTGTATGTAATGTTGCATGTGCATCATACGGACACAACGTTATTCGAATTTGTAAAGTTAATGTTTATATGAGTGTTGGCTCCGGAAAGAATGAGGATCCCAATAAGCAAACTAAACAAACAAACGGGAGCGTTGCAGGAAGACGTCTCCTCGTCATTCCTTAAATTCACACTTTTAAAGACCAGTTTGATTTCTTTCTCACGTCGTTTCCACTCCCCCCCCCTCCCCACTGTCATCTGAGAGCTCCCTCTAACTAAGCAGCACCCAGACACGTCCCTATTAGAGACTGTTGGCCTCTACACCCGCTAATCAGAAAACTCATTTTTCCCCTCTATCCATGAACTCCCTGCAGCCCACGAGCACACATACACATTAGACTTCCTCACTTCCATGTTTACACACACACACACACACACATACTCGCACAGTCTTCCTGTAAGAGGCGGGGCTTGTACAGTAGGAAGAAAACCCTCCTCGCTCCCTCCCTCCATCCCTCCCTCTCTTTTCTCCCTCGCTCCCTCCCTCCTCCTCAGTGGAGAGGAGAGAGTGTAGGGAGGGCAGGAGCAGCCAGCTGGGTTGTAGGAGTAATAAAGAAGGAGAATCAATAGGGCATGCAATGGAGCCAAGGTGCTGCCATTCATCACGCCGCCTCCCTGACTCCCATCATTCATCATGCTCAATGAGGCAGCAAATAGGAAAATGACTATTTGTATCAAACACATCTGCACTCATCCACCAAGGTATTTTATTCCCATTAACTCTCAGAGTAAAATACGCACAGGGTTGTTGTTTTTTTCCCTCCTTCCAGTGATTGTGTGTGTTTGAGTGTGTGTCGTCTTTGTGTTGCACGCGTCTCTCTGTTTGTAAAGAATAGTGGTGAAAAATTTCTCGGGCTAAGAACGTATTTATGGTGGAGTAGCTTCTTTTTTTTTTTTTCAACCTCCCTTTTTTTTTTTTTTTTTTTGCAGGCAAACATTTTTATGATGCTCCAAATATCTCAACCACACCCACCATTCCCACCCAGGTCTCACACCCGCCTCCCCATCATCCTTTATGTGCTGTCATTGGCGGCAGGTTTTCATGGATGTCTTCATTCTGCTGCTTTGCTTTTTTGAACACCGACTGCAAACACACACACACACACACACACACACGCGAGCAGGCCGATTCTATTTGCCTTTTGGGTTTACACTCCTGTAATAAATCTCTGCGCTTGACTCTAAGTGTGGGTTGTATTATTCCAGAGCGGCTTATTCACGCCTTTGCTCTATAAATTACCCGTGCCAGGTAAGATGGAGGTGCAGCTCAGCAGCTAAAGGCTGGATGGGATGCAAATGACGAGGACTATCATCATTATAGTGTAATACCCCATGAAATGGCAGGATCATTACAGTCTATGGCGGGATCATTATTGTCTATGAGCTTTATGAGGTTCTGGGGAAGAGAAGAAGCGGCTATACGGGGAAAATAGGCCCGCGTGCACGTGAGCTCATACACACACACACACGCACACACGCGCACGCGCTCGTGCTTCTTCGGTGCTCTGTGATCCAGCTCCTCAACCTTTACATTAAACTAGTGCTGTTTGTTTTGAGGCTGCTCCCCCGGTGGCAACCCCATCACATCATTATGGGCCTACAGTTTTAATTGGATCTGTCAAATTGTAATTAATGTGGATGATCCTCAAAACACAAAACATAAACAACCAGATTCTCATTAAGATGAAAATAATGCAATCTGAGCTTTTAGGGGCTTGTTTTTTTTTTTTTTTTTATATCCCTCGCTCTCATATCAACAGAGAGGCTAAGCAGCAGATAACAGTAAGGGATGTATCATCTCAACATACCGTCCATGTTTAACATCTGGATTTTTATCTAAACTAAGTGATGTTTCACTCGTTTCACACGCAGGTATAACAATCTGCAGATTTAAGACACGGAGGAGGTAAAAACCTTCAGATCCTGTTTGATATTTAGCTTGAAAAATAACAAAAGTAGAAAATCTTCACCTGTAAGTTTGGATGAATTACTCAAACTCACCTCAGCTTTATTTATATAGCAGTTAACACACAACACATATAGATAATAATAATCAAATCTCGAGGCCCCCAGGAGCCTCCGAGTTGGAGCCGCTGTATGAAGTTATGAACATTTCTTGTTGGTCAAAAGTTGTTTCTGATCCCAATCAGTCTTTCAATATTGCATCTCTGCTCACCGAGTCTGATCTGATATTTATTTTTTGTTACATTTTTGTTTGTTTTTTCCTTCATAATGCAGCTACTAATGCTGCAGTATCCCTACATGAAAACAGTAGAGCAATTTAAATGTATTTATAGAATAATAGCTCTACTTTACAAAATATTACCGTCATCACAGGTTTCATATTGTTATATTCTTTCGTATGTTTGTGTAATATTCGTCAGTGTGGATCTGCTGCTTTGGTCAGGAGTTAGACCTTCTGTCTTCATCTCCAGTTTGAACAAAACACTGAAGTTCAGAACTAAAACAGCAACATTTGAGAGTGAAATTCAACCTGCTGCACAATGTCCCAGATACCAATTTTTACAAGAGTGTAGCATTTTCAGCAGCATTACCCACATAAACCTGCAGTCTAAAACAATGATACGTGATGTTTAAGGAAGAACTTAACATGGTTGAACCGAAGCTGAACTATCCTTTACTATTTCCATACAGCTCCGTAGCTTAAATTGCACAAACAGAACAAGCCTCCAGTGCTGTAAACAACACATCATCATCTGTGGACGACTGGAGAACAAATAATGTTGTCGGAAATGTTGCCAGAGACTTGACGAAGCTTCAGTCGACTTTTCTCAGAGTTTGTTAGCCACAGTTGTACCTCAAGAGTCACCAGAAGAAAGGAGACTTTTGAATTTAACGTCAAATTTCTGGATGTTTTTATGTGTAGGTGCTTTGATTACAGCAAGAAAAACGTCAAGATGACTGCCAGTAAATAACACCTGACCTTTGACCTCCATTAAGTGTCGCTTCAGTAACAGTTGAACAGTTGTAACTGAAGTCTGAAATGAAGCCGTTTGTGACTTCTTTCAAAGCTGACCTGATACATAATGCTTCCCAACAACAACAACAACAGCATTTAAGTAGAAATCCAGTGTACATTGCAGATGTTTGCCTCTAGAAAACAGGTTTATTTAACGGCATATATATAGAATATGTGTGTTTTGGTTTGGTGAACCATCAAAAAAATCACATCAGAGTTATCAACTGACTATAAAACATCAAATGATGAAAGATAAAAAACTGTGTGTCCGTGTGCTGCAGCAGAAGAAAGCTACAGCAGCCTACATCTTACATAACTGCACTCACACAGAATTACGTTAACATCATCACATAGTTTGCAAATTGTGAAAATAATTAGTCACATAATTTATTTCACGGCGTAAATTTCAAATTGTGTTGTTATTAAAAAAAAAAAAAAAAAAAACCCTCAAACTCTGCTGTAAAAATAACTTTGTCCTTTTCAGTGGAACAGATGGACTCATGATATCTGCTGAATGAGCTTGTTACTTTTAAAGATAGCAATTACTGTTTTGCCAAAAAAAAAAAAAAATCTACAAACGAGCTGCACCGGATGTCATATAGTGAGATGAGACCACGGCCAAGTAGGCACTTGTTGGTCGTTACGTTAAAACGTAATCATGATCCGCACAATTTCTGAACAAATGAGTCCATTCGTTCCATTTTCACCTATTTGTTTGTGACCTCTGCCTCGCAAACAGTTTCAATCGAAGGACTAGACCGTTGTTATTCTATATTTTTTGTTAATGTCCACAAATCCCATGAAAACACCAAAACCAGCAGTGTGTTGGTCCGTCTTTCGCTACTTTCTGACTTCCTGTTGGGTCTCAGCTCCTTCTTCAAATCATGAAACGGGTCATAAATATAGAGTTTAACTCCTAAAACAGAAAACTTGTTGGGGACTGTTGGACAGCAGGTATGTGGGGTTTAAAATAAATTAAACTACAGTGTGTGTGTTCATGTTAAAGAAGGAAAACGGCTCACTAATGTGTTTCTAATAGTTTTTTGGACAATAATACAGCTCTGCAGCACAGAAGCAGACTTTCATATATAGAGTCCTTTCATGGGATTAGCTGACAATAAGGAAACTATAGAAAATCACCAGAAATTTAAATTTGAAGACCAACAGAACGAGAAAGAATGACCCCAAATCAAATCAAACAGCTCTATTTATTCAGCAAAGGACACTAAACTCTAACGAGAGGACCTCCACATCTGTACTTAATGCAGTTTACAGATTGGGAGGACGCTCTGAGTTACCTGATCTTTATGGGCATGTGCAGCATCTTTCAAAACCGATGTGCTTTACACACAGAAAACAATAAAAACAGAGATACAGGAACAAAATCAAAAGCCAGTTACACCAGTTAAAAACAGTGTTACAAAGTGCTTTACATACTGTTAAACTAAGATGTCATGCATAAAAAAACATCAGATAAAAAAATAGTTTTAAGGAGTGATTCAAAAGAAGTTAGTGTGAGCTCCTCAGGCAGGTCTTCCCAGAGCTTAGTAGCTATTTTAATCAGTCAAACAACATTTCTCACTAACCTCTCAGTCATAGAAACGTGGCCTTTAAATAGCATCAGCATCTTTCAATAACATCTTACAGCATTAATTTCTCACCGGTGCCAGACTGCAAACATAAAGTTGTATATATAAAAAAAAAAAGAAAAAAAAAGTTGCATTATCTCCTTTCGTCTCCCTTCTCCTCTTCTGAATCGCCTCCATTTGGCCCGGCGCCTGTGCCCCACTTTCCAACGGGCCCCTCGGGGAGCAGCCGGCAAAGTCACAGACTGCAGGAACAGACCTTTCAAATTCATAAAATTCATAGGATTTTTCACAAATGAATGAACACAATTTTCTACCAATTTCCTCATTATGCAAATATGCAAAATATCGCATTTAAGCCAATTAGGGTTCCACACAGTTCCAAATTTAACCGTTTAAGCCATAATTGCAGAAACTATCAAATAATTACCGCCGCTAATTGTGAATATTTGTGACAGATACAACAAATTCTCACACAAATTACATTTTATTCAAGGAGCCACAGCAACTTTTTTTTTTTTTTTTTTTTTTTTTATAGCAGAAGTCTAATTTAACTTACACAATAAAGCGAATTGAGTGCTTGTTATCAAATTTGAACAGTTCATAAGGCCGTAATGTGGAATGATGGGGTAAATTGGTCCGAGATCCACGCAATATTTTACTGATCTTCTTCGCCGGCCTTTCTATTTGTGGGAAAATGTCGCCCGCTATTACTGCAGGTGTCACAAAGTCTTTGTGGGAGTTGATAGAAGCTGATAGAAGGTGATGGGCGCTCATCACCACGTCTCACTCTTCACTGAAGCTGATTCCAGAAATACCACGTTTTATTTGCTCAAATGAGAGATTTAGTAACAATAATGAAACATTGTTTGGTGATAAACCCCCCTTTTTTCTATCTTCTTTTTCTTCCTTTCTTTCTTTTTTTTTTCTCCCCCCTCTTCTCCTTCCTATAATAAACTGCAGGGAGATGTGGCTGCTGCATTCGGGGAAGGTCATCTTTGGACATGGACATCTATTTTGCCCCTAATACTAGACACAGGCATTTATAACTGTCTTGCTGGTGACCCGTTAGCGGATTATGGATGTCCCCCTCGGGCAGTGATTTGTTTAATCCGTGGAAATGGTCCTGGTGCTATGTAAACAAGCCAAGTGCGGAATGAAGGTGGCCACCCAAGCGTGGCGGGGAGGCCCTATTTGTCAGGGACCCTTCATAAAATACGGGGATGGTGCTGGAGATGTGATGTCTTCATTTTACACAGAGGGCAAAAAGCCTCAAAGACTATTCCAAGCGGATTTAAGCACAAGAGGAATTTGAGCTCATTGTAAGGGCTGCTGCTGCTGCAGAAAAAAACGGATGACATGAAAGCATTTAAGTTTAGATAATTTAAGTTAAAATAGTTAAAAAAGTAAGAGAAAATTGAAAGAGTTACTATTTGTGTTTTCTAAATAGTGACTAAAATGAGTTTATTTACCTTACTAACTTCAGTTGTTTTGCCTTTTTTTATTATTTCCTGTGAAAATTTTGCCAAATTTCCCATTCTTATGTTTGTTTGGCTCTTAAAGGAACAGTTCAACATTTTGAGAATTATGTTTATTTGCTTTATTGCATAAACTGAGATGAGAAGATCAGTTACACTATTTGTTCACTCATATTTGTCTGTTAAGTAGGAAGCTTTAGCCAGCAGCCAGTTAGCTTAGCTTAGCATGAAGCTAATCCAGATACCAACATCTCCACAGCTCACTAATTAACATGTTATATAGTTATTTGTTTGTTTAATAATATTTATATAAAAAACTAAGTGTGTCTTCAGACTGAGCTAGCTAGCTGCTTCCTCTTCTTTATGCTAAGCTAACTGGCTGCTAGTAATAACCTCATATTTAAATATATACACATGAGAGAGGTATCGTTTCTTAATGATGCACTTTAATCCTTAAAATGACATTCAGGTCAAATTTGACCCATTTTTACATTTGAGAGCTAAAGTGACCCAGTATATACAAAAACAAGTTTTCAGTAAGTTACAGTAGAGGTTGTTCTTGGATAAATTTAACCAGTATTTATAAAGAAACCATTCAAAACGGTCGCTGCATTCTTCTCCTGTTTCAGGTAACATCGGGGCCGTAATATAGTGTGAATGTGGGTATTTTCTCTCCATAAAAAGTAGTATAAAAACGAAAGAATACACTCTCTCTGCTCTCTGAAAGCTTCATTAAGGGTAAATCACTCGTTTATCAATGACTGTTGGGGGTATCTATGAATGAAAAACACATTTGTGGTTCAGAAATATGGTATATGTAGGTTGATGGAGAGACTAATTATGTGCTGATGCTGCGAAGGGCCAGAATACAAACAGTATGTCAGGGTTAACAAATGGAGGATGTGCTAGTTAATTTGTTTTTACAGCTTTTCATCACAGCCTCTACACATCTGCATAAATATCATTAAATTTTATTTAGACATTTAGATCAAATGTACAGTGAGAATCATTATGTTAAACGCTACTGTATGTCTGGATGTATTACTGCAGAGGGTGCGTGTGTGTGTGTGTTTATTCCTCAAAAAAAAACTCATTCTGCCTCCTTGTTTATACCCCCCATCACCCTTTTTTTTCCCCCTCCACGTAAACACACATTCGCACATGCAGCCACAGCGCTGCACCCTCATGGAGAATGATTCTGGGAGTGAATAGAGATGAAGGAGGGGATATTAAGTCACTCTATATAACATCCAGGACACAATGCCGCAGTGATTGATGGGGGACAAAGTGGGAACAGCAGGACGGGGGTGGGAGGTGAGGAGGGGAGGGGAGGGGAGGGGGGAGGAGGGGAGGTGGGGTGGTCCTTAGAGACAGCAGGGGGTGTAAATATGGAAGAGGAGAGGAGAAGAGGAGAGGAGAGGAAAAACACTTTTTTGGGAGGGACCAGGCGGAGTTTGGAGTCTATTTGTATGAGTAATCAGCCTCCCATCTACCACCTAACACACACACACACACACACACACACACATTCCTCTCTCTCTGTCAGCCGTGTTTACTCACTGATTTTCTCAACAAGACAGCCATTGACACTGGATGGATGGGGCTAATCCGACACAGAGAGGAACAGCTCTGCCGGGGTTACAGGTCTGAGATGGAGCGCCCTCGACACACTCCCCTCACCTAATCTTCCGGCAAATATTTATCACTATCAATTTGGCCTGACTCCGTGACATTAAAATACCACGTATAGATAACCTCTCGCTGGAGAATCGATCGTGGGCTCCCGCCCGGCCCGTCCGGCTCCGTCTCCCTGTGTAGCAGACCAGAGGATCAGATGGAGAAGGTCACTTTAGTGGCACATCACACCTGATACCAAACAGGTCATCCGTGCTGCTGATGCGGTGCCCAGGGAGGCCCAATATGCATTTTAATAGGGGTTTTGTCAGAGGGTGGTAGATACCAAAGGGGGGCCCAGGAGCACAACAAGGTCCCAGTATGAGCCCTCCTGGCAACAAAACGAGGAAATTATTTCACTAAAAATAAAGAAAAAATAATCACAGGTCTTCTCGCCGCCACTCAGTTCACAGTTATAGACAAAAAAAATCACTTATAAATAAATAGAAAGCGGAGTATCTAGTGTTTAAAGTGCTTTACAGTATTTCACCATTTTACAATTCATCCATTGAGACGGTTTTAATCTTTGGTCTTCTAGCCTTTTATCATCACCTGAAAACAAACAAAAAAAACAACTGAAAAATTAGTTAATAAAGGCAGCCAGTAAAATTGTTCAGTAGTCTACACTTGACATATCATGCACATTTCCAGCTCTATATTTATATCATGGTGCTCTACTGCAATATCTTTGCATGATTTACAGTTAAAAACACCTTATTTATCTCATACTGGCTCTCTACAGCCCCTCAGTTCAGCCTCTGTCTGAAACAGGCCGTTTTACTTCCTGTCTCTTTAAGGCCCGCCTCCCAATGAGCCCACTGTGTTCTGATTGGTTAGCTGCCAGAACCTTCTGGTGGCTCCAAAGGCTACGTAAACAAACACGAGTAGTCGGATTTTGCTTCTTTCTCTCGTTCTACACTCAAAATATAAACTTTTCAAATACATCCATACATGTTTGAGCTTGAATCTGATCCGAAATATGTGAGTGAACAATGTGAGCAATACGCGGAAAAACCTTAGCAACAACCTTAGCACAAAGGCTACCAAATGGATGCCTGTTTTTGGGAATGAGTGAATGATCTGATGTTTGTTCGAGCAGGAAGTAGAGGCAACACGAGCAGTCAGAGCAGGCGTTTGACTTCAAGGGAGCATCTTTACATACTTTGTCCGTGTTTAACATTACAACAGCATATAAATGACAGATAATAAACATCTTTATCCTTTAAACATAATTTCCCCTGATGCCCACCACCCCTTAAATGAGAGCTGCTTCTTTTAAAACCCAATAGGTAGCTTTAAGTTTATTAAAAGCATCTCATTCCATACTTTCAGACAGTATCATAGTCGCCATATACTGTATCTATGTATACTGTATGTATGTTGTGTATCAGGTTTTTATATGATGTTTACACTGAGTGAAATATTCAAAGCCAAAGCTCCATGTTTATTTACACCTGCACCGTCCATCAACTAGAAATACTCTACCTGTTTGTGTGGGTTTGAAAAATGTTTGGCTACATATTAACATGAGTCTGTAATGACAGCAGACTCTGCTTCTTTAATGGGTTAAAGCAACAGTTTGACATTTTAGGCAATAAACAAACTGACTTTCTTGCGGTGCGTTAGATGAAAAGATGAGCATCGTTATTGTTTATAGCTAGCTTTACTTAGCATAAAGACTGGAAACAGTGAAGAAAAAGTAAAGGCACCAGCTCTTCTGAACATATTAAATCTTGTTTTTTTTCAATCCACAAAAACTGTAGTTTAAAAATTACAATTTGCTTTTTTATGGAGGGTTTGTGCTGGACTACCTCTTAGCTGGGCCATGGATGTGTAAAGAGAACTGGATATAGCGTTGGCACATCAGAGACTTCCGCTAGCCGAGTCAACTAACTTCCTGTTTAGCCCTCCTCTAACTTGAATGAGAATAAAATAATCCAATCGTGTGGCTCTTCTAGACTTTGCAAATGTTATTGGACTGAATGGATTCAATTCTGATAGTGAAACGAGTCATTTCAGGGGTGAAAAGATGTTGTGATGCATCCACCGTTTTACCGCCGCTCCTTTTACCATGATCGTGTGAGAGAAAATTGGACCCAGAGAAGTCGTAATTCCACAGTTTGGCCACTGGATTAAATTGGCTTCAAAGTCCAGTGCTGTTTCTGGGTGCTCGAGCTGGGCACAGTGACTCCTGCAAGTCTCCACTTGTTGCCTGGCAACTGCTTTCAGCCAAGAAATCAAACTCTCGGCAGGATAGTGAAAAAGCATATTCCCCAAAATGTTAAACTGTTCCTTTAAGGTGGAGTTAAATGGTCACGTGCACATATCTTCAATAAAATCCCTTCGTTTCATTCATTCATACTAGCAAAACATATTATTGTATTGTTTTCTTTTTTATTTAACTTTTCCTACATTAGTTTTTCTCCAACTATTTTACTGTCTATTTTACTGATGGATGAATCGGGTGTGATGTGTTTTTTGTTTTTTTTTTTTTTTTTTTTTTTTGCCAGATACGATACAACTGAGACTGAACTTAAAAAAAAAAAAATCATCAGTATTGAGCCTTTCCTTTGATCAGATGTGATTGGAGCTACTTTCTAATGACAAAATAGCCCCTTTAATTTATAAATCTCCTCAGCATTGCAACAATATTTGAAAAACTTAAATATAATTAATCAGTCACTTCACTTTTATTGGAAAAAGAGACGCAAATATCAGAGATGGTTTGATGCCATTAGAGGTTTTTTTTTATTGTAATTTAGTTGAACTTACCCTTTTATTAAAGTCTCTGTCCAAAAACGTTTCTGTCGTCATCACAGTCAGAGACATTATTTCCCCAACTTTATAACAAATCAGAGGAAATCACATAAAGCTTCAAGAGAGAGGAGAGACAGAAGGTGTGTGTGAGTGTGTGCGCGCCTCCTCTCCAAGCAAATCTGCACTATGAGAGTACCAGCTGATTTTCTCGCCTCCTCCCCCTCCTCCTTCTCCTCCTCCCCCTCCTCTACTCCTCCTCTCGCCTCTCGCTAATTGACCGGCGGCGTTCATACACACATTTCTCACTAATTTCACATTTGCTATTCCAGCAGTAGCCGAGGCACGTCTCGAGGAATACATCTCGCCCTCAACTACTGCAGAGTCCATCAACGATTTCCCCTCCTTTCCCTCCCTTCCTCCCCAGTTATAAATTAGCTGTTTTGTTTGATAATCAAATCTCTGTGATTCAGCCTTGTTCTCTCTCTCTCTCTCGAAAATGGACACGCGCGCTTCTTTTTTTTTTACGCACATAACGCGCGCGCAGATGCTTTACGCTATTTCTGATGGAGAAAATTGCCAAAGTGAATTGATATCTGATTTTTTTTAGGTATATAACTAACTCGCAAACATACACACACACACACACACACACTGAAGCTCACATATACAACACATACCGACAAGTGCACACAGACACTTACACACACACACACAGGCAACGCATTAGAAAACTCCAAAGTCATCCAGTTTGCTCTAATCATTACAATTAGTCGTGAATTATCACCGGACTCTGACAGACGTTCCTTGTAACTCTCTTTTATTTCCACCCCGCGCTAATCAGCGGCTCTCATTACAAACGCTGATTAAACTGCAAATTACCCAGCAGCGGCCCCGTCCGCGCCTACCAGTGCCTCGCTCAATATCAATTAAGTCTAGCAGCCCGTCTGTAGTCTCACGGCGCTTCCAAATGCTTGATAGTGCCACTTATTAGTTTGGAAAACTCGGAAAATACCAATAATCAACGGCCATGAAGCTGCAGGGAAAGAGCTCAGGGTTTTCCCCACCACTCACATACAATCACATGAACTCTGTCCGATATAGGATTCATCTGCTTCTGCTGCTGCTGCTCCCATGCAGGCCTGCACACACACACACACACAGAGGGAGGGAGGGAAAGAGGAGGGTAATATATATATTGGACAAGCTCATATCTTTTGCTGTAAAGCGATTTTTTGGGGGGAAATAATTACTTGCATTAATGCATGGCAAATCTCAAATCTAATCTAATCTAATCTTTCTACCCTCTTGTGTTAACCTATTTAGTCTTGGTATAATTTAAATTAATAGCAACTCATTACCATGATTTGACATTAGAAAGAAGTCCTGGTCCTGATGTGTATGTGTCTAAAAATAAGAGCCTTTACAGTGTCAGTGATCAGCAGGTATCTGATATGAAGTTGTTTTGATGTCTGTTTTCCTTCAACAAGCCTCGTCTGTATTTAAAAAAAAAGATTTGAGAAACCCTGATGTGTGTAATAAAGACAAGAGTTCTTATTTTAGAATTGAATTTGGGTTTGTATTCTCAGATATTACACAGCAGATGTGACATTTAATGAGTGTGTCTGTGTTTGCCAGGACGTAATAATGTCATGTCTAAATGACAAATCACAAGTTCTGCTGGAGGAATAATGAAGCATTCACATCAAACAAATTATTTTTTTTCATGTCTGAGTAAACTTGTGATATTCGCCGAGAATTATTACAATGTTTTCGTGATGTCGTTTTTCATTTTTTTACCTAAGTCGTGTCCTGATATTGAAAAGATGAGCCACATGAGCCGAAGACAGCAAAACACTGAATCTAATGACACTTGATCCACTTGAGAAAAAAAAATAACTCTTTGTATGTTCATATTTGCTTTTTACATCATGAATTTTGAGGTTTATTTATGCCATTTCCCAGTTTCCATCCTCTTTTTTTTTTTAAAGTCCTTTATGCGCCACTCAGACTATACATTGGATTTTTCACTCAAACTTTTCTTTTTTCCATCATTATGATCATCATTTTGAAAATACATCAATACCACATAGTCAATTAATGCAAAGAAAACTGCAAATTACATCACAGGACAGAATGAAGAAGAAATGTTTAACGCAATTTCTTTTTTTAACGGAGAAAAGGTGCAAATTTCCTCACTCTGCTGTTGAGCAGAAACTGTTTTCCTTCCCTCCAAGTCTGATTTGACAACTGCTCTACTCATCAATTATAGATTTTGTTATGATCAGCTGTGATGAGTAATTACGATCTTTAAGTTTTAACATACTGGATATAATTATAGAGTTATACTGTTGTGGAAAAGCTGCGTTAAAGTTGATACCATCATATGTAGAGAGGTTGAGTAGCATAAACTTTTAATGGTATTGGCAGGCTGAAGACTCGATTGTAATAAAAATATATATTTTTGATACAAGCTGCCTTGTAAAATACTATGAAATTGATTTTTTTTTCATACATCACGCAAATCAATATCAGATGCACAAAGATTCAAATGATATTGAATGTGCTGTCTTTTTAACGCGGCTTTATAAGCCATGTCAATTGTTTAGCTTAAATGATATACTGTGTAAATAAAGCAATGGGCTTAACCTATATTCTGAGGCGTAGAAAACCTTAACGTCTTCAAATATTTGTCTGTATAAAGAGTTTAATGCTCAGCGAAACTGAAAGCCGAGATAATGCAAAAAAAATAGTTAAATACACTGGCTTGTGAATAGATCTGTATTACTTTTAGGTATATGACAGTGAACAAGATGTACATCAAACTGGCAGACTATGATTTTAGATATTTGATTTTTGATCAGATTAGTGTAGAGGAGAAAATATGTAGAGCAGGACAATATGAGGGGATACCTGAGTGTTTGAGTGTGAATTTTGTATCATTTTCTTTTACGAGGTGATCCAAGGTGGGCGGACAACAAAGATAAAACACCTACATATACTTAACCACTACCACTTTATACATATATATACATATATAAAAAGAAAGAAAAGCAAATTCACTCTTTATGTTAACATTTGTCAGATAAAAAAAAACATGTACATAAAGGCAGGAGACAAAAAAATGAAATAATTAAAACATAAATAACTAAAATATTTAAATATTAGGACTCTAACTTAGAGTTTTGAATGTTAGAGATAATAGATTTGTAATCTCTACATGTTTGGTGCAAGTGTTCTGTGTATTGTCTTGTATTGAAGTTGCTTTATTGGAAGATGAGTGTTGGGAGTAACTACACAGTGAAACTATAAACGCACAGAGATATGTGCAGAGATAATAAACAGGTAAATATAACCGTATAGACCGACAGACAAGACATTGGGTGATAATGTATAAAAAATAAACACAAAATCACTGTTATGGTTATAATTTAAATGTGAAAGAGTCTATTTAACTTGGCTAAATCATAAAAACAAAACAGCTAACAGGGCTCTCTCAGCTAGACTTTACAACAGTAACTATTCAGAAAACAGCAAACTTTGGGGATTAAAGTTTATCCAAGTACATAAAATAGGTTAAATATAGTTATATGCTGAGTTCCGACTGTGGAAATAATCTCAAAACTCAACAACCAGAAGAAGTCAGCACTGGGAAGATACTGTGTAACGTCACAAACAAGTGAATTCAGTAGTTCAGTTATTGGCTACATGATCCTGCCAACTGTAACTAAAGGTCGAGCACCTTGGACAGCTCCACCGCCGCTGGCAGCTACGGCCAGGTGCAAGATCAGGACCCTAACCTTAACCCCTAACCCCTTAACCCCAACCAGCACCACGGTGTGCGGTTCTGACGCTGCAGTTTAAAACAAATATTGTTTTGGTTTTTTTGGCTTGGTAACAAGTTCATATATTCACTCATCACTGCATCAACACTACAGTAAAACACCAAGAGTTGCAATATTTTTTTAATGATTTCCTACAGTATGTGATTTTCATGATTATAGCTGATAAATTGTGTTTAAATATTTAATTCAAAACTACATTTTATGTCTTATTGCTCATATGATGATTTAAGGGCTACAATATTATGCCCTCCTGTCCAAACTGGAGAAAAGAAAACACCCTTACTGGTGTCAAACAACCTCCAGTGTGTTTACTGTAATTAAACACGCAACCCAAATGTGTGTGAAGCATCAACACTGAACATGAGTGGTGCAGAAACAGAACAGTGACCTTTTACTGTGGTGATATCTCAGTCAGCTTCATTTCCAGTAACTCTAAAGGACGCTGATCAGCATGTTTATACAAGCACCAATATGGCTTCCTAATCTTACTGAGTTGGATTTATTCAGTGATACGGCGTCTGGCCTCCCTAATGTGATCTATTCCTGTTGAGTCAGGGTGTTAGAATAAGACTTTATGTGGCATACGTTGGTCAGACAGTTTTAGTGGGAGACGCAGAGCTGCATAATTGTGCAAAAGTTCAACAGGCATAATGATTTCCAGGAAGTAAAAGTAAAGAGAAAAACTAGAAATGTTGAGAAAAATCTAATATATTTTATGCTGTTCCCTGAAATTAATGTTGTTTAAATGTAACTTTTCAATCTCAACACTTTTCCATCACTTTTAACCCAACTGAACTTTCCTGTTTGAATTAAAACCATTGCGCACTTTAAATGCTTTGACACAAATTGTACTACACAACATGCATTTTGTGACTACTGTATGTGTATCAAATGGGATCACATCTATACCAGGTTTGTCAAAGGGCTTATAAAAAGCTGCCAAAGACAGCATCATCATTGAGATCATTGTTTCAAGTTGACCTGTGGAGAAAAAAAATAGCCTGCCACTGCTCTCTGTAGATTTAATTTTAAATTACACTCCTCCGTTTCACCTTTCACTGCATTAGAGTATGCGATTACAGTATCTTCTCATTTCATGCAAATTTAGCAGGCAAGTATCACTTTTATAAATCTGGGAGACTGCTATCAAATTAATATAATGAATCTATTAACCTAAAGTTACAAAAATATACAAAGATAGCACTAATTAATCCTAATTGTTTCATATTTTGTTAAGACAGTCGGCTATGGAGAGAATAAACTGCCAGTGTTGTTTGTAGTTAACACTATGTTAACATCTTAATTGGGCTAATTGTTTTAGTCTCCCATTTAAGTTTTCAGGGCATACAGAAGTTGAGCAATCACATTATTGTTTTATTATACAAGAAGGCAGCTGATTATAAAACAAATATTAAAGGAAAACATGACGATGTGTAAGGAACTGGCATGTAAGGAACAGTTGTCCAGTGGCCATGACGTTGATTCTCTGTGCGTTTTGTCCTCCTCTGATTTCCAAATCTGCTGCTCTGTGATAATACATGACATATTTATATCTTTATACTTTATTTTTTCTGCATAAATTAAGGTACAAGGCATTTGTGATTAAATGCAGTAGGGGATAACTAAGTACATTTACTCAAGTGCTGTACTTAAGTATAATTTTGAGGTACCAATACTTACTACTACTATCACTAATAATAATAATAATAGCACCTTTCATACATAAAATGCAACTCAAAGTGCTTAAAGGAGAAAATAAAATCAATGACACAACATTATGGGTTATTTTACGCTGTACTGTTACCTTTATTCTTTCTTATTCTTATTTCCTTTTTAGCTTCTTTTTTAAATTGTTTTTATGTATTTTTATATGTCTGACTTTTAAATCCTGTTTAATTCCTTTTATGATCAATGTAAAGCACTTTGAATTGCCTTGTTGTTGAAATGTGCTATACAAATAAACTTTAAAAAGTTTGTAAAAGTATTACAAAGAGGACATGAAGGGAAATTCTATAAATAAAAAGAGCAATAAAAACAGATATAAAGGTATAAAAGAAGTATTAAATGAAAACAGTGATGTTAAAATATAAATAAATCAATTTGTAAAAAGTGTAGCTCTAAAGACCATAGCTCAGTCCTCAGTGTTTTTGCTACGGGATCTGTCTTTCTGATCCACACACTCGACAATGATCCGCTCAACAGTATCGATTTATCGGCGAGCAGCTAGTCTTCACTGACTTCCACCTGCACATCGCTCACACAGTTAGCTGCGGTTAGCTCCAGGACGCTACAACAGCGGTAACAACACCATCTACAGCCATGGCAGACCCAAGAATACGGCAAATTAAGATTAAAACCGGCATCGTTAAGAGGTAAGGTTTTTGTTTTTAGTGAAATATTTCTTAACACGTCAAACATGATGCTAACCTTAGCTAACGCGCAGCTAAGGCTAACAAGCTAATTAGCTTAGCCGTGCGGACAGGCTGGCGCAGCATTAAATACAGCCGAGCACTGGAGGCTGTTTGCGCTAAAGGTTTTCACTTTAGTCCGGCTTGAGAGCGGCCTACAGGGAGTGAATGGATGGCTAAACAGTTTCCTTTTGTTCTCGTCATTGTTGCGTGATGTTAACGTTACCTTGCTAACATTTCTATGATAATGCAAGCTAATTGTACAAGGAAAATATAGCGGTGTACTCTGTTAATGTTTGTAGTGTGACTTGCAGCGATAGCTAACATTGCTATTAGCTAACCAGCAACACATTGCTAAGAAACAGTCTGTTTTGCAACACAAATAAAGCCTGTGGCTCTGTTGCTTAAACAGTCATGCATGCTGATGGAAGAGGACACTTGCAGCCAAGCTTAACATTTTACTATTAAAATTATACAGTTAACTATTTTGTGATATTTAATAATCCATAACTAGCTACAGAGACGCTTACAGTGACAGTGTCTTAATTTAGTTAACGTTAACCTACATAATCTAACATTATAATGCTGTATTTGACACAGCTCTTTCTAGGAGGTTTTTTTTTTAAAATTTAAACCTCTGAATAGCAACATTTTTTCCCAGCTAGTCTGAACCCATGGGGGGGCATTTGTGATGATGTTGGAAAAACCTGCCAAGTCATGATACAACAATGGAAAAGCCCCTATCATGTACTACAGCAGGGATCAGCAGTTAGGTTGGGTCAGGGTTTTTTTCCCAGCACTGTTTATTTGGAGGCTGACATTATACAGACAACATGTCTGTTTATTTCTTTGGATAATTACTAACCCATTAAAAGTTGTCTCATAATACAGTTATTAAGGGTTGTATGTGAAGGCAGATATCATAATTCCTCAGCAGAGTGACAGCAGCATGTTGATACTCATTTCACACAAAAAAATGACTCATAAGTAAGACAACAAAGTGCAAGACAAGAAGTTATAGTGTGAAAATAGTGCAGCAGTATAATGATATTATGCAGTAGTGCAAAAGACAGGTCAGGGTTCAGAGTCCAGGGTGTCCAGGAGGAAGTGGGAGGGGTGGGGAGATACTTCAGCTTTCTAGGGGGGGGGGTGGCGTCACGCACAATCGTGGTCGCTTTACAGGTGAGGTGGGTGTTATAATTATCGCCTGTGTTACACTGTCTTATCCGCACACAGTAAACGGTGGGCTGCTTAGTTTGTGGTTGAAACAAAATACTGTTATTGACACAGATGTGTTTTGGCCGCAGAGGTCAGATTATGTCACGTGTCCGTTTTTATCCTTCTCATAAGTTTATAAGATGTTATGAGTTCATATGTAGCTTAATTCCCATGAGGCTTGTGTTTACACTGTTATGATAAATATAGAAGATCAGATGTATTGTTTAAAGGGGAAAACTTTTGTCAAGGGGCTAAATATGTTTGTTGGAGGGCCGGATTTGGCCCACGGGCCGCTGTTTGCCTACCGCTGTACTACAGCGTGGCCTAAATAGTAGTTATTGATGAATCTTTGTACAAAGTTCTGGTTTCCAAGTGGAAATCAGCCTTAAATTAAGCTGTGATATGAAATTGAGCTTATCATGTGCAATATATTTTAGGGCTTCATCTAACAATTATTTGCAATCAAATCATCTGTTGAATATTTTCTCAATTAATCAATCAGTTGTTTGGTCCTTAAAATGGTGAAAAATGTTGATCACTGTTTCTCAAAGCCCAGGATGACGTCCTTGAATGTTGTCTTGTCCACAACACAAAGAAAATCAGTTTGAAAACTGAAGAAACCAAAAGATATTCACATTTGAGAAGCTGGAATCTGCTCCAAACGATTAATCGATTATAAAGTCTTCGTTTAATTTAATTTAATTTAACAATTGGTGACTAATGGATTAATCGACTAATTGTAGCATCTCTAATTTGGATCCTTATTATTCCAGGTCTACTACTGTTTATTTGAAGTCCTCCTTTATATACCAAAACCTGTCTTAGAAACACTAAAGACACCTCTAATGTCACATTTTTCACCCTTCTCATACTTTCCTGTCCACAGAAAAGTTCAGCAGTCTTATTGTTTGTTTCATTATGTGCGAATTAAACAGGAAGTGGTCACGTTTTATAAATGTGGCAGAGGAATATTAAAGGATGAGAGTGATGTGAAGGAATTTAGATCACTATTAAAGCTTTTCACTGAGCAGCCGGAGAAATGTAAACACCTGTATGATGTCATTTAAAGCAATAAATACTATCCAACGTAAATGAACTTCACCTCTTAAACATATGGAGAATCAAAAATATTAGAAACAATTAATAGTTTATGTCAATTCAACACAACAAAACTCTAAACTATGGCTTCAAAACATCTTTCTCACACAGTGTCAAGTATCACAGGACTGTTTTATTAGACTTAATTATTCAGTTTTTGACATCTTTTAAGCTCATTCAGAGCTAAACAGTTGAATTTAGGGATGTTGTTATTATGTTATTATCAACCCCTCACCTCCAAATTTAGTTTGAATCGTCTAGTATTGAGTGTAATAACTTTAACACTCAGTAGAAAGTAGCCTCCAGGTTTTCTGACCCCAGAAATTAATTATTATCATATCGTCTTTTATATCTATCATATAAAGACCGTTCTTCTTATTATTATTATTATTATCGTCTACAGGAAAGGCTGTTACTCATATTTTTACATTTTTATACATTTCTTGATTAGGTCTCCTTTTTTTTTTTAGGTGCTGTATTAAAAAAAAAAAAAAATTATGAGATTGTTATGACATTTGTATAATTACTATAATCAAAGACGACCACTGTTCATCACTGAACTGTCTTGTTTTGACTTTCTGGCACTCAGTCTCTAAATTTGATAGTGTCAGTGTGTGGCAGTTGGATCATGGAGAGTGCTTTCTTACTTTTACTTTATTCATTACCTTCAATTTTGTGCAGGCAGTTTTTTCTTCCAAGATTGTGTTCGACTGAAACCTAGAAAACACAGCAGTGTTATTGTTTGCGTCGCAGCAGATGTGACTGACATGGATTAATTAAAGAAATCCTTTTTGACAATAGCGGATAAAAGTGTCCAAATGTAGAGAAAAAAAAACAAAATCTAACCTTTAGTTAAATCATAAATTGCTTATACTTGGACTGCTTGTATTAGGCAGGTAGCTTCACTTAAGATTTGGCTTCTTATCAATAAAGGCAATACATAAATCCTTGTGTTAGAAGGCTTTTACTGTAAAAAGCAGTGACAGGAAGTGTGGAGTTTGCAGTAAGAGCATGTTAACATTTGATAAGACTGCTTCCATCTCTCATACTTGCTTTAGGAACACTTTGTTCCCCTGTGATGCTCCAGTTTTCTTCTAACTTGGCTTTTTACCTGTTGGAAGTAAAACATGCCGTCTTTAAATTTAGTACATTTTTTTTAAAGCTGAAAACTTGAGTTTAACTTTTAAACTATAAATTGGCATGTTGTGGTCATGAGGAAGGAGTTTTTGATCTGTAGAGGAGCCTCACATACAGTTCATTCACTAGTTTAGCTTTACTTTGTTTGTCATATGTTTGTATAGTTTTCAAGAGCTGATGATTACCATGATCATTTAAAGGGGACATATACTCATTATTTTCATTCATACATATACTGTATTTAATTGACATGTCGGATTTTCATATTAAACATGGCCGACTTGTCAAATAATGAGGTAAATGTATGTAGAAGTGATCCTTAGGAGCTAAAAGCAGCAGCTTCAGACTGCTCTGAACTCTCGGTTTCCAACGTTTTTTTTCTACTTCCAGCCCGAGCTGATGTCAGATTGTGACGGATTTCTTTATATGGTCATCTGCTCGATGCACAGCAGCGTCGCGTTCGCTGCTCCGCTCCGCTCCGCTAACATCATGGCACTTTTTTAATGTTTTTGGGGGGGTAGTCACGCTGAGCCGTGACTCGAGTCGAGTTGGCACGCTGTGAGTGTTTTTCCATTACACAGCAGAGAGCAATGTAAAATAAGTTATTTACCTGTTGGAGGTGTGCAGCTCTTCATCAGACATCATCATCACTGTGGCTGTTTCTACTCTTCCTCCCTGCCTTATTTCTAACTGATCCGCTCAACAAAGAGCTCTGTTGTTGTGTCGACTGGTTTTCAGTGCCTCTAATTTGGTGTTGGACATGTTAAATAATAATTATCTCCTTGTATTTAGTTATTTAATAGCTTTTAATATGAAGCAGTAAAGCCAGAAATGTTGGGTTTGCATCAGCGGTAACTTAACACAACTCTGCTAACAGATATGCCATATCTGCTGAACTGAAGGGCTGCATAAATAAGTTTTTTTGAATACTGAATCATGCAAAGCTACTTTAGTGGAGTCCAAAAATAAAAATATAAAGCTGGAAATGAGCTTAATAAGTCCCCTTTAATGGTTTCAGTCATTTTTTTAAGTAAAAATGCTTAAGATTTTCTATTTCCAGCTTCTCAAATGTGACAATTTGATGTTTTTTCTTTGTCATTTATGACAGTGAATTGAATATCTTCAGGTTTTGGACTGTTAGTCAGACAAAACCAAGCAAATTTAAGTAGAGCTGCAACAATTAGTCAATATGTCAGTGGGCAGAAAATTTTATCAGCAACCATTTTTAGAACTAAATATTTGTTTTGGTTATTTTTTTTTTTTTAGAGATATTTGCTGGTTGCAGCTTCTCAGATGTGGAGACTTGAAACATTTCTCTGTCATAACACAGTAAACTGAATATTTTTGGATTTTGGGACGTTAGCCAATCAAAACAAGACATTTTTGAAGATGTCACGTTTTGCTCTAATGGGAAAGGGATAGACCAAACTATTAATGGAATAACTGAGAAAATAACCAGCGATTTAATTGATGTGTGGCCTCTGTCAAACTGTGAATATGATTTTTTTCACTATTTTCTAACATGTCATAGACTTTATGATTAATGTACCACTGATGATGGATGTAGCTGTTGAATTAAGAAAAAATAAGTAGAAAACCCAAATAAATTCTGTGTGTGTGTGGAGGGGAAACACTGCTCCTTTATAACGGTTTAGTTTATATGCTACATGTATGTGAAATGGGACCAAACAGGCATTCTGATGCAGGACCTTTTGAAGCTCATCATCCAGTTTAAGCCGGCCTATTTATAGATCTGACATCCACTCTGAGGTCTACATCTAAATTTTGGTGCAACAGCTAAATTTACCATGCCGGAATAGAAAATATGGCATATGACACAAGGTGTGTGTGTGTGTGTGTGGTGAGATAATGGGCTCGGTATAGTAGTGTTCGCGATGATCTCTCGTCGATCAGACGGACCCCTAATTCCCTCCTGTCAATGGCGTTTCTGTAATGTGCTATCGATTTGTGTTTTGATGAGGGTCAGATTACTAAGAGGATCCCTGAGGGTGGTAATGATGGAGGGAGGAGGAGGGAGGAGGAGGAAGAGGGGGGAATAATGTCACACAATGTAGGAAAAACAACAGTGCAACGGTGTACTTCATCAACCGGCACCGTCTCTAACCGATGTAGCTGCTATGTTTGAGGTTGAATATACTGTTTGGACATAAAGGAAGGAGTTATTACACTGGACTCATTGTACTATCTTGACATGGAGTCTTAATAAAGTCGTTAGGGTTAAACGTACGGACTGTCATCGCTTTGTCTCTTCATAATCTTGTGTCGCTCCCGTTCAGTTTCTTTCTCCTTTCTCCTCTTTCCTCGCTCTCTCCCTCTCCTCTCTCTCTCTCTCTCTTTTCTTATATTGGAGTTTAGAGGAAACCTGCCTGCTCTTTTAGCCGGGGGTCTATTTCCAGTTGGCTTTTGCACATTCCAGTCAGTGCCTTTCTGCTCTAGCAAGGCGGATGCCCTTAATAAAATGACAACAGTAATTTGCCTTTGTCATTCCGGTCCCAGCACAGACTTTTACATCGTGGCTCAAAAATACAGTGCTAGGAGGAGGAGGAGGAGGAGGAGGCGGCCCGAATGTGTGTGTGTGTGTGTGTGTCGGCTGGCTCTAATTCCCTTTTTTTTTCTATTTTCCAGAGAGCTGCCTTTTCCATTAAGCCTGAGGTGGCAGGTCTATTTAAAACCAGCCACGACCCCACCCCTCATTCACAGCGCTCCCAAGTCTGGGAGAAATAAGAAATTAACATCAGGACTGGAAGAGGAGGAATGGACATTTTGTTATTAGACTGTCCTTCAGTTTTATTCAAATTATTCAAGCTTTCTTTCCTCCTCTCTCTCTCTCTTTCTCTCTCTCTCTTTGCCACCTTCTTCTTACTCCAAACAGGTGACATCACTCACCGCGCATCAAGCATCAGAGTTGAAAGGCAGGAGCTGCTATCGCATATGGCGCCTGTTTAAAAAGCTTCTTGATGGAACCGTATTAGAACGAGTGGTAATTGATGTAAAATATGACAGAGTGCTGTCGGCTTCCTCGGCTAAGCAAGGAGCAGCGCAAACACGGAGGGGAAGGGGGTCTCCAGTAATGTGGCTGATTAATGAAGGATCACTCACTTACGCGCACGCAGCTGATTTTATGAAAAATGAAATTTGTGTTGTCACTCCGACAAGCAGGCACAGCCGGAAAAAGACTATTAGTTGGGAATCATTATCAATAGCGATATTTTCAAACTCCATTATGCCAATCAGGGTCGGAATCTGTTTAATAGATTTAGTTCCATTTGGCCCGTAATTGATAAATAATCAAAATTTATCAATGTACTCAAGCCCATTTTCACTAACAATCAAGGAAAAGAGGCCCATTTACCACCTGACTTGGTCCAAATTAGGGACTAAATTGATGATCAATTAATCTCTAAAAAGGACTAGGTGTGTGTGTGCGTGTGCGTGTGCGTGTGTGTGTGTGTGTGTGTGTGTGTGTGTGTGTGTGTGTGTGTGTGTGTGTGTGTGTGTTGGGAGGTGGATAAAGGAGTCAGAGAAGCGTGGTGATAAAGGTGCGAGCTTGGAGGCTTGATGCCGGACAGGAAAAAGGTTTTGAATTTGTTCGGCTGCGGCGGCGTGTTTACCCGACGACGCTTCAAAAGTTGAGAAACTGTCAAAGAGGACAAAATATAAAGTTAAAGTTTATCTGCAACTATTTATTGATTATAGATTGTTTTTAGTAGTTTTTTTGTTGTTGTTTTTTCTTTTCTCTTTTCTTTTAATCATTGTAGATGAAATAACTTGTCGGTTGGATAAAACAAGATATTTGAAGACGTCACCTTGGACTAACGGGCATTTTTCACTATTATCTACTAACATACAAGACAATAATGTAAATAAATGTTCATCGCAGCTCTATTAAAGTCTTAACATTATCTGCGTTTAGTTCGTTTTCATAGAGTAGATGGTCAAGAAAGATCAAAGTCCAAATGATTTGATCAAACTTATTGAATCAAGCTAATTCTTTCCTGTATTAGACTTCTTACCTTCAATGTTTTAAAGGGGAGAAAACCTGCATAAAAGGCAGCTACGTATCTTAAATGCATTGAATGTTTTCACTTGGATGAATTAAGGGGAAATAATCAGAGTTCACAGTTGCCTGTGCTGCGTAACGTTTCATAGTTATCGTCTTGTACTTACAGTCTGTGGCCGGTTCAGCTGAAACGATGAGTTCAAACAAACTTCCACATTTGAGATTCCACGTTTTGTTATCAACCTGTTTTGTGAATTCGGACTAAAGCTTTTATCCGTTCAGTCGTGACTGAGTTACGACCCTCCGCAGTTTGTACAGTAGTTGACGGCGTAGAAGCTTTTCATCGCACAAACCTTTTTTATAAAGACTTGTGTTATGTGATCGTCGTGTGAAGAGCCATTTAAACCGCTGTTTTATTTTAGTGTTAAGAAGATTGTTTCATGTCAAATAAGCATATACGGGGATATTTTAGGACATGCTGGTACATCCCATCCTCAGTTGCTTTTGGTCAAAACTATTAGAACTGCAATGATTAAGTCAATCAGCAGAAAATTAATCTCCAACTGTTTTGACAGTTTATTAATAGGTTTGAGTCTTTCTTTTTTTTTCTTTTTAAAGGTTCCAGCTCCTCAAATGTGAATGTTTTCAGGTTTATTTAGTCTTCTGTGACAGTAAACTGAATATCTTTGGGGGTGAGGACTGCTGGTCGAGACAAAAGAAGACGTTTGAAGTTGCATCTTGTGTTTTTTGGGGAACGGTGGTCGACGTTTGTCACGATTTTATGACATTTTTATAGAGCGAGTGACTAATTGTTTAATCAAGAAAGATGAAAGATGAAAATAATTGTTGCAGCCTTAAAAACCGCACGTGATGAGCTGAAATTTCACATCCTAGTGTCACTTCAGGCTGATCTTATTGTGGCCCCGCAGCCGTTAGGAGGAGTGTCGGCTGGTTGTTATTGAGGTGTGTATCTTTCCGTCCTGCGGGAGATGATCTCACCGTGTGTGTGTCCCCCCCCCCTCAGTCAGAGAAACTTTGGGAGAGAATGAGGATGGATGGCCTTGTCTTTTTAAAAGGTGACCATCACAAGCCCGCCTTCTCACGGTTCCGCCTGTATTATCTGTCCGGGAAGCTGTGTGCATGTATGTTTCACATGCGATGGAACGACACAAGTGTCACACTGTAACCTATAAACGTGTCTTTTCCTCTCTTCCTGTTCTCGTCGTCTGCAGGCTGGCGAAAGAGGAGACCGCGTACATAACCGAGGCGAAGCAGCAGGAGGAGAAGATCGAGCGCCTGAAAGCAGAAGCAGAAGATGATTATGTCATCAAGAAACAGGTGCGTTGAGCCCGTTTGCTGCTGCTTTGACCAACTGCACAACAATTACGTGTCTTAATCAGGGCTGAGTGTCAGTACTCGATACCTTTTTTTGGAGATATTGAGCGAAATAACCGAGCACCAAGTAGCAGTGAAACTTCTCCAGTCAAACAATAACTGCAGTGTTTCCTCTAGAGTCTTTCACAGGCCTGGTGGTACGCACCCAAAAAAAAATCCCCTAAAGGGACGAAGCACGCGGTCGGCTTCGGTCAGGTGGCGCAGCAGTTAATACTTCCATTCAAATTTTTGTTTGCTCGGTATATTCAAGACTTAAAACAAAGTGGTCACAAGGAGAGGATGACTTGTTAAACTGCTTTTATTGCATAAAAACAAGCTGCACCTCTCACTTTCTGTAGTTTCGCTTGATTCCAGAGTTTTGGGAGAAAAACGTTGATATTTATTTAATCGTTTGTGGACTTTTTCTCATTTTAGGCGGTGCCACGCTCACGCTAGCTAACCTGCATCCCGTACACACTCGCTCTCGCTCTGTGGTAATTTAAACGGACTCTGATATCCGTAGCACGTCAAGAGTTTCCAAGGCGACAACGCAGAGGTTGACTCATGTTTCGGGGAACAGTGTCGCACAGAAGCTCCCAAACGTTATTGATTATTTATTTATTCATGAATGAATGGCTATTTGGCGTTATTTTTAGCATTAAAAACTACCATTTTTTTGGCCTGGTGGGGGTTTTCCTGTGCAGTTATTGGGGAAACACTGGTATGGTTTCGCTCGCAGCCAATCACCGCAAGCGTTGTGTGATTGGCTCACTACCACAGCAGCTACAGTTGATACAGTCTGAGGTGATTGTACCGTTATTTGATAAATATTTTAATAATTTGGACAAAATGTATTTGTGTAAAAATCATTTGGATGAGGAGGAGTGGCGGCATTTTAGGTATGATGGGTCTCAAATGAAGTACTGTATTGGTGTGGGTATCGTGTTAAGGGGACTGGTATTACCCAGTCCCGGTCTTAATCTGAAAACTTGATCCATTTATTACTGTTTTTTTTCTCCTGTTGATCTCAACCAGTGAGTGATGGAGGTTTTTCTCTCCCCGTAGTTAGGAAGTGGATTCCATGGTGATGGTTTGAGTAGCCCTCTCATTCATGTAATGAGGTTAGTCCACAGTGATAATGAAGAATTAGGTTTTGAGAGGAGAATCATTAGAGATTTTGTAATGTGCTTGATGCAGATGTAATTATATCATGTTACTTTAGAGGAGTTTGATAATTACTGACACATGCTGGTAATTTAGTGTCCCTAACAGATCACTGGCCCATATCCTGCTCTCCATTCTCTCTCACTGTGCCCGCAGACCTCCGTCATTTGCCTGTTCACTGGAGAAAGCAGTGTGTGGAGAGCACAGTGAAAAATCTGCATTGTCGCGGGTTTGCTCCACGTCATGGCAGCATTTTAAACACTAGTCTAGTTTTTTTTTTTATATATATTTTGGATTTAAAAGAGAAGCTGAAATGCAGACTGGAAACATGAGGACTGGGATGGGGGTCATCACACAGGGACACAGGGACTTCCTTATTATTGCAAATAAAAAGTATAAATAAAGCATGATGTTTTTAAAAGGCATTAATCACAGTCTGTATTTTCAGCTGCTAGCAGTCAGACTGAAATATCTCAACAACTATTAAATGGATCGCCATGAATTTTGGGACAAACATTCATGGCGCCCACTAACTCTGTTGATCACCTGACTTTTCCTCTAGTGTCACCAGCAGGTCAAAGTTTGTACTTATTCTGTGAGATATCTCTACATGATATGGATGAAACAACACAACATTTAGTACATTAGCAACGTTCCCGTTAGCCTCAGCTGTACTTTGTGTTTAGTGCTAATTAGCATGTTAGCTCTTGGTTTTGTTCACTGTTGTCTCTCTGTAGTCCACAGGGCTTAAACTGCATTCAGACTGAAATCAGTTAAAACAATGCAAGAGGATGCTTTGTTGGAGGCGTGTTGTTTTTAAAGTAACGGTCAGTCGATGAAATACGATCCAGGAAGTTCAGTTGGAGCTACAGATTGATGCGTTTAAAGACATAAGAGCTTTGTGATACTCACAGACAGGATTTTACAACTCTGAAAAGTTGTCACCGCTGCAACTGTTTTATCTCTCAGGGTTCATGTTTCAAAGTAGGAATGTGCGCTTGTATTTATGTGATTGGCACCTTACTGGAGGACGTTGCGTTGCAGCAAAAGTTGAGCCCAGTTGAACTTTTTTGCTGGACGACCCTGCGTTATTTAGCCAGAGCCCTCTGCGTTGGCAGCCCCCCATTAACTCACTGAAACATTGATCTCAGAGCCACCTTAATTTTGTTTTAATTTAATCATTGATAGCTGACAGTGTGTGACAGTGATTTCTCTGAAGCCAGCATTGGTGAACAGTTTTTTTTTTTTACTTGCAGTTGTAAAGATCTTCTGGAGATAGTAGTTTGAAGAGATGAAGAAACAAAACATCAACACTAAAACTCAGTATCTGACTTCAGGAAAAAAAAGTTGATAAATGGATCATACCAAAAAAAAATCTGTGTGCACGGTTCAGCTGTTGTACTGGTCCTGATTAATTTGGCTTTCACTCGTACATGTTTCTGTCAGGGAGGAACCGCAGAGCCCCCCGGGCGCCACGTCTGATTATGTTTACTGGTAACATTAAAATTCTGTGTGTGTTTTGTTTTGTTTGTTCATTCATAGAGCTGGTGGCTCAGGGCTGAGCGGCGGGCTTGGCTGGTGTTAAATGGGGGAGATTGGGAGGCCAGATGGATTATGGTTGGAGATGAGAGGTCTGAGGCAGGATGGATTAGAGGTTTTTATTTTAATGGAATCAATACGCTGTAAGTGTCATCTTTATCCAGCGCTGATGGGATCATTCCACCGCACTGTGAGGGCACCGTGACTTTTCTCCGTCTCAACACTCCTCCGCTTAGTCTAGCTCACCTTCGTCGCATCTAGACGGCAACCGCAACTACGACTAGTTGTCTCTCTCAGCGAAGTCAGCTGGTCCGAGTTCATGCGGAGTTGCGGAGCCGTGTAATGTACACGTGTGTTTTTTTTTTTTTTTTTGACTTTCCAGCGCTGACAGAGGGGGGGCTCGGGGTGAGGAAGCATCTGTCATGAGTGAGTGTGTCTGACAGCGTTAGCCAACTCTTCTCTGCTCTTTAGGGTGCCAGCTGGGGGAATTCCACATTATCCGCGGCTGTGAAAGTTCCCCCCGGGCTGTAACACACTCTCGCTCCAGGCGTAGTAATACCTCTTTACGCCTGATCACCGTGTACCCCTCGGCTCAGGGTTTCTTCATTCATCCAGGTGTGCAGTCAGATCGAGGTGGTCCCCCGCCGCCCCAACTCCCTGCTCCGATCGATAACTCAATAACATTTTTCATACCGCCGGCTTGTTGGGAGATGTTAACCACAGCAGAGAGTGTGTGTGTGCGGGACAACCCTGCACGCTACTGTCAGGAACAAGGGCTGCAGCCTCTGAATATTTCAGTGTGACTCTTTTTTAAATTAATGCACTACACTTGGAAGTCTTGTTAATAAAAGATGGTGATGGCTCTAAAGCGGTGTATGTGTGTGTGTGTGTGTGTGTGTGTGTGCTTTCAGATGGAGGTGTTGCAGGAGTCCAGAATGATGATCCCAGACTGCCACCGCCGTCTGACCATAGCACACGGAGATCTGCAACAGCTCCTAGTAAGTAACACTCGGGATTCACCCATTTTTAAATAAAGTGTTTCATCTCACAACGGGACCAAAAACTGCATCGATGAAAGTCTTGATGCATTTTATTTAGTTGCTGATATCAATTTCTGGCCTTGTTGAGGAACGACATCGCAGGTGTAATTGTGTCTGTGGGATATTACAGACACATGGTGGCAAAAACAAATTCTCACAATGTGTTTCACTTTCAAATTTACAACAGCACTTGAGGAAAACGGGTTGCTCCTCGTCATGGAGCAGCGTATGTTTAGTCTTTGTTGCTTTTGTATATCTGATAGAAGAGAGAGAGTAGACGTCGTTACATCGGTTACAAACATACAGACAGAAGCGACAAACCCACTGCTCGTACTTTAATGTTGGAAATGTGAGAAATTAAATAAAAGTAAAATGTAAGTAAAGCTGAGAAACATAAAAACGGAAACAAACGTGGTCAGGGCTGCAACTAGGGATTATTGTCATTGTCGATTAATCTGTTAATTAGTTGTTTGGTCTATAAAGTGTCAAAGAAAGGTGAAAATTCTCAATCACTATTTCTCAGAGTGACGTCAAATATCTTGTTTAATCCCGAACCAAGAGTCCACAGCCCAAAATATTCAGTTTAGTAAATGGAAGACTAAATAAAACAGAAAATATTCACATTTGAGAAGCTGGAATCAGAGAATTTGAACTATTTTCTTTAAAAAAATGGCTCCAAACAATGAATCCATCATTAAAATATATGGAGATTAACTCAATAGTCTTTTCTTATAAAGTTGTTATGGCTAACGTCTTAGCCCATAGATATGCTAGTGGCCTGGCTCTAGTGGTGGCGGTCTGTTGGTCCACCACTTTGGTTCACACTTAAATATAACAACTATAGGATGGATTTCCATTAAACTTGTTTATTACATTACATATTTATGGTTCTCAATCAATGAATAACTTTGATGATGCTCTGACTTTTCCTCCACCGCCACCATGACGACCACATTTATGATTTTCAGTGAAATGTCTCAACAGCTATTGGTCAGATTGCCATCATACATTAATGTTCTCCTCAGGATGAGCTGCGCTTTGTGTTTATTGCAAATTAGCAATTGTTAGCATGTTAGCACGCCAAACTAAGATGTTAAACATTATACCTGCTAAACATCTGAATGTTAATGCTGTTATTTTGAGCATTTTAAGCATGCCAATGTTAGCATTTAGCTCAAAGCATCACTGTGCCTCACTGAGCTGGATGTAGACTTTTAGTCTTGTTTAGAAAAAAAACAAGCTTCATAAATGGTGTTCTTGCCATCTATGAAAGTAAAATAAATATCTTTGGAGTTTGGAGTGTTCATTAGACAAAACAGGAAATTTGTAGAAGTCACTTTGGGCTCTAAAAAAATAATGTTCTGTATTTTCTGATATTTTATGTTTTATTTTATAGCTTTTTTTGTGATTTTAATGAACTGCATATTTGAATGTGCATATGTATCAGTTGTTATGCCTGTTTTTTTTATTTTATTTTTAACACTGAGAGCACTAATCCCTTCAGGCCTCAAGTTGATATAGTGAGAACAAACACAAGCATGCATGTCTCGGGGTCATCTCAATTAATGCGGAGCAACAGTCAGGCAGCTGCTGGTGTGACTCACTCACATGAGAGCTGGATGGTAGGCAGAGGAAGCTAACCTGGAATTAGCGCCATGTCCCTTTCCCCCCTATCACTCATCCTCCCTCCCTTCTTTCTTCTTTTTTTTTTAGACAAACATGCACACGTGCACGCGCTCATCACAGTTCATTAGCGGCGCTGTCACCGCGGTGACCACCACAGGAACTCGCGCACACTTGATTAGCAAAGGACACGGGCACCATACAGTCACGTTATCCCTTGGTCCAACCCTGTACTGCTAAATTTAGATGCTAGTGATTAGACTACGGACAGGAATATGACATCAGGTGAAAGTTTGATGGTTGACAACATGACATCCAAGTAGACGGTTACACCAAAAAAGGTTGTGGATTTACTCTTCTGGTTTCTTATTTTTGAATGTAGGAGATGGCAATGAATATAACAAAACTGTGTGTGTGTGTGTTTGTGTCTTTTCAGGAAACAGAAGAGGATTTGGCTGAAACAGAGGAGTACAAAGAGGCTAGAAACATATTGGACTCAGTGAAGCTTGAAGGATGATCTCTGATGTGTTTCTGTTCTCAACTGTGAGACTCACTCGCTTTAAATGTCCATTCCTTTCGTCAGGCCTTGTTTGGAACCGTGGAGGCAAACTGAATCGTTCAAAGTCTCTGTTCTTGATGTAATTATTTCTACTGTTTACAGTTAACGTGCCACCACATTTTACCATGCTTCTCCTGTGTGTAAAATCCCCACAAGAAATGCGATAAACATTGACTTTATTGCAATAGAGAGGTAGAGTTTTCCTTAGCATTTTATTCATTCATCGTACTAATACACAATCTGGATTTAAAGATTTGATCAAATACACACTCATGTTTGTTTGTTGTCTTTTCCACAATAATATTAATTTTAAAGTTGTGTGGCCTCTTCTGAAAACAGCAAATGACTGAAGGTTTTATGAAGTGACAGTTTTCCTTAATTCATTTTGCATTCCTTTTATATGTATCTGGATATGGAAGATTTAAAATGCCTAAATTAAAACAAATTAAAGAAATAAAGTGAGATACATAAACACTGTTACATGTATTTCCTTTTTTTATGCATTTACTCCTAATTAAATGAAAAATATTGATTTCTTCTTTTTTTTTTTTGTCTTTCATAACTAAATGAATTGTTTTTTATTGTGACATACCAAATTGAAACACAGAAAACAAAGTGAAGAGGTGAAATTGCATTTCAGTGTTGTCCAGCAGAGAGCAGCATAGAGCTGCCGGTATTAAATGCAAAAATGCTGGCGTTATTTTTCATGAGGATGTGCAAAGGTGCTTTTTCTTTTCAACAAACGATCAACTATCCAAACACAGCTTGGGGGCAGGACCATCTTTTTCTTAATGAACGCAGCGTGTCGCAATGAAAAATGGTTCACCAAGATTTCAAAGATCAGCAGTGAAAATAATTGTCGTTTTAAAGGCGACATATACGTTTTGAGGTTTTCTGTTATTTTTATACTGTTATGATTTTGGTTGTTAAAAGCGCCAAAAAAGTGAGGTGAACGCATGTAAAAATGCTGCCTGCAAGTGAAAACCCAGGGCATCAACCTTGTCTCAGTGCTTCATTTGCAAACTTACTTCGTGATGACGGCAGATTGTTCGTACATGCGTCCAAACGGCTGTCCATTCCTGAGCCTGTATTTGAGAAGTTTCCATTTTGAGTGAAGAACGAGAAACAAAAAGTGACTTTACCTAAACCTCCCCAGGCGCTGGCCAATCAGAACGGAGTTGGATCATCGGGAGGCGGGGCTTTAAAGAGACAGGAGCTAAAACAGCCTGTTTCAGACAGAGGCTGAACTGAGGGGCTGCATAAAGAGTCAAATAAAATAAATATAGATACTTTATTTTACTGAAAAGATATTCCAGTAGAGCCTGAGAACATAAATATAGACCTGGAGTTGTGCATGATGCCACTTTTAACACATTTTTTCATTCCATTATGACAGTAAATGCATTTATGAAATGGAAATACTGTATATAATGTGTTTGTAATTCATTTCATTCAATTTGTTTTAATTTAGCCATTTTAAATCTTCCATATATGAGTTGGTTCATCATGCTGGACTTTTATTGGCTCTGACTTTTAAGGACTATGTATCCCAGAATACTAACTGCAGCTACAATTAACAATTATTTTCATTATCTATTAACATATAGGCTTCTTTTTTTTTTTTTTGATTAATCGATTCAATCATTTAGCCTGTAAAATGTCAGTTTGTGTCCAACCAACAGTCCGAATCCCAAAGATAATGCAAATTTCACAACCACATAAAACAGAAAAGCAGCAAATCCTTTCATTTGAAAAACTGGAGAAAAAAAAAAGCTGCTTTTTTTTTTTTTTTGCCTGAAAATGACTCACACAATTAATCAATTATTAGAATTGTGGCTGATTAACTTTCCTTTGATCACTAACTGATCATTTGAACTAATCGTTTCAGCACTAACACTGCCTGATGGGTTTTAATTGCAGTGTATTCACCTGCTTGTATTTCTGTAACGGCAGTGAAATGGATTGTGTCTTGGATACCTACAATAAAGACAAGAGCACTTTGGACAACCCTGTCAGTCAAATGACAAATGTTGGTTATGGTCATGAATGACAAAACAGGCCTGTCTGATGTCCCTGCAGCAGTTAGATCTATTATCCAAATGGCTTAAAATAACGACACCTTGTATTAAGGCTGAGAGAGTCCTTCCTAAATAGTCATACTAATAAATGAACTCAATTGCCAGACAAATTAAGGTTACATTTGACTTGATCCTTATTTTACAGATTTCGATAATTATCAGGATCACCCCAAAGTCTCATTACCGCCCTAATGAGGCGCTGCTACTCCGTGACATCTACCCCGCTCCATCTCGTTAAGGAAATCGCTCTTCAATGCTGATTATTTTATTTGGAGGTATAATTATATTTCTTTCGGATAAATCACGGCCTAATCGAGTCCATACAGAGGGCAGCAGTGCTAATTGAGGCATGAGATGCGGCGGCGGGGAGCTACACCTGGGTTTATGTGACCAGAGGACCCATGCAGGCTGCTGGTACTCTGAACATGCAGTATCTGGAGAGAGAGAGAGGGGGGGGGGGGGGTGTTCACATCCTATTCTCAAGTAAACAACAGCAGTAAAATGACGTAAAATATTTCATGCTTTAAGTAAAAAGCAGAAGGTGATTTGAGGAGCGATGCCAGCCCTCTTGTTAGCAAAATGACCAAAATGCATCCTCCCTTATTAACCTGCCATTCCTCCTCTACATCCTCTGGTAGCAGAGAGCAGAGGGGTTGTTTAGCTGAATATGTTAGTCTAGTCTGCCTGACTCATTGATCCTTTATCTGACTGAGGTTTGTGCAAGTTAGGATCTATGGCTCTGAAATATCAGCAGCCTAACTGTGCTGTGTATTGATAAATCCATGGCGCTGTCCGTGGTGCTGAAGCAGATTTGTAATTGCGCCTTTTTCTCTCAGCTTTGTCTTGGATATATAATATTCTCTAAACTATATGCTATAAATTCTACACTATATTGTAGCCTATATACTCTATAAAGTAGTGTCATGGTCAAAGTGACAAATAGCAATATGTTGTTGTGGAAGAGTGTCAACAGTATTACATAATTTTCCTATAATATTTTAGGGAAGTCATGACAGATACAGTTTTAACTATAAATGTTTGGTGTGAAGTGAAGCAGGTAATGTGACTGAAGAAATTAACCTGTAGTGATTGCATCACACTCAGCTGCTACAGCTTCATAATTCATAGTAAAGTTTATATAGTGTATAACTAGTGTTTTTTTGAAAAATATGCTTAAGCATTAAAATGCTTGATGTCCACATCCAGTAAAAGAATAAGCCTGCTCAAAATATGTATTCAGCCTAATAGCGGTTTTATTAAATTGAAATTATAATCACAATTATATATGAAGAATTAGGCTAGGCCTATATGATAATCCTGCAGTCCCTAACCCTCCCATTGGGCCATCCCCTTATTAAAAATGAACCTACTAAGTAAAAGTATGCAAGTATTATCAGCAAAATGTGCTTTAAGTGTAAAATGTAAAAGTACCCATTAAGGCAGCAGAATGGCCCCGTTCAGAGCGTTAATATATTATGTAATTGGATTTTCATTACCCCCAGCGCATTAACTTGTACAGGTAGAGCACATTTTAATGATCTTATATAATGTGAGATAGTTTAATCACTTGAAATTCATTGTATTTTTACAACCTGATCAGAGAAAACATAAAGTAACTGTAGGTGTCAGATAAATGTGTAGGCTGTACAGAAATAGAGTACGAGTGTAGTTAAAAAAGGAAATACTCATAGTACAAGTATGCTAACTCTAAATTATACTTAGACTAAGTCGCCTACAGCACTTGAGTCAATGTAGGCCTACTTTCTACCATTATTCATTACTCATTCAATTCAAGAGTAATTCATTAGGGCTGCATTGTTATTAGTTTGCAGCACATATCCTACGCAGTTAATTTCTCCAACTGTTTTGTCCCTTGACTTATCAGCTGCAGGCCTCCTAAAATTTGCCCAAAATGCACCAGTTGGCCTACATATAGTCTATCCTTAGAGCTAGCTTACCTGACATTTCTGGTCTAATAATGGGAGATAATAATGAGTGGATAGAGCGCAAAAGGCTATTTTATTCAGCTGTATAATTCTAAGGTAGACTATTGGACACTTAAAGTGTGGACACTGTAGTTTTACTCCACTACAGTTAATTAGCCTACTTTAGAGATGAAGATTAAAAAAAAAAAAAAAAAGTCATGACCATAGAAAATAGGATATAATTCATTGTTACAGTCAACAGTAAATTAAACCAGCCCACAATATATGCTGTGAAATAGTTTAAATAATCCTTGGGCCTACCAACTCTAGCTACAACATTAAAATAGCCTACTGCTAGGCTCCATGTTAATGCTGTAATAATAAGCCTAATAGTTATATATTTAACCTAACGATGACAGAGCACATTTTGTCTGCACAGTAAGTACGTTCACATTTATACAGTAGAGCTATTTACTGATAGACGCCTACTGCTAGTTTTTACTTAAGTCAAATTTTGAATGCAGGATTTTTACATCGCCTATATGGTATTGCACAAAATTTTTTACCCAGTTTGGATCAATGTAGCACCATTGGGTTAACTTTACCCAGTAGCAATAGACCGGTGTTATTTGGACCCAGTGGGTTAGACACAACAAGCTCAGGTTTTAGCTGAAAACTGTCACAAATCAATTGTTTCTTGTACAAAATGACGTCTATTTGACATTTAAAAGATACACAAGTTATTAACAGCCAATAACACACAGTGACATATGAGTTTAAAAAGAGTAGAGTGGATTATAACAAGCTTTAGTTTGGTTAATAATCAAACAGTTAAATAAAATAATGACTGTATTGGTGATATTGATCCAAATTGGGTAAATTTTGAGCCAGTGATTTTTTACTGTATCTCACTTTTACTCAAGTCAAGAATCAGAATGCTTCTTCCACCACTAATTTTCTTGGTAATTTACATAGTGTAAGACAAAGTAAGTGCAGCCTATCATCAACTCTATGGATATGAAAAGTCCAACTGCGAGAGAAATAAATCCTAATTTTGGTTTCGGCAATTTTTCTGCCACTGAAGTCTGACCATGTCAAACTTTCTTTTTTATGCCGCTGCCTTGACGCACAGCAGACCGCTGTGTGTTTGCAGCATCAGCGGCAGCCGCTCTTCTCTTCTTCAACACAGTAATTTATTACTCCTAATCCCCCAGACTGTCACCAAATCAGCTGCATGAAACAAGAATCTCATTTGTTAAACTGGGGCTTGTGCAGATGGAAGATCGATTATTTTTCTCCTAAGAAATCTCTAATTGAGTGAATACAGAGTGCAAAGGCGGATCAGTGAGTGAGAGAGAGAGAGAGAGAGAGAGGAAGGCGAGGAGAGAAGAAGAGTTTGGAGAGATCCTGTACTGTAACCTGGAGGTCACAGGTTCAAGACCCGTCAGGCATCACCTGTGAACCATCAGCAACAATCTCACACACGCGTGAATCTCCTCCCTCAGTTACTGTACAAAAAAAATGGCCTCAAACACACCATTTACATAACTTTTTTTTTTTTTTTGCTTCTGTTGTTTTCGTGCAGTTTTTTTTTTATTATTAAAAGTCACTCCTCATCTCCACAACTGCGTGAAAATGTCTACTTTCCACTCAGATGCACCGCATTAACTTGCAGGGGGCGAATTTGTTTGTTTGTCTATTTTTATTTATATCATGGATAAGATTGATGTGAGCATGTTAGTGGAATCTGCCGGGGAGAGACGTTAACCGTGCTCTGGTCCTTGTTTACCCTAATTACAGCCCTATCAGCTCAGCAAAACCAAGACCTTCATCACACACACACACACACACACACACACACACACACACACACACACACACACACATACACACACACACACACACACACACACACACACACACAATCTATTGGCACTGTTAAGTGAAAAGATGCCTTTGAATTAGTTGAACTAATCCTAAATACACTGCACAATAGGAGTAACAACTTCCAGGGAGAGTCATTTATCAAGCAGCAAATTGGTTCACGTGGAGAAAAAACAATCACATAATAATAATAATAATGATCATAAAATAATAATAATAATAAAAAGGTTAAAATGATAATGATCTTTTGTTTTTTGTGATTTAAGTCTGAAATTAAATATATGTTATCTCATTCAGCTTTTTTTTTTAACAAAAAATTTTACATTTTTCAGCAGCAAATCAGCTCAATAAATTGTATTACAGGTTTGGAACAAACACAAAAGGAGATTAAAGCTCTTAATATGCCATGAAAAATAAAAAAATATGCTGCCTTGCCCCCTTTTGCATTGCAGCTTTTACACAATATGTTAAAAAATGTCAAATAAACTGATGTTTATTTTGGAATATTTTAGCACAAATCTGCTTCCTGACATCTCATGATCTCTCTCTCTCTCTCTCCCTCTCTCTCTGTCTCTGTGTGTCTCTCTCTCTCTCGTTGTTTGGGTTAAATATGACCTGCTGCTATGAGAGGAGTCATTCACTTTTGTTTGCGCAGCTATAAAAGCAGTCAGCTATTGAAAAGTCGTAAAATGAAGCGCGCAATCCATCATCCCGCAATGTGATGATATTAAATTATCCTTACATGGCTTTCAGCGCACCAGGAACACACACAAAAAAAAGCTGCATAAAAGAAGGAAAACGCTATAAAGTTTTTACATAGTGATAATTTCGAATAGCGGAGGCTATATAATTTCATAAATCTTCAAGTCTTTTTTAAAATATATATATAATTCTGTGAAACAAACAAACCAGCTGATGTTTCCTTGGCTACATCCTCATTTTAAAAGAGAATAAAATAGCTATAACAGAACTATTTTTTTAATTAAAAGCGCGTAATTCCAGTTTTTAACCTCCAAGTCCAGCTTCTAAGAAAAAAAAAAACATATACAGACAAGACAAGAAATTATCTCCCAAGTGCGCATCTTCTTCTTCTTCCTCCTCCTCTTCTTCTGCTTCTTTTCCCTTCTTTTGAAGAAAGACTCAGCGCAAAAAAAAAAAAAAAAAAAAAATCTCCACATCCCGGTTGCATCCGAAAGCAAAGACTCCCGCAACAACAACAACAACAACAACATCAACATCAACAACGACTCCGCTCCATCCATCCATCCCGGTCTGTCGTGCCACCAGATTGCAGACAAATAAAAGATGAGCAGAAGCAAATTGAAGCCTGGATGGATGAAGAAAAGAAAAAAAACCCCAAAAAAACGAGCCCCGGGGTTCACGCTCGGACGCTTCCTTTGTGCCACACTTTCCCCCCGCGCGCGCACATAATAAATAAACCTGCTCTCTCAAAACGTCCCGACATCTGTCTAAAGCATGTCTGATTTTTCCCCCACTCTTTTTCTTTTCTTTTCTTTTTTTTTGGTCCTTAAATATTTAGCAGACCGGTTGGTGAATGCGTTGCAGCAACAACAACAACAAGCTAGCAAAGTTGAGCTAATTGAGTGTAATTCACTGACAAAAAAAAAAAAAGAGTTTCTAACTGAAAACAAAAATTGGAGACATTTAGGAAACAAAAAAATAAAGAATCTGCTCTCCTCCAACGACCGTGTGTTTGCTCATGTAAGACTATTTATCTGTTCAGGTGTCAGGTTATTCGCAGCCTGCGGTGTTATTAACTCTGTCCCTTTTATCAAAGGCAAAGCAATTCATGTTAAACTCTCCCTCCACTTTCCGCCGAATTATGCACTTAATTTGCTCACACATCATTTACACCAAGTCCCTCCCTTTCTTGACAGTTGGGCCTAAACACTAGTAAATTACCGCTAATGTATACTGATTTTACTCTGATATTTGCAATAAAAAGCGTATAGATTTGGCCACTAATTACATAAAAGCTTAATGGCCTTGAAAATGAGCCTGGTTGGAATTATATAAAGTTTGTTGTTTGGCTGACTGGGAAATCATGGATATTAGAGGAGGCTCACTTCTCGTCTCCAAGAGGCATTTAGTGTCGTAAAGAGGTCGAGAATATCAACAGGGAGGCTGCAAATGTCATAGAAGAAGAAGAAGAAGGAAATAATGAGGCCTGATAATAATAATAGCGATAATAAATTCAGCTTTATAGACTCAAGGTGTACAATGTGATTGTTCCTGTAGCCATGTGCTCCTCTCTTTTTTTTCTCTCCCCCTCTCTCTCTCTCTCTCTCATACGAATAAAAAACTCCCAATTCTTGTTCACGCAGCTGACTATACAAACGAGAGCAGAGCAGCATGCACAATTAAACAAATATTGTGGTGATCCAACATTTCTTGAACGGGTCGACGCTTTCACACAGATATTAAATCAGGTTATTTTATTGGATGTAATTTGGAGGAGAAATCAAAGCCAATTACAGGAATGAGGAGGAATGAACTTGTGGATGTGAGAAGGATGGAGAAGAGGGAGGAGGAAGGGAGAGGAGGGTGGTGGTGGTGGTGGTGGTAGAGGGAGGGAGGGAGGGAGGGCTGCCGGGGGTCTCGGGCTAAAGCTTGATATACCTTCAGGCTTCAACTCTGATTGGTCCTCGTTTGGAGAAGCTCACGGGTTCATTCCGTTGTTAAGCGCCTCCCCATTTCTCTAAACTACATTATAATGCAACGAACCTCCCTTTTAACCACAAACCGAATTTGCTTTCATTTAGGCGATATATATTTCTTAAATAGGTTAAAGTCATAGAGATTTTTTTTGGAATAGCATTTTCGCCCTGGAGCGGTGCGCAATGCTATCTCATGCCGACCTCCTGGATGCTCGCCTCGGTGAGTTATCATCACCAAACTCCGGTCTTCAACTCTACTGTAAGCTGGAGGCACTTCTAATCTTAAAATCAAGCTCAGAAAATTGTCAATTTGCTTCTTATATTATCTTAATGTGACTGGAGTGAAGCTAAACTCGCTTAATTCATTGGAAAAGTAATTATTATTATATTACTGCGTAATTTGATTTAACAATTTTCTAAGATATCAGTGTGATCGAATTGAATTAAGAGTATTTAAGGAGCAGATTGTAATGTGCATGCTGTGGTTGTGTCTATCAAAGAGCTGCAGTCTTTTTTTGTTTTGTTTTAATTCCTGCATTTGTGTGCTAAGTTTTTAACTGGGTTGTTTAATGCATGTGCAGCATGTTCTACTGCAGTAAAAAATAAATAATAATAACGCTTCAGCAGCTCTTGATTTGTGTCTTTTGCCTGTTAAGTGTGTTTGCTTGCCTGAAATATTTCTCTAACCATGTCCTTTTTCCCTCCTGTGCTGTTTGTAGAGGAACTATTTACAGTTCAAATCTCACCAGGTGTGGTTGTCTGTGCAGGGATGAAGGATGCCGCGGCGGAGCTCCTGGGTCACAGGGAGGCTTTGAAGTGCAGGCTCGGAGGAGGGGGACCTGACCCGGGACACTCCGGGGAGCTCGGCCCCGGGCCGGACGGAGTAGAAGGGGCCACGATGCTCCCGGGTGACGATATCAGCAGTGGCGGAGGAGCCAACCCGGTGCAGGTGAACAGTAAAGAGCAAGAGAAGCAGCAGCAGCAACAGCAGCAGCAGCAGCAACAGCAGAACAACAACAACTCCAACCAGTCTGCGAGCCAGCAGTCCCAGAAACAGAAGCGGCACCGGACCCGTTTCACTCCGGCGCAGCTCAACGAGCTGGAGAGGAGCTTCGCCAAAACGCACTACCCAGATATCTTCATGCGGGAGGAGCTGGCTCTGAGGATCGGCCTGACGGAGTCCAGAGTGCAGGTAGGACGGCTGGGAAAATGTTTCAAGAGTCAGTGGATGATGAGTTTAAAAAAAACAACAAAAAACTAAACGCAACACAAACTGATGAGACGCTTTTTCACATCAAAAATCACAACGACTCAATCTGAGCCGGCTCATATTTGTAAGAGTTACATAGATACAATTTATGATTGTCAATGATTTAAAAAAAAGCCATTAAATATTTAAATTCTCAGCTGTTTATTATCATTAAATCACCTCCAACTTAAAAAATACAACGACTAAAAACCTGCTAACAGCTAATAGCATCACACTAATTAAACAATTAAAAAAAGTGCAGCGCGTGAGATTAAAGCTGCTATACCGGAAACGTTTTCATTCCTCATTTAGTGACTTGAACAAACCAACTTATTGTATCATATGAACGTTTCAGCTGTAAATTCAAACGGCATTATATGAAAACGCGTAATTCATAAAGAGACAGCGTCACTCGTTCATTTCCTTTCAATGTAAACTAAATGAAGCTGCTTTAATAAAAAAATGGCTTCTTATTGTTTTGTAATTGTGAAATTAAAGTTTTGATTTCAGCCGACGGTGATGGGATAATATTTTTTGTTTAATTGCTATTGAGGATATTTTTTATAATATTAAATACTACATTTAATATTGGATTAAAAATAAATTTAACTACACACAACATTTATTCATTCAGCTATAAAATATTTTACTTCAAAGGGAAAATACAACTATTAAAATACAAAACAAACATCTTCATTTCAGGCTATTCAAGAATTTTAAACTCGCAAAAAAAAAATAAATTAAAAAAAAATCAAGACTTCCACACGACTATCGCAGCTTTAAATAAAAATAATCCATATTTAGTCATTTCATTACAGGTCAGAGGCGTCAGTGTGTGTGTGTGTGTGTGTGTGTGTGTGTGTGTGTGATGAGTTCAGTCTTACCTGGATTCGAACCGGCGACCTTGTGGATTAAACACCTGCTTCAGTGATGCTTCAACATGACAGATGTTATTACAAGTTCACTTACTTTCCTGGTGCAACCTTAATACTCTACCGGCATCAAACAAATCATGCTGACATTTCTTTTCTTTTCTTTTTTTCTTTTTTTTTATTACTAGATTTAACACTCAAGAAAAAAAAAACTTAAATTTCTTTTGTGTCATATTTAACTAAAGATCTAGTTGCAGCAATTTATTTTTTAATTCTTCGACTCTTCATTTTGTCTGATTTAAAACGGGCGCGTTTCATCTCCTGTAAATGAATCTACAGGGAACCAAATGATGATTGCAGCTTTATTACAGCCCTCTGATAAATATGGCTTGGATATATTAACACAGTGATAATAATCTCCAGTCTTCACTAAACTGTATTTTACCCGCCATAATAATAATAAGAATAATAATAACACTCTCTATCTTTAAGTGGCTTATTCTCACCATCCAATCTGCACAAATACCAAAACTCAATAAAACACATCAGGAATTAAAGCGTCGCCGCCTGATTAACTAGCAAATGCGTTTGGCTCGCTCACATGTGAAATAATACCCCGATAATCATTTTTATTACAGTATGGGTCAATTCAGTCTCTATATTTACATAAAATAAGGATTAGTGAAATGATGCTGAAGGGGGAGAAGCCGGTTTAGCGATGGGCCTGTCTGTCACTGCTCTGTGCGTCTTCATGCCGGACGCGCTGAGGCTGCACTATGGCGGGGTTTTTTTTTTTTTTTTTTTAAACGGAATGAGAAATTGCATTTTCTTTCCTTTGAAGTGTAATGCATTTCAGGCCGGATTTCACGGCTGGCTACACTGGAGTTGGAGGTGGGGATAGAGAGAGAGAAAGAGAGAGAGAAGAAGAAGAAGAGAGTGAGATTGTCCCGTTCTTATTACTGCACCCCACTTTCTCAAGCAAATCTCCACATTAATCATAGACTGGCTGCTTACAACGAAACCTGCAGAGGCTCAAGGACTCTCGGAATAAAGTCTGTTTTGCGAGCAGGCTGTGTGTCACAGCAGTAACGTTATCTTTATTACGGGAGAGCCTGGTTTTCTAATGGCTCCTTACAAAGAAAAATAATGATTTTGCTGGGAAAAAAAGGTATATTTTGCTCCCAAAATCAAACTGTCCTCAGCAATTAAAAACATAATTTCAAATCTTTTATAGTAAAAAATATGAGGCATATTAAGAAAATGCTAAAATTAGATTCTCCAATTCTTAAAACTCACATTAAATTATAAAAATGGCAATATTTGGCAAATAAAACAATTCTTCTCAAAAATTGAGATGTGACCTCTATTTTTTTTGCATATTTTTCAGTGTTAAGCGTAATAACCTTTAATAATAGGCTTTATTTGTTTATTTATTGTTCATTGAGAGCGTTCACACGTGCATCTGGACAATGTCAATAGATGTCAGCTGATAGGATCCTGCAGAAAAAAGGCATAAATCAGGGTTTTTTCTTCGACTGATTTATTGTTCGCATTATGATGATGATGTCCTAACCTTTTTATGTGCGCGTGCAGCTCTGCTAACATGGCCTGTCATTGCACCGGCAGACATGTCGACATCTGCTCCTCCTAAAAAAAAAAAAACAAAAAACTCATCACACACGTCTCTGTCTGCAGGTTTGGTTTCAGAACCGACGCGCCAAGTGGAAGAAGCGCAAGAAGACCACCAATGTGTTCCGGGCTCCGGGGACGCTCCTTCCGACGCACCACGGCCTGCCTCAGTTCCCGTCAGCCGCGGCGGCAGCGGCGGCCATGGGCGACAGCCTCTGCTCCTTCCACGCCAACGACACCCGCTGGGCCACGGCAGGGATGCCCGGCGTGTCTCAGCTGCAGCTACCGCCGGCTCTGGGCCGCCAGCAGGCCATGGCGCAGTCGCTGTCTCAGTGCAGCCTCGGCGCAGGGCCGCCGCCCAACTCCATGGGTCTATCCAACATGTCGTCGAACGGCTCCGGGCTTCAGTCGCACCTCTACCAACCCACTTTCCCCGGGATGGTACCCGCATCCCTGTCCGGCCCGACCAACGTGACCGGCTCGCCTCAGCTGTGTAGTTCCCCGGACAGTGACGTCTGGAGAGGGACAAGCATCGCGTCGCTGCGCCGCAAAGCGCTGGAGCACACAGTATCCATGAGTTTCACCTAGTGAAGAGGGGGCCACCGCCAAGAGCTTTTCTTTCTCTCATACAGAGATCTTCTGCATTTAGTTCCTATTCATCCAATGCACCGGGAAAAATACAACCAGGATTCTTGTTCACACCACAAATCGCAGAATACACCTGGCGTTTTTTCCCCCCCTCCCGTTAACGACCAATCACAAACAAGAGGGAAGCTATTTATCAGGCCTGCAGGCCGTTATCAAGCATAGGGCTGGTTCTGTTTTAAGCTATAATTTATGATTTCGCATGTAGCCATAAGGCAGTTATTTATTTGTCTATTTAAATTTAACTTATTTATTTGTTCAGTATTTATTTCCTCGACACACGCAGCCCTCACCTTGCAGGGCTTTCAGTGACATTTGCTTGGTGACTGACGGTTTTATTTTTGAGGACAAATTGTGGATACTTTGAGATACAAAAACTAGGTTACAGATCCCCCCCCATTTTTCCCCAGATCCCCCCACCGGCTGCACTAGCAGGCAGCTCTGAAGGGCCAAAGGGATGCACAGTTGGACATGCAGAAACAAGGCACCTGGAGGTTTTCAAAGAATGACAAAATATGAAAGATTCACCAGGAGAGACAGAGAAGGAAAACTGGTTTGACTGGAATCAGGACGACATGGAAAAATGACTTGACTGCATGTGCTGTCCAAGGCAAAAAGAGAAAAAAATAAAAATAAATAAGGGAAACAGTATAAATTAAGACATGGAAACTGACTTAACTATAATCTGTTATATAGGATGTTTTGTGTAGCGGAAGCACTCTTGTTCCCATTTGGTCAGTTTGTGATAACTTATGTTTCCAAATTATGTCTGTGCTTATGATCAAATATGACTTTCTTAAATGTTTGAACCGTTTTTTGTTTCATGGACATGTTTATATCAATTAAATGTAAATGATCAAATAAAAATCATTTTCAATTATGTCACATCATGAATCAACCCCTCCTTTCTTGAAGCAGATGAAGGGCTCACGTTAAAAATAAAAAAATAATAATCATAAAAAAATTTATTTTAGATTTTAGAAACACTGAATCCTTCTGATGGTTTTCATTGGACAGCGTCAAGATGTAAGATTAAAAAAAAACATGCAGCTTTAATCGAATCCAACACCTCAAAGTCCCAACTCCACAGTGTCACCCTATTGAAACTTCTAATCCAAACATATGATATCAGGAAACCTTCAAATTTTCATCTGTGGTCCTATAATTGCAGGTTTCACCTCCTGCTTTTTCTGTTTAATCTGTGACATCATGTGTCAACAAATATGTGATCTCATCTATGAGTCTATAAACAGCAACACTGATCATGCAGCATTAAACAAACGAAGTGAAGATTAGGCAGTAAAATGTTTATGTTCTTTAACAGCATAACTTCAGTTTAAAACATTTAGATATCTAAAAAAAAAAATAAAAAAAATACAGACCTCTGGGTAGTCGTACTGGACTTAATGTTACTGTACTTGAAGATCATTTTATTGCCATTGTAGATGCCGCAACAAAATTTCATTTGGCAACTCTCTAAAAAGCAGCAGTGGTAAAAATCTAAGATAAATAGAAACCTAAAATAGTTTTTAAAAACTACTAATAAACTCTTAATAAAAGAAAATAAACAGTTTGGAGACATTATGTGTATGGATAAAATGAGCAAAAACAGTGCTGAATATCTTCATTTAATGCTACTTTATACTCACACTACTTTTACTTACCACTAAATGTTTTACTTGTCTACATTTATTGGACATTTATGCAATAAAATATGCATAAAAGATGCATTATTAAAGATTAAACAACCCAGCATTAAACAAAGTTGTCAGAAATAACACCACCTCAAGCAGCTACAACATTAAAACGCTGCTTACATGTTAATGAATCAATAATATAGATAATATATAGCCCAGTAATATATATATAAATAACACACTGAAAGTGGTCATTTTGGATTATGAGTGTGTTTAGTTTAGTTATATGTTAAGTACATGTTGGTTTAGTGAGTTAATTACATTTATTTGCCAGAGATGATGTACAAAAGAAACATCATGACATCAGATGTATCAGATGTAGCTAATTTCCATCTGCAACAAACAAAATACTGCTAATAATACTTTTGTAATTTTACTTTTACTTACTTGAGTAAAGAGTCTCAGTATTTCTTCCACTTCTGCTTCAGAGATCATCCATCTATTGCCACCTGTAAAATAGATAATAGTTCATTATCTTTAAGCTAAAATGACGAAATAATAACCTGAAACAAAAGGAAAAGCCAGTTGCTGTGAACATTGTGTGACATTTTGTCAACCAAAATCACGAGTAGTGTCGAATCAGTCAGCTTTTTTGATGTTGAAATAATGAAATAATGAATCCCGTGTTTGCAAAAAAATAAATCTTAATCACATTTCCACAGCTCATATGTTAATAACAAAACAATAACCAAGAGGATTTGTTCACATGATGACTGAAGGAGGCTTAAATCATCGAGGCGGGGCTATAAATGCACAGATGTTGACAATCTTCTCATCGTTTTTCCTCTTGCTCACACAAAACAAACAATAGAGTGTATAGATCAGCGTCACCAGCAGTGAAAGCAATGCTTGGACGTGTGGATTATGTGTGCAGTGGAGGTGCAAAAAGGTGATTCAGGGTGGATGTCAGCTGTAAGAGGGGACAGAAAGAGTAGGCCAACATTTATAACCTGAAAAACCCAGGTGAACTCGCTTAACTGTAGCAAGGGAATTTTTTGAATAGTATCTAATTCAATAATATCTATTATGAAAATCCAATAAAAAAATGTATAAATTGATTAATTTATATACACCTACAGTATATAAAGAACACATTAAGTGGATCTAATTAATCAGCTGTCAGACCCAAATTAAACTGCAGGTTGAAATGATATTACAAACGTACAAAGCCTGGTTAACCAGTTTTATGCCACCTGCCTTTAGACAGTTGAAGATGTGCAACAACCATGAACTCCTCTTGCTCCTCCATGGAGAACACTATTATTATTATTATTATCTAAATGTAGTAGAACCTCACACATCAATTGGTCCACAAGTTACGTACTTCTGTGACACTGTATGGCATGAGATTAAACCCTGAAAACCTGCGTGGGGATGTAAAAAGGTATCTTAGGTTTGTGTGATTGTTCATATGCCTAATAGTCAACATCAAGGATCAAGGATGAAACCTACATCTCCTTTAAAGGGGACATATCATGCATATTTCTGGGTCTATATTTATATTCTGGGGCTCTACTGGAATATTTTTGCACAGTTTGCAATTTTAAAAGCTCCTTATTTATCTTATATTGGCTCTTTACGCAGCCCCTCAGTTCAGCCTCTGTCTGAAACAGGCCGTTTTAGCTCCTGTCTCCTTAAGGCCCCGATCCTGTCAAGCCCACTCTGCTCTGATTGGCCAGCTTCAGGAAGTTGCCTCTTAGCAGACTTTCACTAGCTCTGGAGGTTATGGCAACAAAGAGTAGTAGGATTTCACTTATTTTTTTTGTTCTTTACTCAAAATGGAAATATCTCATATACGTCCGTACATTTTCAAGCCTGAGTCCGATCTGAAATGTGAAAGTTGTGTCATGTTGTAAAAATGAAAGGAAATCACAAAAAGCATGATATGTCCCCTTTGAGCCTTCATATATGACAACTTGCTTCAGCCACTGTTGATTATTGGAACTGAATTAAGCAGCCTGTATTGTCCTATACATGATGTGCCAAGTGGAAAATGTTTCCCATTCTTTTAGACCTTTAATTTAGCCACGTCTCTTTGAGTGGTTAAAGTACAGTGGTCAGATTCACTATTGCTGATCATGAATTGTACTGAGCATGTGCATTTTAAACTAATTAAATACCTATTTCTAAAAAGGCTTTATGTGTGCTGATATGTTTATGCTACGTGTATTGTCTTGTTTCTCTTAGAGTCCTTAGATTTATTCTGTTCTTTTGCTTTTAACCCACAAACTCTACATTCAAGAGGTCTTTATTACTTTATCATGAAAGTTGACTAAACTTTGACGGATCTGTCCAACAATGGGTGTGTCATTATAGAGCTGATTAATTGATTAGTCGATGGACAGAAAATTAATGGCGGGCAATTTTGATAATCGATTAATTGTCATTTTTAAGAGGAAAGGTCCAAATTTTCTGATTCCAGCCTCTCAAATGTGAATATTTTACAGTTTCTTCTATGATTGTAAACTAAGTATCTCTGGGTTGCGGACAGTCAGTTGGAACAAAAGACATTTGAGGACGTTACCTTGAGGTTTGGTAAACAGTGATCTACATCTTTCACCATTTTCATCGACATTTTTATAGACCAAAAGACTCGATGGATCAATCAATAATGAAAATAATCATTAGTTACAGCTATCGTGTCAGATCTCTCAACCTTTTTGTCCTCTTGTTGTTGGTTCAATACTTTTATGAGTTCAACCAAATAGTCATGTTCCCCATTTTGTCCCCATTACACATTATATTTATTTCCATACTTTCCATACAGAAATATGTTTTTCTTGTTTCCTATCTTGTCAATTGTCTTGTGACCCCTCAGATATATCTTGTGACCGTAGAAGGGGTCCTGATCCCCATGTTGGAAACCATTGCTCTGAGTGCTTGTTAACCTATATAAATACACTTTTTCCAATAACAAGAAATTTCTGTTTTATTTTTAAAAGGCTGAAATAAAGTGAACTCCTTTATGAAAATACAATCTTCACGTACTATGCTACAAATGCATACAGTATGCGTAGGCTTTAATGATGTCTGTGTGTTGATTATAATCACAGAGAAGAAGAAGCGATCAGGGGGCGGGGAAGCGTGGGGATAAAGATTTTTGCAGTCTAGCGACAGATGTGAAATAATATTACATAAATGTAATAATTTGTTTCACTATCACCCAGGTTAATTAGTTTGTGGAAATGGGTAACCTATTTCTCATTGGGTAATTCGTCACACACTGACGAGGTAGCCAATCAGTGACCCTGCTGTTGGTGGGATCATTTCTCCCAGAATGCTGAGCAGTGAGTGTGTCGCAGAAAATGTGAGTGCGAGCCAATGTTTACCTCCTATTTATTCCACACAAATAAATGAAATCAGTCAATAAACCATCCAAGGGTGAATATGGCTCTCTCTATCCTGGATTATGAATGAGAGCTCATTAATTTTCCTGTGTGTGGGATTGTGTGTGTATGACACAGAGGATTTGTGTGTGCGTTTGCATGCATGTATAGGTGTGCATGAATGTGTGTTTGTTTGTGTGTGTATATGTGATTGTTATGTTGGCAAGGGAGAGATAGCGAGCCTGAATGAAATGGTCTGAATGAATATGTATTACAGTATTACAAATTAAAACAATTTGTTGCAATAGTCCACATATTTGTGATTATCTTACCGAAATGATAACTAAAGGAAATATTCAGTTTCTTACTGAGAGTTAGCTTAGCTTAGCATAAAGACTGGAAATAGAGGGGAAAAACTAGCCTGGTTCTGTCCAAAGGTAACAAAGTCTGCATACCAGCACCTCTAAAACTCACTAATTAACATCTCATTTGTATAATCTGTGCAAAAAAATGACATGACTCCAGAAAGTCAGTGAGCCTGTTCAAATCTTGCACAAAGCGATAACGCGTTGTTCTATCATCGGTAGAACAGATGGTCACACTGAGCCTGATTGCATCCTGCTACACAAGCACCACCGACTCTGAACCACAACCCACATTAGTTTTCCTGCTCAAGTCTCCTTATTATCCATCTTACCAACATGAACACACACATCTTGTCCTGCACATAAGCTTGTTGAAGGAGCCACTAAACAAAAGCCCTGCTAATATCAGTTAGCATGCAAGATAGCTGATTAGCTGCTCAGCTGTTGCACATTAAATAGCATGTAAACATACTTGAAAATGTCACTTCCGACCTGTTAGATGAATTGAAAGTACAATTTTTTTTACAGACTTCAAAAGACCTTCTGCTCTGTTTTTGTATCACCGAAAGTGTTTCTGACACTTTCACAAGAAACTCTGAGTTTCCTTTTCTGGGAAGACCTTATTCATGCATATAGTCACTGTGGTTCAGGAGCTATATTTTGGTCATTTTAGTCATTTTTTGCTTTAAAATAGCAGCAGAATGGAAGAGGTTAAGTAAAAATGAAGTGCAATTGCAATAATCTGAACCTGGAGCTGATATTATTGTACCTGCATAAAGCCAGAAGTCACCAATACTTTCAACACCTGGGCTGGACCTGTTTTCCAAAGTTTATGTTTCCAATGTCTGTCCTTAAATCAACTTATGAGAAAGAGAGAAATTGAACTATGAAGTCAGTTTGGGCCACACATCCCATTATTATTGATGGAAAAAAAAAAATCTAATACTGTGGGTTTCGGGGGGTATAGAGGTATGTTGGTGGCTTCACATCGTCGTGTTGAGTTCAAATTCATGAGAACTTTAATTTTATTTGACAGCCAGAGTCTAAGAGTGTCTCGGCAATTGTTATTCCAGATGGTGGTGAGAAAATTCCATTTGAAGGTTTTATTAATTTTCGTTAAAACGGAGAGGTTCGCCGATGCTGTCTTTGCCTTCTCACTGATGAGGCTGACTGACATCTCGCTGCTCCCTCCATTTGTCATTGTTTGAAAAGGTCTTAATTGTATTACATGCAAATGAAGAGATTTGATTTTTGCCCATTATCTATTCATAAGAGAAAATGAACAGAACATTAGTGGGTCACCAAATGAGGGAGGGGAGGGGAGGGAAAGGGAGAGGAGAGGGGAGGAGAGGAGGTGTAAGAGACAGACAGAGATGATCAGTAGATACAGAGTAAAAGAAAATGGGCAGCTTTACGTTTATGGCGCTGTAATATCTCTTAACTTTTTGGGATCTATCCTTTCATCCGCATGTCTAAACTGTGTGAGTGTCAGCATCTGTGTACGTAATACTGTAGGTCAAGGCTGATAATTAACCTATGATGACTGAAACACAGCAATTACAGTCATACTCATGTGAGAAATCAAAGTGACAAGCTTGAATACATTCAAACATCCTTCTTGGTCAGCTTTAGACCATCATCCTCTTCATCATGAGTCATATATATTTTAATAAGATCCACATACTTGTTTTTTCCTCACCAAAGGGTTGGTTCATCCAAATTAACAAAAAAAACAAAACAGACTCTGTATATTTGTCTCTGTGGTTTCTGCCTCCACACCATTACAGTGGGACACAAAGGGTTCAGAATGTGTTGTTTTGTCTGGAGCTGCAATGACTAGTCAATTATATGATTAATTGACTGACCGAAACTGAATCACCAACTATCTGAATAACCAAATAATTGTTTTGAGTCATTTCTAAAATTTCTGTGGTTCCAGCTTCTTGAACAGTTTCTGTAATATCTTTGGGTTATAGACTGTTGGTTGGGACAAAACAAGACATTTAAGGTTGTATCTTGAGCTTTGGGAAACATTGATATACATTTTTCTCCATTTGGTGACGAGATGACAAATGGATTAATTGAGAAAATAATCATCAGATTAATCGATAATGAAAATGACATAGTTGCAGGCCTAGTTTTATCCAACAAACAGTCCAAACTAAATGATCAGTTTACTAAAATGCAAGACAAAGAGAAAACAGTAAATTCTACGCCGTCTCAAGAAGGTGGAACCAACAAATGTTTGGCATTTTGCTTGAAAGATGACTTAAATAAAGTCTCAGCATTTTAAAATGTGTGTTACTCTGGATAATCAGCAGACCTGTGGATTCAGTTTTCCGTAAGAATGCTTTCTACAGGATTATCCAGAGAAACCAGGAGCTGTGTTTTTGGCTATTTAGTTCCTGGTCACCTCTAGATTGTATTGGCGGGGAGGCAAAAAATCTCTGAGACAACATCTCTCAAATATCAGCAATTAAAAGCAAAACTATATCCGCCGCCTTTTGGTTTTCATGCCAATATTCAGCCAGAGAATAATGAATGATGTCGGCCGTTTCCAGTTTGTTTCTGTTTGCCCTACCAAGTAAGTCTGACATATCTGTCCCATCAATGCTAACTTAACATTTCATTTGTCATGCAGAAATAATCAGATTTAGATGATGTCTTTTTTTTTTTTTTGGTCAGACTTTTTAGTTTTTCGCTATTAGATAGTGACAGTTGAGAGATGACAGGAATCAAAGGGAGAGGGAGAGAGAGAGACAAAGTACAACATGCAACAAGGGTCTACGACTGGAGTTGAACCACAGACATTGGAGTGACATGGCATGCATCTTAACCAGTAGGCTACTGGGAGGCCAGCTATTATTTGTTTAGTGCTGTGTTGATGTCATCCACACTTCTCTGATACTAGAGGTTTCAGTATGTTACTTCCTTAAAAGCTTATTAACAGACATACATGCGCACACAATCATGATATAAGAACTGTTGCAAATAAGTGACTGCTGAGCCGCTAACCTTATAAAACAATGCTTGTATGAGTCTAGGTTTATACTGAACTGAATGCAACAGTGGCAAAAAAAGTCTTGGCCTCTGCCCAGGGAATACATTGATTTATTGATTTGTTTATTTAAGTGTCCTACACCTTTTCTGATGCCCAGCCCTTATGAGCTAACAAGACACTAGACATCAACAATAACCAGGACGGCCACATGACAAATCATAATGTACAAAAAACAAAACAAAACAAATTTCAAAACATTCAGTTTACATAATAGAAATGTCCTGTTATGATGGATACTGTCTTCTCTGTCTCAGTTGACGTGCATTTTCTTTAAATCTCATCAAAACCAAAAATCTTAACGTTAAAAAGCAACATACTTTACATGCCACCTTCAGACAACCCAAACAAATTAAGGATCCTTCGACTGAATCTTTTCAAACAAGAATTCAATTAATACATAGAAATACATGTAAATGAGCTTTTAGCTATATCTCTAGTGCATTGTTTCTGTTAATTAACCAATAAAATAACAGTTTGAACGAGCACCAGATCTTACAACTATACTGAAAAACATCATGGCATCATGAAGAATGATACATTCACTTTTGATGTACATACTGAAGACCAATTGGACAACTATACGATCACTTCTTTCCCAACTTGTCCATATTCAAACTCACTTTTTTTTAAATGTCCCCTACTGCTCAATGTACTTTTAGTATGTTCTATTGCTTTTAGTGTGTTTCATATAGAGAAAAAGTATTATTAGCTTATAAAAATGTGAATAACAGCAAAGTGATTTGCAATTTCTCCATCTATCATGTACAGGAAGATAATGGCTTCAATCTTACTCCCACCAACATCGCTCTGATTGGCTTGTTTAGTTTTCCATGCAGGGAAACAGCCATAAATGAGAAAAAAAACACAAGACCTATTTAAATCAGTTGTTGGCAGTGAGTCAGAGAGCTTTTTTTTCCCTCTTTGTTTTTTTTTTTTTTTTAAGGGTGAACTGACTATTAATTAAAGTGCACAGAAATAGGCAGCATTACAATCGAGTGAAAATCAACCCCTGTTATTAACATACAAAACAAATCCTGCAAGACTTATGAAGGGTGCTACCCTGCGTGTCGAGGTCTGAGTGCAGATCCCACGTGGAGGCAGCGGCGGCCGCAGTAGGTAAAGCAGAACACAGTGAAAGCCTGATGAAGAGGGACAGTGAAGTGTGTTGGTCAGGAATGAGCCTCTCTCTTCTACAAGAGCCCGCCGGACAGCGTTGGAGGGAACCCGTTATTGAATACTGTTGTTGCCCATTGTTAAATTACAGCTTAATTCCTTTTCCATCATCATAACCATTTGTTTTCCTTACAGGGCGGAGATAGGGGATGAGATCAGAAGGGGAGCAGGCTGACTTTTTTTTTTTTTTTTCCCCCTTTGCGCTGACTCTGTTTAGTGCATCATGACTTCACCTCTTAGCTGATTCCTGCCATTGGTCATATTTGACACCTCGTCTACTCCAGACCAAGGCCGCCGCACTGAGGAACCACTTGCTTCTTTTTTTTTCTCCTATTTCTTCCCATATGAACTCCTGAATCTCTGTCTTACTTCCCCTTTCTCTTCTCACCGGGTTTTTATAAACTCTCTTCATCTTTTCTCTCATACCTATAATGTGTTTTTTTGGACATTTTTACTCTCACACCTCATTTCCTGGCACCATCCTGGTCTTATTGCATTTTCTACGTCCCTTTTAGCAACACTGGTCTGTCTATCAGTCTGACTTTGGGTCGCTCAGTCCACTTTGGTCCAGATTGGAGTATCTCAACTACTATTAGATGAACTATGAAGAAATTTTGTGCAGAGATTCATGGTTCCCAGCGGATGAATTCTAATGAAGCTGGAGATGCTCTGACTTTTCCTCTGAAGCCAATCGAGTAGAGCTGCAATGGTTGGTTGATTAATTGATTGGTAGATCAACAGAAAATTAATCAGCATCATTTTAGCTATTTTTTAAGGAAAACTGCCATTTTTCAGCTTCTCAAATATGAAGATTTGATGCTTTTCTTTGTCATACTTGATAATAAGTTGGATATTTTTGGGTTTTGGACCGTAATCAAGAGATTAATATATAATGAAAATAATCATTAGATGCAACCCTACATGTTAGCAAAGTGCATTGAGAGCATGTTAGCCTGCTGATGTAGCATGTCTGTAGACTGTTGGATCACATTCCTTCACATCTTTTGGATTAATTATCTACTGAAAACACTTCTCTACACTCTACATATTCTCTCAGATATCTGACAGATAGTTAAACAAACAGAGCCTCACCCATTCCTCGCATCTAAAACCCATTCACTCCACCTCATCCAAGCCCCTCTCCCTATAACCCTCCTCCTTTCTCCAGCTGCCCTTGAGCTTTTCTATTACCGCATGGAAAGCACCTCGCAGCCCCTGACAAGCGCGGCGGATTGACACTAAATCAGAAATCAGTGCCAGCCACAGATCTGAGCCACCATGAAGGTCACAGGCCCTACACTGCGTGTCGTCTCAATCGGGGGAGCAGGAGTAGACACAGCTAGGGTGATGTGTGACTGTGTGTCTGGTGTATGTGTATTTGTGTGTTAACAGGGGGGGGACACAGTGAGGGATAGCATGTAGAGTGGAGCTAGAAGATGTGAGAGGGAGAGCGGGTCAACGTTAACGCAGAAGTCACGGGAGAGAGGAGAGAAATAAGGGGAAGCAAGGAAGAGAAAGTGTAGTAATAGAGTGTTGACATCATAGAAGAAAAAACAAAGAATTTGACTTAGAATCTGAATAAATGCAGGAGGAGACGACTGGCAAACCCCAAATGATGTGGTTGTTCCTGGCAAATGGAGGTTTGAGGCTTCCTCTGATCTCATGGGATTGTTACATACTGCCATCTAGTTGTAAGATGGAGAACAACATCCATTTTTAATACAGGATGCTCTGCAGCTGACTTCCTCCTGTCAAAGTCCATCTCCAGTCAAAAATGTGTTATGGCTAATATCTTAGATCCTCAAACAGGTAATCTAAGAGAGGAAGTGAGGAGAACTGAATGGTTTTCACATCTTTTATTTGCTTTTGTCAAAACTCTCGCCTGACATAGAAACGTCATACTCCCTGTGTGCGTTACTATATCTTTACCTTCAGTGTTGTTGCTTTTTAAACTTGATTTTTTTTATTGATGTTTTGTTTTGGTTGACTTGTGCAACATTTGTATAGGAACATATGCTTTATTTTCCTTGCTTTTAACTTACACCCTTACTGTTTTTAATAGTGTTTACAGTCCTGACACTTTTAATGTCTTTTGTCTTGTGGATTTTTTTGTCTTATGTTTTCATGGGTTTGTGTTTTTTATGATTTAATCAATACATTTATCAAAAATCACCAAAGATTTGGAGACAAAGTCCAAAAACTGAAAACAAATTTATGTATCAGAACTTTGTTTTTTCTTCTTTCCTCTCCCATTAATCATCTCACGACCCCTCAGATTTATCTGCTGACCCTTTGAAGGTTGGGAACCAGTGGACTAAACTAGCTAACTTTTTATAAAGTAGTGTAAACTAGCTCCACCTCCAGCAGCTACAACAGTAACATGCTACTCTAACACTGAAGCTTCAGTATTAATAATCTAATGATGTCAAATATAATAATATATCAGTCAGAGGGACCAAACCACTACTTTTACTGCAATAATTTAACTACATTTTTCTTCTAATACATAGTCTTCATGCAGAATTTTTACTTAAGTAAATGATATGAATGCCTTTCCATCACTAGTGAGGAGTTAGCTAGATATCTACATTTTTTCTAATTAAGTAATTTAACTTTTATGCGGAAAACTAGACACAAATTAGTCAAAACGGAGCAAACTGGAAGAGATTTTAAGCGGAACACGATAAGCAGAAGTAAGAATAACTTACCACACTTGTAAATGTCGTCGAGCTCTCTAAAATGTGCACAGGAACGCCAAAAAAAAGCTGCTTGTTAGCCGCGGGAGTTTTTACTCTCACTTCCTAAATAATAATAATAACAATCGACCTGCGTGAATCTTGTCCATCGAAAGCTTCCGTAGTTTGAGTCACATGAATGGTTTGTTGTGGTCGGGACTGCAGCAGAATAATACGCCTTTTTAATCATGTAACTTACATGCATACGGCATTAACGTAATATTTACAGCCTTTTCATCATTTATCTAATCATCGGAACGACGTGTTACATCAAATTGTATCGATAAATTGGACGAAAACAACAAGAAGAAGCGAAACCGTGTTTTCTGTTTACGTCAATGACTGGTAAGATATAATGTAACGTTAACGGTTAAATGTAAGCTAACGTTAGCTGTTTCGCTTTTTTTTTGCAAACGTACGTGTCAAGCTACGTTTCTGGTTGAATATTTAGACAAATATCTAAACTACCTACACTGTTTTCCTTCAGTTAATGTTAGTCGCTAATAAAGAAACGAGGAAGAAGTCATGCTGCGGTGGATTCTTGGTGGTCGGGAGGCTCAAAGCTCCGTGGAGGTGAGATGACTTCAGTACAGTCAAGCTAATGTTTTTAGCTGTCTGTAGGTGAAACCTGTTCTGTAGGCAGCGGCGGAAGAAATACCCAAGAGTACCCATACAACAATGTCATAATGATCCATCACACATACAAATGTCTCAATCAAAACCCTAATTATACAGAAGGATCATCAGCAAAACGTACTTTTGGGTCACAATTTTTAAAGTCTGTCTTAAAAACAATAGTCAGGTTGTCATATGAGCATTGAAACATGTTTTTTCTTGCTGTAATCATTCCTCCTGTTCATACTGGCTATTAAAATATACCCATGTAAGTTTCAATGGAAATGATGGAGGACAAAATCTACAGTCCTTTTTAGTGCCAAAGTCTCTTTTCGTTTCTTTCCTTCCATCGCAGCTCAACAGGGAAGCACAAAGAGGGAATTTGATGCTTAAAAAAGACTGTAAATGTGTAAATGAACGCACATTTGAAGGAGATATTTTAATAGCCAGCATGAACAGGAGGATTGATTCAATTTACTATCATAGAAACCGGAGAGGAAATCACTGCAAATAGCGTATACAATGGGGGTCTGTTTCACCAAATTTGCAACATGCAAACTGTGACTTGCAACATAAGAGATAATGTCCTCTTGCATTCATTTACGATCCATCCAAGAGCGTGCATGAGGAGTGTGAAACAGGGCACACTGGCACTTTTGATCACTTTTGTCATCTGAATGTAAACTGTGCTTGAAAATTGCGTTCGTTCATTCGTTATCAATTAACATGTTGTCGTCTAATCATTCTCCCCATAAAATATAAGAAAATAGCTATAGTTATAATAGTTATAATTTCCCACAGGCCAAACTGATGTATTCAAATAGCTTATTTAAAATGGCCAACAGTCCAAAAACCCCAAAGATACTCAGCTTACTGTTATATATGAAAGAAAATAATCAAATCTGCACATGTGAGAAGCTGAAACCAGAGAATATTTGACCTTTTTTGCTTAAAAAATGACTAAAATAGAATAATTTTCTGCTGATTGAGTAATCGATTTGTTGACTTATAATTGCAGATGAACTGTTTTTTTTATTTGATGTGTTTTATAATCTTTGTAATGCAATTTCTTAATCTGAGATAAATGTAGTACAGTTAAGAGTACAATATTTAAAAAAAAAAGATGGAAAAACCGTTAAATACTCAAGTGAACTACAAGTCCCTCAAAACTGTACTTAAGTACACCGTGCGCCTCTGAACCGCAGCCTGTGTGTCTCACTACTTTCCCTCTTATGTCTGCAGAAAAGCCCCGTGCTGTGCATTGGAGAGGAACAGCCCAAAAACTGGTTCACTGAGCTCCAGGTGCTGAAAGGACATTTTGACATTGTTCGATTTCTGGTGCAGATTGATGACTTCAGGTAAGCAGACCACAAACCCACCCCTCCCCTTCCCTCTCCCCCTTTCTTTTTTTTTTTTTCCCCTCCCTCTCTAACCTCACTCCTCTCTACCCTTGACTGGCCTCTATCCCTCTGTGATTGACAGGAGATCCTCACCTACAGCAAACTTACAGAGCATGACAAGAGCCCGATCATCACCACTATGTGATTGTCTGTGCACAGTACAGTAGAACCGAAGCCTTTTAATGCCGTCCATGCACACATGCGGCCGCACGTAGAAAGGTTTTTGCACCTGCTCTCCTCTCCGCCCTGCTTTTGTGGAAGCGTGCTGCACAGCGGCATGCTAGAGTGCGTCTGCATAAGTGCTCAGATTGGGATTTATAACACAACCAAGTATGTGTGTGTGTGTGTGTGTGTCAGGAGGTGGGGGGTTGCTTCACGCCTGGTCTCCTCCAGTAATAACCCCCTCCTCTGGGTCTCGTCCTCTCTGCACACAGGTCCACAGTCGGGGGCAAAGGCCAGAAAATTCTCTCCAGATTGCTTTTGAAGTCCGAAAACGTATCCTGGACAGTTCCTCTCTTTCTCATTTTATCTCTCTTTTTTTTTTATCCGCTCATCCTGTCTGTTGATTTTGGGGACGGGTAGTGTGGATGGTTGAGGGTCAGAGGGCAAGCGGAGGTGGTAAGCCGCAGCACAGATACTTTTTAAGGCTTCTCGGGTGTAAATGGACCTACGGGAAATGATCCCTCACACAGATAGAGATCGTCTGGCTGTGTTTGGCTAGTCGGCCCCCGCTAAAGACGAGGCCCGCTGCCAAGTGCACATCTCCGCTGAGGTATCTGAAGTCTAAGCTCCCCCAAGAAGCTCATACCTTTCATCTTATGTTTTCCAGATGTGCCTCAGCGGGAGATGACGGCCTTGTTTTGGTGTGGAATGTGGAGGTAATATGCTGCGAGTTGATTATTTCACTTTGCACACAACACAGTGGTACTAACTGCTATTTTTTTGTTGTTGTTATTGTCTGACTGTTAGACCGGCGAGAGGCTGCAGGAGCTGAGGGGCCATTCCCAGCAAATAACAGCCATGACCACCTTCACCAGTAGTAACGGACTCATGTCGCACACTTCGCTCATCACCGCCTCCTCAGACCGAAGCCTCAGTGTATCCTCAATCAATACCAAAGGACGAGCAAACACGCCCACATTTTAAACACATCCATGTGTAATTGTTGCCTTTGGGATTCGGGGTTTGATTCTCCTTAATCTATATTTGTCAGTTGTGGGATCCTGATACAGGCAACAGGGTTCAGACCATTTCAGATCTGCAGTCGTCTGTAAAGGTAATTGATGAGCTCCTTCCGGACATGCGGCTTGTGACGTAAATTTTCATGTTTGAATAAATCCTCGAGTCACTTTTATGTAAAAGTCAATCATGCTAGGTCGGTTTAGTAACGTTTCCGTAAAGCTTCAAACCCGACACAAGTCTGAACTGGATGCCATCGGAATAGACAGAAAATAGTTAAGAGAAAAAATGTCAAGAGCTTCTGCTTTCTTTGAAGTTATTTTCTACTTAACTTGTTTAGAAGGCTTTTCTCATGTCACTTCAGACAGCGGGGCAAAAGAAGAGAAAAAAAACCCCACCCTTATATAATAATAAACAGACCTCTCTATATATATATTCCATTTTCATTCATGCCAATTGCATGGACACCATCATCATCATCTTCCTAGAATTGGAAAGATAAAGCTAATTGGAATAACACTGGTACAAGTGAAGTGAGAACACTGAATGCTAAAGTATCTAAAGTTACGTACTGATATGATACCAGTGCTCTGTTGCTTTATTCTGTTCAGGCTTGTGCTTATTTTACTTACCGTTTATTGCTCTAGACAGTTAGTGAGATCGTGTTATCAATGCACATACAGTCTGTGATCTAGTCTATGATTTAAAATGTATTTATTATGAAGCACATGTAGGAAGTATCAGCAGTAGCTTAAACATGTGATCACCTGGCGTTTGCTTTCGCCGAAATCTGCCTTCAGCCGGAAAAAGGAAGTTTCTGATGAGGGTAATAGATAAATATTGTCTTGTAGTGCGATAATTAATAGTGTTGAAACACACTGAATAATACTTCTCCATTTTCAAACTGATAGAATAGAAAGAACAGAAACAAGGCTGCACTATGTTTCTGAGCATATCTGCCTGGTTAAAGTTCACTCTGAACATCGCACTGAAACAGGAAACGCACACTTGAATAGGAGCAAATATTTGTACGACTGAAATGTAATGTGACTCTACTTTTACACATCAAAACTAGCTCACTGTAGCAAATGAACAGAGCAGAAGAGAACATTTAAAAGTATTTAATATTGATTTGGTATCAGTCAGATGTGATTAATCTCCAAACTCTTTAATAAGGTCAATATCTGGACCGATACTGACGCCATTTCATCCCAACTCAAGTTCTTTTAGGATTACATCTAATGCAAACTACTGGATTGCATTAAAAGCATTCATGATATTACAATATTAAAATAGCAATTAGCAAGTTTTCTTGTTAAAATGACCCAACATGCACTGAGATATGTCGTAGTGAAAAAGCCATAGTGCAGAATGCTGCACACACACACACACACACGTCATTAATTATCAACCTAATGTGGAACAGAAGCAACAAGACTATTAGTTCAAGGCCCACAGAATTTTATATTGAAATCCAGTTTAATCATCTCGCTATTTATGTCATTTCTAATTAGCGCAATTCAGGGCTTCAGGTTGCATCTGGTTTTTGTGTTCATCGTTATTCTCTGATAAGAATCTGCCTGAAAATACATCCCTCAAACAAAATATGTAGATCTTTTAAAGAAGGTTTTTAAAAGATCAGTCATTTAAAGTAGTTTTCAGCTGCAGATATGTTGACTTCATACTAATATAGAACATATACAGCACATCTTAGTCTCTCCATATCACATTTTCTTGGTTATTCCAGTCGTGTCATCAGACTCTGGGCAATTAAGTTTGTGTTGGCAAGATAATGTAACACACTAATTAAAATATTTGACAGTAAAGGTTGTTCTGCCAATTATAATTTAAGATAAAATGGTAATTGCCTCCTCTTGATCTTAGATTAAGGTTAATTGCAGCATCTATAGGTTAATTATATTTGATTTCTGATATTTTGTGCGTGTGCGTTCCATGCGTTGCGCCTGCGTGCGTGTCCAAATTAAAGATAGCACATGTCCTTATTTCATGTGTTTTTTTTTGTTTTTCTTTTTTTCCTCAGTGTTTGCTGGTGCTGGAGCGGTTATGTGTGTGGGTCTCCGGCGGGGAGGAACTGTGTGTGTGGAACAAAGACTTTCAGCTGCAGTGTCACAGACAGAACCACAGTGACACCGGTGAGGAGCGAAACAACCGTCACAAAAACACACTTGTCATGTGTTGATTTGTTTGCACCAGCTATGTTCACCCCATGACACTACTGTTTGCACACAAACCTGATTAATGTCGTTATTGTAATTTGGCATTTTGCAGGAATTACTGCCTTGATAGAGCTGCCCAAGAACTGTATAGCAGCCGCTATGGATAAAGAGATCGGTAAGAGAGCCGTTCTGATCGTCTCCTTTGGACAAGAATGTATGATTTTCTCAAATGCATGAATTAAAATGAATTTAGAGCTTTCTTTTTTTTCTTCTTTGCAGTGATCTACAGGCTGACGGTCTCTACTGATTCCTCTCTGTCGGTGGCTGAGATCCGCTGTCTGTCCGACCACCAGGATCAGATTCGAGCTCTTATCAACGTCAATGGTCGGGAAACTCTTAAAACATCACTGAGAAAAAAAAAAATCGAACCGACTGCATTCGATAACTTATCCTCTTGCTGTTTTCTGTCTGCTCCTCAGACGGACTCTTCGCCAGCGGTTCCCACATGGGTGAGTTGATCCTCTGGGATGCGATTGATTGGAACATCCTGGCCTATGAGCACATCCTGTGGGAGGAGTCTCAGGCCTGCACCCAGGCTGAAATACGAATGGGCGCCCCCAAACCCAGCGAGATGTCCATTCAGCATCTGACCACCAACGGAAAGGTGAGGAAGACAGGATGGCGTGGATGTAAAAAAACAACCTAGAAGCCAGTGAGTATGTTGTTCTGTTATTGTGATGCTTAAGATACTTGATGTTTGTGTGTTTTGTAGCTCATCCTGGCAGCTGTGGGCAGCGGTCTGTATGTGTACAGCGTTCTGACAAAGACAGTCGTGGCGTACAGGAAGGTCGCCCACGACTCTAACATCTTACACACCATGCTACTTTCTGACAGGTAATATATCCAATGTTTTCTCACCTCTTCAAAGTGTGACAGGAATTTAGGGCTGAAGCCTCCATCAGTGATCTGCTTGTGTATATGATGACAATAGTGCAACATGCCTGCAGTTCATTTTTTATCCACATGAGTGCGCCACTCTCCTCCTTTTTTTTTTTTTTGCTAGAAAATTTAAAAAATGCTTCAAGTCCAGATCATCAGTGTGTTTGCTTTGTTTCACTGAAATGCAAAGCTCCTATAAAACACACAGTAGTAAATGCAGCTAAAAATCTTCAATATATGTCAGATTCAACATTAAAACCTCTGTACTTTTACTTCATTCATGTGAATTCATATTTTTTTTGCTGTCAGGTTAAACCGTCTGGATCTATGTTGTACCTGCAAAAACTGACTGGATTTTTTTTTCTGTTTTTTTTTTTAAAATATAGACACAAGAATTTTGTGTATTTCATTTGAGATACATTTTAAAAATAAAAATTAATAGATGCAATATCAATAAAATATTGATTAGTTTTTTTATTATTAACAAAAGGAAGCAAATAATCTATCAAATATCGATTACGTGGCAAATCATGAGATACAATTCCACAAATTTAAAAAGGAAACATTTCAAAAGATTTAGTTCATAGACAGAAATTTCCATAAATCTCACCGAAATTAAGTGTTTCTTATTAAAAAGCCAACTAAACATACAGTATCACCCTCAGACGACTGAAACAAATCAACAAAGTGATTATTTTTTTCATATAACACACTCTGTGGGGTCATGATAGAAAACAGTTAAGATCACTGCAGTGGTTTTTATATCTGCTGACTTCAGTTGTATGTATATGTATATGACCTGTGATATATAGTTTTTCAGCTGTTCTGTATTCCAGATATCCTGGAGTTGAAAAGACGATACAAACACACATTAAAAAAAAGCAGGAGACTGTAAACAATTCAGTACAAATCTGTTTCCTAATTGAACCTACACCTAAACATGTGTGTCCAATCCAGTCATAGTAGGACTGCTTCAGATTATTATCAGCTGTTAAGACTGTCGGTGTGTCCTCTGTTTCAGCGAGCTGATGTCCTGCTCTGAAGACGGCAGTGTGAGAATGTGGGAGATACAAGACCTGCCTTTGCCTGCTGAACCAGCCACTCCAGGTGACACACACATACACACACACACACACACACACACACACACTGATAGGATGGTAAGTAGCTCACATGCTCTGTACAAACATGCAGACACACACTGTGGATTTGCCATCATAAGAAAACTGGATGTTGTTCCTGATGATAGAACACATACAAAAAGTATGAATCAGAAAGTTCAAAGACGGACTAAAATTGCCTCCACTCAGGTCGTGTGTGTGTGAGTGTGTGTGTGAAGCTGATTGTCTTGATATGTGGGTGGCTTGGAGGTGCAGTAATACAGTCCAGATGTTGTATTGTGTATATCAAAGGAGAGTGGACTGCACCAGCCCTCAGAGAGGCTGTGTGTTCTACTTTAAGTGGGGGTGGTCTAAAAGTTGAGTGTGTGTGTCTGTGTGGTCATGTCCTGTCTTTGATGGTCTTAACTGTCTGCAGTTGGTGTGTAGCTTGTGGTTTTGATTGCGGATACATCTCGGCTGGCGACAACACTCTCGGCTGGCTGCATCTCTCGCTAATCATCACCGGAGACCAATTATTTGTCTTTTTTAGTTTGTTCTGTGTTTGCCAGGAAACCGATCAGAAATCAATCACTTGCATCTCGTGTGGTCTTAAAGCTTCCCCTTTGTCTGTCTGTCTGTGTCTGTGTGTGTGTGAGTGTGTGTGTTTGTCAGTCTGTGCTGGACTATGATGTGTCTGTTCATCATCTCATGCTCTTTTTAGTGAGATTTGCACATCTGGAAGCCCAGTTCATCTGCATTAACTCATGTTTTTTTGGCCACTTGGAGCAGCGGAATCAAGCTGTAAACAAAACATTGACATATTATCACCTTTTATAAATAGATTCATAAAGCGAAACAGTTGCTTATTTTACACATCCGGCAGACACGGAGCAGAATTAGCATTCATTTGGAGTCATGTTTCTGGTGACCTGACAAATTTATGTCTAATATTTAACCTCCTTTTCAGCTCTTCCTCTTGATTTACGGTCGATCAGAGCTGGTTCTGGTGGAACCGGCGGTGGAAAGCTAACGGTCACACAGAGAGAGGAGAGGAGAGCGACCGGGGAGAAGTGATGTTGTTTCAATGCAGGGATGATGATGATGGCGCATATTTTTCAGACTGTTTCTCCTGGAAGGCAGTCATAGTGCTGCTACTCAAGTTGTTCACATAAAAAAGTGACAAATAGAGAGAGAGAGAGAAGTTGAAACGTTGGCTCCTTTCTCACCTCCGCACAGCTGGCCAGTAACGGTGCAGAAGTGGGCGTTAATGATGGATTGTCAGTTTAGGAAAGTTATGGAAATGGCCCCCCTGATCTGACATGGGAAATGTGTAGAGGGAGGAGATTAATGAAGATATTCGACCATCTGACAGTCTCTTCTAATGGACTATAACATCCCCTTCAGTCCAATATTCACTCACGTTTTAGCTCCGCTTTTGGGATCCTAATCCTTCAAAAAACTATCTGATACTTTAGCTGCTAAATGCTATGCTATGCTCACAAGCTAGCTGCTAATTTTTTTGTCAGAAGTTGTGAGAGTGAACAGAAAGAGTAGATTTATAGTCTGTAAAACCAAAACAACGCTCTAAAATGTTCTGTGTAGTTGAGTGAAACTTTATTCTAAATATGTTTTTCCCACTCTGCATTAAACCAGGGTTCTTCGGGATGTGGTCTTTCGGACGGTCCAGCAAACAGACCGGACCTCCGTCAAAGAAGATCATAGACGTCCCAAACATCAGGATGCTGGAGCTGACGGGTGATCTGATTGGACACTCAGGAGCAGTCCAGGTACAGTTTCGTCCCTTTTTTACTAACTAATATCCCACCTCATAATGCTGCTTTAATAATCCACTTTTTTTTTTTTACGCTTGTGTCAGATGTTCGTCAGCTTCAAGGAAAACGGGTTGGTGACGTGTTCGACAGACCACCTGCTGATCCTGTGGAAAAACGGAGAGAGGCAGTCTCACCTGCGCAGCCTGGCACTTTTCCAAAAACTGGAGGAGAACGGAGGACTCTGACCTTTTTAACCTTTTGAGTTGCTGCCTTAAGAAAAGAGAGTTTGTTGTTGTTGTTGTTGTTGTTGTTGTTGGTTTGGATGTTTGTTACAAATCATTTGTATTTACTGTGATGATTGTCTTTGTTTTTTTTGCCTTATGAATTATGTAAAGAAGTATTTAATTTTTATTTTTCAAACCTAGTAAATACCTCACCTCACAATCAACATGTAAATAGTTTTATTTCCAAGACTTTGGAGGTGATGTGAGTAGAAACTGACTGAGTCCAAAGTGACGTCTTCAACTTCATTGTTCTCCAAAACCAAACAGTATTTGTATTATTATCTTATATGACAAAGAAAAGCAACAGATTCTCACATTTATGAAGCTTTTTTTTTTTTTGCTCGAAGTGACTGATACAATTACTCTTATTATCAAAACAGTCGCCAATTAATTGTCTCCTGATCGACTTAATCCTTGCAGCTTTAGGTGTGATGTCAGCAGAGTCGGGTCATCTCGTACCGGACGTTCCCCTGTTACGGGTCACATGCCGGTACATTCAGGAGGCTTGTCAAGGCTTAGCGGGTACACTGTCTACCTGCTGCTGTCTAAGCACCTTCAGCCCTCATTTCCGCTCCTCTTCGTGTTTGGTGTATAAGCCTGTTTCACGGCTCTTTGTAGAGATTTGGGTGACTTTTTTTTTTTTTTTTTCATTTGCATAATTCACCAAACTAAAGCAACCGGTTGACCCATCGGTTGTCCTATATGACGACTGTGGGGGGGAAGGTCAAAGCTGCTGCTGCTGCTTCAACATCTGCACGACCATCACCACGCTTTTAACTTAGCATCTGTGTCTTTTGTCTCAGTTTAAACCGGCTGCTGCCATTCATGTGACAACTTACATATTTAAACGCTTTAATCGTCTCTCACAATACATTTTTGTGTGTGTGTGTGTGTGTGTGTGTTTGACAGAGAACATCAAAATAAGACATCATAATCCAGAGAGAGCAAAATACATTAAACTTTTTCAAACAAACATGGTTGATTTTTTTAAGTGACTCTTGACGGAAAGCTTTCGTCACTACTATGCATGAGGCAGTAAAATCTTTCAAAACACACATGACAGTTCCCATGGCCAATAATAATATTAATGATGTATTTTTTTTTGTATTTTTTTTTTGCTTTTCCTTCTTTGAAAAATAACGTACCGTTTTATAACAGCGCTTTCTAATTATTGTTCTGTTTTTATAAATGATACAAAACAACAAAGAGTTGGCACGTCGTCCGCAGCCACAGCCATCAGTGTCAGAGATGAAAAGAAAGGAAAAGAGAGGAAATAGAAATCACTGTGAGCGATGAAGGCTTATCATTACATAACAAGCAGTTATACAATCTGGTTCTGCCTCGGTAGAATCAAAGCGAGGCTTGTCATCTCATCTAATTGATATCATCACATTCCCCGTCGTTGCCGCTCACAGAAAAAAAAAGGCATGTTCGTCTGACATGTAAATCTGAAATATTGAAATTGTCTTTGTGAGTAGAAATCTTCATTATCGGTTAGCAAAAATATCTTCTCATGATCCGTGAGAGCGGTCATGAAACATTCAGAAGTGGAGCCACGTTTCAAGTCGCTGTAAAAAAAAAATGAAATCTTGTTTTTTTTGTTTTTTTTTTCCTTTTTTTTTAGTTTTTGGAAATCATCCCTGCAACATATAACACCAAAAAAACAAACAAAAAAACAGAGTTACAGAAGGAAATGATGTAAAATGCAAAGCAAAAAATCATATATTGGCTGAGTATTTACAGTAACAGCAGGTACATTAGGTAGTTTACAGTGTATTGCAACAATAGCAGACCTAAACAGTGAGACATGACAAGATTAAGGCATTGATTAAGACCTTGATCGTCAATAAAAAAAAAAAAAAAAAGATTACATCATCATGAATACATTAAAAAGGTGGATGTGATCAGCTCTGTCTCGTTAAAGTGAAAACCCTAACTGTGGAATTCACGTCTGGTCTGATCCAACTGCACCTGATTCAGTTTCTGTCCTTTTAATGCTTTTTAAAAACTTCATAGGTGTATAAAACAGAAATGATCAAACGTCAGGAGCCTTTTATGACAATGAACTGTTAACACTGACTCGCCAAGTCAACTCAAAAAAACAAAACAAAACTGTAGCACAGACCTTAAAAGCAACATTCCCAAAGTCATATATATTTATATACTGTATATTTTGATCTCAAAGGTTTTTCTTTAAATAAAACATGTGTATGGCTTTTCTTATATATATATATATTTGTGTATCTTTAGAGGAGAGGAGGAGGAGCTACTTCAACTAACTTTTTGTTTCTGTAAAGATGACCAAAGAATAAGGCACCTGTAAAGAGCTCTCTGTGCCTTTGGTTAATACTGTTATGTGCGTTTCCTGGATTAACACACACACACTCACACTCACACACACACAGCCTCACACACACACATGTCCTGCTTCACTCACTCGGATAGATTCTTGGGACAAGAACTGGTAATCAGTGATGATGATTCAGCAGTGGATGGATATCTGCAAATCCAATATCCTTACTTCATAAATGGATTTCTCAGTATTCTCTCTGCTGCTGGCAACAGTGCTTTCTTCTTTTTTTCGATACCGTTTCAACTTCACGTGTCAGAATTCAAAGAAAAAAAAAAGTGCTCTTGAAAGAGACGCGTTAAACTAGCACTGCTGCGCATCTCAGATTTCTCCGTTCCTGTTTATAAATGCTCACTTTTTTTTCTTTTTTCTTTTTTAAATAAATCATAGTCTTTTCTACTCCCAATCACTTTGGGGTAATAATTTATTTCCCCGTGGATCCCTCCCTGAAAGATTTATCTACTGCTTCTGCAACACCCCCTTTCAGCCACTAGAGGGCGGACACATCATTCAAATCTAATACCACAATGGTCTTCCTGCATTTAAAAATAATGTGCAACTACATTCCCCCCCCCTCACCCCACCCCACCCACCCACCCACCCCTGAAAGAAAGAGCCAAATGGCTGCAAGGTGTATTGCGGCAGAAGGGCTTTGAGATACAGTAAAAAGTGGTTTAAGAGAAAGTATGTGAGAGCAGGAGCTGATTACTGTTTGGATCAGACAGGCTGACTCTGCAGCTGCTGTGTTTTTTTTTTACAAGCTGGATCTAAAACACGGTTCAGCTGCTCCTTCATACATCTGTCAACCTGCTTCGAGGTCCGTTTCGACCTTGAGCATTACAGCTACATGCTACTTTAACAGCAGCACTGCGCTGCACTGCGAGTGTATTGTTTAAATTTGTTTTCTCTCTTATTTGGGTGCAAGTGTCTACAGTTTGTGTCCTGTTCAGTGTAACTGGATATGCAACATCTGATATTGTTGTATTGAAAAAAGCTCTGATACAGTGCAATTCTTTTCCTCCCTTTGTTCTGACACGGAGGTGCTTTTTACGTCATCGAGGGACCATAACAGTAGGTTTTTTTTGGGGGGGATGTGATATTCCACCACCTGTTACGTAGCAACATGATCTTCACAGCCCTTCTTCGTTCTCTCCTTTGTATGTGGGACTTTGTATTTAGAAAAAATGACTCCTGACTGGATCCCTGGTATTTGGTTAACTGTCTGCGTACAGGTTTTGTACATACGGAGCCAGAAGGGACCTCTGATTGCTAAGAATTTGGTCCCTGACACAAGTCAAAGTGTCTTTCATATTGTAGACTGTATCATAGCTCATAATAATAATAATAATAATGATAATAAAAAAAAATCCAGCTGAGCACAAGTTGGCTATTTTCAATCAGTGCCTCTAGCTTAGGTCACCACCTCCTCACCACATTGCTTTTACACTAACGGACAGATGCAGAATGAAAAATATTTGTGAAAAGAAAATTGACAAGAGAGAGACGAAACGGCGAAAAGCAAAAAAAAAAAAAAAAAAAAAAGTAGCAAGGAGGAGCTCAAAATTAAAATGTCTTGATTAGCTAAAGTGCAGGTTTTCTGGTGTGTTTACACTGTATGGTACAGATTGTCAGGTGAGCCGTGAGAGGTCCACACAGTTTCATAGAGGTGCTATTAGGAATATTTAACAGAGCCATAAAGTGGCAACAGAGAGTCGACAGGGGAGGATTTTGGGGAAGGGGGCTTCAAATGACAACCTATTCTCCACTGAACCAAACACAAGAAAAGAGGCTGTGATTTGAGATGGAAACAGCGTCTCAGTGTTCGTCAGCCAGTGATGTTCTGCTCTCAGGGTCCCTGGTTGCCCAGCTTCAGGTTTGCGAACGTGTGTCCTGGGTTTAAAAACGGGAGGGCACAGACAAGAGCTCCGTCCAATCACAACTGAAGAGTCTTAATCGTTCACTGTCGTACCCCGCTCGGAGTGACGGATGAGAGGAAGAGGCCGGCGAGGGGGTTCGGTCAAGAAGGAGGCGGAGGGCGCAGGCTCTTACACTTCATCTCGTCCAAGCTCTTCCAGTACTTGTAGTTCTCCGACAGGTGTTCCATGAGACCAGGCAGGCTGGCGAAGGCTGAGAAGAGATGAAGAAGATGAGTTAGGTTGGTAGAAGAAACGAAGAAGGATACGCATACAGTAGCCATGTTTAGGTGGATTTAATATGATCATATGTACTTTGAAACAGACTAGCTGTAAGAAAAGCCCATCATGATGCAATTCCAGCAATCTGCAATCCTTATTTTGTGCAAATCAAAGCTGAAGCTACAGTTAAGTGAAGTCAAATTAAGGTGGGTATAAGCTTGAGTTAGAAATTCCCTCCTTTTTTAAATCTACTGCCTCTGCTGTGGCACAACAAGAAAAGGAAGCAACACATTCTCACATTGGAGACGCAGCAACCAGAGAGTTTCTTTCATTTTTCTTCTTCTTCTTTTTTTTTTTTTTTTAAATTTCTGATGAAAAAATAATTAAATACAAAATGACTGAAACATTTTTTTAAATTAAAATTGTTCCAGATTTATTTTCTGTCGATCAGCTGATCATTTCAACTCTAGAATTTATTTTATTCTGAAAAGACTTTGGAAAAAAACAACCTGATTTGGCCAAACGCTGACTGCTGCTGCCTCATATTAGCTTCAGGTGTGATTATATGTTTGTACAGAATGAGGACGGTGCATTTTTTCCCACATCCCTTATATTAAAATCACACTAGCCAGTATGGACGGTAATCAACTGTTTTAAGACAGACTTGAAATCTGAGCATATCCTTCAAGGCTGCTGCTGCTGCTGCAAAAAAAAATCTCCAGGAATAAAACCCCTACAGTGAAATGTCAACTGACAAGACACCTGCTCATCAGTCACTTCCTGTTATCGTTCCACATGAGCTATTAGGGAGGAAGATGTGTGTTTGTATGAGGGTGTTTGTGTGTGTGTGGTTAGTTCATGTACAGTGGTTAATGTTATGTACACTCTGCAATGTTGCTCCCACATAAAAAAAAAAAAAAAAAGAAAAAAAATGAGACAGCCGGGGTTAAAAGGTCTCTCTGCCTTTTCTCTTTCTCTCTCTCCCTCTCTCTCTCACACACACACACACACACACACAGAGCATATGTTCTGCAGTGTTTGTGTTCTTGTGTTGTTTACATCCTGATTTCCGGCTTGTTGTTGGCCCACGCTGCATCTCTCCCCGCTCGTAGCCTCGGAACTAACAATGACCCCCGCCGCGACCTCGAAATGACCCCTGGCGAATTGAAAGCGGCTGCGTGAGTGTGTTTTTGTGTTTAGGTGTAAGTGAAGTTCTGCTTGACTGCTCGTCCCTCCCCGAACCGAGTGATCGTAAACCCCCATCCCCTCTCATATTTTCCCAACTTCCCACTCCCCTGGCGCCCTCGCAATTTCTCTCCGTCCCACTGGCATTTGGAATCTTTCCGTGACATCAGAGCTGTGTTGACAGTAAACAACTTCCCTCTTGGGGAGACTAAACTAAAAGAGGACTTCAGTGGGAATGGGGAGCTATAAGGACCGTGCTATCCCTCCCCGTTTCTTGTGACTCCTCCTCCTCCTCCTCAACCACTTTCCTGCATTTTCCTATCCCGCGATCTGCCAAGAAAAATGAAAAAGTCATAGAAGGCTGGAGTAAATTTTTTTGGGGAGTTGTCTCTGAAGAGCGATATTTCAAAAGGTTGTTAAAATGTGGTTTAGGGTTGCAACTGAAATGGAAATCCCATCAAGGAAACAGATCTGTATGAGGATCAGAAAGTCTCTGAACTTCTTTGACAAAAAAAAAAAGAAAAGAATATTTGACTGCATACAAAGCTAGTAAATGAAACTGGAGTGAAGATTTTTTTTCTTTTTTTCCCCCCAAAATCAAACCCCCCGTTTTCAAGGTCAAGAATGAACTTTAAAGCTTAATCTCCGCACTTCATTTAATCATAAACTAGGGAACAAAACCGCTTGGACTAGAATAGAGGACTGCTTGTGAGCATGAGACATTTATCAAAAAGAAGGACAGAAAATTTGCAATCAACTGAGGATGTGAAACAATATTCATTCTAAGCAAACCTGACATCAAACATATTGTATGCAAGGGCAGCGGCCGGAGTAAAAGCAGGTGTGGAAGCACCACCGGGCAAACAAGTACTTAAGCTCTTTGAAAGTAAACATTTAAGCATTTAAAGAGGACCTATCATGCACATTTCCAGCTCTATATTTATATTTTGGGGCTCGTCTGGAATATCTTTACATGATTTACAGTTAAAATAACTCCTTATTTATCTCAGACCGGCTCTTTATGCAGCCCTTCAGTTCAGCCTCTGTCTAAAACAGGCTGTTTTAGAAGCCCCGCCTCCCGTTCTGACGTCATCACGAGGAGGAAGTAGCGGTAACTGAAGCCTCGGCTTTTGATTTTTATACACGTTCGCCTCAAGGTTCGGATCTTTGACCGCGTTTAACATAGACATCTGACATCATAACATTATATAAATCACAAAAAAATCATGATATGTCTCCTTTAATGTGGTGCGATTCGCCATAAATAACTTTAAACGTAAACTGCTGCCTGTGTGTCTGACTCACAGTCTATGACTTGTGACCCTGACGTTTTTACTAATATAATCAGACTTAATAGTAAAACGCACACTAGCTTACTTGGGAATAAAGTGGAAAAGGAAATGACTAAACACGCAACAGCACATATAAACACCCCACACACATAGAAAAGCAAAAAAAAAAAGAGAGAAGGCACGCAAGCACACACACGTTATTCTTACCATCCAAGGCGTCAAACATGTCAGTGATGAAGTAGTCGATGAAGGAAATCTGAGATTTGGGCACACTGCAGGTGTTTCTGTCAAACACTGGCATCACCACTGGCAGCCCTTGTCTCTTCTCCTCATCTGTCTGCAACGCACCCACACACACACACACAGATCATAATGAGGTAACAAAAGCAAAGATAAACGCACACTCAAGCTAAATCTGCAGCTCGGGAGGTGAGGTGGCATAAAATGTGTTTAATTATACAAAAGAGACAATGAAAACAATCCAAAGGTAACGAATGAGCGGGGCTGTATAAAGTGATGTCCTCACACACCTGTGCAAAGTACTCCTCAGAGATCCGCCCGGCCCATTCGATGCAGAGCTCCAGCGGCCTGCAGGGGTTTGCCACATCTGCGCACTTGATCAACATCCTCTTTATCAGCAGACGGTTCTCTGGGGAGTTCCTGATGTTAGCCTGACCCTCACAGTCGCTGTTCATGCTCTGTAGGAACCACACGAAAAATATATATAAGTGTCTGCACATATGGGAAAAATAATATATGCACGCTTCTCAGTACATACATGGTTTCAAATCATTTAATGGAGCAGTTCTTTCGAGGAAATTTTACTTAAGAAATTACTAGTAAATAACCGACCAGTAAAATAAAGCTTTACTGTCTGTTGTGGCCTTTTTGAGAGCTTTAAATGAATCTTGCACTTACACTTGTGCTGGTCTCTTCTATGGCAGCAATCGGCTTGTTGATGCTGTTGACGAATTTGCTGACGTGCTCAAAGTGTCTGGTCATCTCCGTGGCCAGCACCATGTCAATGATGGCCTGCCGCAGCGTCCGGAACTGATTCCTGTCAGCAACGAAGGCGAGGAGAAGATGAAGTAAGAGTCTAATACGAAGCGTGGGGGGGGGGGGAATAAGAAAACAACCCTAGAATAGCTGCTACGGCCGACCTGTCGATGTTCTTGAAGATGTTGCTCTTGCTGTCTCGGACGGTGAGCTGGAAGGCGAGGGCCGCGTGGTGGCTCTCCAGCACCGCAGTGTCGTTGTACAGGATCGCCAGCTCGCTGCTGGCGTTACACAAGAAGGAGTTGGTCCTACCCGGGTGGTCCACGTCGTGCACTGCGGCTGCTATCAGCGCGGCCACCTCGTCCAGCTGGTCTAGACTGCTCTGAATAAAACACCAGAGACACACAGAATCATGTCAGTATTGGACTGGATATATCTTTAGAGTGGTTGTAGACGCTTTTCATTATGATGTTGATTGGCTTTTTTTGGATAGCTGGGTCTGTCGTGGATGATAATGCTAATAAATCATGTTCAAAACAGAGCCAGAGTACACAGAGATAAGTTTCACACCATATTTGTATTTTCACGGACTTTATCCCTGTCATCTTTGACGTTTTGCAGCAGCTAGCTCAGAGGCTCAGAGACAACCCTTTCATATTTTAGCCATCTCGTTATATAGAATATGCTTTGGTATGATTATTTGTTCAGTTACAAATGCTTATAAAATGTACACACTAATTCATACATGTATACAAACGTGTCAAAAAGTTTTCCAAACAAGCACATGTCCAGCAACCATAAGTGGAATTTGCAGAAGCCAAAAAAAAAACAGTTACTTTTGTTTATTTTGGTGCCTTAGTGCCTTGTTAGTTTACATAATCCAGATTCTTGTGAGCAAGGTTTTGCATGAGTAGAATATATGTAGCACGAGTCAAGTCAATTTTATTTATATAGCCCAAAATCACAATTTTCCTCAAAGGGTGTTACACTATCTGTCCTCAGATCCTTGAAGAAAAAGGAAGAAACCACAGGAAGTGTAGTGTTCTTATTAATATACATCTTTTTTGTTATCATAATCAATAGAAATTATGAAATGCATTAAATGTTTAACATTTTTAAAGTGAATACTAAGAAAGTAGTCATCATATAGCGCATAATATATTTAAAAACATTGCATTTGGTTGTGATCATTAAAACACAATGTAAAATATAAGTTAATATAATGTGGAGGATGTCTGTATTCTACAGCTGTGAAGAGAAGGAACAACCTGCTTAAGCTTAACTGAGCGAATGACTAAAGCGACAAATGGAGCGTGACGTTATTTCAGGCAGAGCGCTGAAATTGTTGTTGCATTAGCTGTTTTTCATTAGAGTTTCATTCAACTTCACCCTCAGCAGCTCAATCATCAGCTGCATTGGCTACCAGCTCGCTTGCTTTTGCTGCTAAAAGTGCAGTGATATTTTTGTTTTAGTCTGCTAACGTCGTCCTCTGCGACGGCATGACACTTCACCCACGACCCAGTTTTATATCCTGAAGCGCAAGTTTTGAATTTAACTTTTTATTGCGACTTCGATGCTCCAATTTTTTTGTCTCAATACAAAAAATATATGTCTGTGTATTTAGTATTCTAATGTTTTTCATCCATTCATCTGTATATACCGCGAGTATGTCGGTCATTCCGGATGTGTGTTTTTTCCTCTAACCTTGACTCTCTCTTTGCGCAGGAAGTAGGCGGTAGCGTGCAGCACGTCCGCGGCGTGCGTGGAGTTGTGGTAGGAGTTGGAGGAGTGGTAGCTGGCCTCGATGAGCTGGAGCCAGGAGCGGAGCGAGGCCTCCGAACAGTTGAGGAACTCGCACACTCCGAAGCTCGTGAAGATCTTCAGCCCGAGGTAAGTCAGCGGTCTGCAGGGGTCACACAAAATGGACAGATTGACCACCGAAAATAATCTACTTTACATCAAATTTTCTATTTTTTTTTGCCTCTTTATGGCACATTTGTTATCCTGTCCTTAGTTATCCCTATACCCTATATCATCTACTGAGTTACTGTCGTTTTAAATGTTAGAAAAGATGACTTTCTGTAGGTGGAAATATTCTTACAGGAACAGTTTGAAATATACTTTTTCACTTTCTTGCTGAGAGTGAGATGAGAAGATCTATAACCTCATATCAGCAGAGAGTGGTATCAATCTATCTTCTCATTAAGTGTCTTCTCAAAATGTCGAACTGTTCCTTTAATGCTTTTACTTGTGTCTTTAGGACGTAAAATGATAAAAACTTTTGACATTTCTCAATGACATATTTAGTTTCCTTGACCGTTCGCATAAGAGAGGGAAAAGATTTAACCACAGTCTTTAAGGTCGACGGATATCATCTGCCAATTGTGAGGATGCGAAAGACGAGTGATGTAACAGTTATTATAAAACGTTTTTGATCTGGTGTTCTCACCGACATCAAGATCACAGAGATAAGTCTGACATCTCATAGATGTCCAAAATTAATGGTTCAAATTCAACCAGTGGGTGGAACTTTGAAATTTTAATGTCCTCTGTAATTAATTCCATTTATATGGAGCAAAGTACTGGAAGGCACTTCTCCCAAGTCCAGTATCCACTTGTGGTGCATCCTGTCATCTGGTTTGAGGAGCAGTAGTTTTAAATTGCGTGATATACTGTACCGCAGCAGCTTCACTAGGAGACATTCATAAACAACAATTATATCAACAAACATATTAACTATCTGCTGAAATGATTACTAAATGAAATAATTTCCAGTCTGAGCCTAAATTTTAAAAATCTTCTCCCTCCTCGTTTTGGCTCCGTCGTCTCCGTACCTCTTGTGTGTAGCCGCCTCCAGCTCCAGGATGTTGAACTCCCAGCACTCCTCATCATTCAGCATCTCGGCGATGGATGGAGGGACGTCATTCAGGGTGATCGGGATGGCCAGCTGGCTCTGGCTCATATCTAGGGAACAAACAGGAGCGTGCGTACACACACACACGTACACGGTTCAGTGTGATTTGACCATAAAAGGGGCAAACCGAGCGGGAGCGCCGTGTGGGATTTGACAGATGAATAATGAATGACTGTATCAACCTTGGCTCTCTAATTTCTATATACATGTGCAAACACACTGACTAAGTGTCTTACTTTGTAAATCTGGTCCTTTGAGACCGAGGTTAGAACGATGGTGTGAGATAAGATTGTTTAAAGAACCGTACGGACAGAGCTGAGATAAAGATACTGTTTCCAACTCCAATGAAGACAAAGACAGTTTCTTGGAAAATAGACCCTTGATTTAGATCTTCTCTGTGTTAACTTGTCTTGTGACTTTAATCATCATAATGGGGTTACATAACAAGCTCAAATGGAGAAATTCACACTGTTGAAAGCTAAAAAGAATATTATTCACTCAAGGCAGCAGACCTCATGTTCCATAATCTCAGCGGTGATTAAGGCCACAGGCTGCAACTCCTGCCTGTTCTTGACTCACCCCCTCATTAACATTAAGTGCTGTTTGGCTTGTCTTAGTCATCTTTTAGAGTGTGTTAATTACTGAGCTTTAGAGGTGCTGGTAGGTGTATTGTTGAACTTTGGACAGAACCAGGCCAGCTGTTTCCAGTCCATAGTTTCAGCACAGACATGAGAGCGGAATCTGTGCTGTCATTTAATTCGTAGAGAGAATCCCAAAAACACATATTTCCCTGAAAATAACGAAACTATCTCTGTAAAGGACAGGTTCACGATTTTTTTTCAAGTCTGCTTTAAATCAACAGTCCTTTAGAAGATCTTCTCCAAACACACTTGTAAGTGACGGGAGACAAAATCCGCAGTCTTCGTTTTTGAGCGTAAATGTGTTTAAAAGTTGATCTGAACATAATATGAGGCCTTCAGCTGTCTGAGTTAGTCAAATAAAGTAGAAATCTTCCACGTTTACAGTCGTTTTGGTGCCAAATTCCCTCTTTGTGTGTCAGTGTTTCCTTGTTCAGCTGCAATGGAAGTGTAGTAACACAAAGAGGGAGTCTGGCACTAAAGAGACTGTAACTTTGAAAGATATTGACTTGGTTTGACTCATTTGGACGACTGAAGCTTCATATAACCTGCAGATAAACTTTTAAATACATTTTTGCACAAAAGGAGGGCTGTGGATTTTGTCCCCCATCACTTATATTGTAAGTATATTATGAAGGGATCTTATAATGGTCAGTATGAGCAGCAGGAATGATTCAATGTTTATCCGAGGCCTCGCTGTTTCTTTAAAACAGACTTGAAAAAGAGTGAATCTATTCTTTAATCTATTTTTTCAGGTCCAGGGACTCCATCTTTATTATCATCATTAAACCGCGCCATGTTTACTGACTGATTTAATGTGTATTATGACAGCGTTTCAGTCGTACTGTGAGTGAAAGGCACTTAATTACATCACAGTCTCTCAGTCGCACACCAGTTCACCCACACAGGTGTTCCCACTTACTCCTGATTGGGCCACTTCTCAGAGCTACGTGGGCTTCACTGACATCTCCCTCACTCCCGTTAATCTCGCTGCATCTGTTAGCGCAGGATTAACTTAACACCTTTGTCTTTCTTGTGAGTAAATCAAGTTCGGGGGCGGAGATGACCAGCATGTGTCCGCCCCAGACTTCAAGTCGAACGAACCGCCGTAAGTGAAAACATCTGTGAGGGCGTGCGAGGCCTTGCAAGAGCTAATTATCAGATTGTTTTATATTGATACATGATCAGTGATATAATGCGATGATTCATGTGTGTTTTTAAAACTTACTTTTCGAGAACACATATTCGTTCCCAGAGAGTCTCCGCAGCCCGTCCTGGAGAGCAAATAAAGACAGAAACGATTCAGTTAATTAGAACTATAAAGGGAAATTTGCAAAAAAAAAAAAAAAGTGGAATTTGTTTCATCTCAAGCTAGTAATAACACAACTTTGAACTTGCATGAACTGATTTTTTTGGCCACTTTGGGGCAACGGAAAAAAGCTGTGAACACAACATTGACATTCATTTGGAGTGGTGTCCACCTGGTGAATGTAAGTCCAATATTCACTCTCTTTTTCGCTCTGTTTTTGCTCTCTACCAACTCCCGTGGGAAATATCTGGCGCTTTAGCTGTTAAATGTTCCACTATGTTCACCAGCTAGTCTTCAGTGTCTGTTTGCCGTTTTGGTGCTGAGCAGGTAGTGTAAAATTTAGAGCCTATTCTCTGAAAACAGCTGCTTGCAGCTGGACAGCTAAACAATGTGCTGAAACACGCTATAAATCTCCGTTCGAGGGGAGCTGCAGAGTCGCTGATAATTCACCACTGCGAGTAATACCTCTCACGTTATGTGCTGTTATCTGATACATTATTATTATAATAATATATTTTATATATATTAATTTATGCTATAAAACATTTTCTGAAAAAAAATCTTTATTATTATTAACAAAAACGGCAGAATGGGGTTAAAGGATAAGGCTGATGTAACTTTTTTTTTCAACAAATCCCATTAAAATGACCAAACCCAACAATGTGTTGTCCATATCTTGTACTTTCAGATTTCCCCTCCCTGTCTGCGGCACAGCTCCTGGCCTATTCTCTTCTGCTGAAGATGTAAATCTTAAAAACGGCTCATAAAATATATTGTAGTTGCAGTAGTTTCCCCCCAAAAACAGCTGGGCGCTATAGCTTTTAGCAAACATTACTCAAACAGGAGGAAGCAGCGCATTTGTATGTGACTATTTTCAGCGGCGGATTAACACACATTTAGTGTGTTGGCAAGTATCTTGGCAGCTGGCCAGCGTATGTGGGACTGACTCGCTCAAACTACAGCGCACATGTTCGTGGTAATGAATGAACATGTCACCCGGTGCAACGGTGCAGCTCACTGATGTGCTTTCAGAGCTCTTCGGCACAAAGTAATAAGCTACAATACATCAGTGTTTGGCCACAGAGAAGATACTTGTTAGTGTGATTGATTTATTGTTGATTATTGTTGATGGTTTTGGTCTTTTCATGGGGTTTTTTTACTCTAAGAAAACAAAGGATAACAAAGGATATTGCCAGCTTTATCTTTCAAGGATCCGTGGAATAATTTGGTACACAAAAGCCCTCCTTGCTGGAGGTTGATGAATTTGAAAAGGAACAATCAACTTTGATTTCATAAACCAGACATTGACATCTTCGTACAGTGACTCACACCAACGTTGGACTTATTCAACAAATTAGAAAAAAAACAAAACATAGCCTCTCTTGGCACTCCAAAAATACACATTTGATTTAATTATGGAGGCCAAAAAGTCCCTGGTTGAACAAGAATGCATGCTCATGCTCATATGCATGAGGTAAGAACATTTTTACAACAAGATTTAAAAAAAAAAAGACTCTTTCTAACTTCTCCTTATAAAGTGTTTCCAGCATCTATACTAACGAATGAACTCAAGCACATACACTGTATGAAGTATCTACACTGCCTCTTACACTCATCAGCCCTCCAACCAGGTCGTTGGTGTGGGGGTCGTCTTCTTTGGAAGCGAGCTGGGGGGAGTAGAGCTCAGTGGTCCTCAGGATCTCCAGCACACGGTCCAGAGCCTCCGCCACCGTTACTGGACTGCTTTCCTGGGCTGCATTGATGATGTTTATTACCTGGGAAAGAGGAAAAGAAAAAAAAAGAAAAGTCCGTTTTCTGCTGCAATACAAACAAATGCAGAAAGAGCTCTCTGCAAGATATACCATAACGGAGTGCTCCTTTCTTTGTGCATGTGTCATGGCGCTGGAGAAATCGCATCCAGGGCAAAACAGCTAATAAAGCTGCTTCTCAATCACAAAAGAGCACCACAGGACTCGCAGCAGGAGGCAGAACGAGACAACATGACATACTGTACGCTGAATATGAGGTTTCAAAGTACCGTATGATCGAGCCTATGACAGCAGAATCATGGGAGGATTCAGAGAAACTTTATCACAATAACAACTCATTAAAATCTGAAGGACGTAAATAAACACTGAAACAAATCCATATTGACGACATCAGCTGTGAATAGCAAGTGTGGAACAATGAATCCAAAGACATACTGCGGTGCTCTTTCACAACAATATTATCCGTTCTGTAAACATTTCTAAGAAACGTTGCTTCCTAGAATGCACAAACAAAACTTCATCTACCAAATAATGTCAAACATTCAGTTTCACCTAAAAACAGCTATTGATTTGAAATGTTGTTTCAACTTTTAATTGCTATTCACTCCTCTCATTTTTAATCTATGTTGTGGTGAGAAGTGTAGATGCCAAACGTGACTTCCTGATTAAAGAGTGGTAGTCAATAAGAATTACTGACCTTTCCTAAAGTTATTAATTATTGTAAAATACACTGAAAGCATCTCAGCAATCGGGGTTGGATGTGGTTTAGGTTGTTGTTTAGTCTTTGTGTCGATTGCGTCTTCCTGTTAGGAGAATCTCTTAAAGGTATAGTATGCAAGATTTATTGGTTGGCGTTTGTAAACACAGAGTTCAAAGTTGGCCCCTCCTCCCCGGCTCAACTCAAAGAGAGAGAAAACCAGAGAGCAGCGGCGGTCGAGCGAGCTAGAGAGTGAATGAGGAGACAGCGAGCGGCGCTGGTGAGAACAAAGCAATGAATCAGATAAATAAAATGTTATTTTTATAAACACGCCCAGACCTCCGCACAACCCTGTGGGAAGATGCCACATTGCTGGATATTGTGTGAATGCAGAGCTTCATCCGCTGTCCGCTGTGGCCTCTCTGCTCTGTGTGTGTGTGTGTGTGTGTGTGTGTGTGTAGCTCAGCCCCGCCCTCGGTCAAGCAGACGCACAGACCAGCTGCTCTTTATACATCCAGGACACAGAGACAGAGAGCAGAGCGGAGCAGAGGAGAGATAGACAGTATGTGCCCTAGTCCTGACCTCACACTTGTGCGCTGTTATTGGCTGGGAGCTACACACCCACCGCCCAAAGGTTGATGCCTAGAAGTGTCCCAAACATGGCAAAATAGTAAGAAAATAGAGGCAGAGGGCAGAATCCTGCAGATAAATACCCCGCTGCACACTTCTAGTGGGTCATGTGATGATTGAGAGGGATTATTTTTGTATGACTTTTTTTTGAAATCCTGCATAGTATACCTTTAAAATATTTTAAAATGTGAACACATTTCCATAAATTCTGGTTACAGGGAATAATTTAAGTTTAAATATCTATAGGAAAAAGAGAGGCAAGGCAGTACACACATCTTGTCAATAAAGGGATACAATATTAGGCTTAGTTGTTATGTCTCCCTTTTAGCAGCCATAAGAGATAAACCCTTCATTATTGTCTCAATCAGACAAAATGAAGGCTGTAAAGGCAGCTCTAATGGCTAATGATCGGCTAATAATAATACACTAATACACTAAAATGCTTAAAATGGGTTTAAATCTGAACGGGCAGATCTCATGTTCCATTTTTAGGCACCGGCTGATGGGAAACAAGCTGCAAATGGGCCATAAAAGAACTTAATTCATGGTGGAAATCCGACACGTGCAGCCTGGTGACTGCTGCTGGTGGAAGAATGAGCTCTACTGAGTGATTCCTACATTGGAAGAAACAAGTGGAGTAATGTGTGTTTTAAAGTGCTTAAGGCATAATTTAAACAAAGGATTCAATATGAAATTGTTCACTGGAAGAAAGCTCTTGCTTTTCCAGCTGATAGTTTTCCTTTAACCCTTTAGTGGTTTTTCTCAACAGCAACTGATCTTCATTTGTAGAAATGAATGCATCACCGTGTTTTCCTTCAGTTTTTTTTAAAGTAATATTGCTTTCAACATTTTTTAATTTACTTGAAAATTGCCACACAAAGTTTTCAGATTATAAACTGTTGTCAGTATGATAAATCTTATGTTACCCCACTGTGTATTTGTTGAAATAATTAGATCAGTATGATTTTTCAGACATTTTTTTTAGATATTTTCAATGAAAATACAGTGATGGATTCGGTGAATCTGGGGTGATGCAGCTAATACTCATAATATAAATTGTCAACATTGACCACTTCACTCTGATCACTGAGGGCAATGCAACAAGTGTGACCACATTGAAATGTATGGGAAATACTTAGTTATCTTATGCTTGAATACAAGTCAGCGATGGTTTGTATAAATCCATAAAAAAGTGATCCATCCATTGAAATCCATTGAAATTGTACTCCCATTATATCCCACTTTATTGTATTTCAATGCTTTGTTTGCCCCCATCTAATTGATTTTTTAGATTTTTTTAGATTTTCTTTTAATTGCTTTTATTTTCTTTAAATACAATTTAATGTAAAATACTTTGAGCTGCATTTTATGAATGAAAGGTGCCATACAAATAAAGTTATTATTATTATTACCCAAAGAAACTGTTTGATCCAGTTATATATTATGATATATATGATATATGATATATATCTCATACATATAAGATATACTACATATAATAATATGTAAAATGTTTTATTTTTCAAGTTTTACACATTTCTGTAAATTTCGGCCATTTACCTCATAATCAAAAAACTGTGTGGTCAGTTTGAAAACACAAACAAACGAACAAATAAACATTGCTTTTCTCTCTGTGTGTGGGATCATTAGTTGTGCAAAATGGCTAAATGCTGAAAGCAGCGTACCTTGGTGATGGGAGCCTCGATTGTCATGGAATGAATCCTGGCGACGGAGGAATATCTTCGGTTCTGTAAACTGGGAGCTGCAATTCAGACAATAATAATTTTATGTGCTGTATTACCGGCTCATTGTTTGTCAAACCCACATAGTCTGTTGATTACTTAAGTTCACAGAGCCTGCAATTATCTGTCCCTCATCAAAGCTTATGAATGAAAGACAAAAAAAGGGGAGGTATAGCATAGAAAATGTACAAAAAAAGGAGTAGAAACTATGAAAATGTAAATGTAGAGCAAATGTTAATATAAAGGGTGGTGGAGGATGAGAAGGTTGTGTAGTGAGAAAGAAATAATAGTGGTTTTGATTGAAGAAGAGAGAAGTAGAGTAGAAGCAGCACTCAGCTGAGATACCTGAAAATAGCAGCAGCTGCGTCAAAGTGAGTTGAGGAGGGAGGTACGTAATGTCACCGAGCCCACGACATCTCTCTTTAGGATCTCTTTAATTCAAGTACCTACCATAACACAATCTGACTCATTCTCTGATTTGCCTTCTCCAATCATCTCCCCATTCTTCATTTCTTCTCTTGCCTCATTCTTCCTTTTGTGTTCCCGCTTTTATCGTCTTACTTTATTCCCCATCACGTAGTTATCTCATTCCTCTTGTCCTCTTTCTCTATCATTTTTACGACTCTCTTGCTTATCTTTCCGTTCAGGATGGCACAAACCTGAGCTCCGTCCGTTCGCTGGAACAGAGGCTCAAATACAAGATAATGAATTTTGAATGGTCTTACCGTCGCTGCCACGCGAACTGAGTGATCTGGCATCAATCGAATCTTTCCTCCTGTCCCGGTGACGTAGAGAATGGCACTCTGTAGAAAGGTAGAGGGGAGTAATGGACATTAAATGTACAGTATGTTGAGACTGGTGGAGACACAGATTTATACTGATATAGAGTCTCGCTGCTCTGTTTCACTTCAAAGATAGCATGTTTTGCTTCTGACGCTAATCTCGGTCCTTCCCCAGTTTGTGCCTTGTGTCTGTTTTTTTTCTGAAAAATAAACACCCAGCGATCTTTGAGTATTCTAGAAATAGCGTCTGAACAGTGGTCAGTGATTTTGGGTTTTCAAAGACGCATCTGAAATGAATGATGAAAAAATACTGTGTCTTGTGCTTGATAAAAATATTTTATAACCTGTACCCCGAGCCAGTTGTGACTCTTCTCTACCTTTCCAGGTACAGAAAAATACAGAAAATGACCTCACTTGTTTTGTACAACAAGTTATTTTTGTATTAAAATATAAAATAATACAAAGAAACATCAATATAGAGAATCATAACTGATAAAAAGATCATATAAATTAAAGGATAGGTTCAGAATTTTTCAAGTGTGTCTTAAAACAACAGTCAGGTGTCCATATGAACACTGAAAGAGGTTTTCCTTGCTAGAATCGCTCCTTCTGTTCATACTGGCTATTAAAAGATCCCCTTCAAATGCACTTACAATGTAAATGATGGAGGCCAAAATCCACAGTCCTCCTTTTGTACAAAAAATGTATTTAAAAGTTTATCTGAAGCTAATATGAAGCTTCAGCCGTCCAAATGAATCAAATCAAGTAAAAATCTGTCAATGTTACAGTCGTTTTAGTGCCAAATTCCCCTCTTTTTGTTACCATCCCTCCACTGCAGCTGAACAGGAAAAACACTGACACACAAAGAGAGAATTTGGCACCAGAACGACTGTAAACGTGGAAGATTTCCACTTTATTTGACTAACTCAGACTGCTGAAGCCTCATATTAACTCCAAGTGGATATCTGCCACATTTACACTCTTTTTTAGTAAAAAAAAAAAAAAAAATCCTCTTTGTGTTTCTTCGGACTGTGTTTCCCTATTGAGCTGTGACTTTGGCACTGAAAAGACTGTAATGTTGAAACACATCTACTTAATTTGACTAATTCGAACAACTGAAACATCAGATAGATTTTTTAAATCCATTTTTTTTTTCACAGAAGGAGGCTTGTGGCTTTTGCATTATGAAGGGGGATATTTTAATAGCCGGTATGAATATGAATAGGAGGAATAATAACAGTGTTTCAGGGTTCATTTGGGCTCCTGACTGTTGTTTTAAGACAGACTTGAAAAATTGTCAACTCTGCCTTTAAGCAAGGAGACATGTCAACCTTACCCCTAATCCTTGGAAATAAAAAAGAAATTATATTATTTTGTACAGCAGACACATTAATTTTTAATCTAAATTGCTAAAACAGTCTTTAAGGATTCTGGAAATACCTTCAGAGCTCTGTGACACGAAATGTTAATACACAAGAGGCACAAATGGGAGCTAATCTATATCATGCTATTCCACAATTTTCTGTCCATCTATGAGACCCTGGCAACATTAAAAAAAAATGCGACAGGGTAAGTTACCTGACTGAGAATGTTCTCCGCTGCATCGCTCCTCCTTGTTGAACTTGTGAACCTTGTGAAGACAGAAAGTGGGAGCAGATTAAAGCCAAAGTCTGGACTGCAACCAAGAATCACTGTTGGTTTGCTTTCGCTGTGAGGAATATAATCAACCTAATTTCCTGCTCCTTGAAAGCAACACACTAACTGGATTACTTCTGTTGATTAAAGACTTAATGTGAGCCAGCGGTCGGATGTTCTTTGAAGATATCTCACCGCCACAACCTGTTGTGTCTTAAAAATACAGCAAATGTTCAGATGAAACAGAGGTTTGTACATTAATATGTTTTTTTAAATTTTGTTATTTCAACCTGGATGTTGTGTCACTACAGCTAAGTTTAACTTTTTTTAAAGGCCCTGTGAAATGAAAATACATTTTCCAAGCTTTAATCTTGTTTTGCTGTGTTAATTGTTCATTTAGCTCTTCTTATATGCCAAATATATATATAAAAAATTCAATATCAGAGTATTTTTTACATCTTTTCTCTTGCTGTAAAGTGCTTTCAAATGTTGGATGACTCATCGTGCACTCAGGGGCGTTTACAAAAGTTCATCCATTCAAGTGTGACTTGGGGTGAGTAGCAGCTACAACCAGTCATATAAAATTGCAGTTCACCGTTTGTGGGTTGTAATAGCAAAACAGAGCAATATGGAAGAGACAGAAAAGAAAAGTGTGTTTGGATATCAGTAGGCAAAAACTGTTTCCATTTCCAACACGATGTGGCTGAAGTTTAATTCATTCATCTCTCGCTCGTCTTTCTCCTGATCTAACAACAGGTGAGGGAGGTTGTTTGTGGAGCCAACAGTCCTCTGCAGCTCTGTGTCTCTCTGCAGTGCCCTACTGCACTAAACTCAAAGCCCCGCTCACTTTTTAGCCGGTCCAATCAAATTCAAAGGATTTGATTTAAATCCATCTTGTGACTGTACACCACTCAAATTTCATTGCACTGGGAAATACGTCACAGAACAGAAGCTAATGACGCACTAACTTCTGTTTCATGGGGCCTTTAAGCATTAAAATATTCTCTAAACAGCCAAAAACTAGTTTAGCAGACTAGCAGTGCACTAACTGTCATCTCAGTCTAACTCTAGTGCAATTCATGCAATTTGAATACTGTTGTATTACCTTCAAATCACACATCTAAAAAAACAAAACAAAGTTTAATTGTAGATTCATTTTTATATTGATTTTTGTATATATTACAATAGTGGATAGAAAGACACAGCAAAACTGTGATATACTGTGAGCTACAATAAAGAAAATATAGCTTAGATCATTTAAATGGACAAATAAGATGAAAGAACACTTTGTATACTATATTATGCTGCACTGCATTTACTGTACATTGTACATACATTTTTAGATATGTATGGTCTATGCTGATTTTGGCAAAATAATCAGCCTTAAATCTATAAATCCAAGCCTAAAGCCTTTTCTTTCCACTCCATCCTGACTGGAGGGCAAAGCTGATTAAGAAAATTAGACAAAATAATCTGTTCAGTCACTAGCAGGTGATCTAAATGTTATTATAAGATGTGTAGACCAAATACTGATTGTTTTATAAGGAGGGATTATGTCTGTAATTGTGATATGTTATATCACATAATTAAAGAAATATTATGTGACTAATAAATGGCAGCTCAAGATTCACAAATATTAACCTGTATACTTGTAAATAATGTAATTAAAACACTTCATTTTAATATATTGGTCCTGTTATATTTTTATACCTTCTAGCACATTTTGCACTCATAATAATATGCTTTCATGCAGGTAAGAATTTGTACAGTACATCCAGTTGGGCACACTGAGGTTATGTAGATATGGATATGTATAATCTCTAATCCTGTTACACAAGATTTTCCTCTCCTGGAGTGAGTCACTGCACTTTTACATCATGCAAATTTATATAATGATGAATCCATAGATCCACACATATACTGTATGTTCACTGATTCAAGTACAAAATCAGAAAAAAAAAAATGGATACAGAGAAAGTCAACTAAATGTTCAATAATTACATTAAATTTTTAGAATCCTTTTTACAGGCTTTTTCTCTACATTTGCCCGCTCTCAGGTCTCCAGTACCTCCCATACTGAGTAAATAGGATTAAGACGGTATAAACACTCCTAATGACATACAAGGTTGCCAGATTTAGCTGGCTGCATCCTAATGGGCTTCTTGGGCTGCAAAGCACAAACAGACATCTAAAAAAAACATCTTTTGAATTAACTTGACTAAAGCTGGGAAATAGCTGAGATTATGATGGCCCTTAATTGAGAGGGAAAGTCAAACAAAACTGACCCTAAACCTGCTGCAAGTCTGGAGTGGTTAGACAAATACTGCTAACTAAACAACACAATGAAATGGAAACCGTGGTCTACAGCCAAACGTCTGGGTGGGAAAAGACGAGGAATAATGTGTGGTTTTAAGTGCTCAGAGGAAAATGTCCCAACCAAGGATATCAGATCAGTGGTATCCTGAAAGAACCTCTGTGGCCTTGGGTTGTCAAATGGATAATGGTGTCTCAGTGAAGATGCATTACATGCCTGACAACATGATTCGGTTGAAAATGTCAACAAATACTAAACTTTTATTCCTCCTTTGCATCGGTTTTGTACTATAATGTGCGGTGAAAATTAATTTAGAAGGAAGGCACGAAAATACCAGTCAGTTTGACATTGCACAATTCAGGTTGTGGGGGAATGACTTTTCGCTTCCCTGATTTTCGGGAACTGGATCAGTCGCTACCATGTCTAAGGATTCCCAATCCCAACATGCAGGAATGAATGCCATTTGGCTTTGGCAGGCAGATGCCAACGGCTGAATCACCTTATGTACACACGATGAAAGAGAGCAATGAGCTAAAGCTAGTCCCTGCGCAGCTTTGCTTGGGGTATAAATAGCCCTGGCGCCTGGCTGCTAGCCCTCACAGGCCTTAGCGGGGGATCCTGGTGCTTAGCTGTAGCTTAGCATAGTATGACGTTATTGGCCTGGAACCCAGCTGAGAGCAGCGACACACCTGCTTCAGGCGCACTGCTCAACAGAGCTGGAAGCCAGTGAGGCTGCACACCCGGTTGAAGTATTTAAATCTGACACTTTAGCCTACAGTTCATTTGATATATTTATGTAAAAGCAACTGCCAGCAGAGTTTGCAATCCATGCCTGTTTGGACTGAAACATTAATTTCTCTACTGGGCTTGATTGGGCCAAGATTTACTGTAGCATTGCTGATGGACTGACATTTTGTTTAAGCTCCACAACATAAGAAAAAAAAACAATCTCACTATGATCCTCACAAGTGGTCTTATTTAAATCTTAAGGCTTTTGTCAATTAAACTTTGTAGCAGCTTTCATTTTAACTTGCAAATGAGCATTTTTTGGGCAGATTTAAGAGGTTTAAGATCTCAAAGCGCTGCTAATAAGCAGGCGCTATTAATTTAAGGTTGGAACAGTGCAGGCAAAGAAAGGGTGGTCCCGGTTTGAATTTTTGCCCCGGGTACCTGAATGAGTCAGTGTCTGATCAGTGATCAAGATTTTTATTGCCATTTTTGAAATGCTTTTCAAAGCTCTTATTTAACTCCTTGTTAGAAGAACCTCTACTGCTCTCATGAGGCCTCCGGAGCTGAGGTAAACAAGTAATGACGACTTAAATCATCATTGAGTGAGTACAGCATTTCATCATTACCAAAAAGATAACTAAAAGAACCACCACTCACTTGATTATTGTTGTCTATATGAGGTCTCTTGATGGCTACGAAATGCCGGATTTTCCTGTTGGGATCAAGAAAAGAGTCCGTGAGTGTCTGATTTCTTTGAAATGTACAGAACGTAACCACTTTCAGTTGTTTAGTTGACTCACCCTCCTTGACCGATGACAGGCGTTATCTTCACATGTTGTTGTATACTGTCGCCTGACTTCTTCCTGGCGTAGTAAATTCCCTGCCATTCCTTCAGAGAAGAACAGAACAATCATGCAACGAAACACTTGTCCACGTATTTCATAGGCGGGTTGATGGATAACTGGATGGATGTGTGTGACTGACCTTTCCTTTTTTGATACAGGTGTTGATGGTGTCCAGCAAGTCAGCTCTGTTCTTGTCGCTCTTGGGGAGTTCAGTCAGTTCTTTCCCGATCAGCTCCCCCTTATGGTAGCCCATCATGCGCTCAAACGCCGGGTTCACATACTGGGATAAAAGCAGGAAGATGTTACGGTGGATTTTAAGGAGAAAGTCCAGTATTCTCCCTTCTTCTTATTCTCAACAAATCCCCTGAAAAAACTCAAACCAGCAATGAATTTATCCTGCTAATGTGTTTCGTCTGCGTAGCCAAAGCCTGATAAAGCCTCTTCCTCTGTGCCATAGAGCTCGATTTTTGTCCTAACAAAACATTTCATAACAATGAACATGGGAGCAGTTGTTTACTTTAAATTGATTTCACATACACTATTGTACCGCCATAAATACTCACTAGTGCATAATATCCACAGATGAAAATAGTTTCCAACAAAAGGGAATTATTTAGCCTTTAAAAAAAACAAGGTAGGGAAGTCAGAAGGTATTGAGAGGTGTACTAACATACTGGACCTCATACAAGAACCACTTGTAAGTACAGATTCATTCTTAAGAGGTACGCACTGTGATACAAGTGATTTTCACCAATTTTCTTGTGGGTACAAATTAAATTTATGAGGGGTCCCGACCCGTCGTACAAATCATGAACAGATAGTCTTTATTCACAAGGGGGAGAAGCACTTGTTTGACTTGGAATTGAAAGGTCTTAATCTGAACAAATATGGAGTTTGCTGATTTCTGAAAGTGTAACTTGAAACTCTCGCATTGTGAAATTCTTGTTTTTTTCCTATTTGGTAACATTTTTGTGAATGAAACTTGCCCACAAATCTCACAGCCATGCACCTCCTAATGAACAGGTGGGATTCATCAAGCTGAAACGAGCGATTTACAACAAGTTCGGGCAGTTAAGAGAGTTTTTTTTGTTGGTTTGGTTATGAGATTTGTTTACAATAACAAAAATAAAGAGCATGTATGCATGTATTTATGTGTGTATTATCCGTACCTGTATAATGTGGTCCTCACTTGTGATCTCTACAGCCTCTTGACAGTGCTCCAAAGCAGTGAAGACAGAGTTACATGCCCTGTAGATGAATAACCCAGGATTATCAGTGCCAAAACCACTTAGTATACGTATTGTCTGTCTGTGCATGTATGTATGACATAGTGCATGTGTGGTTAAGGTGTTTTTCCTCTGCTGTACCTGAGTTTGAACTGGCAGCGAACCTCTCCATGTTCAATCTGTATGAGCTCATTATAGCAGGCTGACACACTGCTGTTCTCCACAAACCTCTGGAGGCCAAACAGGGTTAAGTGGTGTTTGACGGAGACGGAGAGACAGAGGTGTAGAAAATTGAATGAGTCAGGATTTACTCAGTAGTGACTTGTTTTGCAACCTCCTACGTCATTTTCACACCATCAAAGACTACTGACAATAAGTGCCTCTGTCAAAACTGGCAACATGCTGCTATTTTAGTGTCTGAAAACCTCGAAGAGGGCCAATAAATAAGCATCTATCAGAAACAAGGATCACACATTCGCGCCCACGTCTGTTATAAACACACAGTCACAAGCTAAGGCAAGTTGTTGGACATACTCTGCTGAATCCAGCACAGAGGAGAGGAAGAACAGATGGCTCATCCTGGTCAGGCGGTCTATACAATGACAGAAAAAGAATAATTACCATCTGCAACCATCATTTATGTTTGTAGAGGTCCACATCTACATGGAAAAAATATGTAGTTTAAAGGCTCTGAAAACTTGTTGTCTTAATCAGCTTCTTATTATGAGTGATGGAATCTGGAACTGCTTTGTTTCTTCCACATGAGAGATTTCTAGTGCAAATATATATACTGTATATATCTGTTTTCACCCTGTCGACCCTGTCTCCTAAGAATGACATTTGTCTATGCTGAATAAACTTTATTTCCCAATTACATTGCAATGTCAAACGTAATTGATGCCTGGATTATATTCACAGGCAATGTTTTATGAATTAATGAAACACTACAGTTATGGGAGCAGGAGAAGGAGACCGGGGTGGATGGAGGGTGTCTAAAACACAGGACATTGACACCAGAGACCAGAGTTACGCAGTCCCATATGTGGTTAGGTTTAGATAACAAAAAAACTTTGGTTAAGATTAGAGAAAGATTGCAGTTTTAATTTAAATGTTAATAAAAACATAATGTCTTGTGCTTCAATGCTTTGCAGCCTTTTTTCTGTATGAAACAAAATTTTACTAAAGTTAAATAACGCTGTAGTCACCACGAGCAGATATTGTACTACAAGATTAAAACACTGCATATTCTCTCATTCAGTATCGACATTTTTGCGACTTACTAGACACCTTAATTAACAAAATGTGCTCATTACGTTGATGGAAAACTTAACTCTGTGACATTATGTTTTTCTTCAAAGTGTATTTCCTGTTGCAAATTAGTTATATATAAATTATAATTATAAATTTTTGAGAGATAAGGTTGGTATGTTATAGAGAAATACTTAACGTCGGCCCTCCATTCAAAAATGTGTCTTGCTTCACTGTGTAGAATGATGTATGTGCAGAGTTTGACACTAGAAGCCAGTTTTCACATTTATCTGCTGAAGGAGGAAAGTTTCTCTCTATACTGAAAATCGAGTTTAAAGGTGTGGACCTACGTGCATGATTTGTGACATCACAACTAGTTTGGAAGCCAACTAGGTAATTTGATCCTTTTATGGAAAAACCTTCTCAGACACAAATTATTCAAAACAGAGTATTTTTATATGTCTTCAAACATGTTCGAAAGGGATCGTTGAGATTTGAAGCTTTGACGTTTTCAGGGGCTTTAAAGCACAATCTCACAGAACTCCTATAACACAGAGGATATTAAAATCTACAAATGGTAAAAATCGAACTTACTTTTGTGGCACAACGGCTAGAATAACTGTGTTTTCTGAGGGCTTTGTGGCGCGGATCAACCTGGAACGAAAACAAAAAGCAGATTAAAAGTCAGCAAGAGTGTCAACAGGAGTTCAGTTCGTCCACACTTTGAGCTCATAAGAAGTGGCTTGGACTCAGGTACAGAATAAACATGTGGGCAGATTGGGGGTGATGTCATTGCCACAAAAGAAGGACAGAACATTTCTGTGCTTTACACAGGAACACCATGCACAACATCTGCTTCAGAGGTTCGACCACAAAGCCACACCGCTGGAAGAACATACGGGAAAGTGGCCAAGAGGTGGAGGAGGAAAGAAGACAGTGATGGAGGGTAAAAGGAGGAGCAGAAGGAACAAATGATGGCAGAGATCCGCAAGAGGTATGAGGAGGGAAAAGGAAAGACGAGGAGAAAAAATAGTGACGAGGAGAGGAGTGAAGGAGCTATGAACAGACAAGGAGCAGCTGCCAAACTGTGGTAATCAGGAGACAGGAGAGACAAATGGATCTGTTCCTTTACTTGGGGAAATAATGAAGCACTTATAATAAATCACTCTACAAAATATATGGTGGTGGCTTTTAGTGTATCCAAGAACTCTGGATGGGTTAGTACTGTATCTAACAATGACTACAACCCCAAAAGTCTGCAGAAATTCCCGACAAAATTAAACATAGAAGTATAGCATTCACTTGTCTTAGCTAAAACTAACGAGGCATACACACCGTTTCGCCGAGACTATGAAAAGTGAGAGTGTTTAAAACATAAATAAAAGGTCTTTACAGACACCCTTGTAATGATGCCTGTAAGGTATTCACACAGGCGTAAAGACAACCATGGGACACATATTAAACAGTTTCATCCTTGGGAATCCCCATTCAAGAACCCCTTAACAAAAGGCCTTTGTTTGTACATGTCACATAACAGAATCCAGCTTTTATTAGTTATTTGCAGTAATAAGAGCTCGGTTATAATTTAAATGTCATTACAACTTAGCTAAACCTCTAGTAACAACTGTTTGTCTTCAATGTCAGCATTCAATTTCCCAATGAAGGACGTTTGACATGAAAACCAGCATGTTTGAAATGTTCTTGAGCGACTCAGTTTCACGCTGTCCGAATTTGTGCCAAACATAGATATATATATAAAAGTATTTCCTCAATGCATCTTCAGATGCGCATGCACACATGAAAGTTGTGTACATAGGAGACAAACACAGACCAGTACAACCAGTATGAACTTCACATTTGGCGAGTTCAAGGAGTGAATGGGTTTATGTTACAATCAAAGAGGAATCTGAAAAGTGGCCAGGGGCTTTTTCTGTGGAAAAACATGGACAAGAAAAAAAAAAAAGACCTTAGCTCTTTTTCAAGCTTCTACGTCTGAACTACTCTTGGTACCACTGGGCCACTATCCAGCTTTCATGTCAACAAACGCTCTCAAGCTTTGTAGTTCGGTCTCACTCAAGTGCCATTTATTAATTCTGATATCCATTATCCACTACATCCTCTTTTCAGGACAAAACATTGAACTGAGAAACCTTTTGAACTCTTGTTTACAGACTAAAGTAACTCAAGAGTGTGCAGCTTTGGGTTGCAGATGCCTGTAGTGCTTCCAGTAGACACCAGATGGCGCCAACAATCCCTCCACTACAATGCCCCAAAGCTATTTACAGTGCAGCTGCTTTCAGGCAAACTGGACATTCTTGTATATTGCTGATTTTAGATTGAACCTCATTATTTCAGTATTGATTATTTTTGATTGAAGTGAATAGTTACATGATTTTTACTATAAAAATTCTCTGACATTTTTGGCCAATGAAACCCTTTCCAACAGTTTAAAGTCAAACATACTTGTTGGTCTGGTTGAAACAGTAAAAGAAAAGAAGGTTACTGTGCCAGTTCAAGTTGTTGGAATAATCACAGCACAGTTTTAAGCTCACAGGAATATGTCGACATTTTGGTAAATACAGTCATTCACTTTCTTGCCAAGAGTTGGATGAGGAGGTCGCTACCACCTACATGTCTGTGTGTTAACTATGAAGCTACAAGCAGCAACTGGTTAGCTTAACTTAGGCTAAAGACTGGAAACTGGGGGAAATAGCTTGCTTAGCTCTGTTTAAAGGTAAATAAAATGACTTAACAGCACATCTAAAACTAACTAATTAACACAGTATATGTTGTTTGTTTCATACAAACAAAAACCAAAGTGTAAAGATGACAAGTTGTGGTTTTACAAGGGTTATGTGCAGGACTGTTTTTTTTGGCTGAGCAGAGAGGTTCTGCTAGATGGATTTTGTTACCTTTGGACAGAGTCAGGCTAGCTGTTTCCAGTCTGTGTGAGCTAAGCTAACCGGTTTCAGCTGTCAAGTCATTTTTTTAACTATTTTAACCCAATAACAAAAATTACAAATTTGCCTCAGGGGGCTTTACAGTCTGTACAGCATACAGCATCATCTATCCTTTGTGCCCTTGATTCAGAAAAGGGAAAAACTCCCCAGAAAACTCCTTTAACAGGGAAAAATGGAAGAAACCTTAGGAAGAGCAACTGAGGAGGGATCCCTCTTCAGCTGTGGCTTCATATTGTATTTGACATGAGAGTAGTATCAATCTTCTCATCTTACTCTTGGCAAGAAGCGTAAATCCCAAAACTATTCCTCTAAGCAATTTTCTAGGAGGAGATATCGTACAAATGTCAGTCGATCAAAGATAAAATGAGACAACAACACAGAAGCAGTAACAACAGTCCCCAAAGTGAGGCTCACCGGCAGACAGCTTCAGGCTCAAAGTAGCGTGAGTTGCGTCCATCAATTACTATAATCTCGTGGTGCTTGTCTAGGAAACACTCGACGGCAGACTCAGGCGTTCTTGCAATGTTACACCTGAACCCAGCACGGTCGCAGGCCCACCAGAAGGCATCACTTTGGCTGTCCTCCTTGGCGAACACCAGCAGGACCTGAGGGGACAGGAGAGAACGGACACCTGGGTGAGACAGTGCTGCTACTACGGTGATAATTATAGAATATATATGTTAGTAGGTCTACACAACATTTACTATTCAGACAGGACGTTCTCCAGAGCAGCAGAACCAGACATCAGCTGTACTACTGTACATTTATGGGCCTGGATAATAACTGGTGCAACTGCTGAACCGCTTTCTTTAAGACCTTGATAATGTAAATTTGCAATTAGATTGAGCTCATTGCCAAAACCCCCCACTGTGGCAGCAGCTCTTGGGGGTATTTAATCCTTAACACCCACCTCCCTTTTGTGAGTGGACCATTCTTGATTGTTGGACCCTTTCAATGAAGTTTGACATAATGTTTTCAATGATTTATTTAATTTTATTATACAGCTTCGAAGGTAGGTAGACATATTAGAGCATTATACATATGTTTAAAGTCTCAGCATTTACAACGGATTTGTTTTTGAAAATGACCACACTGACAGAAAAGAAGTAGTACTTTTATAGTAATAGCAGCCTCTGATATTATAGTGCAAATGTGATTTAGATGGATGGATGAATTAAAATTTGTACAACCTACACTGAATGATAATAACAGCTTACTCAGATGTATCAAATATACAAACAACTCTAAATCTGATACTGAAAAGGGAGGGCATGCTCACTTTCTGACAGAGAAATAAACAAAACAAAAACAGAGATAAAGATTGTTGCTGACATATAGTTATCACGAGGCACGGTGAGTAAGTGGTTAACTATGTCGCCTCACAGCAAGAAAGTCCTGATTTGAATCTCAGCACTGCTTCCTTCCTCACAAATGTTATATTATATATTCATACATACAGTACCATTTCCATTTCCACTGTTTCCCATTGACTTGAATGATAAAGTGAAGTACTGTATATTAATCATTATAGATTATTACTGCACTTAATCACATTGTTGACAATAAAAATAAACTTCAGGGATGTACGTGACTCAACAGCAACAATACCATCTCTTATAAGAGTTATGAGAGGAGCCCTTCAATATGTATTTAAACATCTCCTCCTGTTTTAAGACACAAAAATTCTCAGCTCTGAATGATAACTCTCCAAAAACAAGTTAAATTATCTCATTTAAATCCTTAAAATTACATCTATTCCTTCTTCCTCAATCCAGAATCTATGAATATGCAAATATTTTTCACTCCCATAGTTTAACTGCTGCACATAAGATGCCTCCTCCCTCTCCATTCTCAGTGTTTGTGCACTGGAGGTTCAAGTTTCCACGTTCACACTTGTGTAAGTCGCATACTGGACCGCGAATGGCTTCCAAACTGGTTGTGATGTCACAAATCATGCTTGTAGGTACAAGCCTTGAACTGAGATTTAAGTTGAGCACAGAGAGACTTTCCTCTTTCAGCAGATGAATGTGAAAACAAACTCTGCGCAAACATCATTTTGCACAGTGAAACTCAAACATCCAACTGAAGGAACAAGAAGCAAAACATTTTTTTTTTTTTTTTTTTTGTTGAGTGGACGGGGGAACTTTCATGTTTTCTAAATGTAGGAAAGACATCAAATTCTTTAGCCAAGAGGAGGCAGAGGGTGGTTTTGTTCTGCTCTGTTCTGTGCAGAGTTTGCATGTTTTCTCTCTTGAGTATATGTGAATTTCCTCCCACAGTCCCCAGACGTGCACAACGCAGGGGAACTGCAGACTATGAACAGTCCATAATTGTGTGTTTCTCTATCTGCTTGTTTTCTCTGTGATAGGCTGGCAACCTGTGCATGGTGTCTCTCTGCCTTTTGCTCACTGCATGCCGGGATAGACTCCAGCCCCCTCCATGACCCCGAATAGGGGTATTTAAAATGAAGGGGTGGAGGAGCTAAAACAGACATCATGTAATGTCATGACAATGTCTTCTCCCACTGAATTATTATGGAGCTGTGCATAATCACAAATGAATTCTGTGTTTCGCACCAACAGACATGAAGCCTGCGGAGCGTGGACACATGTTTTTGATCCCACACTGAGTTTTGACCACGAACACACCACAGCCACCTTTGGTACAGTTGTGAGGAAACACAACACTGTTAAGAGGCACATAAAGACACACACACGCACACACTCACACACACAGGCAGCTGGGCGGCAGCCAGAACCAACAGTACTCAGCTCTGCCTCACAGCAGCATCACCTCCTGACTCCCTCTAAGGACAACAAAGGATAGAGTGACAGAGGGAGTGCATGGAGGTGCAGCAGAGAGAGAGAGAGAGAGAGAGAGAGAGGGAAAGGAGAATGAGTGAGTGGGTGAAAAAAGTCGAGGAGAGCTAAAGTCATGACTCTCCACACATCCTGCACGGTTTTAAAATGAGGAGTAGAGGAAGAGAGTAGTTTCAGGGTGTGATATCTATCTATGGAGTCTTTCACACCTGGAAATAGAACAGACAGAATATAGAAAAAGAAAGGTGAGAAAAGAAAAATGGCAGAAGGAGAAGATGTAAAAGAAGAAGGACAGAGGGAGAAAATGAGGTAGTATTGGTGAGTGCCTGTGAAAGGTCCACAGTCTTTGATCCTGTGCTGGCTTGTGTAACCATGGCACTGGTTTGTGTAACCATGGTGCTAGCATGTGAAATTCCACACACACAGTGCCCAGTCGACTCTGGGACGACGCCGACCGCACAGATCTCTGACCTGCCACCCAAATATGTCACCAACGACAAGCCTGGTAGGAGGCGCCATTGGTCTTAATACCCCCATCTGATGTACAAACAGTCAAACACATGGCTGCACTCCATCATGCTGCCATCATAACTGTCTTCCTTGCATGTAACTCACTGTTAATGGTACACAAATGAATGTAAGTTTACACAATTACCGTACAGAGTTCTTAAACTGAACACATATTTTAAATTTGAACATTTAGTTACATGCGGTGACTTATTGGATTCGAGGTTTGTATGGAAACACTGTTCAATTGGCACGAATCTTATCCCCAACTGCTGCTGTGAGCTGACTCACATTTTCAGAGTTCAGAGGTTAATCTGCCATGTTTGCACACCCGGGCCAGATGCCATCCAAAGTTAAGAGATTCACAAACACAGAGGTGTCATTGGGCCAACTAGCTTTGAGCGCTTTATCTTTGTGGTAGTGTAAGACAGTCTAAGCCTATCAGCGATAGTATATGAAGGCAAAGGGAGGCCATTGAGAGTCAACGTTACAGCTTTTATCTCCATTTTTATGCTGTAACCTATAAAATATGAGCTCATTGAGCTTAATTTGTACCGGCGCTGTCTGTGCGAATTTTACCAGATGAAAGTTTGAGGACAGAGACATCATAAACCGGAAAACCAGACATGATCTGTTCTCTTTACTGTGCAGATTGTATACTTTTATATGCTTTGCTAAGCATGTGATAAAGGTCCACTAACAAGCTCGGTCTGGAGTAGAGTTGAAACGACTAGTTGATTAATGTATTTGTTAATTGAAGGAAAATTAATCTGCAACTATTTTAATCATTCATTTGTCCTTTAAGTAATTTTCCAAACAAAAATGACGAAAATCTACTGGTTCCAGCTTCTCAAATATCAGTCTTAGCTGGTTTTTCTTAGTCTTCTATGACACTAAACTGAATACCTTTGGGTTTCGGGCTGTTTCTTGAACATATCAAAGAATTTGAAGATGTAAACTTGACAAATGACATTTAGTATTTTCTGAATGAGTGTTTTCTGACACTTAATAGAAACAAAATGATCAATTATTTGAAAGAGTAATCGTCAGTTACAGCCAAAGAAGCAAATGAACCTTGAGTTAAGATTATTTTGTTGAGCTATGTCCAAGGCCAAGACTGAACTTTGAAGTTCAATTGTTTCATAAAGCCTCAGAGAAGATGGTAAAAACACATATACAGTGTCATTAAGGGTACAGCTGTAAAGCTCTTTGGATATGAATCAAGCCGTTAACCCTTTAACACACACCCCTAAATTAAAACAAGTGATCTATTTGGGATTGTTAGACCCTTGCAATGAATTTGGACATAAGGTTTTCAAGGATTTATTACACTGTTGGAAGAAGGGAGAGACTACTCTGGGGCGTATTGTACCTGAATATTTTTATGACAGGGAATTCTTTTTGAAAACAACCGTAATGACAATCTGATTTATCATTGCAAATATTACATGTTCATATCAAATTTCCTTCGTACTAGTCAGTGAAAGTTCAACGTACTAGCCTCCTGCAGGCCAGACAGCGGGTAGTAAAAGGTTAAAGTGGCACAAAGACAACTTTTGGGGATTTTTCAACAAGATATACAGACTGTGGATGCAGGTATGAGAGATATGATAACATACAACATGTGTGTTACTTTGTCTTCGCTTATCTGTGTTGTGTGTGAAGCACATGAATCATTAGACAAGCTGAAGGAGGTGGTATCTGGAGCCGTTGAAACTCTCCAGAGCTGTGAGGCAACAGTAAACGTCAAGGAAAATTCACAATATATAACTCTCTCCTGCGGAGCATTTTATCTCTCTCTTTTCATCTCTCTGGTCTGTGGAAAGAGTGAAGCGGGAATGGGGCGGGCTGGGTCACGGATCCAGCAGAAAACTCGAGGTACGAGTTCAGCGTGCTGCTTTCAGAGAGAAGTTAAAGGGTTTTACGGGACATAAGACGAGGTCTTAGAAGGCTTTTTAATAAAGCCCCTGGTTCCTTCACCTGCCTGCATGCTGCCAGAGATTCCTGTTGTGATGTTATTTCGAAGGGATAGAGCAGGATACCGCAGCGCAGCATGAACATGAGTGGCATGCCAGGCCTCTCACATCACTGCACTGGAGTGGGAACTGAGCTGAACTCAGAAACCCCTGGAGATCGGTCAAAACAGCACAGCTCAAACCGAAGCAAATTAAATCAAAGCAATAAACAAGCACCTAATAAAGTAGCTGATTCCTGAGGTAGGAACTGCCAAAACAGAGGAATGCTTTGTGCATCTACAGTACCTGCATCCCAAGCAGCTGGTAACCTCTAGGACTCATACTTTCTTTGTTACATAAGGGCAAATCTGACTAGCACATGGCCTAATCCCTAACCAGAGGATGAGCACAGGCAATCCCTGACTCAACCCTGTCTAACCTTGCAATATTCCCGAGTTCTTGATGGACAAGATAAGATCCCAGCAAGACAGAAGAGACAGATAATGTAAACAGTTTGAGGTGAAGTCTGGTCCTTCACAAAAACAGTACACTTAATAAAACATTTCAGTAAATAGGTCAAATTTTGTTTAGGATTTTTGTTCCGCTTTATGGGCTATATTAAGAGCAGAAGCATAAAATCCCAATCCATCCATTTGTATTTATTATTTTAAATATAGTTCCTGTAATACAAGGCAGGAAGTGTAAGATAATAAGTCCGTCTTCATGCCTGGTTACCACTGTGATGTTGATGTGAACGCTTTTTCCCTCTCAAAGGTCAAATTTACAAGAAATCTGAATAAAACTGAAACATAACACAAGAAAACGGTCGCTTTCGTTTAACTGCTTTGCTACAGACACACAAGTTAAAGACCACTGGACAATTGGATGCAAATAGATTCATTAGTCGCATTGTTCCTTTTAAAACATAATCCTTTTTAAAAGATAATTAAAACATTAATTATTACACTCTTCATTCAAGCTGTTGCCAATTGCCGATACATCACTGCGTTCACTGTAATAAGCGAGACGGTTTGGAACAAAAAGCAATTACTATGACATCAAAGCTGTGCAAGGGTTTACAACAGCAAAGTTTAAAATAGTATTAATAATAAATAAATAATAAAATAATAGTAATTTACGATTAAACTGAGAATTATATAAAAGGTTAACTAGGAAACTCAATCTGGCTGAATTTAGGCTGTTAAAAGGCCTGAAAAGAATCAAATTTTGTAGTCAAGAGAAAAAAGAAACATTTTCTTATCAGCTTATGGTGTTACAGGGATATATTACGCAAGACTTACAGTTACCTATCTTGATGTTATGTTTCAATTACTGTCTTCATTAAGTACAAAGAGATCAATTTGTGTTAGACTGAACAAGAACGTTGGTGTTCAAGCCTGCGCTGTTTTAAAATGCAATCTATAAACATTGAAGAACATGAGTCCAGATGTTACAAAAATCTGTTTCGCTCTCACCTGAATTGGCTCTTGAGTCAGTCTCATAGGTCCTACGCATTCTTCTGTAGCTGAAACCTGCGGAGCCAAAAGATGAGAACGTGTGAATCGCTGTCACAAACCCGAGCACGTAAAAACAAACACACAAAGCAAACAAGACGTGAACGCTTCTTACCATTTTACCATTGCTGTCCAGAAGCATTTTGGCATATTGCTTTTTTTCTTCCCTCCCCTTGCAAGACCTGTCTGTCCCCGCTGCACTTCAGAGTAAACAGTAAACAAAAATTGCAATATCCCCCTCCCCCCCCCTAAAACAACAAATGTCCCTGCATCTGAAGGTTTTCTGATACAGAAAGGTTTCGTGATCGTCTCTCTCCTACGCCAATGTGGCCGTGGATATTTAGATGCAGTATTAGCGGCTCAGAGCGGAGCTGTCCACCGCAAACCTGTTTAGAAGGAATTAGCAGCCAGCCACAGATTGAACTCACAGGTTTACTTGCATAATCCTCCTGCAGGAGCATCACACACCGCTCCCTATATACATGTGTTTTTTTTTTGCAGCCTGTCTGGGCAGCTTCAACAGGCTTCTTAACCACATGCGTCACTCTGGTGTGAATAAGCAACTCGGCTACATGTGTATCCCTTAAGCGTATGCCCACACACACACACACACACACACACATACACATGCTTACAACACACTTCAAGCACACAATGAATCAGCAGTGTGCCATTTGTCTCATAGTGGACACCACATTAGCTCTGTGTGTCACGCTTTGGAATTAACCATTCAGGTATCTAGTTATTTTCTGAGCAAAATCTGTTTTGGTGAGTCATTTTTTTTTTTTGATTGAAAGGTTTGTTAAAAATATGTGGTTTATCCCACATATGTGTTCATAAACCCACAAGGGAATGTCCAGGTATTAAGGACCGTCTCCAGCTGAAGAGAAATATCTATCTACGAAAACAAAGAGGGCAGATAAAGATAAAAGGAGGAGGGGGATTTTAGTTAATTCTACTTGAGGCGAGAGCTTGACAATAATGCATGCTACGCACAAACTCTACTCACCGTCATACAGAAGCTTTATGAGTAAAGCGGTGAGGTAGACACGAGCTGGTGAGTCAACCACCAGTCAGTGTTATTTGTCAGGGGTAATTAGACAAAAGGGTGAACATACTTAAACCCACATGTAGTCTCAACTAGCTACTACCAACCACTAACTAAACGTCATCAAGGGTCATCAAGTGCAACACTTGAAGAAATATCAGTAGAATAATTTTGGGTACCAGCCGCTAACATGCTAATAGAGCAATGTGATAATAATTTGTCTGACATATAAAATAGATATAGTGTTGACAGCTGCAACTAATGATTATTTTCATTATTGATTAATCATTTAATTAGTGAAATGTCATACTGAAAAATAGCATTCACAATTTCTCAGAAGCCACACTGATGTCTTTGCTTTTCCCCAAAGGAGCTGTAGTTTGTTGTATGCTATAAAAAAAAAAGAAAAGATCTTCGTTTAATTCGTTTTTAAATCATAAAGGCTTCTAATTTCTTCAGGAATATGAAAAGGAAACCTCAGGAACACGCTTCATTTTTTTTTCATAAAGATGGTTGGAAAAAAAAAAAAGCTGGATGGGAGATAGAGCCACAAAGTCCGCAGAGGGAGGTCGGGACAGTTGGATGGGTTCAACAAAATTGAGTTTGACACAGGAAATCATTCCCAAAGCATTTTACTTGAACCCGAACCAAGTTGTTTTTGCGCCTAAACCAAACTAAACCATAAGTGAGAAGTGTCAGATTAAAAAAAAAAGCTTTCATTTTTGTCAGCTTTTTGTTTTTCTGGAAGGCACAGTGTTTTGTTTAATTTGCGGCACTTGTTATTCGTTGATTACAGTTTGGGGAGCCACTATTAGGTTTCTCTGCAAAACGTAGAGCGTAGACTCCTGAACCAAACAGGCTGTATGGAGTTGAAAGAGGTAAAGGATACAGAACATCTATCTAAGGTCCTTTGTTGACAATAGCAGACTTGTAGGACAGTGTTGTCACTGCCATGTGGACCCTCACATCACAGTTGTTTGTCTCTAAATACAAAGAGATTCTTGGCGGTCTGAGCGGGAATCACAGAGAGGTCTAACAGAGCTGAACCAAACTGTGTTCAGCGTTGAAGGCAAAAAGACTGGCGAGATAAAAAAAAAAAAAAAGACTGAGGAGACTCAATCACTGTTGAGTGCTTCAGTGACAACGAGGAGCACGGACTCCAAAGATGTGGATTGAGGGTTGGCCTCATGAGAAAATGAGTAATTCTGTTTTACTTGAGGACGACACAGCCAGATGTGAACCAGAACAGGAAGGAAGGCAGTGGAAACGGACAGCTCAGTAATCACGACCGAGAGAACAATTTGGAGGGAGATCAGTCAGCGGTTGAGATTAGGAGATGATGGAGGAAGTGCTAGAGGAAGTTGTCATAAGACACCGACTCTTATTGAGAGTAGGTGACAAAGTCCACTTGGAAGATTTAGGATCGAGTACACGGACCGGAGCGTCTGGGGAGTTGAAAAAGAGCGAAGCAAGCAAGATGGATGTGGAGAAGAATGAGAAACGCAAAACGCTTGATTCATAAGGTTTGAGACGTCCAAGAGGGAGGTGACGAATGACAGAAAAGAGGACAGAAATGTTTCTCAGAGGTGAGAAAGTAGGAGAGTCTGTAGAAAGTTGGAGGACAGATAAGTGGAGGGAATGTAAAAGAACATAACCACAGTGAGAGTTTAAACTAGTGCAAAGACTTGTTTTTTTCCAATAAGTTGATATTTTCAGTATATTTACATTCAATTCATGATATATATATATAGATAATAGATAGATGGGTACTATGGGGTTAAACCTACTAGGACACTGCAGTGTTATAGCAGCCAAGTCACATAAACCACAGAACAAACAACACATTCGAAGGAACTCAAAGAGGTAAATAAGAAATAAAATGGACATAATAAACTAGATGTCGGTCAATTAGAAATTGAACTCAACTGAAACTATTGTACTATAGATAGTGTAATCTAATGTATTGGTATGTAGGTATAGCCCCTGGTCACACTACCTCACATGCTTTCCATTCATTGGCTGGGCAGGATTAGGGGGAGGGTGTTGGGTTTACGTGTCGCTGGGAGCATCAGGAGAACTGAAAACACCTGTGGATCGGAGGACGCCAAGAAACTACAGCGATGTGACTTTCCCTTTCGTTGTTTCAGTTGTTTGGTTTATCTCTCGGTTCTCATACACTGTTAAGGATGACATTTCAATAAAACTCGAACGCTGAGCCAGATTAGCGAGGCCGTGCAGCAGTTCGGGTTCGCCGCGGGTTTGGACGAAGCCGCAGCCCCAGTGTGCTTTGGAATCGTCGGGAGTCTGGTAAACCCGCATTCCTACTCCTCCATTTGGTCCAACCTAAATCCCACACACTGATTTCCACCAACATCTCACATTATAGGTCCAGTCTGGGTACGTAACATATGGCGAGACATCAATATTTGATTAGGCAGGCCTACTAATAAAAAAGTAAATTATAGCTACAATGATTAATTGATAAGTCGATCGCTAGAAAATTAATTGGCAACTGCTTTGATAAATGATTAATTGTTTAAAAGTTATTTCCAACTAGGAGAGTTTGCTGCTTTTTCTTGTCTTACATTATATTAAATTGAATTAAACAGCTTCAGGTTTCAGACTGTTGGTTAGAAAATCTGTTGATCAAAAAAAAAACACAAACAGATTAATCAATAATGAAAATAATCATTTGCTGCGGCCCAAATATCAGCTGTTATGTGCTTGAAGGTGGCATATCCTAATGATCCTCTCAATTAAAGGGATATTTCAGCAATTAAGCATTGCAATTCTCTAAAGTTGTGGGACTCACAAAAGATAAATTAAAAAAATAAAATTGAATCAGAAGAGGCTGAAATATCCCGTTTTAAGATAGAAAAACACTGGATCCTACATTTCCCATAATGCATCTTCTCATCAGACCCCCCCCCCGCCACATAAATACCTACATCTTTCAAACTCCACATCTCCAGTTTGCAACACTTCCTGTTAACTTGACAAAGCTCCTCCAGAGTCAGAGACGACATAATACGACTGTTTTCACAGGCTGAGTAGTCCTTCCCATGACTGCCTGCCTCTAATTAAACGTATAAAGCTACTGCTATTAGTAAAGTAGGGTATTTTATATTCCCATGTCCTGACACTTGTCACCCACAGCAGCAGAGACTCAACTTGCTGTATAACCAGCTGGGAAGCCAGTGCGGGATCATGTCTTTGTTGCTGCATTATAAATACATTTTTAATAAACTGGAAGGACCTGATTGTATAATGTGAACTAATTTTCCGCAGTACTTGTTTATTTATTATCTATGTTTACAATTGTAAGTGCTCAGTATCCTGTTTGCTTTTGTACTGGAAGAGTTCATTGACCTTTAACCTTAACCTTAAAAACCGATAGACTTGATGCTGTTTGCATGGGTGCTTTTTGTTTGTATGAATTTTGCCGGGTTAAGTTCTGAGGACCAAAACGTTGATATTAAAGTGAGTTGGAGCAATGGACAGTGTGTGGGATTCTTTGGTTTTTCGTTTCTAGAGAAAAAGAAGGAAAAAAAAAAACCCTCTCATAAAAAAACTGAAACTATATTCTCCACTTCAGAGGGCTCTTTTAGAAAGCATATGGTCCGACAGGCTCCTTTACATCGCTCTGAATGTAAACTATCTTCAACTAACTGATGCATTTCTTTCTGTGGAGCCGCGGAGTAGCTCATGGACTAACTTTGACATCTTCTGTTGTCTTTGTTTCTGTGAAGCACTTGGCTTGAAAGGTGCTGTATAAATAAACCCTTACTTATTGGGGCCCAGGTACATAATGTCATTGCACACACTGTATACACATTGTGATGATACAGATTAAACACTGCTTTCATTGCGCTTTTCGCGAAACCGTTTACTCTTCGGGATGCAATCAGCGTAGCAAAGTTATGGCATGTTTAAAATGTATTCTTTTGAAGGTGTTTTCACTGTTTACAGTGATGGTAGATTATAAAGATGACAAGTTAGTTTACATTATGGCGGGAGAACAGAAAAAGTTGTTTTCACTTAACTACGCGCCAATGTCTAATCATTGTGAGTAAGTGACGAAGAGGTGTGTGTTTCTGATCTAGACCTGATCTTTAAAACTCAGAATCAGAAATATACACTATGACGTTATCGTGGCCTTCAGAGCGTGGATAAATCTACCCCATATCCTATGCATTATGTCATTTTCATTGTATATGAACCAGCTCATTGTAAATGCCAAGCTTTCATTGTATGACATCCCTCATCATTGTTAACAGCGGGCCTTGGTGTTTACGTGAATCATAGTCCTTGCAACAAGGCCTCAGAACATCTTATCTGCCGAGCAGGTGGCCTTCTATCCAGCCTAGACGGACTTGAGGTCAACCTCCAGTCTGCGCACGGCTACGGTTATCATCCTCCTTATCATTTAGACTTCTTTCCACACTATGAGGTCAGTGATGAACTTACACTGATCGACTGATATTTTGACGTCGGTTAACTTTGCCATGTGAGCAGGTTTTTCTTCACCGCAACCTTCAAATTTGATGATTGCGCTGCCAATAATCGTGCACTGGAGAGGCTGTTATTGTACATAACAGCAGTTGTTCAAATCCCTCTTTTTGTACTGAGTTTTTAGCATTCATTGTTGAAAATAATTCCAAATTATAGTGCAAAGGAGCTCCTATTCTAACACTTTCTTCCCAACATTATGAGAAAATGTGCATTTATTGTAATCCAGCAACTGTGATCGACCCTCTCTGTCTGAAGTTGCTTCAAAGGAGAGCTAGACGAACACATCAGCTGATATTTCCGTAGACTATACATACACTCACTCATCATTCAGCCTCCTACTTGTCACAGCAGTTAGCAAGGCTGCTGTTGGATGTAGGAGCTCTGGTTGATGAAGTCAAATTTTACACCAAACATGCCAGTTTTGAACGAATCCTATCCCCAGAATACAGAAGTAAGAACCACAAAATTGAACCAGTTAAAGTCATGACATCAAGACTCCAACAGAATAATTGTAAAATCATTCAACATTTTTGAAAATGACTACAGTGAAGAATTCATTAAAAGACACTTAAACCAGTGTCTCCACCTGACCGTCACACTTTTTTATACTCAAGTTTAAAGACTTGGTTACACAACAAAGGTGTCACGTTTGAATAAAAATCCCATTCAATCCCGTTTTTGTAGTGATTCATCATTATTTAATGCACCCTTACTGGACCTTTGATGTGGGGGAAATTAATAAGTGGACATGTGAGACTTGTATTTGAGTATGTCTGCTGTAGACTGGAAAATGTCCCACTCAGGACATAATGCATGTTCGTCACAAATAACGAAACTTAAAGTGTACATATCAAGAAAGTTTGAGTTTGTTATGTGTTTATATAAACACTCAGATACAACATTCAAATCAGGTGGATTGAAGCATCTAATGTGAACAAAGTTGTGAATACAGACTGTGTTCAAGTCTACGAGTATCCAGCCTGATCCTGGTGAAAAATCTCCAGTGTCCATATTAATCTCAAAAAGGCTGTGAATGTGGCTTTATGGTCAGTGAAGTAAACACTTAGATTTTCATTTTCCAAATAAAATCCGCAATTTAAAATGTAAAAGTCAACATTTAACGCTCATTCATCAGTTAATCCGTGGCGCTGATCACTCTTCTGCATCATATTTCTCACTTCCAAAAAAGAGCACGGAAACATGACAGCGCAACATAAATTTAGACTACACTCCAGCGAGATAACATGCATTTAAACACACACCTACAGGAACTTCCGTGCATGTAAACAGTTATCCCAGTCCAACATTCAAACTATTTTCCACTTCACAGCCCGGGTGACATTCCTGCTCTCGCACACCTCCCTCTTATATCCAAAACCCAGACTGCATCCACACTGAGACGCCGCTGTTCTCAGGTCATTTTTTTTATACAGATCTTCATCCACACAAACTCCAAAACAACAGAAATGCGACTGAATCTCTTCTTTGTTGTCATTTTTCAGATGGTACAAACAGAAATATTCACCACAGCAAACACTGTCCCATTTAAAAAAACTCTACTGTGTCCTCTGCTGCTCTCTGAACTCCCAGATAAGTTGTCGTCATTTACATATTTTTCCTTTTTACGTTGTTGAACAAGCATAAAATAGTAATTTGATCACTTTTAACAACTTTTAACATTATCCCAGAGCTGCTGCAGCAGGGCCGTCGGCGTCAAATTACTCTATGATCGCAGCATCATCTGACAAAATTAACATAATAAACTTTAATACAGGTTAATGGTGACGTCACCTGTATCATGCAACTGGCTCTACTGACTTTTTAGTAGCTGGTTCAAGTTAGAGTCTCCAGTTAAAGCATAATAACCAGAGAGCCAGAGAACTTGTTTATGTTCACTTCTGTTTGCTTTGATGACTGTAACAGATGATTCTGAAGCTAGAAAGCAAATGAAATGAAAACTGATTTAAAAAAAAGTGCTCAAATAAATACGAAAATAACAATAACATCATTAAAAATGACAGCAATCATAACTTAGACAAAAAATTAATCCCTTTACTGTCAACAGGTTCACTATTAAAGACTTGTAGATTCTGAAAAAACGCTCCAGAAAACAAACAACAGAGCCGTGTAACGCTGCAGTCACACTGAAATTCTCCTCTCCATTCATGTCTATGTGGAACAAGGCGAAACACATTTGCTTCCTGTCACAGATTGACCCACCTCTTTGCACAGAGTTCAATTTCATTGAACTTTGACTTGTGAAATCACAAGAGAGGGGCGAGGGACTGACATCTCATTCAAGGAATATTGCTTGTTTATATCCTTGTTCTTATAACTGCACTGCAGAGTGATACTAGCAGCAGTGTAAGGACAGTGACAGAGGTTAACGACATGATGAAATGTTCGATAAGAATGTTGTACAATTCACAACTTTGTGGACTTTTGTTATTAGTACGCAAGCCGTGCTAGCTCCCATAGTTTATGTTTACAACCCTGCCCACGCTATTTCCTGTTCCCCCTGCTCTCGGCCACTTCATTAAGTTGAGGATGGGTCGAGCCCTCTTCGGGATTTTATTTAGGATTTTAAGGATGCTTGTAGTGGATCAGAAGCAGAGAGTCGTCTCCCTTACATTACAGCTAAAAAGCCCCCAGATATATACCAACGTTTTCCAAAAGCACAGATTCAGATGTATTCACTCTGGAGAGAGTTTTTGAAAATATACATTTTAAATTGTGAAAAACACTCGTTCAGTTTGGATGGAAACACACAGAAAAAAAAAGATTATTTCAATATTTCAACATGTTTCTACAGCACAGGTTCAAATAGCACAAAGGATAGTTACACTATGTGCCGCTCATACTGTATTTGATGTACATGTTACTCTACTAGTGATGAATTGTCTGTTACAGAGAGAATCATTTTGTAAATATATATAAAAAAAATGTCCACACACGTCTAAATGTTCTGGCTGAGATTTGACACATCATGCATGATTCAGGCTTTGTGTAAACAAAAGTGAAAAACCGGAAAGCTACACAAAACAAATCTTTACAGTTTATCTTAATATTATCTTGCTGAGCCTGCTTCAAGCTGAATCTGAACACGTCTTATACTACAACATACACATTTCTACTCTTCAGATGCTCGTCATTGTCCGTTCAGATGTGGGTGCTTCTAACTCATCATCTCCAACCAGCATAACTTATGTTTGCTGTCATCATGACACTGGTCTTTTCGCACTGTTATTTGTTGATGACATGCGACTTCATGTTTCCTTCTCTTGTATTTTGTCACTTCTCCTGCATATTTCCTATTTCATAATGTACTTGTACTTCTTTTTTCTTCCAAAAAAATAAGCAAATAAACAAATATTATTTTCTAGAAAGATAGCGTCATGGTAGAAGAGCTTTGTTAATTAGGCTTGGTTTGATCAGTTTGCTCTCTCTCTTCTCTGAACACACAGAACCTGTATTGTCAATGATCATTGAACTTTTGTACGTCCAAACGAGGGGGTTGCTACGACGACTGCAAAATTCATGCTCTGGTCTGTATATTGTTATAAGTCACTAACTGTGTAGGAGGCCCTGTAGGCATATCTGTACGGGCCACCAGCATCAGCTCCTTCACATGTGACTGTTCACACTCCTGCTGCACTGACCAGAGGGGTAAACAAATGACTTGTGTTTATAAAACATGCTCACACACACACACACACACACACACACACACACACCAACACACATGGGAGTGTGATCAACACCATGGCAGATTATCAAGATCCTGCAGGGAAAGGCAGATGATTTTAATAATAAATGGTATCATTGATCCTCGCTCTGTTCTCGGAGATAGAGAGGAACTGAGGGGGAGTGAAGGAACAGCTGACAAAACCCAACATGCTCTACGTACACACACACACACACACACACACACACTGTCTGTGGCACTCTGAACTCATGATACACATCTATAAAAGGTATTATATCACTAGACTTAAATATTATTATTATTATTTCCTGATTTTAATCTGGAAAAGAAAGAAAATGCTATCTCTCTCTTTCTCTTTCTATCTATACTCTACTTGCATGCACACACATATACACACCATACAGACACACATATAATATACATATGAGATTTTCAAGTATTAATATATAACATTTAAATTAAAAAAAAAGAAATAAATACATAAATAATCTAGAGAAAACAGTCTTGCGCTGTGTCTATATAACTTTTCCATGCCTCAGTGGTATCTACGCTAGCCCCATTTAATTTGATGATTAATATTGCATGATTCAAACGTCTAATAGACTGTAAGACCATTGATTCATCAATAGAGAATGAAGGAGCTGCCATCTTAATGCCAGTAATTTCTCTGCGGCCGTACAGTCCTCGAGCTGGAGACGTTTCTGATCCCACATCATATGCAAATAAGTTCCTATCGAATTTGACATATAGAAGCTACAGTTTTTTTTTCTTTCTATATGATGTGTGTTCACTGGAGTCCAATGAAACCTATGGATACATTTGAAAAACGTATCAGTTGATCAGTCAAGCGACGGGATGAAAAGATAAGAGTCCCCTAGACTCTACTCCAATTTATCGTCTTCCCAGACACTGAGAGGTCTGTGCTCCAGGCTTGTGTAATCCCTGGAGGTGTGAGTGTTCTACTCTGTAAAATTTTATAACATGATGTTTTTGGAAGTTTAAGTAATGTCTCAATCTGGTCATAAAGTGGATGATCTAGGGCTCGGGAATCCCCAGAAATTCCTACAGACGACAGAGAGGATCTAAGCTGTAAGTACATAAAGAGAGAATTACTTGGGAGGTTATATGCATTCTGCGGGTCTTGAAATGATCATAAACCTCTACCATCTATGATATCACCGAGGCAGCAAATGGTTGATTTTCCCCACAGGGATAGGGAAAAAGGATGTCATCTGTTCTTAATAGACGGTTATGAAAAATTGGGGTTTGTCTGTGCCATTTTGTTGTCCATTTATTCAGGTTTTCAAAATGTCGCCAAACAGAAATGATTCGGGCTATTAATGGACCGAATTTCTGTTTGGACCGCTTAACAGATAGATCTGTATATGCTATCTCCTTGAGAGGACCTGGCGTTATAAAACGCTGGTTTCCATGTCTAACCGTGGGGTCAAAGAAGAATTAAACCAGTTTATTATAGAACAAATCTGGAAGGTTTGAAAGTATAGTTTAAAATTTGGAATTGAAAGGCCTTTTCTCTGCAGACGGACTAATTTAATCTCGACTTCTCCCAGATGAACCTCTTGCTAAAGCAGCACTGATCATGGATAAGAGAGGTGATCCTAAATCATGCCAAAAAGTCAGATATATTTCTGGCTGTATCCTTCTAGCTGGACTTAAGTATTATTAAGCTACTACAACATGTTGTATGACCACTGCTGATGATGAAAAGCATCCTGTTTGGATGACTAAATATTTTCATTCAATCTAATGACTCATATTGCACCAATTTTATTCCATATTAGGACCAAACAAGACAAGAACACGCCAAAAAAATCATAAAAAGTGAGAATTTAAGAGCATGGGGCTTAAACCTCTGAAGAAATTACACAATATTTAAAAAAAAACAGATCCACAAATGTCAAATAAAGCCAGTTTTATTATAACTAAAGATGTAAAAGTAACTATTAATAAAACAAACAAAAAAAATCAAATGTTTGTTGTTTCAATCTTCCAAGTATGTCTTTTGTATTTTGTAATATTGTTCAAATCTCATTCATGTCTAAATGGGTTAATCTGTTCTGAGGGTCTGATGACATGATCATCTGCTACATTACTCCCTAACAAAACACAGCTATATCCTCTAGGGTTCAATCATAAATATGAAGAAGTATCTGTTCACATGCTTCCTCATGAGAGGGATCCATCAACAAGTAAAAAAACACAAATACTATGATGAGACGTGTACATAACTCCATACGTTTCTGATCTTCATGATGAAGTTCTGACTACGTGTCATGACTGTTTTCACTTTGATGCTTTCAAAAGTCACGTTTCATGTATTTATTTAATAACTAATCACTTAAATTTGGTATGTTAAGTGAAAAACATCCCCTGTGTTAAATGTATTAATATCTAACTTGTTTTTTTTTTAGTGCTAAAGTTCATTCTTGATCTCGCAGACAGTAGTTTGACCAAAAAAACTGTTTTAAAATTGTGTCTTAAAACAACAGTCAGGTGCCCATATGAACAGTGAAAGAGGTTTTCCTCGCTGTAATCATTCCTCCTGTTCATACTGACTGTTAAAAGATCTCCTTCAAATGAGCTTTCAATGGAAGTGATGGAGGCCAAGATCCACAGTGTGTCCACACAGTCGTTTTCTGCAAAAATACAAGTTGATGTGAGGCTAATACGAGGCTTCAATTGTCTGACTTAGTCATATCAAGTGGATTTCTGCCACATTTACTCTTTTTAGCATCAAATTCCCTCTTTGTGTTTCCTCAGACAGCGTTTCCCTGCTGAGCTGCGGTGGAAGTATAGTAACAAAAAGAAGGACTTTGGCACTAGAAAGACTGCAATGTTGAAAGATAATTTGGACGCTGACGCTCCGCATTGACTTCAGATAAACTTTTGAATGCATCTGAACACAGAAGGAGGACTGTGGATTTTGTCTCCCATCGGCCCGTCAACACGTTGTAAGTCATTACGAAGTGATCTTTAAACGGTCGGTATGAGAAGAAGAAATGATTATGGCAAGAAAAACAAGTTTCAACATTCATTTGGGCACCTGACTGTTGTTTTAAGACAGACTTGAAATATTGTGAATCCATCCTTTAACTCACAGTCAACTTTTTTAATTTTTTAATTTAGCTTTTTCCACACTTTTCTTTGTCATGGAGTTGCTGATTTGTTATCACAAATGCCATCCGCTAAGGAAGGACCTTGAGAAGTGGTTGAAAGCTTATCAAACAACTTGATTTTTTTGTTTTGTAGCTTATTAATTTAGTTAATAAGTCAATAGCTGATTACATCTACCATGCTGGATCGGACTATGTCTCCCAGTTTGTCGATTTTGAACTTCAAAGCAAATCTTCAGGACGCTATGAAAAGGCAAAAATAATTGTTCTTTACTGGTATAACTTCAGAGCAATGTCATAACCTGTCCGGTGCGGTTAACTCAATTTAAGGGATGGACACAAATTGTGAAACCAAAAGCCACTTTGATGCACGCTTTCTGTGCTTTGTTCCTCTCTAAACATCTTGGATGTGCACATTTTTTGCTCATTTGACATTGCACTCTGCCTTTTGGGAACCTTAGCCTGGAGGCTGCAGGGCTGCGCTTAAGAATAACAAACAACAGTCTGTAAACTTAGCTTTTGTTACAACTTACATTTAGACTTCACTGCACCCACGAGAGAGCTGACAGTGACTGAAAATGCAAAGTAGGGATCTCTGGCGCAACTTCACCTGTACATCCAAGGTGCATGGAGAAGGGAAATAGTCGCCATGCAACACTTGTAGTATAAAAGGACAAGTTTATTGTTAAAGTTGTTCTTTATACTACAAGTTCTGAGAAATAAAACCCTGCCAGACAGCCAGGTCCATGCTAATCTGAATCATATTTATTAATACATAACTGCCTCTGCTAGTCTTCCTGTCATACATGGAGGAGAAATATGCAACAGTGTGAGTAGCCCAGTAATAGTGAATCATATCTGATGTTTTACTAACACCACCACTGTCATCACATGTAGGCTAATACATTCAGTTATTATCACTATTGAGCACTAATTGCAGGCTGCAGTGAATACGAGGAGACTGAATGAACTACAGTCATTACAGAATTGTAATTTGACAGGCTCGGGCCTCCGCTGGTAACAAACAAACAAACAAAACAAACAACAACAAAAAAAAAAAACAGGCCTCCTCACGTGCGATTTTCACTCACGACCCCTGCGATGATGCTGTGACTGTGCCAGTGCACCGCGTTTGATTTATTTTATTTATTATTATTTTTTTATATATTCCAACGCGCCCCCCACCACTAAACCGTACCTTGACGCTGGTGTGGCTTGTCTGCGTCTCGGCCTCGATGCGGATGTGTCCCCCGCTGTTCTCCTTGCGATCCCGGTACGAGTTGTTGCGCGAGTGCCGGCTCTGGTAGGTGATGACGGAAGGGATGGTCTCGGCCGCATCGGTCTTGATGAAGAGCCCGTGTAGCGTCGCCGCGGTGCCCTGAGAGATGGTGGTGGTCTGGTGGGGGGAGTTGGATTCGTCTGAGTCTCGGCAGTAGATCACCCCGCTCTGAGAGACGTGGATACTGGGAGCGCAGCCCATGCCTCAGCGACGCGCCTCCGGAGTCAGATCCCAGATAATAAACACCGACACTTTGGTACCACCTTCCTGTCTTCCACAGCTGCCTGCACACCAGGCTGCTGTTTTCTCCGGGCATCGGCTGCGGGCTCAAGTCGCTCTCTCCTCCACACACCTCCGGTTGAGCACATTAAGGGAGGGAAACGTGAGGTGTGGATGATTCTTTAATTCATGCGTCCCGTTGAATCCGGTTCCTCCTCTGCCGCCGCCGCCGCTATTGTAGGATCTTAGATTTCGATGTCATATTTAGGACAAACGTGTTCCAGGCTATAATCTAAACCCTGCTGATGGCCTGCACCGCCCGCTAGCGCATCAATGAAATGACCCGGACTAATGACTAAAATTAATAAATGGACTGGATCACCTGGCTGCTCTTATTCACTTCTTGCTTCATATCCGGCTTTGTATCTCATCCTCGCTCATCCTCTGTGACATGCTCGTATTTTAGGCCTGTTGGGAGTAACTGGCTTTATGAAATCTCCTCTGTGTCTCTACTTTAGTTATTCTGCTTGCTGATCATTGGCCACGGTCCATCTCTCTCTCTCTCTCTCTCTCTCTCTCCCCTTTCCCTATCCCTCCCTCCCTCCCCCCTTCTCTCTCTGTCACACTAACATTATATCACTTCTCTCCATCATGACCCTCCAATCTCCCCAGAGGCCGTGCTCTGACTCCAGGGGTCATTTAAAGCCTCACTATGCTGAATTATGATTATATATATATAAAAAAAGGATAAATGGTAGAAAAACACATACTGTCTTCTCTTTCAACTTTATTTAGATTTCCTGAGCACATTGTGTAAAAATAGTCAGTAATGATCTCATTTGTTCTGCCAAAATTGTGAACTGTGTGCTCAGGGTGACCTACTGACATCTGACCTCTGACAATTTTATTGGGTTATAAAAGGGAAGTAAGCACCAAGATTGTGACATAGTAAAGAGGACAAGGGTCACAACTGATGATTATTTTCGTCATGGATTGACCTTCTTATTGTTTTTCTATTAATCAATTAACTGTTGAAAAATGTATTTGCCCAAACAATCCTAAACCCAAGATACTCCGTGTACTACATGATGCTTCAAAATCACTTAAATGACGAATCAATTATCAAAATAGTCCATTAATAGTTCATGAAACAATTAAGACAACTAGACAATCAATTAACTGACCAGTTGTTTAAGCTTTAGATTAATTTGATCACATACTTGTAATGCTGAGTTTATGAATTGGAGCAAATATTTTGGATTAAATGTTGCTTTAACTGTGACCTCAGTGAAGTCAAAAGACACAGGAATACAGTAAATGCACAGTAGTGCTTGTTTCCCTGTTAAGAGTAGAGCATTTCACTGCAGTAGTTTTGTTTTTTTTACGAATTGGAGCAAATATTTTGTATTAAATGCTGCTTTAACTGTGACCTCAGTGAAGTCAAAAGACACAGGAATAAAGTAAATGCACAGTAGTGCTTGTTTCCCTGTTAACAGTAGAGCATTTCCAGCCACAGCAGACATCCCCCCCGGGACATCCTGAACTCTGTTTAACTGCTGCCTTCAAACACCTACTGTATGTGCAATAAATACATTTTTTAAAAAAAAATTTTGTGCAATATATCCCTCACAGTATTCTAAGTATTTATTTTAGTGTTCTCATTGTGCTGCTACAACTATACCCGACTGGTCTTTGTGTTGTTTGGCCTCTTTGTCACTGTTTAGCTGTTGATTTATCATTGTCTGGTTATCTGTTATATTTGTTTGTCTCTTTATGAATATGTATATATATATTCACATTGGTTAGCTTACGTTATTATATCTGTATTTCTATGACCTGCTTGTTGTCAGTGCCAGGTAAAGCACTTTTGTTCTGCTGTGAACCTCTTGAGTGTGTGGTTTGAAACTGACAATAACCTTGAACCTTTATCTGTTTTTAGTGAAAATCTCTTTTAAACCCACTCTACACTACCGGCTCAGAACCACACAGACAGAGTTACTGACAATCTGGTGAACACAGTGGAGCGTTTAGAAGCTTAAGAGCCAGATATGTCCCTCGGGACTTGGTGGAGAACAAAAGCAGAGCTAAAAAGAGAGGGAACATTTAGCTTATATTCATCCGGTGACCACAAACACGACCCCACATGAATGATAATGTTGCTCCTTAACTGCTGGATGTGTTAATAAGCAAATGTTTGCTAACATGTCTACAATAAAAAAAAACGACTATGTCAGTGCTGTGTTTAAAGAGTATTTCTGCTGCCTCCTAGTGGCCAATAAACCAGTTAATGCAGGTTAAGTAATGTCTTACTTGATGTCGAATTAGCCTTCAAACATACAGTTATACATTTTTGTAAATTGTTAACAAAGTTCATGGGTTTTTCTCTTTCTCTAATATCCCCCCGACCCGTAGTTGTAAATATTAGTAAGTTGTTAATAAGTGGAAGATACACCGGCCAATCCAAATGTTTACTACATTGGTGCATTACTATCTATAAAATCTTAATATATGTCTCTAATAAGCCATTAATAAAGTCATTTTATAACATATTAAGCTTTGAAAGATCCGTTATAAAGTTAAAATATCTCCTCCACATCACAGGAAACACTGGATCAATCCTGTGAAATTTACCTCTCACCAAACTCAGTTCATCTGTCAGGAAACAGAAGTATGTCTTAAAACTTAAAAAGATTTTTTTTTCTCTATATAATATAATGTTTTCTGCCTTGAATGGAGTTCAGAGAAGCACTTTAACACTGCATGTAGGAGCAGGCCTGGCTTGGTTGGGATTTTAGCAAAGCATATAATTTCAGTGAGTGACACTGAACAGACTGTCAGCATCACTTCATCCACAGTTTAGCCACATGAGCCACATAACCATACAAAGAGTCAGATTTGATTTATTGACTCTCTGTGGATCCCTTGGGACAGATACCCTAGAAATAAGAGATGGAAAAGTAGTCTGAGCACTGTCTATAACTCATATGTACAAAAGGAAAGATAAAAAAAAAAAGCCAGATGATAGGAGTTGCACTGTTGCATTAAGGTAAAGAAGGTGAACCATAATCTCAGTTGTCTCTCTGATTCATTTGTATATGAGAACACTGTGCACTATAGATCTTATTTAGCATACTCAGCACAATATCTCCTGTTGAGACAGCAGGCCGCCCCCTGGTGGTAGGCCCTGCACATTTATTAACTGGTGTCCAAACTGTAAATTACCAGCTCTCTATCAAACCAGCACAGTCAGGTGAACATAAACTGTACATGCCTCAAAACATCCTCATACACGTCAGAGATTACTATCACAACTGTGTAATTGTCTATTTCTTCTATTTCTTTTCAAACATTTTAAACTATAGCACCCATTTTCTTGTATGTGTGTATATCCTTGCAGACCACAAATACAAATTTCAGCAAGTTGACAAACGCTGTCAACAACTAGGCTATAATCACCATATTAGCATATCACCATAATCACCATATCATCTAACTGTTTTGACGCTGTTTAAGCACAAACATTCACATAATTAAGAACACATGTTTATTTTAGTCATAGAAATCAACTCTAGATATGTTTTTCTTCTATTCTATTCTTTTTTAAAAAAAAACTTTTCTTTGGTAATATTTTTCTTTTTAAAAAGCAAAGCGTAAAGCAAATCTATTTTCATCAATAAGGACCATTTAGCAGGAGCTGCCGGACAAAATAAGACTATGTTTAATGCTGGAGGACAACAGTTGGACTCTAAAATATAATTTTTCATGTCATCATCCCACTCTCTCTCTCGTCCACATGCTCTACTCCAAACCTCCATTACGCGCGTTATTTTTATTCCAGTGTTGTAATTTATTTTTGGCTCATTGAGGATTAAAAGATGACAGACAGTTGAGTTAACATGAATGAACCTATATGAACAATAACATGCATTAAAGTTCAACTTTTCCTCCCTCTAGTTATTCCAGTGGAAGCTCCTACCTTTCGTGGTCCATTGGGAACAGCACTCTCCTCAGTTGACAGTCCACTCATGTTTTAAAGCCACGATGTTTTGTCCTTTATTGTGAGATTAAAATAATGGGGAGCACAAGTTTGAACAGTGTACACGGTACATACATACGCAATATTGTATCTGTTGACCGCGTAAATAGCTGCCGAGGTACTTGGAGTCCGAGCGGTAGATAGTTAGATGTCGGCCTCTGAACTTCATAACCTGCCTTCAGCCTCGGTGTCCGTGCGGCCCTAGTGTCCTGGTGCAGCGGTGCATCAAGAATTCAAATAGTTTAACGTGAGTAGCCTCAAAATATCAGCAACTCGATGCAAAAATGCTTAAATAGAAGTCAAACTCAAACTGCATTCAGACTCTTATATAAGCAGTGGTCGAAGTATCTACTCAAGTGTTGTAGGAATACTTCCACTTTCCACTTTATAACACTTCATCCTTCTATTTCACTACATTTCAGGGGCAAATATTGTACTTTTTTTTACTCCACTGCATTCATCTGAGAGCTACTATTTTGCAGATTAAGATTTTTCTCATAAAAACACGATTAAATTCAGCCCTAAAAATAGCTCCATGTCGTCCAGCTGTGACATTTAAATGCTGCTAATGTATTAATAGATCAGGGGCCACTGTGCCTAAGGAGTACTTTTAGTTTTAAAACTTTAAGTACATTTTACTGATAATATTTATGCACATTTACTCAAGTAACACTTTGAATGCTTTGACTTTAATTATTATACTCCATGTACTAGGGGTACAATAGTATATTTTGCATGTGTCTGTACATATGAAGATTACTGGGTATTATGTGTATCTTGTATTTTTTCTATATTCAGCTGTATGCAACACTTGAGCCCAAGACAAATTTCTTTTGGGGACAATAAAGTATATCTTATCTTATCTTATCTTATCTTATCTTATCTTATCTTATCTTATCTTATCTTATCATACTTTATCTTATCTGTAATTGAGTATAGTAGAAACTTAAATATAATATATATATATATTATGTATTATTACTTATATATTGTATCGACATGTCACTGAAACTTGTTTTAATTATTTTATATATCTCTATAGTTTATATCTATGTATCTTTCAAGATTATATAGACTGGAAAGAGGGTATTTTGATCTGGAAAAAAACATATTGGTTTATTAGGAACTTAGAAATGGTCATTTTTTAAATATATTTTGACAATTTAACACAGTATAGACATGTGTTATTCATAAATCTATCAAAATAACCTGTAAAACAACATGGGCATCAACTAACAATTATTTTCATTTTCAATTAATCTCACTCTAAAAAATCTAATCCTGAACCTAAACCTGTCAGTTATTTAAAATATGAATTGATTAATTGTTAGGAGACAATGCATTTTGAGTTCATTGCTCATCCTCAACCAGCATGTTACCTGAGAAAGAGTAATGTGAGCAAGACGCTGAATGCTATCTGGAAACAAGAGTTTTGTGTTTTGACTAAGAAGTGAGGCCACGATCAGAGACACGGATGTTGTGATGAAGTGATTAGGTAGCTAACCTCGACACAAATAAATCCTGTTGGGTTTGAGTGAACATAGTGAGGTGGACCACTTTTTAACATGCATTACCTGATATTTCTGGCCACATGGGGGTGGCAGAAACGACCATGTTGATAGTGATATGTTGAACTTTGTTAGCAAACAGTTGCTTAGATCCACATCCAGCTGATATGGGGCAACATTATTAATCTGTTTTAGCTCAGTTTTTGGGGAAATATCTGACTCTTTGGCGGCTAAATGCTCCACTATATTCACAAGCTAGTCAACTAACAACAGCTAACTCTGTTTGTTTGCTGTTTTGTGCTGGTCAGGTAGCACACAGATGGTTTATCATGGATTTTTTGACAAAAACTTACCTTAAAGTGCAATTCCACTGATATCCGCTAGATGCTCCAACTGACTCTCATTCAAAAAGCGCCAACTTCTCTTTAGAAATAGTAAGTCAATAATTTTTTCCAACAAGTCATTATGGTCTCAATCGCTAAATTAAGGCCCTCTAATAAGTGTGCTGGTGGTCATTTTGGAAATTATTGCTCCATTGATAAGATTAGAAGACTTACAGTAGCTTTGATGTCTGCTGTGTGGCAGTTGATTGACAGCTTTGATTGACAGTTGACTCACCTGCTGCTCTCCCTGGCTCCGGGACTCACACTGAGTCAGACTATTGTTGCAATATTTCAGTAATCTTAATGATACTTGATTGTGATAGCCGCACTATTAGCACAATTTAGCTAAAGTAGCGGTCGTCAGTATTAGCTTCAGTCCGAGATAGCATAACATGTTTCCAGACACCCTGCACTCCAATCGGAAAAGATGGCGCTGACAATAAGCAGCAACTCTGGGCTTCAAATCAGTTCCAATGCGATCAACCCGTCTTTATACAGTCTGTGGTTGTGGCTAAAAACAATGAGCTGAAAGATGCTGAAATGCTCCATAGAGTTAAGGGAAACTGCAGAGTTGGTGGTAATTCTCTGCAGGTTTGTCACTACAAGCGACCCCTTTCATGTACAAGCTATGTGATCCATTTATAAAAATTAATTTAAGAAATTGATTAAAGCAGCTTGCATTGAAGTTTGCATGTGAAGCCTGAAGGGAGACAACAAATACATGTAATGATATTTCTCTGGAAGGCAAATTATTTACATTCAATTCAACTATTCTTTGAGTTTGAGGGCACAGATGTTTGTATAAATGACATTATTGCCTTACTGTAGAGTAAAATGGGTGGTTTTGCACTTCATGGACAAAATTCATGGTCTGTGTGTACCAGCAGAGAACAGTAACCACCATCATCTGATGGGGCACTGAGTGCATCGATTAGTCTCAAGGCGCAGAGACAGTGCCTTGTTGAGGCTAACCAATAGTGAAGTCTGTTCGTGGAATATGCACATATTCATAGAACTGGGAATGAGAGTATGAGGATGACGCGTGAGGGGTTGGGTTGCTATAAATATCTCTATACCTGAGCAGCTGCTTCAAAGCTTTTCATGGGAGATCTGAAAAGCTATTTCACCGCACAGGCAAGAAGCGTTACTTTTAATTCTGGACCATGACAGAGACGTCAGTGACGATGTTTCACAGCCAAATGATAAAACCTCTGGCTGTGATATTTCCAGATTATGAACCATTTTTACATTTTCCTGGGAGGAGGTTTCAAAGAAATGTGGATGTTAGCTGAATCAGTCATTCACAAGAGATGAGGTGATTGTCATGTTTTATGGTCTCTGTCAACACAGCAAAACCAGGGCGAGCTGTCAGCTGCCTGTGTAATTGAATTGGTTGGTTCTTAATCCTTCAATATGCCCCAGATATATAATCAGCATTCAGTGTTCTTCCCTCAGGCTGTAGATTCAAAGATAAAGAGGACTGAAATATACTCATGATTTGATGCATTAAACATGCAACTTTTCACTTTTTAGCCTCGCTAGCGGCAGTGTCGGTCAGTGAGTCCACCACTTTGGTCCAGACTGAAATATCCCAACAATTATTGGATGGATTGCAATGAAATTTTGTGCCGACATTCATGATCTCCAGAGGATGAGTCCTACTGACTTTTCCCTTGTGGTTTTGAGTGAGATATTCCAACAATTCTTGGATGGATTGCCATGAAATTTGGTACAGATATCCATGTCCACCTCAGGATGAAATCTAATCTGTAGTGGCAACATCAGGGCGAAATTTCAATTTATTGGTTTATAACTAAATATCTTCAAAACTCATGACATTCCCAGCAAGCTTAGCTGTACTTTGTGTTTAGTGCTAATGAGCAATTGTCGGCATGCTATCCTTTAAGCTGGTGAACATTATATCTGCTGTAAAAGCAGTTTTGTACCAAAATAGACAAAACAGACTCATGAAGAATGGCTGAAGACTACTTGTCTTATTTTTAACATTTTCAAATATCGCTAAATATTATACAGACTCAGTTTTGTTTTACTGAGTCCATACTGTGCTTATTTTATACTGAGTTGTGCTGGTTTCCTATTTATATTTTCACTGTATATTAAAACAATTTGAAGCCAAAGTGAAATTTGCATTTCTAATTGAGTAGACAACATATATGTCGGTCCATTAGTTAATTAATTTATTTTTATTTGCTCAAATAAATTATACAACAGCATGCAATCCAAACAAATCAAACAAAAACAAAGAAAAAAAACTAATAAATGCAACATGATTTAGAAAAAATACAAATAAACTTAATTATAAGAACCACAAAATGAAGAAAGGAGTTCACCAATCTGCAGACAATAATCCTATAAAAACAAAAAATCTATATGAAAAAGGTTTATTGATAATGTGTACCTTGGCAAGTGTGGTGTGCTTTTATTTTGAAAGTTTGATAGCCTGTCTTGCTCACACCTGTGTCATCAAAATCATGTTTCAGGGGTATCCAATATGATTTGTGGGTCTTGATGAGACGAATAATTGAGTTTTGGTTTGATTTCTCTACGACATTCCTACGGGCCATGGTGGCCATTTTTGTGACATAGGTGGTGCTAATGAGCACATTTTGGTACTTTAGGGGTTCATTTTTACATTTTATCTAATTTTTCAACAGACCTGATGTGTGTGCCAAATTTGGTGAGTTTTTGAGTATGTTTTGGGGGTCAAATTTAGGGTTTAAGTGGCGTAATAATAAAGAAAGAAAGAAAGAAACAAACATAAAACACAAAACTTTAAATTAATTGAAAAATACCCACTCATTTAGTCTAACACAGACTCACAGGATTCAGCTGAACTTTGTAATGTGTTTTTTACACAGGATGAGGACTTTGTGTCTCATCTCTTACAGTGGAATAACTTTAGGAAGGCATCTCATCATGGCCGGCATGGACAGGAGAAATGATTCAGTCATGAACCATCTCCAGAATGTGTGATTCATTCTGTGAGCATCTGTTCATTCAGAGAGACGATGAACTGTCAGATTGTGTAAGACAGGACCAAAAAAATGCATCAAAACATGTATTTATGTATTTCGTTGAGTTTGACACTTCAGTTTTTGACCTCAGAAACAGCAGCTGACTAAACTATCACTCCAGGTCCACTTACTTGCTTGTTCCAGAGCTCTTGACTATATCGCATGGACTTCAAGTTTGCTCAGTTATCAATCAGTTATCAATGTTTCCCTGATTCTGAGCACTTACGGTACTTTTCGTCCATAAATTGAGCTTGACAATTTCTTGGAAACAGCAGTTGACAAAACAATCTCAACTCAGGGTCCATTTACTTTGGTAATTTTGTCCGTTTATTTGTACTGTAAATTCCCAGCAAGTTACTATTCACAGTTGACGGGCATGTCTGAATGAGAGCTATGAAAGAACTGCTTTGTTTTCCATGTGATGAACAATTCTGACATTATTCTGACATATTATATATTTTCCTTAAATTCAGTTTCACAGTTTTTATCCTGGAATGCTATGCCATGACAGTATGCATAATTGCTGTGCAGAGAGGGCCCTCCTGCATAACCCCCTCCTTCCCATATGCATATATATTTAACACAGATAACACAGATCTTCCCTGTAATGGTGCATGTACAGTGAGCTTTTGGCAGGTGTTATTATTTGTGCTTGTATTTCATTTGTTTTATTTGTATAAAAAGAGGGATTCAAATAATGCTCAATTTGAAAAGTCATTTTTTTGCAGGTTCCTCAGCTGGCCAGCAGAGGGCATGAGAGGTACAGTAGGGAACATATGACATGCTCTGAACAGCCTGAGCTTCAGGCTGTTTTTTTTAACAACCTGTCATTTTTTTTCTTTCTACATTGTTATCAGAGACTGTTAAGAGTTGTGTGAAAAAGAGGGCACACCTAAGTGTGGAAGTAAGTAAGAAAACATGATGAGAACCTTTTTTTCCCCAGGCATCAAAGGCATCAAACTCAGATCACAACAAAGGGAAGCATCTTGTGATAATGAGATGAAAAACAAAAGAATATTAATATGGCATCCTCTGGTCCTCCTTTGATTCAGTCTTTGATTCATAATGGTTAGTCATGAAACAACCAGTTTAATTTTCCTATGATATAAACTGTAAATTGGAAACAAACAGCTGGGTGGTGCAATGACCAAATAAAGAGGGAACATTGCTATCTTTTTTGAGTTATAGGCAATATCCTCTTCTAATGAAGAAACAAATCAAATGCACAGTATGTCATTTTACAAAGGTAAAAACATTTCTTGGAGGAGACATCAAAACTAAAGATGCTGAAGGTGCTCTCATCCTGTTTACCAGGAAGCTGGATTTCAGTCTCTTCTGCTCAACTTGCAAGAATGTGTAGCTTACCCTGTTATGACATAAGCAGGCCTTTGTTTCCCTAAATCTGAATTATGCATGGCTGAACTGAATCCGTCTTACACACACACACACACACACACACACACACACACACACACACACACACGCACACGGCACAGACTGCTTATGTTACACTTTGATGCATGAAGGAGGCTTTCACACTTGTTTGAGTGTGCATGTGTTTGTCCATATATGCATGTATGAACACATACATGAGGTCTGAGGTCATGAGGCTGTCAACAGACCTTCCTGTTGTGAATGAGAATAAAAGCTGTCATCATTTTCCTTAGAAAATATTCAGGACATCATGGGAAGGGGATGAAATTATTTAAAAAAAAAAACAAAGCATTGATGTGTTGGTGAATGACACTTTGAAGACAGTATAATAATATTTCCTCTGCTAGTAATGAGAAAATAAGAGAGAATATATGAATGTTTTTGATTTTTCAGAGAAACGAGATGTGTCACTGATGTTGCAGATGAGGGTAGTGTGAAGCTATTACAATTTCAGGACATTTGAGGACCCCTTATTTATAATAATTTGTGCTCACTCATTTGCAAGATTGTACTTTTCATTTTCAGCAGGTTTGTTTTTCTCTCACAAACATACTTTCTCTGTTTATAACAATGAAAGAACATTTTTTTCAGACATCTGTATTGCAATATTTATCAGTTTTTACTTGAATGATTCATAGGGTTTACAGTATTGTAATAATATTATAATAGTACATTTGAATTGTCAGTAAAATTGATGGTACACATCCATATGTTTTAACCAAGAATATAGATTATTCTCACTCTCCTGCCCTCTGAGACCCAACGACCTTTCGATGGACTTTGGTCATAATTTGTTTTTGTACACTTTTGTAAGATCTAATGAGCCTTTAATCACATCGACTACTGTCAAAGATGGATTACCAATGTGTGCAACTGCCCCAAGGGCATGGTAAGTTTATTTATATAGCACATTTCATACACAGAGAAACTCAGAGTGCTTTACATAATGCAACATAATATAAGAACTGGGATAAGAACATTACAAATAAAAAAGACTGAAAGAGGTAAGTAAAATTAATATATCAGTAAAATACATAAAATTACATAAAAAGTAAATGAACATTAAAAAGGGCAGCATAAAAGCTAAAAATAATGAAGTGCAGCAGGTCTGAATCAAAACAACTAACCTGCTTATTATTCTGAGGGAGAGGCTGTCGGAGTGAACACAGACTGTAAATCTCTCTCTTTGGTGCCAAAAATGATGATTTTAATTTTATTCGCATTTAATTGAAAGAAGTTTTGGCACATCCAATTATTGATTTGCTCAATTCACTGTTTTAGGGGACCTACTCACTAGGTGATAAGGCTATGCAGATTTGAGTGACTTTGACTTTTTGCATAATTTTGGATAAGGGGAGCATAGAGATTAAATAATATAGGTCCTAGAATGGATCCCTGTGGGACACCACATGTTTTTCTAACTCTCTCTGATGTAAATTTACCAACTGACACAAAATAATCCCTATCTTGTTGGAGATCGGACCTGAACCTAGATGTAAATGTAACAGGTTCATTGTGTAGCAGTTAGTGTGTGGTTATTTGGTAACAATTTCTTTCAATCACAACATTTTAGTGATGTGTTTTTAAAAAGTTTCATAAGATTTTATTGTCCTGGTTTTGCTTGTTTTTCTGCACTCATGTGAAACAAGATATTAGAAATGGAACCTATAGTTTGAGATGAGAGTCTGATTTCTTTCACATCCTGAACAAAGAACCTGTAACTTCTCATCCTCTGACACAGCTGGATGCCACAGCAAAGACTGTTATTTCAGGCCTCTGCACGTCATCAGAGATGAAAGGAGATGGTGCTGCAGCTCAAATGCAAACTCACCGTGATGCGATCAAACCTGGACCCTTCTTGCTCCCTTCTTACCACTGCCAACCTTTATATTAGTCTGAGCGTTGAACTGTGTCGACATGAGAACATCAGAGAGGTGTGACAGTTCATCATGTGATAAGAAGTGCAATTTTCTTATTACTGAAGGTATGGAAACATCTGAAGAACTGAAATTTTGAAGAAGTTTTCATTAACATGCCATTTCTGCTAAAACTGAAGGCTGTTTATCAGTGTCAGGAGGAGCAGATACGAGGCAATCTCACAGTCAAGTCACAGCATCTCAGTCACAGTGTTTGGCTCATGATCCTGTGAGTGCAGCATGTTCAGAATTTATATAAGCATGTGCGGTGCTGTTAACTGTTTTCTGTGTTTATTTGTTTAAAATTTTAAATGCATTTTGATACTTAACATTTAGAAAGATGTGCACCAAGTTGTGGGCCATTTGAAAAAAGTATTCAGAGTACATTTTTTAGGCTTTAATCTAAACAAATGTCAGGTACAGATAGTATCTGACAAATGTAAGGTACAGAAACGTCAAACAAAAAACATTGGTGAAATGTCAGTAGCACAAAGCTCCAGGCTCTCTGTCTGACCTTTCATTATTAGAGGTAAGGGTCAGATGTATGACGACAGACGGAAGGTATGTGTGGGTCAAGATGAGAGATTTCAAACTTCAGTATCACCTGATTTTTTAAAATATATATACAGCTCAAATTGTTTCAAAAAAGCATCAGTTTTCTGAGAAATTATGCCGAAAAAAGGGGGCTTTTATTTTAAGATGTCTTCTAAGACTAATTAAAGCCTAATGTCCAAAGAGACCCATGCAAATGTGAATCCTTAAGTCCACAATAGCAAAATGATATCAGAGAAATCTCATTTGCCAAAGTGGACATTAATTAGGTCAGGGTCCACTCCACTAAAAGATAATGTACATAACTTCCAGAAAGGACACAGTGGGGAGCATCTGATTTGATGGACCCTAATGAAACTTCATCACTAGCACTTAATGGCTTCTGCTATTCAATCGGAGCTCTCAGGGCCAAAAGAAAAACTACAGAATACCTCGAGTGCAGATTCACTCAGAAACCAAATAAAACTTCCTGTACACATTGCACAGAAAATAGAGGTAGAAAATAGTTTCAATGACTGATCAAATGGAGAAGGTCTGTATTCAAATTTCAAAATAGCTCAAATTAGTGTACATAATGAAAAGTGTGTGCATGATTTAAGAAATATATACTGCTCACTGTTGAGTATAATATAGACACCATACAATATAACTGCTATAAATGCTGGAACAGACATACCATGAATATAAATAATAATAATTTAAAAAAAGATATTAAAGACTGCACAGAGCAGTTGTTGGGTTTACTTTTTCTATGTAGGGCCAATTATGCCTCCAACATGGTGAGTGGTTTCTAAACTTATACTGTTTACTAACATTAAAATAAGTGCAATGGATGCACATTCATGCCTTTGCACCAGTGACTGCAAAAATGAATGAAAGTGAAGATAAAGATTTAATTTGGTTTCATTTTAGAGTCCCATAAGGAATACATTTTCATTTGAAGTATAGAGTGCAATCCTGCCTCTCTCTGAGAGGGCTTCAGTAAAAGTCATCACCTTTGATCGCAAACTGCATCTCATAAAATCTCAATGGAAGGAGGTTTTAAAGAGCCAGACTCCAGAGCCAGAGTTTACACAAACCCAAAATTGATAAATCAGGTTGAATCCTACACAATAACACAAGTGAGTATACCCACCAGGGAAAGTCTAAATCTGATTTTCAGCATACACATCGAACAAGTTCAACTTTTCTTTGGCCAACAGGATGATTCAGACAGGTAGACGTAAGTTTGCAAACTTCACTTGGAAAAGATAAAAAAATATCTAATTTTAAATATCTTATTTTAAACAGAAATATCAATATGTATTTACAAAAATAAAAAGATTTTAAGGGAGTGTTTGGCTAGAAAAGAAGGCCTTTATGATGTTTGCGAAATTTAAAGGAATATTCACCTGTGGTCTTCGAAATGTGTGTAGCTTACAGTCATATGAGAGCTATTTTTTTATTCTGTGCTTGTGGCTAAAGGGGTCAAACTGCAAAGTGCTTTTCAGCTCATCAAACAGTATCTGAAAGCTCCTCTCCCCCCACAGCCATGTGATGTAGTACTGGGCGCTACCTCAGTCAATTTTTATAACATCCTGAAACTAGAAGTGTTCAGCACATGTATGAACAAATATTTGACACAGAATCTTTAGACTGAACTGACTGTACTTAATCACCATCATCACCAAATCAGGAGCTTTTAGCAGTGCAGCTCCTCACTGGTGACTGAGAGCACTGTTGTCAGCCCAGCCGTGATTCATTATTTCCTTGTTAAAAGCAATTATAATGTCATTGTACTATTGTGAACACGTTAATGCTGAGCTAGCAACCTTATAAAGAATGCTATATATGACTGGTTCTGTAATGAACTCAACAGCTTGAACTCGCTGAACGTATTACTGAACTGAAAACACTAACCCAAACCCAAACCAGACAATCTGACAATCAGAGGGAACTTAATGATCTTTATAATAGGCAGGTGTTCAGAAAGGCTACTTCCCTTCTGGAGTGCCAAGATCACCCCATTCGGACAGAGTTTGAACTGTTACCCTCAGGTCATTGGTTTAGGGTGCCTGTTATGAGGACATCAGTTTCCTTTGTTCCTGCTGCCATTCAATTGTTAAATGGTAGATAGCATTTTATTTTTGTCGGGAGATTGCTTATTTGCACAGACTGCTTACTTGACTTCTGCATTTTTACCTTGATGCTGAATGTACTCCTTTAAATCACTCTGTCCACCCACTACATCCTGTTGTTTGTTGTTGTCATCAGTGTTTTGTTTGTTTTTGTATGATTGGTGCTTTTTTTTTTTTTTTTTTTGCATATCTTGTCTGCAAACTAATTTTCCCTATATGGAACAATAAAAAATACTCTGAACACCCACTTTACACAACAATTTGCCAAGATGGGCTGATATGAGGAAGCATGAAGGTTTGACGGTCTCTCTTATGCTCTCTGTGCAATCCGAATCACATACTGTTTTATTATGTGCTGCAGCTGCCCTCACAAAATATGTACTGTTGCATGCAGTATACGTGCAACATGCATACAATTGGGACATACTACTTCATCCATTCACCTGTCGTTGCATTGGTTTCCATCATTGCACTGTCAATGCGTTGACATTGGTCTGTGCTCACCTCAGCGGCTCAATTGATGTGATGTATCTTCCACCGTGCAGAGCATTGTGGGTCAGAATAGCCAAAAGAACATACTGGCTTGCATACCGCAAAAAGTGACCAGATGTATTAGGACCTTATGGTACTTTTGGCATGCAGCATTTGACATATTATGTATAGGGACATACTTAATCTTTTTTTTTGGCATACTTACTAGTATGGTCTTATGAGTATTGCAATGCACCCTCTTTGTTCATTCTTCCTACAACCTATTCCATTACTTTCAGTCTGAACAAATGAGCTCGACACCAGGAATGGCTTGGAGGAGAGATTGTTCCGAAGTGTGCGCTGTAATCTTCATTTGAACTAATATTGCATCTCGCCCCTCGAATCTTGCCCCTCAGACCAGTATCCTAGGAACGATAATATGATAATGTGCCCATTATAGAGTGAGGCACAAACTAAGTAAGGGTGTGAGGGTCAGAGAGGATGTGTAGCGAGTCTGACTGGCTCTTCTGAAAAGCTTTTGCCTTCAGATGTCGTCGGACAACAAGTCATACAAACTTGTTTTGAGCATCCCCCAATTACCTGCTTATAATGTAATCAGAGGTGTTGTGCCCAATCAACATGAGGGGATATGTTCCCTCTAAAGTATTTGAGATTGGATGGCTTTGAACTATTTTGACAATAAGTATTTTTAATTAGTTTAAAATAAACGATATAAACTAAAACTCTCTCTTCTGTGTTTTTATTCATATTTAAGTTTAGTTTTACTATTTAAAGTGACTTTAGCATCAGTGGTTTTAACTTGAACCCACAAGTAAATTAACATCAGTGTTAAGAGATGGACATGAGGAGATTTTTTTTTTTTTTATTTTTTTTTACAAAGAGTCAAGTAAGTAGTGAAGTTACAGCCGTGCATGAAGGGGAAAAGAGCCTATACTCTTGAGATTTTACAAGCCATGTCATCTTCCCAAAATGAGCTGAGTGAGCAAAATGAGGGAGGTTTTTCTATCTATCTATCTATCTATCTATCTATCTATCTATCTATCTATCTATCTATCTATAGCTTATCTTGGACAAACAAACATGTTGTTTTGTACCATTTACCACCAAGAGTGTGGATTACACAGAGGCCCAATTTCTGCATTTGAATGGATTGACCTTTTCAACAGCCTGAGGCACCTGTGGACCTCAGGGACTGAGCTCAGACAGTGAAAAGACGGCTACTGTGTGTCCTTGACTCTCAATAACCTCGGAGAATGCAACATAAAACTTTGCAGCAATCAGGGATTTTGCTCTAAGCTCATTTAATTTAACTGTAAATTTGTTTTTCAGTGCCAATAAACAAGCAAATTATGCTTTTACAGATGCGGCAGTGTAGTTTTGAAAGAGGAGCCAGATGAATAACAGAAACTTGTAATCTTGTAACCATTTTGCATGACGAGATGAATTACACTTTATGTTTTCCGGTTCATAAACAATGACTGATTATGTGTACAATTTAGCATGCAACATGTTTAGTGTTATGACATCATTTCTTTTTTTGCAAACACTTCATCTTTCACATTCATATTAAACTCTCCTGGATACAAAATTCATGGGACATTACTCCAAAAATGCATATTATGGAGTTGTTTAGAAGTGACTCCAATGACAACAAAAATCATGTTTTCAGGCTCCAGAGAGTAATTCCATGTACGACAGACGCCACTGAGCATGTGCAGGAACACGGTTCATGCTTTGCTAGCTTGTTGTGCTACATATCACAACCTATTAACTTTGTACTACGAAGAACTTCAATACAAAGCCAAGAGGTTGTGATATGTAGCACAGCAAGCTAACAAAGAATGAACGTGACATGTTCCTGCACATGCTCGGTGACGTCTGCCTTGCACAGAACTACTCTCTGGAGCCTGAACATGCAGTTGTTTTATTAGTCTTTGGAGCTATATCTAAACAAACTAATGCGATTGTAATCTTTGGGGTGAAGGAACATGTTATCCAGTGTAACAGTGTTGCTCACTGACATGTTTTTAATAGTTTCTGGACAACAACAATGGCATACAAAGGTCTATAGCACAGAGAAGTACACTTGTAAGTGGATAAATTCATTATTGATTTGGTTGATAATAAAAAACATCTAGAAAATTGCCAGCCACTTTATTTTTCCAGTAGTTTCTGGTTCTTCTTGACGAGGTAGTTGAAAAATTAGTTAAAAAAAAAAAATAGTCAAAAAATTAGGTAGTGAAATTATATATGCGGTATATTTTGTTAGCACGCTGCTACAGTAGCATACCAAAGAGTTAAATACATTTCATATGTGAGAAACATAAACTCAGTCAGGTTGCAATCGAAATGAACTATTGGACTTAATCAACTGAAAAACAGGGAAAATAGCAACCGAATCAAGCAAATCAGAATCAGGTAATTCCTTGATGGGGCTACTGTTAAGCTTTTCTAATTCTTGGTGCAGCTATAGCCCCATCTAACCCCACCCTAGCACCAAAGACAAATTGACTGCGACTTGTGAAATAAAACTGACTGGATCTGACTATCTAACTGACACAAGTTGAATCTTACATTCACTTTAGGTGCAGTCTTCTGTATCATGTTTTTCTTTGTGAGGTCAATTTTATCTGACTGTATACTTAGTGTTGTATATATACAAATGGAAAGAATGAAGGTCTACCTTGACCTTTAACCTCTATTTGCCATGCTTATTCCAGTAATAAAAATTGTGATGCGAAATGGAAACAACCGGACTATTTGTCATTTTGTCCTTTGTCTCTCTGTCATTATGGCCTCCATGATGGATTGACTCATGCATTTATTCATTTGGCAGACGCTTTTGTCCAAAGTGACTTTTAAATTAGGTAGAATCCAAGCCACAGTAGAGAGGTCACAAACTGTATATAAAGATATAATCTATATATATATGGGAGAAGTCTTGCATAAAATAAGCGCAGTAATACTTCACCTTCAATGTTGCATCTGATACAAGAGTCACAAGGTTGCAGGTGAAGTGATGAAGCCAGTTTTCAATCAAATCACATGATCTTCATCACTTTGCATGGAACTGCAGATGTTTGAACTTACATAAAATATATTTCTTGTCATTATTATTATTATTAAGCTAAAGTGAGTGGTTGTTTTTTTGCCTTAATTTCATACAGTGACCTGTGAAATTCAAATTCATGAACAATATCAAACAGATACACACATCTAAAATTGTATTTCTCCACTGGATTCAATCAATAACTTTTATGTGCAAAATAACAGACATTTGGCAGTGTGGGGTGACATTAAAGGAAGTTGACATCATGGATCAGTTGTTTAATGATCGTGGTCCTCAGGTAGCTGCAGTCCTGCAGTGGCACAGTCTGCAGCACGGTCACAGTTTGAGGGAAGATGACGTCTGATTGATGTGTTATTTGAGTTTCTTTAGGCATCAGCTGCCCATCTCTCTCTCTCTCTCTCTCTCTCTCTCTCTCTCTCTCTCTCTCTTTCAACTAACTCCATCCTTGCTCTCGTCACAAATACGCACATGGTCGGGTAATGGAGGGGGGGTCAACGGTGGTGGGTGACAGCGACCATGTCAGGTGGTCGTTACAGACCTTGGTCCTATAAAAGCAGCGCTGGTCACAGAGCAGCTCAGACTTTCTCAGGTGCGCCTCACTGACAGAGATGCGCGTCATGGAGCGCACTTTCCGGGAGCAGCTCTTCTTTCTGGTGTTGTGTCTGTCTGTCCTTAAGGGAGACTCCAGATATATTGAGGTGAGTATCTTGATCAAATTCAGATTAAAGTTTGTTGTTTTCTTAATCGATTCACATGTAAAACTTGTTGTTTTTTTTCTTTTTTCTGCAGAACAACGAGATATCAAAAGAAGATTTATATTCATTTTTCAACTCGGAACCTAAGAGAGAAATAGCAGAGGAATTAATGTACCGCCGACCTTTACGTAAGTCATGTGAAATCTTTACCTATCACTTACAAAGGCAAGGCAATTTTATTTTTACAGCACGTTTCATACACAGAGACAAGTGCATCACATAAAATACATGAAATATGAGATAACATAGAAAGATAAAAAAGATTTTTATAAAGTATAAAAGACATAAAAAAAGAATAAATGTTACTGTGTAGTTTAGTCATAGTGCAAATATTAGCAACAGTTAAAGGTTATTTTTTTAAAGAAGCCAGATTTGGGGCAGATTTAAGATCTTCTGGAACAATTTGTGCAGCTTATGTGCATATATTTTTCTTTTCTTTTTTTTTTTTTGCAGAGAGAGAAATGAAAAGAGAAATGTGCATTTATTTATCTCATCTATACTGTCTTTAGTCTCTGTTTCAGTTTTTTTCAATTTCAATGAGCTTTATTGACATAACTTGAATGATAAAGAGTAGGGAAGGAAAATGGTGGTAGCATGTAACAAGGAGCAATAAAGGGGAATGGATGGCTCTTGTAAATACTATTTTCTAGTTGTTTATGATATGTACATGTATTCTGGTTGCACAAATACATCCATGTGTGATTGTCATTCAGGTTGTCTGGACATGGTTGCAGTGGAGGGTCAGTTCACCTTCACAGCGGAGCGTCCTCAGCTCAGCTGTGCCGCTTTCTTTATAGCAGAGCCCAACGAAGTGATCAGTGTGGATTATGACAGCGTTGACATCGACTGCAGGGGAGGGGACTTCATCACGGTAAACTCGCCTCTCCCACAAAACAACATTTACTCACCAAATTGTGCCATTAGTGCTCCCAGTAATCCCTCTGGAATCACACCCTTAGCAACTGCTGCATGCTTAGATAATTCTGTATATATTTAGTCGTAACTGGTGATGAAATGTGACTTTGTTTTTGTTTTTGTGGTACAGCTTGTGTGAGTTTTTCATGCCACCAAACGCTGGGGTTACTCAATGTGCAGTAACTTGCTTGACTAATCTTACAGAGACACTTCCTGATTAGAGAAAAAGCTCCTTTAACCTAATACAATTGTATATAACCTGCTTACTTTAGGTGACCTTCTCCTTCATGGTTGCACGCCGATGCTCCTTTCTAATCTTAACACAGTGGTCTCATCCTTATAAGTACTAAATTTAGTGTCTTTCCCACAGAGAAAGATTAAACTAAATGCACTCATTAGATGAAGTAAACCCCTTCAGAAACCATCTTTGACTGAATCTGAAATCCTACTCTCACCTTCTCCCTGTTAATATCATCCCATGAAGGTGTTTGACGGCTGGGTGATGAAAGGAGAGAAGTTCCCCAGCTCCCAGGATCACCCGCTGCCTGTGTACGAGCGCTATGTGGATTACTGCGACTCAGGATCTCTGAGGAGAAGCGTGCGTTCCTCTCAGAACGTGGCCATGGTCTTCTTCCGCATTCACAACGCCGGCAGCGGCTTCACCCTGACAGTCAGGAAACTCATTAACCCTTTCCGTGAGTATTCTGCATAATTAGATTTATACAAATCGAACTTTTGCTTTCAGTCCACTCTGGGGCTTCTGTGTATATGAGGGGTGATCAGATTTGTGCAGAGATTAATGTGTGAGTCTGTGTTGATGCTGATACAAGCCTGGCAGGGTGCTTTAGTCATCAAGTGCACCAACAGGGGACAGTTTGCCATCGCTGCATGTGTTTCTGGATCTGGAACATGATCACAGGGCAAATGCTGTCCTACAGTAACATGTGAGGACAAGACAAAAAAAAATGCTACATCTACTGTAAGGGCCAAACTGAACCCAAAATTTGTTGATCTCTTTGTGCAATGATTGACGAAGATCTCTGTCAGACTGAAATGTTGCTTGGTTAAATCAAATTTTCTGGCAGCTACCAGCGCACTGATCTTTTGTCTGAGTTTTACCTTCAGGTTGTTTTTTGATTCAGCACCTATACTCTTCTTTTTGTCTTTAAAATTACATTCACTTTTGCCTCTACCGGACTTGAATTTTGTCAGAAAATACATCTGAAGCATCTCCTCAACTCCAATCATCTGAAATAAAACCAGCATTTCATTTTAAATTGATCTTTGAGGCTGCAGCAACAAAATAAATTCACCTTTTGACCTTATTAGATGGACCACAGTGGAGAGCCAGTGCATTTTCTTTGTCACTCATTTGTACATACATTATTCATGTGTGTGCCCGTCCTTGTGTACGTACATATGTTCCTATCAGTGAAATCCATTAAGGTAAAATCATGCTCCTGACGTCCCTGCTTGTCTCCTTGCAGCCTGTAATGTCATGTCTCAGTCACCAGAGGGCAGTTACACAGTGGTGATCCCGCAACAGCACAGAAACTGCAGCTTCTCCATCATATATCCAGTGGAGATCGACATCTCAGAGTTCAGCTTGGGACACCACAGCAACTTTCCCAAGGTGAACGAATACACTGGTTTCTGTTTAAGGTTCAGTTTTAGTTTCAGAGTTTTGCCGTTACTCCAATTCAATGGAGATGAATGAAATTACTTTCAAAAACTGTATTTAGAAAACACCAATATGTCTTTCCAGAAATAACAGCTCAGTTACAGATAATTTTCCACATTGAGTAGAAAGTGATTTTTGAATTAAAAAGTGACCAGATGCTTTAAAACCTCTTTTAAGTCACACATTAGTTTGTTATGCAGAAACTTAGCCATTATAACTATTGGTGATTCAGAAGTACAGAAGTAAACAGAACAGCAAGTCAACTCAAGGAAGTGATAATACCTGTACAACAAAACATGTAATTTATAGAGCCTTCGAAAATAAACTCTCATGTTGTGGTCTACTCCTTTATTAAGATGACTAAATTCAATATTTTTACATTAACAATAGATCAATAGATGGCTACATTACATGAAAGGTGTTCCTTGCAGTAACAAACTCACCCGACTCTGCAGTTTCTCTCAGCTCTAGAGAGCGCAGGCTGTTTTCTGTGGAAAATTTATAAAAAAAAACAAACAAAAAACCCACTGTACACAACCTGCGCAGCACCAAATGATAAACATACAAAGTTAGCGACAAACTAGAAAACATAGTAAAGCATTTAGTAGCTAAAGAGACATTTTTATCAGGAGCTGGTGGAGACCAAAACCAGAGATAAAAGTAAAGTAACTACTGCATTTGCATTCAGGTGATATTTATCTGCTGGATTTGTAAATAAGCAACTATTTGCTAACAAGTTCACCATATCAACTTCACAAGGTAATGGTATGTTAATGTTTGGGCCAAAAAAAAAATCAGTTAATGCAAGTTTAAGGTTTCACATAGATTGCTGAGGTAAGAAGGACATGCAACATGCGAGAGCTGTGGTCTCTGGTTTCAAATTCACATAATTTGTTTACCCAACCATCACAATTGTTTTCATTATCGTTTTGTCTATAAAATGGTGAAAAATCTCAATCACACTTTCCCAAAACCAAAGGTGATGTCCTCCAATGTCTTCTTTTTGTCCTGACCAACAGTCCACAACCCAGAGATGTTCGGTTTACTATATAGAAGATAAATAAACAAGAAAATATTCACATCTGGGAAGCTGGAATCAGAGATATTTTGGACATTAATTAATCAATTATCAAAATAGTTTGTGATCAATTCACTAGTTGGCAACTAAGTGATTAATCAACTAATCAACTAATCATTGTAGCTCCAGAAGGATGTTTAAAACAAGACCGATGAAACGCTATCTTCCAGACTCAAATGCTAATACATGAAAGCATTTCATCTGTAGCCGCACTCTTTACTCATATCATCCAACAACAATCAGTTGGATCTTTTAATAATGTCTAAAACATAACTTTATTGATAGGATTCAACAGGATTCTTATTATATTTCATACTGTTCATCAGTATTATTATACATGCATGGTAAAATTCACTGTGATGAATATCTACTGTATCCTGTTGAAGGACAGTTTTCTACATGTTTTAAACTCATATGTTGATCTCCGCAGAGGTCCATGCCTGGATGTGCAGAATCAGGAGATTTTGTGCAGTTGCTGGGAGGAAATGGCATCGACACGTCCAAGCTGTTGCCCATCACAGACCTCTGCATCTCCTTCACTGGACCCAGTGAGTACACACCGACCTCTGCCTTCCCTCATTACACACTCATCACTGGCCGAGCCAAGACTTGACTTTTCTTCTCCTTTTTCCTGCAGCCCACATGAAGATTGGCTGTGATAACACAGTGGTGAGGATGGTCTCCAGCGGGAGGTTTGTCAACCGAGTGTCTTTCAGCTACAGGCTACTAGACAACCAGGAAATTCAGACCATCAAACTCAACAATGTGGAAGATTTCTGTTTCAGTAACTGATCCCATCAGGATCACAATGGGACAAATGTCATCATTTGACTGCAAACATTTTTAAAAATTTATTTTATTAAAAACAACAAAGATCCACCTCAGTCAGTCCCTCTGATTAGGCAAAATGTCTTAAATACAAAGACATAACCATAAAAGTGAGTGAAAAATAAGACACATATCGTCACAGATTACTTATGATATTCAAACTCCAAAATTTACTGGATTTTAATTTGTCTTTTTCTTTTTTTAATTAATTTGTTGCTTTATAAAGCTTCATGAAGTGTCCTTTTGTGTTTGGTGAAACTGCTATTGTTTTTTTTTGTGTAAAGATGTATATTTATTAAGACGAGACACAGTCATCACGTTATATATGGGTTCATGGTCAGCACTCTTGAAAAGGAATGGTGCTAAAATGAATGTTAATCTCTGATTATTTTGCTGAATGATACAAGCACTGAGTCATTTCCTGCCACATGAGGGCAGCAGGTAAAGAGTTCAAAGTATTCATTGCCATTATGCATTTAAATTTGTATAAAAAAACCTTTTGTAATAAAATTATACCGCATGATGAAGCACTCAACTGGTTCTGTTCTTATTTATTTTACACCAAAATGTGTTTTAAAATTGTACTACAGCAAGAAAGAAAACTGAGCACTGTAGCACTCTAACACATTAAAACACATGAACAAGACTTCACACAATACTGTTCTGTAGTGCAGTTAATTTGAAGTGAAGAAGAAACACTGAATTTATATTAAAATACCAAAAAAAAAAATAGTATACACAATTGCACTGAAGTATCTCCAGGTATCGTTCAGGTATCTGGAATATTTTCCAGTGTTTTTTGAAACTGCATGTATATTAATTTTCATTTATTTTTGTCATCCAATCCACTTGTCAGATAAATATTTATATATTTTACATAGATTTATATTTCTATATGAAGATCACCAATTGTTTTGCTCGTTGTGTTCAAATGAAACTCTTGCCGGTCTGTTCTGTGCACTGCTCCATTAAATTGCTTTCAATTCATCAGTTTCAGTGGAGGAACACATATGGGAGGTATTTGTTGCTCCACCTTCCCAGACAGCACTGTTTCCGTTTGCTCAGCAGTGCAAAAAGCAGTGGGAAGACATAAAATCCACATTTTGAAATGTATGAGTTAACAAAGCCACAACCTTTTTAACGGCTGCTGTTATGCATTAATCCATCTTTAACGAATTAGCCACCATTTCTGTTATTAAAAATCAAAACTAAAGACATTCCTATCAGCCTCATATACTTTGTTTAGTGCTAATTAGCAAATGTTTGCATGCAAACATGCTAAACTAAGATGGGGAACATCATTAACATTAACATCAGCATGTTAATATTGCGAGCATGTTAGCATGCCAATGTTAGCAAAAGGATAAGGTAACAGCTTTGATTCATATATGGCTTAAGTGTAGGTTTAATCACCTTTTTTTCAGAAGGCTTGGAAAGTTTACAATCATACTAGTGTTTGAAGTGTTAAAAACTGGACGTTCGCTAATTAGTTTTCATCCGCTCTCAATCGCAGTCTGAGTTGTTTAGGTGTTACAACTAACTCATAGTGGGAGGTGTGTACTGTGTAGTCGACCTATCATAGTCGTCATAGTTTACTGGTTACTGTGATGATGAATATCCTGAAAATCAGCATCACACTCATTTGTAATCCAACTGTATTTGTAAGTTTATTTTCCTCCTGAGCAAAATTAACTGTGCTACTTCAAAACCTTCCACATACCCTCTAGTGTAGCTCTGGTTGGGAATCACTGGTGTAGAAGATGTTTTGCTGTTGAACAGTTAACTTCCTGATGTAGTGATGACGAATGTAATAAATTCACAACAAAGCAGCCAAGTCCACATCCAATAAAGGAATGCTTTTTTGTTTTTAAACCTTGAGATTATTTACAGACTTAATTATATTCTCAAACATCCGGTAACAAACCCTTACATTGTCACTGCAGTCAAGTATCAATTATTTGCAATAATATACTAATAAAAGATAATGGTTGCCTGGCAACCTCATGATGAAGACAAGACCCCAGGTAGTCACTGGAAATGAAATATAGCATGTTAATTTGTGAGCTGTAGATGAGTTGGAGGATGGTTTTTGTTACCTTTGAACAGAGTTTCTGTTCCCCCCGCTTCCTCTCTTTATGCTAAGCTAAGCTAACTATCTCCTGGCGGTAGCTTCATATTATATGAGAGTGTTGTCAGTCTTTTCATCAAAGTGTGCAAAAAAGCAAATAATTGTATTTTCCAAAAATGTCAAATTATTCCTTTAAATTTCAGCTTTCAGTTTTTTTGCTGTGTTTTTAAGACACATATAGGATGAACCAGGTGGATTCAGTCTTGGAAACAACTATGACGCTGTTCAGGTTGTCAGGGGAGCACGTACTGATTCAGTGATGTCACTGTTTTTGATGACTGTCTCTGCTATAAAACAGCCCCTCGCTGTCACTATACAGAGAGAACAACAGGCGGTATCTCTGAAAATGATGGTTTGAATGGTACGAACCAATGGGCCGACGGATGATTAAAAGCCCGCAGGTGTATTATCATTGACAGACACCTGCAGCCACAGCCAGTGATGAACGAGCGCGTGATGAAAACTGTGTGTGATTGCGTGTGTATATGTGTATGCGTGTATAGACATATTTTAGTAATAAGTGCCTCTAGTGGTCTAGCACTAATTTAAATTTGAATATTACAGGAGAAGAAAATGTGGATACAAAGCAGATGTGGTGCTGCTTAAAGGGATAGTTCCTCTTTTTCAGTGCTATGCTGGGTTAGAGGATAAGGCTGGTATTATTCTTATTTTTATCTCTTTTTTTTTTTTTATCTCAAATGCAAAACTCATTGATGTGTTTTTATTAGTTTTGGCTAAACAGACAATACCTGTCAGTATTATACTACTATTTGTTTGGGACTTTTTGTGGGATTAGATTAATTATAAATAATGTAAATATTTGTAATTCATAATATAAATCATGTCTTATATGTTATATCATATATTTTAAGACTCACATTTTATGTTGTGTTTCATGAATGTACATTATTATTGTATTAAATGCTCATATGTTTGAAATTGTGTTCTGTTTTACTGTTTTTAGAAGCTCTCATCTGTACTTAGTGATGAGATTGATGAACAAGCTTGATGACTTATTTCACTTTATAAAATTAATACAATAAGACAGCATGGTCAATATTTCATTTTTACGACATATTATGCAGTATATAACTTCTATAAAATGTTAAGTCTGGTGTTCTTTTATACTACAAAACATTACAAATGTTAAGGGAAAATTGTGTTTTTGATTGACAGGTTGATTGTGGTGATGATGGCTCTACTGAACCCCACCATCACTCTACAGATTGAGAAAATCAAGCTTGACATTTGAGTCTGACCTTTCTGAGAGGGAATATTATTAATAATTTGTCAATCACTCAGCAGGGGTTTAAAGTGTATACAGAGACTCAATATTTTGAGTGCAGTGCATTTGATAACACCAACTCTTCCTATTCATTAACACTTCCATAGCCTTAATATCATATATAAATCATATTCTCTTATTTTACTCTTTTCTTTTCCTTTCCAAATATATTCATTGAGTGTTTTTTGTAGATTAATCACAGATTAAGTCACAGATCCTCAATCTTTCTAATCAAAAACTACCCTAAATGTAAATTTTTCAGCATCTTTATGTGACATTTTCTGCATATTTAAACATATTGGCTGTTTTTTTTTTTCAACAGATCTAAACATTTCCACATGGATGAAGTTAGATTTGATGCATTTAAAGTTGGGAATATTTTCTCAACACATGCAATCATTTGTGCTAATTTTATCTATACTTAATATACTGTAGGTCATACAACAAGAGAGCACAACAAGGTAAAATAATAAAAAAATTAAATATATACATTTTTAAAAAGAAAATCATGATATATTGTGTCCAAATGCAAGTAATTTTACTATCATTAATAAAAACTATTTTCAATTAGATTTTATTCTGGATTTTGATTTGATTTCTCCCATGAGCATCACACCTGTGAGTATGGTGTGAATCACAGGAGACATTATAAAGGATGCAAAGCCAATCTAAAGCGTTTTGTTCCAGTGTAAGAGACAGTCCAGGCTGCTCATCACCCAACATGGGCTGCAGGATGGCATTCTTCACTGGTGTCTTGTCCTCATCCCCCAAGGAATGACTATGTTTTTCAGGGTAAAGCAAATGCTGCTATGCTTTGTAAAAAAGATCCTCCATCTGTTACTGAATGGCACTAAATGTATTTCATAATAACTAATAGCTTTCTTAAATGTCTTTATCACTATTTCTTAACTGTTTTTACAGCCTAAAACTGTAAAGGAGGCCTGTGTTGCTGTCTTTTACCTTCTTCCCTGGCACATTGTTAAAAACATTGAAAATAAAATGCAGAAAAGCAGGACAGAAATGGAAAAACTAAATTACTTAAACCTGCAGTTTTACATTCTTTTATATATAAATGAACATCCATTACATTCAAGCCCTTGTCAGACATGCTTACACAAGGCTGATTAAGCCTATCACCACCAGGTAAATTTCTCTGTATTTCACAGAATACTGAAATTTTTAATCTGATGTCAGGATTGACATTCCCATGCTGGCCAGATGAATCCATACTGCACATGCTCTATTAAATAAGTTTTTCTAGTATACTAAATGTGTATTAGTAGTAGTCTAAAAGATATTAGGAACTATAAGTATTGGCAATGTACATGGTATAAAAGTCCATGGGTACTGCAAAAACATATACTTAAATACACTTATGTTACAACTTCATCGTGTTTCAAAATAGCACATTTAAATAAAGTCAATATACTGTATGGTATGTTGCACCAATTATATATTAATAATATTGGTACATCAAAAATAGCACTTTATGTACATTAATCATGAGTGCACTTGGAAGTACTTACAATACTACAAGAAAGTAAAATTTAGTAGACTTTTTTAAGTTAAAAAGTGTAGAAAGTTCTCTTGTCCTTTCATTCTGCTTTTCATCCAAATCTTGTGGACACTGAGTCTCAGTTCAAACGTCCTCTAATATTCATAATTGTCCCTGTGAGATTCATCAATGAGGCTTTGGATGTTAGCAGCCCAGCCAACAACTGCGTACAAATCCCTCACCTCTGGTTGCTTTCACAGCTATTTTAAGAAGCCTGGTGTCCTGCCCTCCTAATGAAAGTGACCGTCTTCTTCTCAAAATTACTGTACAATTGAGATCTAAAGTCCATTTATAATCCTTGTCCTGTTTCTGGTGTTTGAATGTTGGTCTGGATTCCCATATTTTGTCATAATCATGCTTTTAAAACACAAATCTAAAGGGGAATAGATGTTAAATGTTAAAAACAACATATTTTCTGAATGTTATCAATAATTTTTTATCAGTTTACTTTCATCTCTAGCCTTCTGATTGGATTGTATATCTGTCTGGTTTTCTTACATGATATTTATTCTATATACAATTAATTAACTTGTTATCTTTATTATTTCATTTTTTTATATTGTTGTTTTAGATTTAAAAATCTGAACAGTGCAGTCAGATTCACACACAATATAAATACACAACCTACTGCAGTGTTCGTTGTTAACATTTGCAGCTGTGTATCCCGTCTTTGGTGTAAAATGCTTTAATACACAAGGTCTGAATCACATTCAATTTTCATTCATTTTTCACTATCCTTATCATCAGCTGCGGCTGTATATAAGCTAAAAAACACTGAAACCATTACACACATGCACACACACACACACAGGGTCACTCCTGATGAGGAGTTATGACACAAACAGTGACGCACAAAGTGACGAAACAGGAGAACGGACAGCATGTGGGAGATAAGGGCTCGGGGCATACTTTAAAGACATTTCATTCGTGGCAGGTAGCAGCTACATTTGGATGAGTGACACTTGAAGTGAAGAGAAAATGTCCTGTGAACCAAGAAAGCTTTAAATGTATAAAACTGAACATATAGAATGTGCTATCCGTGTTTTTTTTTTTAATATACATTAATATATTAGAAATTCTGCAGAGGCAGGCATTTGACTTACTGGACATTTCCCTTTAATTCACCTCATGATGATAATGATGTTTCAAGAACTATATGTATTATTTTAGGACAATACTTGCTTATTTGTTGGTTTACTTAACAGGGATCATACAGATAAACATATTACATATAAACATATTAGTTGACAAATTCAGGTTGTATCCATTACAGTGGTGACACCTCACTGTATAACACTGTAATTTCTGTAAAGGATTTCACATCTTTTCCCATGAAATCTTTTGAGGAAATCCTGTAGAACCAGTTATATGGTGAAAAATTAGCCATCTACTCACATTAATTTGGTTGTTCTGTGCTATTAGAATCTGCTCCAACAAGAAAAAATGGAAAGCAAACCACAAACCTCTGCTCCATTAAATCTTCATGTTTCAAATGCATAACGAACACAGAACCAACCAGGGATGAACTTCACAGACTGATGATGAGCTGCAATCCTGCCTAACATTACCTCTTGTTAGGTTGGTAACTTTTTCTGGCTGAAAATAATAATGAACATCGCCACTGTGACGTCACCCATTGATTTGTGGATTCCTGTTTTGAAGCCTTGAATTTGCATTTTGACTGTTACCATCTTGGATTTTTGGAGCCAGAAATTACCATATTTAGACGAAAGAGTTAAAATGATCCTAATGCTAGCTGCTAGCTAGTCTATGGTTAACAGTGATAATGCTAATGCTAATGCTAATTTACAAGACTTGACTTTTTAGGTGACCAAAATGTTACAATTAACTGTCGTGAACTGAAAACACACTGAAATAGCAACAGCTATGGTTAGGCCTTTGCCTGGCATCTGTGAATCTGGGGTTATGCCATTGTTACGTTAGCCAACCGACCCTGTCACTGTGGTAGCGACTTGCCTATGAAGGCACCCATAATCATGCATAACTTCAAGCCTTAATACAATTTAAACAGGTGAGTTTTGCAAAAATTTCACCCTCTGTACTGTTGTCATTTGCACCAGGCTGTAAACATGCATCTGATATAAAGTTGAGCATTTTAACATGGGGCTCTGTGGGGATTGACTCGCCTTTGGAACCAGCCTCGAGTGGTCATAGAAGGAAGAGGTTACAACAAAACTGCCTCTTCCACCATGTCTGCTGGCTGGGAACAGGACATCCTTGTCAAATTCAGGTGCATTCATTGTCTTAAGAGTTCATTTATTGCCGGTAATTTCCCCCCACACTAACAAGACATCATTATTACACTGGTACAGGAAACTATTAGAAATTCTAATAACAGATGATTCAAACTTTGCAATCATTAGGAGAAGTCTTCTCTGCTGAAAGTGTTCCTGAACATGACGTTTAGCCACAGGAAATAACAATAACACAATCGCACAAACATTTTGAAGAGTGGAGGGATATCATAGGAGTAGGAATATAAATATCCACATTTAACAATTATCAAATGACTCTTATGATTGATTGCAACCTTTTAGGAAAGGAACAAAAAACATAATTACTACATGGCATCTTCCCATGGGAGATGGGGTGATTATCCTGCTCGATTACAGCCAATCATAGACAAATTGCATTGTAATGGTGAGGGTTTGTGCAAAGCACCATCTGTGCGCATAAAAGCACCACACTTGCCACTGTATTTTGTTTCAGTAATTTTCCTTCACGTCACAGCTGAGAATGTCATTGCAAATTAACTGTCTGGTTTGGTATTTCAGGAAAGGGGACGTACAGAGGAAAACCCTTACAAAACACAACTTACACGTTTGTCCTCCCCAAGGTGAGAATATCAGCATTTCTGCTTGAGGGGAAGAAGTGTCTGTATGATTGGCTGATGCTGCTGGACCCAGGTGGTCTTTGCGTATTGGGATCGCCATGCGTCATCGAGACATGGTACACGGTCATTTCCCAAACGCACAGCCTCTCTCTCACTGTGTCAGATGTCCAGTGAGTGAAAGCTTGAATGAGAGAACAAGACAACTGCAGCAGTGGAGGTTCGGACATGTTCGTCTCTGTCTCTCAAACACACACACACACACACACACACGGACAGTTTGTGGAAAGTCACTGAAGTACTGTACTTAAAGTCAGTAAAATGTTGTGGTACCTGTTCTTTAATTGAGAATTTAATCTAATGCCACTTTATACTTCTTTTCCACCACATTCTGGGTGGAAATGATACATGTTTGCTTTTTCTTTGACACAAAAAAACATATGATGAGTGTATAAAATATATTTTGGCACCCTGACTAAAAATGCACACAGAATAGTCACGTCCTAGTCACGTTTATGTCTATGAGTTGTTAGCAGTTCCACAGAAGAGTGATATTCTCTTTAAACCTTCCATGTTTCTTTTAAACAAGTACAAGTGTAATTATCCAATATTTGACAAAAAACAACATTTAGTCTAAAAACTGAACCCCTTTACCTCCTGCATATATTGCACATGCATGGACCCACATACAGGATCCTGTACACATACAATGCACCTTGATGTACAATCAGACTGTTAACTACAAATTATGTTTACATTTGTATCTAATTTTGTATTTTTATCTTGAAAAGTTTGCATATATTGTCCTTATAGTTAAAATTCTCATAGTTTTACATTTGATTCTCAAGAATTTCATTGTACACTGCAACTGTTGTTCACTAACAATAACAATTCAATATATAAATAAATAAATATATATTCAGTATTTATGTGTATCATCTTATCTTATCTTATCTTATCTTATCTTATCTTATCTTATCTTATCTTATCTTATCTTATCTTATCTTATTTTTTGTCATGACTTTCCAGATTGATCTTGTGACCCTTGAGGGAGCCCAAGCCCTATGTTGGGAACCACTGAACTACACTACCTAATTGTACATATAATAAGTAGTTAAAACTATCTCCATTTTGACCAGCTACAACAGTTAAAATGCTGCTTGCAACAGTGTGGTGTATTGTGCAGAAAAAGTACGTTTAGTTTTGATACTTTAAGTACTTTTTTCTGGTAATGATTTCTGTATTTTTACTAGCATCCAGGAGTCCTATTATAAGTTTGAATCATTTTACTTGTAATGTTTGAGTATTGTTGTATTGGTACTAATAAGTAACGTATCTGAATACTTCTTCCATATTAGCACAAGTACACATGCCCAAACAAACATTACAATACACATTGTGGGCCAGTTTCCAGAGAATATCATGTTTTGATTTACTGGACATCAATTTTGTTCTTACATGATGTCAACCAGTATCACCCAGACTCTCCAGTAGTTGTGATTTATTCTACCATATGTTTGTCATGTTAAAAGATGATGCTCAAAGTCAAATATTGTTTCAATATTTGTCTCATTTATATCAGTAAAGAAGAAAAATGAAAAAAGTCAAGTCAAAAAGTCTCATGCAACACAAAGTACACAAAGTACTGGTACAGACAATGTACAGTGAAACTCTCATCAGTGCAAGATGTAGTTGGCTTATTTAGTGAAAACTCTACATTTTTCCATGACTTGAACTTTACAGCATCATGAGGATATCTCCTAGGGGACGAGAGACTGACAGCGAGACCAACAAGGGACAAAGATGTTTCATAAAAGCACCATCAGGCTGTGACGATGCCTCGATAGGAAAATCTGAAATATTTAACAGCTGACATTTATAAACGAACAAGAGGGAGAGCAAGAGTCTCCTCTGGGACATAAAAAATAAGAAACGATGACAGCAGATTTAAAGACACATTTTCAGGTGTCTTTTTTAAAGGGAAATGAATCAACAATAATGATCGTTCTGTGCTGTTTTTCATATATCAAACCAAGGGGGAGAAGTTTTTACTGTAAGTTGGGGATAAAAACAAAGCTCCATTCATGACTACATACACTTTGTATTTTTTGGTAACTAACATCACTTTATTGAAAAAATGAGTGCATTATGACTTGAGACTGTATCGTTTTTAATGTACTGACATTTTTAAACTTTTAAAAACACAAGTTATCAAAGTAAAAATGTGACAATTGCATTTCGATGAAGGCTTCCAGTTGGTTTCCCGCAAAGATCTACTTGGTGTTCTTCTGCTGCTCTTGGAAGAAGTCATTGCAGGCAACGGTCAAGGCGGCCACCAGCACAACAAACTCATTGAAATCCACCTCGTTGTCTTTGTTAGAGTCCAGGTCGTTCATGATTTTCTCCACCAGCATCGGATCCTTCTGAGACTGGGAACAAAACAGAAAAGAAGAGAATATGAATCCAACAAACAAGTAGCCTGGAGGATGAAACTCTGACATTTTTGGACGTTTTAGTCACGTCTTTTAATGATTCACATGTGTGACTTGTAAACCAATACTATCGACCCTTCAAATCCCCGTTTGAACAATTAAAAACTCCTTCAGTACATACCAGATGATATGGGAAATATATGTCTGTCCATGTCGGATGAGTAACATCCAAGTTGGATTACTATTGGAGCTTCATATTGACTCAAGGCAAAAGCTGCCACTCGTGTCCAGAAGAGAGCAGAATGATGTTGCTGCTAAATGAACCATGAGCTGCAGCTGATCACACACGACATTTATTGCTTTGCTCATTTCCTCCAGGATCAAGAAACAAGACATGGCTTTCATTTTCCACCCTCCATCCTCTGAGGCGAATGGTGATATTTAACATTGTGGCACTCATTAAATTTGAGCAAAGGTTAAAATTAAAATCCCCCAACTACACTGAGGACAAACTTTCTTTTATTAGGAAAATATCACTACAGTACTGATGTATTTTTTTTATGTAGTTAAGATTTTAATGGTCAAAAAGTTACATTTTAGTATAGAGTTAAAGTTGACAGTCCAGAGACAAATGGGTAAACAAAATCCTGCATGTCTTATCAGTAAACAAATAACAGGAGGAATTCAGGAATTCAAAACCAAAACTATATTTATTTGTTAAAAAAATGATTTGCAGGCTTTCTGCTTTCCAACAAAACCCTGTTTCACAGTCAAATGGCAGCATGTATAGGCTAGTAAAAAAGAAACAACTTCGATGAAAAGACAAACTGAAATAGGAAAACTATGAATGATTTTTTCTTTGTCTTTTGATGTTTTAACTTTTCTAAATTTGTAGAACCACAATACATTTTTGACACAGTTTGTGTATATGCTCTTTGTTCATGAGCTAAGAGAGACAGCCTTGTTTTTTCTGAGCATGCATTTTCTGCTAATCCAAAGGATTTTTTAAATGCTATATTTAGCTTAAGAAGAAAGAGAATTTAAGTCAACCTACAAATCAGAACTTAATCCTTTAGTTTTATCAGAATTATTCAAAATCACCAAATTTGGAGATACATGATTTTCGTCGGACAGGATGCCTTTAAAAATGAAGTTTGTCAAATTGTTTCACATTAGCTTCTTTACTACTTTACCTCACTTAAATAGAATTAAAGGAGTAGTACTCAAATAAACTAAAAGTCTATCTATAATTTTAATAAACTGAGAGCCAACTTAAGCTAAATTGAAATAAATAATCATTTGAAAGTATGCAAAAAATATAAACTAAAGCACTCCAGACATGGCTGATTATGTGCTGCCCCCTCCCCTCTGCTCTGAGTCTCAGTCTGGGTCTCAACCGTGCATGAGTGTCTCTCTATTTATTACTACAGTATATTTTCAGTTTCTAAAATAAACAATACAGTGATCTATACAGCCTTGATTTGCACGTGTCAAATTTTTCTGTTGGAGGAGGGTGAATGTTAGCCTCGCTGGGGCACCGTCTATTCTCAGAGGTGACTATAGCCCACAGGGATGTGATGACATCATGGGGGTGTCTATATTTGGAGGCGATATGGGCCACTGATGATGATGTGTGAGCACCTGAGGCTTCCCGTCCGCATGAGAGAGGACGAGGAGCAAGAAGAAAAAAATATATCTGAAGGCGTCAGGAGGTTTGACTCTCAGGCCTCGGCTGCTTTCGTATTGGTCTCAATCATTTGAAATCGCAGACGTGTACACTCTGCTATCACACAGACTCAGGGGCTGCACGGGGGCTTATCTGAAATGACTTTATCTATCTCCCTCTCTCCATCTTTTATTTGTGAGAGCCACCAGCAGTTACACTTGGACAGCAGGACCAATGGGAAAACAATTTCCTTTAGAAAAGGTCAAAATACTTGTTCTTAAATCAGTTAGTTGTCCAATTTAATTTGTAAGTGAGTCAGGTAACAACAATGCATCATCCAAAGGAGGAAAAAAACTCTTCTGCAGCACCACACTCCCAAAAATAAAATTGTTGCTCACAGTAAAGATCATTTTAAGAAGACCTCTCTCCATTCAATTTCACAACAGTTAATCTTGAAATTCGCCCACATGATGTACCAAACTTCAATTTAAATATACAATAAACAAATAAAAGAACATAATAATCATAGTGTTGTAGATGCTTTCCTTACCGTGAGGAAGTCAGTGAGCTCACTGTTCAAGAGTTGCTTCAACTCGCCCTTGTTGAGCTTGTATTTGTCTCCATCGTTCCCAGAGTAGTTGTAGAAAACTGCTATCAGTGCATCCATTGCACCCTCGAGCTGGGTCGGCATTCTGCTGGAAGGATAGTAACTCTGCAAATGAGAATGTATGAATTATTTAGGCATTTAGTTGAATGAAACTAATGTTATTTTAAGTAAAAGTGAAAAAACAGAGTAATTATTTGTCCATGGGAAAGGTGGTCTTACCTGGTTAGAGTCCTGTACAAATGTGACGAGAGACACTGCGGCACAGCTTGTTTATTGGGAAGTGAGGAGAAGCTAAGTCTATCTAAGTCTCTATCTTTGTGGCGATAATTAATTCCACAGGTGAGACTCCCATGGTAACTGTCTTCCTTTCCAGGTTTTAATCAATGCCGTTAAGAGAAAAACAAAACATGTACCAGTGTAACCCTGGAGCCCCACGGGTATTCATCACACCCTGAGCTGTGCAGGGGTTTTTTACACATGCGTCTGCATCATTTACATCCCTGAAGAGGCTCTAGCACTCTGCAATTCTTCATCAGACAGGGGGGGACGGCTGAAGACCTGTGAGAGAAATCTTACTTGCAACGTTGTTAAGGTGGCCAGCAAGATCATCGGCAAGCAACAGTCCTCCTTGTCTTTTATCTCCAGGTTGTAAGGAAGGCAGGATTGATTATAGGGAGCCAAGATCGTCCTCTGTTTGAGGCATTTGATCTTCTCCCTTCAGGTCAGAGGTACAGGGTTTCCAGGGCAAAGTGCAGGAGATTTCAATTTTCCTTTGTCCCCAGTGCAATACACATGCTTAACTTGCACAAAAGATAATTGTTACCATATTTTGCTTACATCTTATCCAATCCTATTAAAAACCCATCTTTTTTACAGATTTTATTGTCATACTATATGTGTGCGTTGTCATTGTTTATCTGTGTCATGCTGCAAACTGAATTTCCTCCAGTGGGACAATAAAACACTGAACTGAGCTTGTATTTATTTAAACGAGGGAATAATTGATTTTTTTAAATGCAGTCCTCACAATAGTAAAGGCATATTTTTGTCTGTTTTTAATGATTAAAGCCATTTTTAAACGTATTTATCGTTGTGTATGACCCACGACAACATTGTGCTACTCTTGATATACGAGTGATACAGTGATGCCACCATTTTATGGCTTTCTATGGCCCCATGGACTTCATGTAAGGTAATTGTGTGCTTCTCTTCATGATAGTCCTCGTGGAAAATTACAGCAGCCGTGCCCTGCGAGTTAATGAGAACCAGCACAAGGGAAAATATTAACTAGAATAAATTTGATGTGTCTTGCTCAGGGGAGGGTAGAACTTTCCATTTTATTTTATTTTTACATGAGTGAACAGAAAGCATTAATTGATTTTTTTCCCCTTATCTACAGTGGTGGAAAGTAATTAAGTAAATTTACTCAAGTACTGAACAATAATGAGTTTTACAGAGTATTTCAATTATATGAAATGTCATGCTTCTACCTCGCTATATTTCAGTGGGCATTGCTACACTTTTTAAAAAACTTTAATAATTACTACAAAGTTCAAAACGCTAATAAGCGTATAATGCATATAAATATAAAATACAAAGCTGTGTTATACAGTAAATCAAGCCATCCAGCAGTATATAAAATGCATCAGTTATAATAATAGTCTAGTACATATTAAAGTATTTTTATTTTGATACATGGAGTACATTTTAATGATAATATTCTTGTACTTATGTAACATTTTCAATACGAGACTTGTTACGTACAGGATGTTTTATCACTACTTTCACTTGTGTTTAATCTAAGGCCAGTAAATGCACTCTACATTACACTTTCTGGACACTGTATATGACCATGAAACCTTTGCTAAACTAAACGTTGAATGATGGTTATAGATCAGCTACAAAACGGCAAACCTCAAAAAGACTGGAAGAGCAGTCATCGCTGTCACCTGGTTTCCGGCATAAGCGTCTAGACACATCCTATTATCAGACAGAATTATTGCTTACTTGCTTGTTACTATTTAATGTCTTTATCTGATATTGATATAGTCAGTGTATGAAAAATAACATGGGAGGCAGTGGCATTGTCATTTTGACAGTAATTGACGATAATAATATGTCAACGATACAGATACAAGATCTGCTCTAAGCTAACTATTGTTGGCACAATATGAGACTGTTTGTGTCTTTCAACCAAACTGAAGGCCGCAATGCTCATATTATATTATCAAGTCAAGAATTTATGAAATCTTGTAGCAAAGTTACTAACTTGTGAGAGGTGATTTCCCCATCCACCTGACCACATCTGATCACTGACTTCCACATTTTTCAACAGGTAGTGGAGGCTCTCAACCCTCAATGTTTGAACATAACAGGCTAACATTTCCAGATGTATTAAAGCTTTCTGTTTAAGGGGAATTCTACTGATATAGAGACCAGTTTACTCATCATGAGGAGTATGAATCATTAAAAACATTTCAACTTTATATTTCCTCCCAAAACATATGTTTTTTTTTTGTAAATTAGGAGACAGAGTTGCCCAACTTGGCATCATCTGTCTCATGATAGGAACTGAACTTTAAACATGAGCATAAACTTTTAACTTGCTTCAGTGATCGGCTGGTTCTTCAGGTACCTCGTGCCAGGTTTGATTTTGGAAGGACTGCTTTTAGTATTAGTGCAGCAGACTTGTGGAATATCTTGCAGTGTGACCTAAAACTGAAATATCTCATACCTCTTGGACACTTTAGGAATGTACTTAATAACCGTCCAAAGTTTGAAAGAAAGAAAGAACATTAACTTTGTTTGTTATATATCAGTTAACTGTATCTGAAATTTCTCTGTAAGGCACTTTGGTCAACTCCTGTTGTTTTTTAAATGTACTCTTTAAATAAATTTGACTATTTTAGTAAATTAAATCAAACTTGCACTTTCTTTGTTTGCTCTCAGTCTCACCTTGTGATTCACGTCGTGGGGTTTATTTTTAGCAACAGCAGGTTTCATCCTTTGTCATTTTGTGTCCGACGGTCCCCCTCAAAATATGATTGTCCCTCCTCTGTCACTGTGTCATAACTGACAGTGGAGAATAACACTCTCTTTAGCCCTCAGCCCCCAAAGACAACACCTGAGGGATGTTAGTTGTCAGGCGTGCCTGCAACTTTTCGTCCACTCGCTGCCACTGCCACGAAAATAAGTTTCCATTTATTAAGGTGATGAAACCCTTTCCTCACAGCTGCTAATAGTGAATGTTATGCAGGAAGGTGACCCATGAAACCCCTGACACAAACTGACATCACATCAAACATTGAGATGTGGTGAAAATGATTTTGAAACAACAGAATCCACAAGATATTTTAGATATAAGCACAGGATTTGTGCAATAGCAAAAAAAATATACAATTCACCAGATAGAAAATTAATTATAATATTAATAGAATTACATCAAATAACATATAAGCAAAAAAGGCCAGTCTATCATTCTAGTGAAACTGTTTCTTGCATTTATCTGCAGATACATGTCTACCCTCTAGAGGTTAAACAGCAGCACTGACTAGATCTCAACAAACAACCTTCATTGAGGAATCTACAATATACAAGGAACCAATATACAATCATTTGTTACTAATTCAAATATTCTGAAACAAAACTGTGATTAACACATCGTATGTTTGCATGAAAATTTTTGTGTCTAAAAAGGGATTTTAAAGCCCTGCTTGTGGTCTTGAAGGTGTTAAAAAAAATTGTCTCCTATATACCTGACAGATGATGAATCATTTTATGTCCCTCAGGTTCTCTGCAGCATCTTCAAGGTTACCACAAAGACAATGGGAGATGACGCGTCCACCTATAGGCTTTGAAATGTTTTGTCGCAATACAGAGAGACATGCTCAGTAAATGTTAAGATGAGAGAAGATGTGTTTTCACTCTCTTGTGCACATTATTTTCACTTGTACAGTCTTCTTGTGCAGTCATTTTAACACTTACTGTATGTACATATCTTTTCATTTTCAGATATTCTAATTTAATATCATAAATAAAATGCTGTATGCTGCTGATCATTATTCCCTGATGCCAAAGTAAACATATTCAGATGACTTGTTTTAAATGACCAACAGTCAGAAAGGCAAAGAGTTTACTATAAAATTAGCAAATATTCACATTTGAGAAGCGGCTACCAGAAAATTTGGGGCATTTTAGAGAATTGTTGCTAATAATTTTCTGTCAGTCGAGTAATCATCTTATCATTTTGTCTCTAGAATAGTGGTATAGTAGGGGCCCAGCAACAACCTTTAGCCCTGGGGTCCTATAGGAGGTTAATCAGGCCATGGGGCGACAGGACATAACACAAACTGTTCTCAGGCCTGGGTCTTTGTCAGGTTTCATTAGCAGTCTGTAAGAAATAAAGACATCCATACAAGGGTGCCAGTGTGTTTTATAGTTTCCTTTTTTTGAATTATTCTTCAACAAATCTTGAGATCGACAGAAGTCCAGAAGAAAACTGGATGCCACCACAAAGTTCTCCATGTAGCCTTTCAAAAACAGAAGAAACTGTTGCTCCTCTTTGCTGTAGATGAATGCTTTGCCACCATATTGTAACAAGCAGAGCACATGTATTTCCTGATATAAAAGAGAGTCTGGTTAAGGAGGGGTTTCTTGTGCCAGGGAAAGTCAAGTAAAACTTGCTCTGTAAAGCTGCAGGCTGTTTAGAGGCAGTGGTGCTTTATGATAGATGCTCACAATGACAATGGTAACATTATGTTCATCAGGTAAAATATTAACCATGACCTTATCTTAGTTTAGCGTGTTAGCAGGCTTATATTTTCTAATTAGCATTAAAGATAAAGTACAGCTGAGGCTGATGTTATTAGTTTTTCAGGTCGTCAAGTAGACAGATTTTAGCCTGACGATGGCGCCAAAGGAAAAATTAAGGGCTCACCAAAGTTAATGCAAATCATCATGAGGAGGCTGTGAATGTGCACCAAATTTCATGACAATCAATCCCATTGTTGTTGAAATGTGAAACTCATGGTGGCATAAGCGGGATTACCAAAATCAATAAAATTCAACTGCTGGAAACAATGCATGTCTGTACCTGATTTCATGACAATCCATGTAGAGTTTGCTGGAAAGTTTCAGTCTGGACTACAATACATGTATGTGTTTGGAAGTAGTGTGTATACATGAGTGAAAATAAATTTAGTGCGAGGAACAGGCTCCTCTTTATTCTGACTTTGCAGTGGCTGTTAAATTTGAATTGCTAATTCATTTCATTGCATTCATTTTGTCTCACTGACACGTGGGATTTCCCTTGTTTGCATATGCAAACCTGCTAATGTCTCACCACTGACTGTATTCTCAGGTTCTTCTACTCCTCTGCTCTGCTCCAGGCCGACTGTCGTCCACTCTTGCAGTGCTGTTTGAGTCGATGTAGTCCTGCACCTGTTGATGAGTCCTGACATGACTCCTGTTCCTGAAGGCGTGTTCCTTTCATACCTTCAGTGCTGTTAACACATGCTGTCACAAAGCCTTACGCAGACGTTACACAGAGAAAGAAAATGTTTTCAGGATGAAGGGGTTGAGGTTCTGATAACCTATTTTCACACCTCTGAATCCCTCCCCACATCTCAAATTCTGTCTCTCATATTTCCAGCAGGAGATCAACAGAAGGAAAAACTTCTATTCCATATCTGACAATGAATATTCAATATTATCGATACATGTCTCTTTTTTTTCAGATGAGCAAAGCAGCTGAACATAAATGCAGGTAATAGAAACCTTGAACAACATGAGATCTGCACTCCTGCTTGACATTTAGTGTTTGGAGGAAGTAGCAAGACTACAATGAAGAAAGTAATCTGCATTCAAATTCTTGCTAAAGTAAAAATACAGAAGAACTGTACAAGTACAAGGTAGCATAAAATGGAAATACCCTGTAGAAGTACCTCAAAATAAGTACACCACTTGAGTAAATGTACTCAGATACCACTGTATATTGCTACCAGGTCTGCTCTGCCTGTTCTCATGCATGCTGAATGGGTTATGCATGCTACAGACAACAAAGAGCACTCATAGATTCTATTTATTTTTTTCTGTTCACATATTGTCTTGTATTGCAGCAAAATTCAGGCATCAAATCTTTCTCTCAAAATGTTTCCACATGTGGTGTATTTGGTGAAACTATGAATCAAGTCTTAATTTTCCAGTGGGAATTGTTTTTGAGATTCTGCAGTTCATGCAAAAACTTTGGTGACACTTTATTTTAACCCTTTATAGCTTTTATAAACAGCATCGATGGTGCATAACAAACTTTAATATAGTTGTAAGCATTTAGTATATTTGTCAGCAATAATATGCATAAAAGATGATTAATGATTGACACTAATAATAACAATAAATGTCTTATTTTATATAAAAATTAAATATTAACTATTATATTAGTTCTGTTAATCCATCCACTGATGAAAGCCCAAAATATGGCTGAAGGTTCAGGAAGAAATCTAATAAGTGGATCTTGAGTTAAGATTTTACTGTTTAAAACAACAATTAATTCTCAAGCTCAACATATCTTCATGAGTTTTAATACAGTTTTATCACAAACTTTTAAGATTTCGGTGTACTTACATACCATAATATGCAATTACAGCTATATTATCAATCTTTCATTAACTGTCCATACACCTGTTATGGATGCTTCATAGAAGATATAATTGATGACAAATACATCAATAAACACATAAAAATGATCTAAAATATGCCAACGTCAATAGAGCATGTTACAAACCATTTATTAAGGTTTATAAACTGTATTTGAATGTTAAATATGAAGGAGGTTGCAATCAAGTATAACCAAAGAGCCTTTCTGGAGGGATAAGCCCATTGTGGCTGTGGCTCTCACCCTGTCAGGGTCAGTTAAAGAGCTGCTGGAGGGTTTCTCACTGCTCAGTGACTGGCGCTGACAAGTTTAGTTACTCTCTGAAATGAAGATACCTTTTTCTCCACAGTGTTATGGTAATCATGGTAATCATTCTCTAACTGTAGCTTAAACCAACATATATTATCATGATGGTTATTGATTTGGTTGTTGAAGTAGGATCCACTGTTTTTTTTTTTTTATTAATCTATTGTAAAATGTATTTGCTTGAGCTTGCTTTTGTGACTGTATTAATGTTTTATCAGGTTTTTTTTAATGTATGAACCCTAGGAAAATTGCTATGGAAAATAAACACACTATTGGGCAAGATCTATCTTTATGTGTTGAGTAAAAAAAGTATGTTAGAGCTAGTCACTGAATTGCAGAGCTTGATGAATGTGTGCTCTTTTTCGGGAGTGAAGGGAGGAGTCTCGCACCTTGTGATCGTCTCCTCAGACACCTTGTGGCGCACATTGGTGAAGTGGAGTTCCTCTTCTCATTTATTTTACCAACACTTGTCCAGCAAGTGGTTTATGATCTGTATCCACTCAAACAGCTGATTATTTGTGGCTCTGACACGACTTCTCCTTATCATGTTTGACAATATGCCAACAGTCATACTGTGCTTCCTGAGAGTCAGGAGAGTAAATACTTTTTTATTTGGCCGGTCAGTCAGACAAGAGCCAGACCTTCCACCCTAAGCTTGCAGTTATTTTTTGACTCCTGTGACGTTCACAGTTTTTCCTCTGAGGTTTGACTTGATATCAAGGTCCTACAGGAAACATTAAGCCAGAGGCTATTGTAGTAAATCTCCAGACAGGGTGCAGCTTTCAGCACAGCCTCATTGTATGTTGTAATATTTTTGATCTGTGCACCCAGTCTTCATATCAAACTCACTTTTGAAGAGTGTTGGTGGTCGAAACAGAGGTTTCCTACACATCGCCCACAGGCACAGAAAAAGTTTCCATCAGCTGCAGTGTTGACACAAGACTTCCTGATCGCTTATTACGGCCAACTGCTTCTCTGTTGAAATTGTTGAAAACTGTTGTTGTCTTTTCTATTGAGTCCCTGTCAAAACCTTTGTAACACATCACACTGAATTGTGCAACTGGCAAAAGGATTTTTCATATGAAGTAGGTATTCTCTTTATTCCTTGATAACAAAAAATAAAACATTCTCAAGGCAAAACAAGGAAACGAGTTATATTAAAGCAGACATGTCATGCTTTTTGTGATTTTCTGTGATTTATATACTGTTATGATGATGCATGTCAATGTCAAACATGGTAAAAAGTCTCCATAAAAGTCAAGAGCCAGGACTTGAGCATGCACTGAATGCAATGTAACCTCGACTTCCTCCTCATGGTGACATCAGACTGTTCATGCATGCCCACAAACCATAGCTTTTATTGCAGAGGTTGTTTCATTGTTTGTTCAGGTTTTGGTTCTCAGGCAAATTTTTAGATCAGATTCAGGCTCGAACACGTACAGATGTATTTGAGAATTTACCATTTTGAATAAAGAAAGGTGCAGCTTAGTGAGTGAACAAGAAGTCTTTTGTCAACCTATGAGTGATGTATAAGAAATATACAATATCTGTTTCAACCACCAACACTGTTCAGAAGAGACAGGAGCTGAAACGGCCTGATTCAGACTGAACCTGAACCGAGGGGCTGCATAAAGAGTCAATATAAGATAAATAAGGAGTTTTCTAAATTGTAAATCATGCAAAGATATTCCAGTAGAGCCAAAGAATATAAATACAGACCTGGAAATATGCATGATACGTCCCCTTCATGGTAGAAACAATAAAAAGAGATTGCTTACACCTGACAATACTCAGAAAACAGAGCTATCACAATAATCAATATCACAACATATTAATATAAATATAAAAAAGAAATAAACATACAGATCATATCACTCAGGATGTTGCTGCCCAATCAATAAGTGCAATTAAGAATATTACAAACTTGGATATACTAAGGCATCAAATTACAAACTCAGTAGGTTTCCCTCCCTCTTAGACAATCACCCCCTCTTTATTTCTCATTTTTCTCTCTTTATTTTACATTTTATTGCAATGTGTCATGTGTTTCTGTCTGTGGTGAAGACTTGAGTTTTACTGCCCTCTATTGGCTGATAAGAGGTATGAGAAAGCGTGCTGACTACCTGACAAGTTCCAATCTGTTCTTATTCAGAGCCACACATCCTTGTGTTTGGCTTTTCATTTGACCAGGTGTTTCAGTGAGTATTTTGTGCACTTGAAGCTGTCCTATTCTCTGTTCTCTATTTTGTGTTGCCTGTAATAGGTCAACACTGTTTAGGCAGCACACCACACTACCCACATCCTGTTTCTGTCATTAAGTGTGGCACTGTTTACAGTGAACTTTGTTCTTCTTTATGAAGAAAATGCACCAAACTCTAAATATTAGAAATTTAGAAAAAATGTCAAGCTATTATATATTATATTAATATGCCCAGTTTACCTCTGCAGATAGCTTTTCCCTCCATTTACATGTATGAGTTTATTCAGCCAACTCTGAATGAAGCCCTCAGTTCTTGTCTCTTCACATGTCCAACAAGTCAGACGTATTCGTTTAATGTGTCATGTGTCTATGGATCAAAATCAATAAACTCAAAATATATGTATTTATTGTGGTATCTGGTGAGATACTGTAATGAAACTGCTCACATTCAGTTGTTGATTCTGATACAAACTAATGAAAACAGAAGAGCAGAAAAATATTAGTTTGATGACATAACATCTGAGTATAAAGCACATGATATTTTTGAAAACAAACCCCATGACATAATTTTTTATTTTCACACCATAGAAACATGAGCTGTGGTCGCTGTCCCTGTTGAGTTTTCAACAATGAAATCTTTTTTTCCTCAAAAACCCCCCCCAAAACTCAAACTGAGCAATAAGCCAACTATAATCTAGCAATAGAGAGGAAGTGCTTTGAATTAATGTCTCATTTGACAGCTTTTCTATGATTAATTACTCTCTTGGACCCATGTTGTATGCGTGCGTGTTTGTGTGTGTATTTGCATGTGTCTGTTAATCTGAGACAAGAGCAGAAACATTAACATACTAATGATAAACCGGTGAATATATAGTTTGCTGTAACATAGTTCATGTTTTCAATCTGTTAATGTTAACAGCTAAAAGACACTGCCCCTTGTTTTACGTGACAAAGTCAAATTCACAAGTAAACGGAAGCTCTCGCTCCATGATTTGGGTCAAAAATGAGAGCCGTTGTGGCCCGGCTCCTGAGTCCTGGCTGCGGTCCTTGTGCCCATGAAAAAGGGCCTTTACAGAGTGCCTTCTTTTAAAGCGCGAGAGGGGGGTGAGGGATAGGGGGGTGGAGGTGGGGCTTGAACATACATAAGAGCCTAAGACAGTCCAGCAGTCCAATTTGGCACAACATCACCAGACAATTTGCTGTTACTTAACATATACAAGGACGGTTATTGGATCTTTCACTACATTTAGACCCTCTTCATCCTCTCTTCGGGCCTTATTTGAAAAGAGAATTGCTGAGTTGGTGATGAGCAGAGGCCAGTTACTAAAAACTGAGGCTTTATCCTGGATGTCGGATGGGAGCAACATGACTGGGGACCTGTCCCAGGGTTTGGTCCTGCAGCCTGCCTGGGACTACCTCCACCAGAACCACCACGACCTCCTGAGGAGCCCTCTCTTCCCTGTGGTCCTTTCTGTCACCACCTACTTCTTCCTGGTCGGCCTCTACACCGTGTTGGACCTGCTGGCTCCCTCCTGGCCCTGCATCAACCGCTACAGGCTCCATCCTGACCGTCCTGTCACCTGGCCTAACATCTGGACTACCCTGGGTGTCACCATCTACAACCACCTGCTGTACATCTTCCCTGCTGCTGTCGCCCAGTGGCTGTGGAGGCCGCCCACTCCACTGCCTCGCGAAGCACCCACTCTCTGGGGCTTCTTCCTGGGCATCCTGGGTTGCATAGTGGTCTTCGACTTCCAGTATTACCTCTGGCACCTGCTACACCACCGGGTTCCTTGGCTGTACCGCACATTCCACGCTGTGCACCACCAGTACAACCAGCCTTTCAGCCTGGTCACCCAGTACCTCTCTGGTTGGGAGTTATTCAGCGTGGGGTTTTGGGCAACAGTTGACCCCGTTCTGCTCCAGTGCCATTGCCTCACAACATGGGGCTTCATGGTCTTTAACGTCTACGTTTCAACCGAGGACCACTGCGGCTACGACTTCCCGTGGTCCATGCATAACCTGGTGCCCTTTGGCCTCTGGGGTGGTGCACCCAAGCATGATGCTCATCATCAACGGCCCGGCACTAACTTTGCCCCATTCTTCTCTCACTGGGACTGGCTAGGAGGCAGCCACACTGTGCCAAATCCCTCCAGCCACACTGCCCCCGGAGAGCCAGACGAGATGAAAGGGAGGAAAGACTAAAGAGCTTGAATTAATCTCTCATTGACTCTCTTTTACTCAAAGCGCCTCTTTTGTACCTCCTCTTATTCAAACACTTGTTTTTTTCTCTCTTCTTCTTTCCCGTCTGTCTGCCTTTCCTCTCCTTTTTTGATTATAATCTCACCCTATTTTGCAATCTTCTCTCTAACAGAACACGGATATTCTTCACAGTTTAGGAGCTGATTATCACTCTAACATTTCTTGACTGTCTGGTAAGTTGTTGAGCAGAATTACAGTGCAGTTTTGTGAACAATGATAGTATATATTATCATGTATTGTTGTGTCATGTACATTCATCTCTTATTCATAGAGATTTTCCATGTATGTTAATGTATGGATGATGTATTGTTACTTTGTCTCCATGGCATTCTCAGGTCAGTTTCCGTACATGTATAATATGTTTTGAGCTACCTTGAAAAAAATAAAATAAAATAAAAATAAAGCCACTTACTTAAGAGTTGTTTTGTTACATTTCACTAAATAGATCTTATTATTAGGAGCATTTGCCGATGGTTGATGGTTTATAGCACGTACATTCTCCCTCTCTCTCCCTCCTCAAGACCGACCCTCTCACTCACACGCATGAATAGCAGTCTTTTAGCTGCGTCCCAGTATGATGCGTGGGCGCAATACTAATCTGTTATCCTCTCTTTGAGAGTAAATTCTCTTACTGGGAGGGTTCTTAATTAAACTCTAAAAAAAAAAGAAAAGAGAATATCTTTGTCATGCAAAATCTTCAACTTTAAAAATAGAAACGAGATATTTAAAGGATGTCTTTGCATTCATAGAAGCAGAAGAATATGTTACCATAGTTCTTTCATAGAGATGATTGTGAGAATCAACCTTTTTCTTTTTTTAATTGAAACAAAATTAAAACATAAAATCATGAGGCTATATTGAGTCAGAATATCCTCAAATAAAGGGAAATTCAAATAAAATTCAAATGGACTGCTAAGTACTTTACCTTTTTGGAATATTGTGTCTTTGATTTATATATTGCATAACATACACTTACAAACACGCCAGCAGAGGTCACTTTTTCACTCAACAAGAATCAGGGCAGCAAGGCTACAAACAACATATGACAAGTAAAGGCAGAAGCATACAACACTTATTTAGATCATTTAGGAAAACATTGAAATATCTACATCTAGAGTCATTTCTAATGATATCAAGCAGCAAATGCAGTGAACCCTGACAGGCTCACACTAGGCTCATGCTCTCCGTGCCTCTTCTCTCTTTGTTGTTATTCACTGGAGAGTGGTATGTGCAGAACTGGTTTGGCAAGTTTCTGCTTTATATGGCTGTTGCAACAGCTCACACTTATTTTAGAAACATTGCATTCAGACGCCTCAGGCATACCTGTCCTCTAAGATCTGGAATCTAAATTAATTAAATCGGCTTTATCGCCATGTCTGGTATTGGCACTGATCTCTTATATTCACGCATTTCCATTAGTTGTCTTTCTTTACTGGATAGATGTACCTTTGGGTTAAAGTTTAGCCTTTAGAGTGTTTCCGGTCAGAAGACTGTTTGTGGTGACGTTTCAACATCTACCTTTGTGATTTGCGCAATCTACCACCACCCCATAGAAGAAATATATATATATATATATATATATATATATATATATATATATATATATATATATATATATATATATATATATATATATATCAGTTGTGCAGAAGAAAAGAAACTTTTTATGCTACACCTGACTAAATACCTGACTATATGTCTATCCTATGGCAACCTAAAAGCATACCATACATATTGCATTATAGATATGTGCAAGACAAACCGCCATATGTCTGCAACTGCAGAAGTAACTGCACCAGAACTCTTTTTAAACCACAATGACATACAGTAAGTGCATTTTAGATATGTGCAAGACAAACCGCCATATGTCTGCAACTGCAGAAGTAACTGCACCAGAACTCTTTTTAAACCACAATGACATACAGTAAGTGCATTTTAAAAACGATGAATTATTGCTGAGGCTAAATAAGATTAACAGTTCAACATTTACGCTTTCTTTCTAACAAATAATGAAAAGATTGATAGTACTCTCATGTTTGTATTGTAAATATGAACCTTTAGAGCCAGCAGAAGGTTCTATTTCTTGGCTCAGCATGCATTTGACTTATTTAAAGAAAGTTAAATCAATGGAAAACCTGCTGCTGTGTTTGCAAAGGCACACTTCAAATATGATTTTTTTTTTTATATTCCTTGCTTAAAGCTATGTGTTCCACCAAGTGTATCAGAGTGCAGTGAAATCTGCTTGTACATGTGAAACAGTCACAGCCCTGTCCATTCTTGCCATACCAGGACTGCCTCTCACGGCTCTTATAACAAAGATGTGCCGATACTGATTTTGTTGTGTTCATAGTTGTTAATAAGAGGAAGCATGTTCAGTACACTTGATGTTCATGTACACTTGAATCACGTACACCCTCATGCTACAGTATCTGTTTGTCACTCCTACGTAATCATTCATGGTTATAAACTCTACTAAATGAAATATCATGACCTGCGTATTTCATGACCTTTAACAATAAAAACAGATTTATAACACTGTTTATGATTCTATCTAAAAGCAGATGTCATTTTCTCCCTAGTAAAGATGAGTTTCAGTTTATTTTAAGACTCATTTGGTTATAAATGACACATTGTGTGCACACCTTATTGGTTATCCACACATTAAAAAAAACTGTTTATGGTTGACTGTCAGTCTGTTATTGCCTGAGGAAAAAAAACAGCTTCAAAACAGCTTGACAGCTATTTTCCTACTGTAGAATCCTTTCTCCTGGTGGTAATTTATTAACTATTAGACTTTGTAGGCACAAAGGTGATTTGTTTGAAACTTCTAAGAAACGATAAAACACAAGATTCCTGAACATTTGTTTGCCTTGCTCCCACAGTGTAACACACTAGTGCCTGAAAAGAGCTGTGTAAATGTAACACGGCCAGGGAGTGGCTCTTCGTGGCCAGCATGTGATAAGAGGGTATTCTACTTTAAGAGTGCAGACAAAAGGTAAGACGACACTCCACAACAATCATTTACCTCAGCCTAAGCCGGTCATTAAATAGGAAGCTCACTACTAACAGCTCAGATCACTATACACAGCTTGTGTGTTTGTGACTGTTTGGGTGGGGTTTAGTGCTTGAAATACACAAGTTCATTTACTCGTGATCCAGAGACAAAAGGCCATTCACCGTTCACTTAAGTTCACATGACACCTTTGTCGACAGAATATTGTCTTTTTAGAGGTTAAAGCAGATTTTAACTGAAAATAAAATGTATGCGTTTCAAGTTTGAAAGGGAAAAAGCTGCATTTAAGACAAATCAAGAAGAAAAATAATAGTAAAGGGGATTAAAATCTTTCTTTGTTTCTCATAGAGGTGAATCACAGTCTGACACACTGAAACTAGAGCAAGGACAACCTGTTTAGGTCATCCTCAAAGCATGCCTCATCATGTTCTTTTACATACTTTTAACCCCCCTCCACCCCCCCAGTCAGACCCTCTTTTCCATCTGACTTTGGCAGTGTGCCACCTTACACAACAAAGAACAAACAAACAAAAAAAAAAACCACATGAATAACTGAGTGAACATTAAAGCACTTCAACTGGTCCGTGCACTTTCTGACGCTACACAACCCACCATAACACATTCCACGAATTCCTCACGTTTTCAAAAGGTGTCATGAATGATCCACGATAAAGGATTCTCATCAATATCCCTCTCCAGTCACATGACGACAAGCCCGGTGACTCACTCACTCGAGGATTGCTAAGTGGTTATGCAATAGTGAAAAGGAGTTTCACAGATACTGTATCTTGCTGTTTCATCATTTTTATTTAAGAGACAATGTAACAAGACAACTGTTTTCTTTCAAATAATAAAAATTTAAAACACAAATCATAAAAACAATATAGTACAGGTGGTTTAAAATAACAAGATAAAACTTAAGATTATAGACATGACTTTGCAAAATGGCTTTAGCTTCTCAAATGTGAGAATTTGCCGTTTTCCCCCTCATCTTACAAGACAGTGAACTGAATATCTTTGTGAGGACATCACATTGGGCTCTAAAAAAACTGATCGACATTTTCCCTATTTTCTCATATTTTGTAGACTAAACAGTTAATCTGAAAATAATTGGCAGAGTAATCAATAATGAAAATAATCATCAGTTGCGGCCCTTTTTAGACCACCGGTACACTCTTGTTCCATCCTGCCTGAGCACATCAAGTTCATTTGGCTGTTTTATCACAGGTCTTACTGGCTTTAAATGGTGATCAGTGCAGTGAATTAGTCAGTCAAAATCTCACATTTATCAGGCATTATTTAAACATTTTGTGCACCCAAAAGGACTAAACGCTAAACCTGACAGTCTGTTGCAGTCTTTAACAGGCCTACTCTCCATGTAAATATTATATATACACAAAAAAAAAAAAAAAAAAGAAAATATGTTTCACATTATAAAACGCCACACCAGAGTTCATATGTATGTCACGTACATCTTTAAATGTACTCATCTTTGGTTATCTGATGTCTGAGGTCACCTGGTATCTCCATCATTATCGCAGAGTTATCTCCTGTGTCCCAGTGCTACTTTTTCCAGTACATCAAAGTACAAGCACAGGCATGATCCTTGATACCCCAGCAGTCTTTTCTCTCCTTTTCTTTGACTAGCAGGTACTGCTCTGTGTGTCCCCTGTGCTCGACATGTATGATTTGCTCTTCCTGGAGTATTTCATGGAACTGAAAGAAACCCTCATTCTCTCTACAGTCCTGCTGCTCCTGCACCTCAGCGTGTTCTTCACGTGGTTTCTGAAATCCTCAGACACAAAGTAGTAGATGAACGGGTCCAGACAGCTGTTGAGGCTAGCCAGGCATAATGTAGTGGTGTAGAAGCCATAGCCGTTATTTACCTCTCCGTCCTTTAGCAGAGAGTAATGCAACACCAGCATGATGTTGCTCGGGATGAAACACACTAAGAAGGTCACCAGGACGGTCACAATCAACACCACGGCTTTCTGGCGGTTCTTTGTTGCTGTCCTGTCCCCTATGCTTTCCCCCAGGGTCTTGAGTAGAAGAATATAGGCCACAACAATCACAATGCAAGGCACGAGGAACACAACCATACCCATAAAGATGAAGTAGTAGTAGGGGAGCTGGACAGAAGGGAAAGGATTGAGGGGGTCTTTGATGATGCTGACATCGTGGCAAGTAGTTATGTTGGGGTCTTTGAGCTTGGCGGTGTGGTTGTACAGATACAGAGGTGTGGTGGAGATCCAGATGAAAGCCCATATGGCCACACAGACACCAATAGCCACTTTGTTGTTCTTCCTCTGCTGGGACAGAGGGTGAGCCACGACCCAGTACCGCTGCACACTGAGGCAAGCGATGAACAGAATAGAGCAATACATGTTCCCGTAGAAGAAGCTCACTAGGACTTTGCAGAGCGGCTCCCCGTAGGTCCAGTTGTTGCCACCGAAATGGTAGGCAATCTTTAGGGGCATCCAAATGACGAACAGCAGGTCAGCCAGAGCCAGATTGGCCATGTAGATCGACGACGGATGCTTCTTTGTCCTGAAGAGAAATACCCAGACGGCCATGCCATTGGCAGGCAGCGCCACTGCAAACACGAAGATGTAGACGATTGGGAAGAAGACTGTGGTGAGGCCACTGTTCAGTGCGTCAGATGTTGCCTTGTCCACAGTAACTTCTTCTGAGTTGATAGGGTCCTGAATCCCAAAGAACCCCCGTCCTTTTCCTAGAAGATGTTACACAAATGTAAGAACATAACACTAGAAAAAAACTGTATATGAAGGTAGTGAGTTCTGCAACAGCAACCAACATTAATCCAGATTTTGCTTCATGTAGGGATGCAAATATTTTCTCAGTCCTATTTTTCTTTAAATCAATTTTTCTGGAAAATTATAATATAATAAAATAGTAAATAGTTGTTTGTTTTTTTTAAAGCAATTCTCTCAATCTAATATATATCTAATTTACTAATATATTTATTTATTTATTAACAATGGCAAGAAAATAAATATATTTTAGAGGCTTGGAGGTTATAGAAACAGCTGCAAACTAAATATCTGTAGGTCACCTAATCATTAAATTACAGCAAAAGTGTCAGCTCTACTCCAAAGGTGGGAAAATCTTATCAGAATAGGTTAGATGTACCTTTATACCTCTATAAAATATTCTTGGTGTTATTTTATTACATTTTTTAGATGTTAGACACCCTGCCTTTCCTGTTCACTCCTGTCTGTATGTGAACTGACCACAACGCATTGTTAGAAAAACATACTCTATCAATTATTCGCTCTAATTAAAAAGTCATGTTTTAAAACTTTCAGCTTAATATACTTGAATAATAACAGAGTAGGCCTGAAGCCTCTTAATACTCTCATGGGATAAGACTAATATGTCTCATTAGCTCGGTATTCAGACGACCAAACACCAGGAAACCACACACACACACACACACACACACACACACACACACAGAGGAGCTTCCGGCCTTACCTGTTTGAGCATCTGAAGCAGAAACGCAGTAGAAAATTAAAAGCAACGACAAAAACCGAGTTAAATCCATGTCTTCTGTTGTTGACACGCTGTCTTCTGCACTCCTCTTCGACCAACCCCCTCCGACAGCGTCTTAAATGTCGAATAACACCTCCAACTTCGAAGGACACACCCCGAGACTACCTGTTTGTACGCTGACGTCATACGTCGGGACCGCCTACCCCGTCTGCTCCTCTGAGAACATCGGTTGGAGGGCTCAGTGTTAGTTGTGGCGAAAAAACACACCTCCATACAAAACAGGTTGTTCTTTAAAACAGAGGCATTGTGGTCTTGAGGTTTGGGGTTTTGTTGATGATTAAGGGTTCTGTGAAACACAACACGTTTCCCTTCACATGGTCATCTATTTTCAGCACTGGGACTTAACGCATAGAAACGTTTTTATATCTATGGTTTAAAGCCCCAGTCCAGCCACTGTTACTTCCTGTTTTGAAAGGTTAACCTTTCTCAAACGGGGTTGTGGTTGCCAAACGTCATCCGTTACCGTGGCAACCGGACTGTCATCTAGGACACTGGTCACTTGTCCGGTTTTATGAATTTATGTTACTCAGGATCAGTTATACTTATAAAACTGGCCTAAGTAGAGCAAGGTTAGTAAAGTTATTGCAGCGTTGCAGCAGAGAGGTCCACACAGATCAATTTACCACAAATATTTCTCATTTGATTATGAATAATAACAAATGTCACTCTAAGATGAAGTTAGAAGTTGGCAGCCATATATACAGAGTAGGTTACATGTCAGTAACAGAGGTTTGTGAGATCCATCGGGTAAATCAAGACAATGGCATCTACTCAGCAATGACATCTATCCTAAGAATCCCATATTTATTTTAGCCTGTAGTAAATAATAATGAATTTTCCTCCTCAGTAGCCAAGTCTGGTTCTATCTGGGTGCAAAAGCATGCATTGCACCCTCAGTTTCATGTGTATGCATGCTCAGTTGCAATTTGAATAACGAATGCCAAGTACAACCTGGTAGGTCTCAGGCACATCGTGTGTGTGCCTGCAGCAATGCAATGTGCAAAACGGCTGAGTGAAGATGAATATGAATTAATGTAATGTGGGAAACCTAAGCTCAAATACATGTCTCTTTTTTTTCTACCAGATGCCAACTATTAAAACTGCTGTCAAATCAAACCTTTCCAACTCTTCCAACTTGCTGTGAAGTCCAGTCAAAGGTCAGCACCAAAGGATTTTGAGTAATGTTAAGGATATAAATTTGTCATAAATGAAGCAATGTTGCCACTTGTTTTCAGATTGTGTTAATGATATATTCATGTTCAAAATAAGATATAATACGGTAAAAACATGTCAACCCTGGACTGCCAGCAAAGGTTAAAATATCAGGATTGTTTTGAAAACGAGAAGTACCTGGACTGACCTTTCCCATGTTGACCTGCCCACAGAATCAGGAAACAGCTGGTTAGACAAGTACTTTTATTGACAAACTAAAATTCTGTTATACAAGTTAAAAGAAATAATTTAAATACAAGACATAAAAAACACAGAAACCTTTATCCTATATTATGAAACCTGCTAAATTTTGCCCATTTTAGGTTTCGATCTCAGTTCTGGCACATTAAAAGCTGATAGAGAATTAATCTCAATTAAATTACAACATGGCCAAAAAGATTAGACCTATTAAAAAAATAAAGGCAATAATTCATATCCTGCTGAAATAATGAGTACTGCATCAAGCAAAGTGCATAAAAACAGGTGTATTGCCAAAGATATAAAAACAATTAAATGTATTGACAAAGCAACATAAGAAGTAACTTAGAGAGCTCAAAAATCTAAAACATGAGGTCACTGTCAAAGATGACTCCTAAATTTTCTTACATGTACTGAACCAAACCTGAGGTGGAAAAGTCACAGTAGAATAAGAAAAAAAGGAAACATTTTCTTTTATGGGTCCCTTCATTTCTGAGTATTTCTGCCAATTAAAGGACTTAAAGTTTTGCAAATTTACAACTATGAACCAAAACACAGTGGATGGGTACTTACCAACTAAACCTCCTTAGCACTTATAATTTGTACCAAATTGCACCACTTCCCTCTCCTAGTCCGTCTGTCCTAAAACTGATTCATACCTGCACATTATCAGCAAGTTTCCAGGAAACTACTATAAAAATGAAGGGACCTGTAAAAGAAAGTGTTGAGGAAAAAAGAAAATATTTTATACCTGAAGGGAGTTATTGATCAGGAATAAAAACAGCTTAATAATGATCAATCCACTAGCAGTCAGTACTCTTTGTGTTTCCTGACTCAGATGTGTACGTGTTGCTCTTCTTGGAGTATTTCAGAGCACTGAAGGACACCCTCATCCTCTCCACTGTCCTCTGGCTCCTGCAGAGGAACGTGTTCTTCACATGATCCCTGAAGTCCTCGGAGATAAAGTAGTAAACAAAAGGGTCGATGCAGCTGTTGAGACTTGCCAGGCACAGGGTGGTGATGTAAAATCCGTACAGGTTGTTGTTGGCCCCGCCCAACAGGAGAATGTAGTGTACCAGCAGCATGATATTACTGGGGGTGAAGCACACTAAAAACATAACCAACACTGTGATGATCAAGATCACAGCCTTCCGTCGCTTCTTGCTGATGGCAGCGTCTGTCATGCTGCTCCTGAGAGCTTTGAGCATGAGGATGTAGGATATGATGCACACAACAGTGGGAACAACAAATCCCAGAGTTCCCATTGTCAGGAAGTAGCCAGCTGCTATTTTCACCTGACTGGGCCTGGTGACATCATGACAGGTAAGGATTTGTGGATTGGAGTTTATTACTCTGACCTGTTGGTCGTACAGGTAGAGAGGGATGGTGATAAGCCAGACCACCACCCAGACTGTGACAGAGACAGCAACAGCTACACAGTTATCTCTCCGCTGCTCGGACAGTGGGTGGACCACCGCCCAGTAACGCTGGACACTTATGCAAGCAATAAAGGCGATGGAGCAGTACATGTTGCCGTAGAAAAATGCCACCAATACTTTGCACAGCCCTTCTCCGTAGATCCAGTTATTGCCGTTAAAGTGGTATGCTATCTTCAGGGGGACCCAGATGACAAAGAGCAAGTCAGCCAGAGCCAGGTTTGCCATGTAGATGGATGACGGGTGCTTTTTCTTGGTCCTGAAGAGGAATACCCATATTGCCATGGCGTTTGTGGGCAGCCCCACAGCAAACACAATGATGTAGATGATTGGGAGGAAGACAGTTGTAAGACGGCTGCTCAGGACTACTTTGGCTTGGGAGGTGACAGTCACCCCATCTGGGCGCTCTATACCAGTAAAGCCTCGATCCTCTGTAAAGTGACAACATGAACAGGTGAAAAGCAGAAGTATAGTGGTAAGTTTACTTGCAAGAACAAACTGTAATTTGACTACATCTGAAACTCAAATGTGAGTTGGACTCTGTTTCTTTCAGCACTGAGCACGAGTCAGCGTGATTACAACATACATTTTAAGTATGACTTATGTAACTTATATAACATGATCAAACTAATTCCTATGAAGTCTATGAAGATAATCAAACACAAAACATCAAACAAACAGGGTCTGTATTCGACGTATTTTAACGTAGAAGCACTTAATCTTAAATCTACCTGAGCTGAATGTTTTCCTGACGGCACAAAAATGTTGTTAAAGAACAAAGTGATACCTTACCTGCCTGGGAAAGACAAGTCCGGACGCAACAGAAGAGGAGAAACAAGTGAGAACATCGTGTCTTTAAAGTCATGGCTGCAAAAACAATTAAATAATATGTAAAGTAATGTCCGCGGGTGTGACAACGTCGCTTTCCCCCTTCGCTGTTTTAACTGTCATCCTCTCTTCAAATAGATGATTTGGACACCTGCGTGATGTCACTGAGTCAGCTGACCGCATTTAACCAATCGAAACACAACTGATAAAACACGATAATCTCACTCATGAGTCAATCTTCCTTCCGTCATAAAATATGCATTTATCTTCATCTGCACAACGGGAGCGGCATGCAGACTCCTTCAAAATCAGTTCATCAATGATAACTCTAGACGTCTACTGATATAGTATCAAATAATACGTTATATGTTGTCAGCAGATATTTCATATTTCAATGACCAGCGGTGTAATTTTTTCATGGGCTGCAGGTTCTGTATATGGACGTTCGTGATGACTGTCCTTACTTCCTAAAATAAAATGAAAAAAAAAACAACAACAACAAACATTCATGCATTTAAAATATGACTTAAGCAAAAATACATACGTATTAATGCTGTAAAAAATACTCCCCATAAACATGGCCAGATTTACCTCCTACAAGGCCCTGAGGCAGAAGTTCAAGCCGCTCTTATCCAACAATCAGGTGGCTAAATGAACAATGAAGTAGGTTTTTCTTGCCATAATCATTCCTCCTATTCACACTGACCATGAAGGTTAAAATCCACAGTCCTCCTTCTGTGCAAAAATGTATCTAACAGTTTTTCTGAGGCTGATAAGAAGCTTTTGTCTAAATGAATTAAATCAAGTAGATATCTTTCAATGTTAATGTTTTTGATGCCAAAGTACATATTTTTGTTATTATACTTCCACTGTAGCTCAACAGGGAAACATAAAGAGGGAAATTGATGCTAAAAAGATTGTAAATGTGGCAGAAATCCACTTAACATGACTAACTCAAGACTGCTGAAGCATCATATAAACTTCAGATAAACTTTGAATTGCATTTTAAACAAATTGACTGTGTGGACAGACTGTGGATTTTTGGCCCCTATCACTTCTATTGAAAGCACATTTGAATAATAAACACAAAGTAGAATTATTACATTTCTGATAATGTCAACAAAGACTGAAAATGTAGAAGCTTCTTAAGAGTAGAATTTATGTCAGATCTGTTGTATTGGATTGCATTAGATTGCACAAGTGTTCCTCATTAAGTGCTCCGTGAGTGTACATATAGGATTTACTGCACATTTCTCACCAGCAGGGGGAAGCATTAAACCAAGGAGGGATGTTTGCTGAGCACATAACTACAGCTTTTTGGTTGCCTTTCACTCTCACAAAGATATTTAGATGAAAGGTTGTTTTGTTTTAAAAGTGGTGCATACTTAAAGAAAACATTACTGAAAGCTTTTCACTGTGAAACACATGTGCAATAAAATAAGCAGTGATTATATTTATGCATATACAGATGAGTGACAGCTTAAAGGAAAAACTGATGCAGGTGTGAATGCTTGACCCCTAGAGTGAGGGGATCTGATGGCTCTGTTATGCTGTGGGGGGCATTTTGCTGGCTTGGATTGGATCCATCTGTCTCCACTGGAGGCAATATTTTTGAAATGGGGGCGTTGAGGTGTTCTTTGGGGGTGATTTTGTGTGTCTGTTTTTAATGCCAGTTTAGTCCTACATTCGAATGCACAGTTTCACAATTTCATCATTAGGTTTCAGGGTTTTTCTATGTTTTTTTCACCACACTGGTCATACAAATTTGTGGTTTGGGCTCCTAGGACTTCAAAGACGCGGGTGAGCTACGTTCAACACTATACCTGAACGCCTCCTATGTAGACACACTGGGAAACTATACTGAGTTTCTTCCACGGTTTGGTGTCATCTATGGTCGTGTTAACTTCTCTGTCCTCTCCTCTGCTCTATTTGTTGGTGTTTGTATGTAGCTTAGTTTTTAACCTAATGTGTATTAAAATTTGGCAAATCCCTGTAAACTTAGCTACCAGATAAAACAACATTCGGAAATGCACTTTTCATTGCTATGGAGATGATACCCAATTGAATTTATCAATGAAACTAGATTAAACCTACAGTCTCCAAAAGTAGAATGGGAAGCAGAGCCTTCAGCTATCAGGCTCCTCTCCTGTGGAAACATCTTACAGATTCATTTCGGGGGGCAGACACCTTCTCTGTGTTTAAGAGTAGGCTTAAAACTTTCCTTTTTGATAAAGCTTATAGTCAGGGCCGACCAGGCTCACCTTGGACCAGCCCTTAAGTATGCTGCTATAGCCCTAGATTGCAGGGGGACTTTCTATGATGCACTGACCTCCTCTTTCCTTCTCCTCATCTGTATGTATTCATATACTATTACTTCATGTCACTAAATTGGCTTCTTGTCGTGGGGATATCCTTCTTCAGGTGTTGCTGCTTTTTGTTGTTGCTAGTCTTGTATCTATTGTTGTTGGTGTTGTTGTTGTTCTGCTTCTCCTCACCCCCTTTCTTTCTCTGTCAGCCCCACTGACCAAAGCAGATGGCTGCCCACATAGAGCTGAGTTTGCTTGCGTTTGCACTTGCTGTTGCCAAGTGCTTGCTCATGGTGGAATTGTTGGGTCTCTGTAAATTAAAGTGTGTGGTCTAGACCTGCTTTATATGAAATGTGACGACTTTTGCTGTGATTTGGTGCTATATAAATAAAACTGAATTGAATTGAATTGAATTGAATTGAATTGAATTGAATTGAATTGAATTGAATTGAATTGAATTGAATCACCATCTCTAATTTTAACACTCGTAGTCAAAAACATTATGAAAACTTGGTTAGGTTAAATTTGGATGCTGAAAATAATCTGAATCAAACTGATGAGTGAACAGTCTCTCAGTTTGATTTCTAATCCTTAATCCGAAGTGTCCTTTAAGGAAATCTGATAACAGAACAGCAGCTCTGAACTCTGGAATTAAATATCTGGAGCAAAAGTCAAATATTAACAGACAGTATACATTTTTATTGGTTAGATCATAAAGTCTAATGTGTGCCTTTTATTCCAACAAGGGAGGGCATTAATGAAGGCTGTTGTTTCTGTGTGATAGGGGCAAAACAGCAGCAGAAGAAAAAAAAGCCACCATTATTCTATATGAACACCTCAGCTATGAACACATATCCTTCCAGTAGCCTCAGACTTTCTTGGTAGGCTGCTCTTATTTTCTGTTGGAACAATTGATAAAAATACTTCTTGTTTGGCACTGGCATCAAATTACTGCTTTCTGATTGGCAGCTGTTCGTTTGATCTTGTTTAAAAACAAGATCACTTAAAGTTTGACTATCAAATTTCTAACCATTGCATTTGTTTAACACTTAAAAACATAATTTCTGTTCACATGGATTTTTTGCTCCCTGCATGGGAAACCAATGATAATGATATTCCAACTGTCCAGTTAAATCTAATCTGTTATTTGGCATCCAATGACATGCTTTTTTAATAATATAAAATAATAATTGACATTAAGAGACAGTAAGCTTGCAGTCTAACTGATGGGGGGGAAGTAAGTGACCTGAAGTAAGCACTTTCGTGCCATAGCAAGGTTTTTATAAATAATGAGGTCATGAATGAAAATTCGAAATCTCTTGCCACTTAATGTCAAACTTTTATCCTATATTATAAAACTAAAATAAGCTAAACTAACAAAGCTCATTTTTGCCCATTTTAAGTTTGGGTCTCAATTCTGGCACATCAAAAGTTGACAGAAAATTAATCTAATTACAACATGGAATAAAAGATCAGACTCATTAAAATTGAATAAAGGCAATCATTCATAAAATGCTGAAATCAAGTAAAAACTGCAGAATACTTCATCAAGCAAAGTGCATAAAACAAGTGAATTGTTAAATATATAAAAAACAATTAAATGTATTCACAAAAACGACATAAGAAGTAATTTTGACAGCTCAAAGCTCTAAAACAGGAGGTCATTGCCAAAGATGACTCCTAAATTTCATTACATGTATTTAACTGAATCTGATGTGCAAGAAATCACAATAGAGTAAGGAAAAAAAGAAAAGCTAACACTTTATTTTACAGGTCCCTTCATTTCCTATTAATTTCCAAGAATTTTTCTCAATAATCTTATGGAAGTAGCTGCCATGCACAGAAACTGTTCAGTCTTTGAAACAGTTACATAGTTTTGTAGTATATGGGAAATGGACTCATATAGTTTTTAAGAAAGAACCTCATATGCCAATATGTAGTTTGACAATGACAAATATTTTTTTTTATCAATTAAAGAACTGTTAAGAATGTAAGTTTCGCAAATTTACAACTATGTACCAAAATACAGTAAGTGGGTACTTACCAACTAAACACTATTTCCTTTTATTTGTATCAAATTACATCGCTTCCCTTTCTTAGTTCTGCTGTCCTAAAACCTAACCACTTCGTACCTGCAAATTAGCACCAAATTTCCAGGAAACTACTATAAAAATGAAGAGACCTGTAAAAGACAGTGTTACCAAACAACAATATATTTTATACCTGAAGGGAGTTATTGATCAGGAATAAAAAGAGCTTAATAATGATCAATCCACTAGCAGTCAGTGCTCTTTGTGTTTCCTGACTCAGATGTGTACGTGTTACTCTTCTTGGAGTATTTCAGAGCACTGAAGGACACCCTCATCCTCTCCACTGTCCTCTGGCTCCTGCAGAGGAACGTGTTCTTCACATGATCCCTGAAGTCCTTGGAGATAAAGTAGTAAACAAAAGGGTCGATGCAGCTGTTGAGACTTGCCAGGCACAGGGTGGTGATGTAAAATCCGTACAGGTTGTTGTTGGCCCCCTGCAACAGGAGAATGTAGTGCACCAGCAGCATGATGTTACTGGGGGTGAAGCACACTAAAAACATAACCAACACTGTGATGATCAAGACCACAGCCTTCCATCGCTTCTTGGTGATGTCAGCATCTGTCATGCTGCTCCAGAGAGCTTTGAGCATGAGGATGTAGGATATGATGCAAATAATAGTGGGAACAACAAATCCCAGAGTTCCCATTGTCAGGAAGTAGCCAGCTGCTATTTCGACCTGACTGGGCTTGGTGACATCATGACAGGTAGTGATTTGTAGATTGGAGGTTGTTATTGTGACCTGTTGGTCATAGAGGTAGAGAGGGATGGTGAGAAGCCAGACCACCACCCAGACTGTGACAGAGACAGCAACAGCTATACAGTTGTCTCTTTGCTTCTCAGACAGTGGGTGGACCACCGCCCAGTAACGCTGGACACTTATGCAGGTGATAAAGGCGATGGAGCAGTACATGTTGCCATAGAAAAATACCACCAGCACTTTGCACAGCCCTTCTCCATAGATCCAGTTGTTGCCGTTGAAGTGGTATACTATCTTCAGGGGGACCCAGATGACAAAGAGCAAATCAGCCAGAGCCAGGTTTGCCATGTAGATGGATGACGGGTGCTTTTTCTTGGTCCTGAAGAGGAACACCCATATTGCCATGGCGTTGGTGGGCAGCCCCACAGCGAACACAATGATGTAGATGACTGGGAGGAAGACAGTTGTAAGAGGACTGCTCAGGACTACTTGAGCTTCGGAGCTGACATTTACCCCATCTAGGCTCTCGATACCAGTAAAGCCTCGATCCTCTGTGAAGTGACAATATGAAAACGTGAAAAAAAGCATTACGCAGCTTTACATGCAGGAACAAAATACAATTTGACTACCTCTGAAACTCAAATGTGAGTTGGACTCTGTTCCTTTCAGCTGTGAGAACTTTGACCTATTTCATACTTGTAATAATAGTCCTCTGATCTTGAGTTGTGATCAAACTAATTCTTATTCAGCCTATAAAGACCAAGACCATCAAGACCAAAACATCAAACAACAAAGGCCTATATTCGATGTATTTTAACATAGCAGTAATGTTTTGGATTTTAAATCTACCTGAATATTTTCATGGCAGCACAAACATGTTGTTAAAGAACAAAGAAATATCTTACCTTCCTCACACATACAAGTCTGGACAATACAACACAAAAGGAGAAACAAGTGAAACCATTGTGTCTTTAAATTCATGGCTGCAAACGCAGGTAAAAAATAATATGTAAAGTAATGTCCCTGGGTGTGACTATGTCGCTTTACTTCTTTGCTGTTTGAACTGTCATTCCCTCTTCAAATAGATAATTTGGATACCTGTGTGATGTCACTGCGTCAGCTGACTGCCTTTAACCAATCGAGATACACCTGATAAAACATGACAATCCCACTCATGAGTCAATCTTCTCTCCATCATTAATAACTGGAGCACGCATTTCTCTTCATCTGCAGTACAGGAACGGTATGTCGACACCTTCAAAACCCGCTTATCAATGATATCTATTATATGTTGTCAGAAGATATTTTATGTTTCAATGACCAGCAGTGTCATTTTTTCATGGACTGCAGTTTCTACTTATGGACTTTATGGACTTTCATGATGACTGTCTTCTATTTAGATTACATATTGAGTTACAGAAGTAACAGTAACACACCATAAAATACTCTGTTACAAGAAAAAACATGGATTCAAAATTATCATTATCATCTTTCTGACAGTGTCAACAAAAATCGAAAATCTGGAAGTCTCATAAGAGTATAACTTATGTCAGATCTGTTGTAAAGGTTTGCTTGAGATTGCACAGGTGTCCCTAATAAAGTGATCAGTGAGTGTACATACAGGATTTACTGCACATTTTTCACCAGCAGAGGGAAGCATTAAACAAATTATGCCAAGGAGGGATGTTTGCTGATCACATAGCCTAACTGATGCTTCTTAATTGTCTTTCACTCTCACAATGATACTCAAACATATTTAGACGAAAGGTTGTTTCATTTTAAAAGTGTTGTGTATTTAAATAAAGTACACAGTAAGACACGAAAGGTGAAAGCTTTTCACTGTGAAACATACATGGAATAAGTATTTCAGGTGTCAAATAAAATGAAAACTGGTAGGTTTGAATGCTTGACCCTTACAGTGGGGATCTGGTGGCTCTGTAATTCTCTGGGGGACATTTTACTGGCATGGTTTGGGTGCACTTGTCCCCTTAAAGCACCACCCAGGGGGTGTTCAGAGAACATCAGGGGGTGCTGGAAGTAATATTTTTAAAACGGGGGCATTGAGGTGTTTTTTTTCACCACTCGGTCAACTCTATTTACCTCTGTTTTACACGCATAACTTCATAGATATTTGTGTTCTGCTCTACTTGTCGGTGTTTGTGTTTACCTTAGTTTGTAGCCCAACCATTAAAATATGGCTAATCCTTGTAAATTTAACTAGTGACTGAAACAACCCCTCCTCTCAACCAGCAGCAGCGCAGGAGGAGGGGGAGGAGGAGGAGGAGGTCAGGATGAAGATACTGACTGATGTAGGTGTTCTCCATTCTTTCTAAACTTCACTCAGTATTTTAACGGAATGAACATTATTTATTTTACTGACATTTTTCAGTTTCCTTCAAGTGAGATATTGAATTATATTGAGATATTGACTTTGCTGATGGAAACGTCATTGTTGATGTTTTAAGAAACAATATTTTGTCAACAATAAAAATAAAAATGAAATAAAAATCTATCCTAATCCTGTTCTGATTTGAAAAAACAAACAAACAGAAAACAATTTTAAAAAACAATTCTTTAGTAATAAATAACAATAAAGAATCAATAAGAGTATTGATAAATATTCTTATTTCTTTTTTTTCTGGTATTTCGTTCTTTTCACCAAAGCAGTCATCAAGAAAACATAACACATCACCATCTCCACTATATCAAATAATTTTAATACCAGCAGACAGAAACATGATGAAAACTGTTGGTTATGTTAGATGCTGATAATAATCTGAATTAAACAAGACTGATTAAGGTTTGACTGTCAAATTTCTAACCACTGCATTTGTTTAACACTTATAAATATGATTTCTGTTTGTTTGGATTTTTTGCTCCATGAATGGGAAACTGATGATAATGATATTCCAACTGTCCACTTAAATCAAATCTGTCATTTGGCATCCAATGGCATGCCTTTAAAAAAACCAACAAACAAAAAAACCAACAAAATAATAATCAACATTAATATTCAGGGGAGACACTAAGCCTACAGTCTAATTGATGGGGGGAGGTGAGGGACCTGGATAATGGATAGAGGAGCGCTGGTCATACAAAGGTTGAGAACCACTGCCTTAGGATGAAGGGTCACTACAAATCAATACAAAGTTCTTCTGAGTGCTCACCTTCACAGGGCATGAGGGGTCACTGAAAGGTTTGATGAGTATGAAAATGGTGTGAATTATATGCTAGGGCCTTCACAATCACCAGATCTCAACCCAGTTGAACACCTATGGGAGATTTTGGATTGACCTGTTAGACAGCGTTCTCCACCACCCTTGTCAAAGCAACAAATAAGGGAATACATATTTGAAGATGCCAGTCTTGGCATTGACTCTAAAATTCTCTGGAGATCATCTGGAGGTATGAACACCATTCAGTGACCCTTCGTACCCTGTGAATTGTCATCCTGGAAGAGAACACTCTCATCGGGATAGAAATGTTTCATCATAGGATAAATGTGATCACTCAGATCAACTTTGTATTGATTTTTAGTGACTCTTCCCTCTAATGGGACAAATGTACCCAAACCATACCAGCTAAATGCCCCCCAAAGAATAACAGAGCCACCGAATCCCCTCACTGTAGGGGTCCAGCATTCAGGCCTGTACCACTTTTTTCTTTAATTTCTCACCTGTCTGTAGAGCTACAGGAAATACAAAACACTGACAAAATAGCAAGTCCTTGTATTCATTTGCACGTTAATTTGCAGTTTATGAACTCTGAAGCCCTTGCATATACAGTGCAAACATAATAACATTTCATAGTATCAAATGTTCAGCTGAGTTATCTAATCTCGAATTACCTACAATGTTTTTAACTTCATTATTCACTCGAATGAGCATGTCTGTCATTTCACAATTTGTTTTATGAAAGCAAGACTTCTCAGTCTAAACATTTATTTACATTTTTAACACTTTCTGTTAGCATTGTAGGTTCAGTGATCCTCCCTTTATTCTAATCATGACAGAAAAACATAAAGGTTATGCCCTACAGGCTTTGTGCTCTTTATTTGCTGTTACTTCAACTTCATGATAGAAATATTTCTATTGCTTCAGTTAAGCCAGTTTGATTTCGCCCTGTTAGTGTGACAGTCTATCAGACCAGTAGTTTTCTTGTTTTGGCTGTTGAGGTTTGTTTGGAAAGAGTCCATTTTGGTAGTTGACGTGCTATGGTCATGAATCAAAGTTACAAATTTTCTACCGCTTAATGTGTTTGATGTGATGCTGGAATTGATTATCTCATTTTTGATACCTCAACTAAAATGTAGTTATACAAGTAAAAATAATTACAAAATTTTATCCTATATAGTCTATAATATAGCCTGTAGTACCTGGATTGACTTCTCCCATGCCAACTTGCCCACAGAGTCAGGACACAGCTAGTTAGACAATTTATTTTATTGACAAACTAAAATGTAGATATAGAAGCAAAAATAATTACTTTTAAAAACACAAACAAACTTTTATCCTGCATTAAAAAACCTGCTAAATGTTGCCCATTTATGGTTTGGGTCTCAATTTTGGCACATCAAATTCTGACAGAAAATTAATCTGATTATAACATGGAATAAAAGATTAGACCCATTAAAACTGCATAAAGTCAATCATTCATACCCGACGAAATCAAGCAAACTGCATCGCGCAAAGTGCCTGAAACAAGTGTGTTGTCAAAGATATAAAAAACAATTAAATGTATTTACAAGAATAACATAAGCAGTAATTTAGACAACTCAAAGTTCTAAAACAGGAGGTCATTGCCAAAGATCATAAATTTCCTTACATGTACTGAACCAACCAAGAGTTGGAAGAAGTCACAGTAGAATTAAAAAAACACCTTATTTTATAGGTAAAATAATGATAATAAAAATATCAGAAATAATTTCCTAAAAGTAGCTTCTATGCACAATAACTGTTCATTCTTTGAGAGGCTTACATTGTTTTGTAGTATATAGGAAATGTACTCAGTTTTTAAGAAAGATATATGCTAATATGTTAACAATGAAAAGTAAGTTTTTCAATTTTAGAACTGTTAAGAATCAAAGTTTTGCAAATTACATAAAAAACTACGAACCCAAATGTATTGAGTTGGCACTTACCAACTAAACCTCCTTAACACATTTTCTTTACCTTCTGGAAAATGTCCTGAAACTTAATCGCTTCATACCTGTAAATTATCAGCAAATTTCCAGGAAACTACTATAAAAATGAAGGGATCTGCAAAATCAGGTCTTACTGAAAAAAACAATGTATGAAGTGAATTATTGATCAGGAATAAAATCTTAATAATGATCAATTCAGTCACTTTCAGTGCTCTGCTCCTTGACTCAAACGTGTACATGTTGCTGTTGTATGTTTATTGGACCCCTGAAGGACACCCTCATCCTCGCCACTGTCCTCTCGCCTCTGCAGAGGAACGTGTTCTTCACATGATCTCTGAAGTCCTTGGAGATAAAGTAGTAAACAAAAGGGTCGATGCAGCTGTTGAGACTAGCCAGGCACAGGGTGGTGATGTAAAATCCATACAGGTTGTCGTCGGTCTTGCGAAACAGGAGAATGTAGTGTACCAGCAGCATGATGTTACTGGGGGTGAAGCACACTAAAAACATAACCAACACTGTGATGGTTAAGACCACAGCCTTCCGTCGCTTCTTGGTGATGGCAGCATTTTTCATGCTTTTCCTGAGAGTTTTGAGCATGAGGATGTAGGATATGATGCACACAATAGTGGGAACAACAAATCCCAGTATCAGCATTGTCAGGAAGTAGCTAGCTGCTATTTTCACCTGACTTTCCCTGATGACACTGTGACAGGTAATGATTTGTGGATCATAATTTGTTACTGTGACCTGTTGGTCATACAGGTAGAGAGGGATGGTGAGAAGCCAGACCACCACCCAGACTGCGACAGAGATGGCAATGGGTACACGGTTTTCCCTCTGCTTCTCGGAGAGTGGGTGGACCACCGCCCAGTAACGCTGGACACTTATACAGGTGATAAAGGCGATGGAGCAGTACATGTTGCTATAGAAAAATGCCACCAGCACTTTGCACAGCCCTACTCCGTAGATCCAGTTATTCCCGTTGAAGTGGTATGCTATCTTCAGAGGGACCCAGATGACAAAGAGCAAATCAGCCAGAGCCAGATTTGCCAAGTAGATTGATGAGGGGCGCTTTTTCTTGGTCCTGAAGAGGAATACCCATATTGCCATGGCATTGGTGGGCAGCCCCACAGCAAACACAATGATGTAGATGATTGGGAGGAAGACAGTTGTAAGAGGACTGCTCATGACTTCTTTGGCTTGGGAGCTGACTTCCACCAAAACTATGCTCACGTTACTGATTATGTCTGGAAGTGCATTGTTGGTTTTCAACCTATCTGGACTCTCTATACCAAGGTTGCCGCTCCCTGTTGAGAAGTGACAATATGAAAACATGTGAAAAGCAGAAGCATATAAATGCAAATGCAGTAATGTGCTACATTTTGTACTTGTACCAATAGTCCTCTGAGCTTGAGTCAGCAGCATTACAACAGCATCCATCAGTGGAGGTGTAAGACGTACAGGACAGGAGATTGGATCATGACAAATAAAAAAGCACAATGTATTTTTAATTTTTTTTTTTCCTATTTCAATGAATATAGAATAAATAAATTAACTAAATACGATGTGCGGAAGCATTTTGTACTATACCCTCACTGACATCATCACATAATTTGAACTTTAATTAACTGATTAAAATAAGACAAAAATAAATTGAGAAAATTCCAAGAAATAATGAAATTAATAAAAGATCAGTTTCTTTTCTTTGCACTATATGAACATCACACTACTTACTATTGCATAACTATATATACACCCTAAAAGCCTTACATGAATGCCATGTGTTAGCATATATGGCAATAATTCAATATAGTTCTGACCTGATTATCATGTAGTAATGTTTTCGTCCTGTAGTTTACATGTGAGTAGTTGGTCTAGTTAAACATATTTCTTTTTTTCTTTTCTATTTGGTTACAATTTCCCATAACTTGGGTATTGAAAAAAACTCACTCATGCTAATTTTTGTGTACAGAGTTTGCAATTTTCATTTGAATTCTGTAAAAGAGAGGCTGAGGTGATGATATAGTACATGGTAAAGCTCTTCTGATGGTAGAAGTAGACGTTTTAAACAGTAGAATTACAACTGAACATTATATATTAGGAGAATTTATTTGCAGTAACTCACCTCCTGGTAATGAGATGACTAAAGAGAAAGAGATTTACACACATGTAAGAAAGGAGTGTATAGTACATAGTAAAGTACAGCTGATGGTAGAAGTAGACATCGTAAACATCAGAATTACAACTGAACATTATATATTAGGAGATTTTATTTGCAGTCACTTACCTGAATCTGGATATCAGTGGAGGTGTAAGAAATACAGGGCAGGAGATGTGGTTCATATCAAATAAAAAAGCACAGTGTAGGATTTTTCCTCATGATTTTTACATTTGAATTAATACAGAATAAAACAATATAATTAAATATAACAAGTAGAATCATTATGTACTGTATCCTCACTGGGATCATCCCATAATCTGAACTTTAATTAACTGGTTAAAATAGGACAAAAATAAATTGGGAAAATTCCAAGAAATAAATGGAGATTCTAAAAGACCAGTTTCTTTTCTTTGCACAAAAGAGAAAGAGATTTACACACATGTAAGAAAGGAGTGTATAGTACGTAGTAAAGTACAGCTGATGGTAGAAGTAGACATTGTAAACATTACAATTACAACTGTACATTATATATTAGGAGAATTTATTTGCGGTCACTCACCTGATCGTGCAACTGGATATCAACGGAGGTGTAAGATGTACAGGACAGGAGATGTTGTTCACACCAAATAAAAAGCACAATGTAGGTTTTTTAGATTTTACATTTGAATGAATGCAGAATAAAACAATATAATTAAATATAATGAGTAGAATCATTATGTAATATAACCTCACTGGGATCATCCCATAATCTGAACTTTAATTAACTGGTTAAAATAAGACAAAAATAAATTGAGAAAATTCCAAGAAATAAATGAAGATTATAAAAGATCAATTTCTTTTCTTTGCACTATATGAACATCACATATAGTGATGTTCTATATGTATTAGAGATAAATGTTACGAGTGAATAAAAATAGTTATTGCAAATTATTTGCATAAATGTAGGGCTTTCATTGTGAATAATATTTAGCAAGAGGCTGATTGTGGTGGGAGAGGTTTGAGTTTCCTTCTGCTCAGCAAACATTTTCTTTTGAAACTGTACATTACATTTTCATACAAATATATACACCCTAAGAGCCCTACGTGAATACCACATGTCAGTGTATAAGGTAATAATTCAGTATAGTTTTGACTTGATATTTTATTTGTGTGTAGTTGGTGGAATTAGACATATTTTATTTAATTACTATGTTGGCTTGGGAGCTGACTTCTACCCCACCTGCGATATCTTCGATTATTCTCTCTCTACCAAGGTTCCCTGCTGTGAAGTGAAAACATGAAAACGTGTGAAAAGTGGAAACATACAAGTTTAAATGCAGAAACATAGTATAATCCAACAACATTTCCTATTTGTAATAATAGTCTTCTGAGCTTGAGTCAGCAGCATTACAACAACATCCATTTTACATATAACTTCATTATATATTGTGATCAAAATAATTCTTACCCAGCCTATGAAGGCAATCAAGACCAAAACATCAAACAAACAGGGCCTTTATTCAACATATGTTAAAACTACTACAATTTAACATAACTTGGGTATCCAGATTAGTGAAATTGAAAAAAACACACTTATGCCAATTTTTGTACAAAGACTACATAATTTCCATTTGAATTCTGTGTAAAGAAAGAAAGAGATTTACACAATGTAATAAAGGAGTGTATATTACTACATGCAGAATAACATGAATATACACACATTACTAACAGGGATTTTATAGGTTCTTTGTTTTGTTTTATTAAAGCATCCATTTCCATCTAAAATGGCTGTAACTTTGCATCGATATCAGTGGAGGTGTAACAAGTACATGATAGGAGATGTGGTTCACCCCAAATAAAAATGCACAATGTAGGTTTGTTTCTTTCTATTTTTCCATTTAAATGAATATATAATAAAGAAATATAACTAAATATGATGCACAGAAACATGTATTGTATCCTCATTGGTATCATCCCATTATTTGAACTTTAACTAACTGGTTAAAATAGGACAAAAATAAATTGGGAAAATTCCAAGAAATAAATAAAGATTATAAAAGATCAGTTTCTTTTCTTTGCACAAAAGAGAAAGAGATTTACACACATGTAAGAAAGGAGTGTATAGTACGTAGTAAAGTACAGCTGATGGTAGAAGTAGACATTGTAAACATTACAATTACAACTGTGCATTATATATTAGGAGAATTTATTTGCGGTCACTCACCTGATCGTGCAACTGGATAACAACAGAGGTGTAAGACGTACAGGACAGGAGATGTTGTTCACACCAAATAAAAAGCACAATGTAGGTTTTTTAGATTTTACATTTGAATGAATGCAGAATAAAACAATATAATTAAATATAATGAGTAGAATCATTATGAAATATAACCTCTGTATCCTCACTGAGATCATCCCATAATCTGAACTTTACTTAACTGGTTAAAATAGGACAAAAATTAATTGGGAAAATTCCAAGAAATAAATGAAGATTATAAAAGATCAGTTTCTTTTCTTTGCACAAAAGAGAAAGAGATTTAAACACATGTAAGAAAGGAGTGTATAGTACATAGTAAAGTACAGCTGATGGTAGAAGTAGACATTGTAAACATTAGAATTACAACTGAACATTATATATTAGGAGAATTTATTTGCGGTCACTCACATGATCGTGCAACTGGATATCAACGGAGGTGTAAGATGTACAGGACAGGAGATGTTTTTCACACCAAATAAAAAGCACAATGGAGGTTTTTTAGATTTTACATTTGAATGAATGCAGAATAAAACAATATAATTAAATATATCACATATAGTGATGTTCTATATGTATTAGAGATAAATGTTACGAGTGAATAAAAATAGTTATTGCAAATTATTTGCATAAATGTAGGGCTTTCATTGTGAATAATATTTAGCAAGAGGCTGATTGTGGTGGGAGAGGTTTGAGTTTCCTTCTGCTCAGCAAACATTTTCTTTTGAAACTGTACATTACATTTTCATACAAATATATACACCCTAAGAGCCCTACGTGAATACCACATGTCAGTGTATAAGGTAATAATTCAGTATAGTTTTGACTTGATATTTTATTTGTGTGTAGTTGGTGGAATTAGACATATTTTATTTAATTAATATGTTGGCTTGGGAGCCAACTTCTACCTCACCTGCGCTCACTTTAACGGTTATTTTTGGATGTCCATTGCTCGGGACTTCCTTACCTTGAATCTCTCTACCTAAGTTGCCGCTCCCTGCTGTGAAGTGAAAACATGAAAATGTGTGAAAAGTGGAAACATACAAGTTTAAATGCAGAAACATAGTATAATCCAACAACATTTCCTATTTGTAATAATAGTCTTCTGAGCTTGAGTCAGCAGCATTACAACAACATCCATTTTACATATAACTTCATTATATATTGTGATCAAAATAATTCTTACCCAGCCTATGAAGGCAATCAAGACCAAAACATCAAACAAACAGGGCCTTTATTCAACATATGTTAAAACTACTACAATTTAACATAACTTGGGTGTCCAGATTAGTGAAATTGAAAAAAAAAAACACACTTATGCCAATTTTTGTACAAAGACTACATAATTTCCATTTGAATTCTGTGTTCATTTCATCTGATTTTGGCTAAGATGCTGACTTTGGTGCTGCTACAAACATGTAGAGATAAGACAGTGAAAAGTGAGTTTGAAGTAAAGAGAGGCTGAGGTGAAGGTATAGTACATGTTAAAGCACAGCTGATGGTAGAAGTAGACATTGTAAACATTAGCATTACAACTGAACAAAATATATTAGGAGAATTTATTTGCAGTCACTCACCTCCTTTAGGTCCATCTGGAATAACAAAAAAAGAAAGAGATTTACACACATGTAATAAAGGAGTGTATATTACTACATGCAGAATAACATGAATATACACACATTACTAACAGGGATTTTATAGGTCCTTTGTTTGTTACCACATGTTAGCATATACTTCTGACTTGATTATCATGTGGTAATTTCTTCCTCCTCTAGTATATTCATGTCTAGTTGGTGGAGTTAGACATATTTCTTTTGACCTTTCTTTCTGGTGGTGAAAGAATTGCTATTTCAAAAAACCTGGTTATCTAAGTTAGTGAAATTCGGAAAAAAACACTTATATCACTTTTTTTGTAAAGAGTCTATAATTTTCCATTTGAAATCTGATTTTGGATAAAATGTTGGCTTTGGTGCTGCTAAGAACATGTAGACATGTGGCCGTAAAAAGTGAGCTTGAAGTAAAGGATGCCTGAGGTGAAGGTATAGTATATGTTAAAGCACAGCTGATTGTAGAAGTAGACATCAAAAACATAAGCATTACAACTGAACAATATATATTAGGAGAATTTATTTGAAGTCACTCACCTACTGATACTGGAAGAACAAAAGAGAAAGAGATTTACACACATGTAATAAAGGAGTGTATATTACTACATGCAGAATAACATGAATATACACACATTACTAACAGGGATTTTACAGGTTCTTTGTTTTGTTTTATTAAAGCATCCATTTCCATCTAAAATGGCTGTAACTTTGCATCGATATCAGTGGCTGTGTAAGAAGTACAGGGCAGGAGATGTGGTTCACCCCAAATAAAAATGCACAATGTAGGTTTGTTTCTTTCTATTTTTCCATTCAAATGAATATAGGATAAAGAAATATAACTAAATATAATGCACAGAAACATGTATTGTATCCTTATTGGTATCATCCCATTATTTGAACTTTAATTAACTGGTTAAAATAGGACAAAAATAAATTGGGAAAATTCCAAGAAAAAATCTTATAAAAGATCAGTTTCTTTTCTTTGTGTGTGGTTTTATTTTATTAATATATTGTCTTGGGAGCTGACTTCTACCCCACCTTTGCTCACTTTAGTGATTATTTATGGATGTCCATTGCTCTATACTTCCTTACCTGGGAGTTTGACCTTTTCCCGATCTTGAATCTCTCTACCAATGTCGCCGCTCCCTGCTGTGAAGTGACAATATGACATTTTACAAATAACTTTATTATATATCGTGATCAAAGTAATTCCTATCCAGCCTTTAAAGACAATGAATACCAAAATATCAAATAAACAGGGCCTTTACTTCAACATATGTTAAAACTACTACAATATTCCATAACCTGGGTATCCAGGACAGTGAAATTGAAAAAAAAAAACACTTATGCCATTTTTGTGCAAAGAGTACATAATTTCTATTTGAATTCTGCGTTCATTTCATGTGATTTTGCATACGATGTTGGTGTTGGTGCTGCTACAAACATGAAGAGATGAGACAGTGAAAAGTGAGTTTGAGGTAAAGTGAGGCTGAGGTGAAGGTATAGTACATGGTAAAGCACAGCTGATGTTAGAAGCAGACATTGTAAACATTAGAATTACAACTGAACATTATATATTAGGAGAATTTATTTGCAGTCACTCACCTAGTTCATATTCAACTGGAATAACAAAAGAGAAAGATATTTACACGCATGTAATGAAGGAGTGTATATTACTACTATGCAGAATAACTTTGCAGTGATATCAATGAAGGGCTAAGAGGCACAGGACAGGAAACGTGGTTCACACCAAATAAAAAAGCACAATGTAAGTTCCTTTCCCACGGTTTCTACATTTGAATGAATTCAGAATGAAATAATGACTAAATATAATAAGCAGAAACATCATGTACTGTATCCTCGCTGGGATCATCCCATAATCTGAATTTCAATTAACTGGCTAAAATTGGACAAAAATAAATTGGGAAAATTCCAAGAAATAAATTAAGACTGAAAAAGATCAGTTTCTTTTCTTTGCCTTATATGAACATCACACTACTTCATGCATTGGCACTGAATGTTCTAAGTGAATGAAAATAGTTATTACAAATTATTTGCATAAATGTAGGGTTTAAATAATTAATAATATTTGGCAAGAGGTTGATTGTGGTGGGAGAGGTTTGAATTTCATTCTAGTTAGCAGTGAAAACAGTGAAAAGTGATTTTGAGCTAAAGGGAGGCTGAGGTGAAGGTATAGTACATGGTAAAGCACAGCTGATGGTAGAAGTAGATAATGTAAGCAACAGAGTTTCAACTGGACATCATATATTAGGAGAATTTAGTTGCAGTCACTCACATCCTTCAGGTCCATCTGGGAAAAAAAGAGAATGAGATGTACACACATGTAATAAAGGAGTGTATACTACTATTATGCAGAATTACATAAATATACACACATTACAAACAGAGGTTTTATAGGTTGACTGTAGCTTTGCAGCAATATCAGTGGAGGTGTAAGAAGTACAGGAAAGGAGATAGGGTTCACACCAAATAGAAAAACACAATGTAGGTTTTTTCCTCCTATTTTTCCACTTAAATGAATATAGAACAAAACAATACAATTAAATATAATGAGCAGAAATATGATGTACTGTATCCTCACTGGGATCATCCCATCATCTCAACTTTCATTAACTGGTTAAAATAAAAATAAATTGTATAAATAAAAAATATTTGTAGTCACTCACCTAGTTCATATTCAACTGGAATAACAAAAGAGAAAGAGGTTCACATACATGTAATAAAGGAGTGTATATTACTACTATGCAGAATAACTTTGCAGTGATATCAATGAAGGGCTGAACAGGACAGGAGATGTGGTTTACACCAAATAAAAAAGCACAATGTAGTTTTTCCCCCCATGATTTTTACATTTGAATGAATACAGAATAAAACAATATAATTAAATTTAATGTGCAGAAACATCATGTACTGTATCCTCACTGGGATCATCCCATAATCTGAACTTTAATTAACTGGTTAAAATAGGACAAATATAATTTGGGAAAATTAATGAAGATTATAAAAGATCAGTTCCTTTTCTTTGCACTATATGAACATCACACTACTTCATTCATTGGCAATGAGTGTTACAATTGAATGAAAATTGTTATTGCAAATTATTTGCATAAATGTAGGGTTTAAATAAATAATAATATTTGAGGTTGATTGTGGTGGGAGATGTTTGAGTTTCATTCTGCTAAGCAAACATTTTCTTTTTAAACAAAATTACACATGATATTTTTCATACATAAATAACTATATATATATACACACACACCCTAAAAGCCATATGTATATTAAAACTACTACAATTTCCCATAACTTGGGTATTCAAGTTAGTGAAATTGAGAAAACATACTTGTGCCAATTTTTTGTGCAAAGAATTTATAATTTCTATTTGAATTCTGTGTTGAATTTCTTTTATTTTTGGATGAGACTTTGCTGCTGCTATGAACATGAAGAGATGAGACAGTAAAAACTGAGTTTGAGGTAAAGGGAGGCTGAGGTGAAGGTATAGTACATGGTAAAGCACAGCTGATGGTAGAAGGAGATAATGTAAACAACAGAATTTCAACTGAACATTATAATATTAAGATAATTTGTTTGAAATCACTCACATGAATCTGGATATCAATGGAGGTGTAAGAAGTACAGGACAGGAGAGTTGGTTCATGCCAAACAGAAAAGCACAATGTAGGTTTTTTCCCAGAGATTTTTTACATTTGAATGAATACAGAATAAAACAATATAATTAAATATAACAAGCAGAAACATCATAAACTGTACACTCACTGGGATCACCCCATAATCTGAACCTTCATTAACTGGTTAAAATAGGACAAAAATAAATTCCAAGAAATAAATGAAGATTATATATTATAAAATATCAGTTTCTTTTCTTTCCACTATATGAACATCACATATAGTGTTGTTCTATATGTATTAGCGATAAATGTTATAAGTGAATGAAAATAGTTATTGCAAATTATTTGCATAAATGTAGGGCTTAAATTGTGAACAATATTTAGCAAGAGGCTGATTGTGGTGGGAGATGTTTGAGTTTCCTTCTGCTCAGCAAACATTTTCTTTTGAAATTGTACATTACATTTTTCATACAAATATATACACCCTAACACACACACCAGTGTATATGACAAATAATTCAGTATAGTTGATACTTTATTTGTGTGTAGTTGGTGGAATTAGACATGTTTTATTTAATTTATTTATCGGCTTGGGAGCTGACTTCTACCCCACCTTTGCTCACTTTACTGAATATGCCTGGATGTCCATCTCTCAGTGTAGATGACTATGAAAAGTATTTATTTGAGTATTTTTTTTGTTTTTACTTCAAGTGACTTTATTTTGACACACTACGTTGGTACGTAGGTGCGACCCATTGTCCCACGCATGCTCACGTTCAAAAAAGGTACCTGATAAGACGAGATACACCTCTGGAAGAAACAACCTGTAAATATTTGTGATTATCCTGTTCCTGCTGCATTAGAGTGTCTATCAAAGTTTATTACCACTGTATTTCGATTATCAATATACCTGGTTACCTTTTGAGTTGGTGCTCGGTACTTTGAACTGTAGTTTTCAACGAGAGCAGTTCCTTGATAAAGCTGGCTAGCTTTCCCACGCTACATAATGACGACAGCCTTCTTTGACTCTGGACCAACCTATTTCAGTAACCCCTTGATATGCGGATCGTGGTGTGTGATTAATGTATTTGTGTAATTTCATTTGAATTAATTTCATGTTCATGTAAATAGTCATGTACATTCATATTGTTATTGTAGCCTGCTAATGTGCAGTTGTACTCGTAGCCTGCTATTACAGTTGTCAATGTGTGACGTCATTATGCTGAGGTGCATTTGTCAAGGAATTTATATTTTGTATCCGGCTAAATTGCCTCTGTTGTTTTCCTTTTAGTTTTCACGGTGTCCAAGGTTCTTATGCACATTATCATTAAAATACACCCGTATGGAAACACTCCAAGCCTGTTGATTTCAAGTTGAGGGGCTGCTACACTCAGGATTTCCTTACCTTGGTAGATGATTTCCATTTCTCCAGGGGGGATGGCTCCATCTGTTGTGAAGTGACAATATGAAAACATGTCAAAAGAGGAAATTTGCAGGTTTACATGCAGGAACAAACTATAATTTAACTACATCTGAAACTCAAATGTGAGTTGCACTCTGTTCCTTTCAGCTGTGAGCATTTTGATCTGTTTCCTACTTGTAATAATAGTCCTCTGAGTTTGAGTCATCCATTTTACATGTAACTTTATTATCCAAAGTCCAAAGTAATTCCTATTCAGCCTATAAAGACAAAGAACACCAAAATATGAAACAAACAGGGTCTTTATTCAACATATGTTGAAACTACTACAATTTCCCATAACTTGGGTATCCGGGTTAGTGAAAGTGAGAAAACACACTTATGCTAATTTTTCTACAAAGAGTACATCATTTCCATTTGAATTCGATGTTCCTTTCATTTAATTTTGGATAAGATGTTGACTTTGGTACTGCTACAAACATGAAGAGATGAGACAGTGAAAAGTGAGTTTGTGAGTTATCAGTTTTTTTGCACTATATGAATATCACACTACTTCATGCATTGGCATTGTATGTTACAAGTGAATATGGTGGGAGAGGTTCAAGTCATTCTGCTCAGCAAACATTTTATTTGGAAATAATATTGCACATTACATGTTTGAACACAAATATAAATTTATATATATACCCTAAAAGGCAGATGTGAATACCACATGTTTCAATTCCATTTTAATTACATGTAATTAAACATGAATAAATCAGACAGTGAAAAGTGAACTTGAGGTAAAGGGAGGCTGAAGTGAAGGTATAGTACATGGTAAAGCACAACTGATGGTAGAAGTAGATATTGTAAACATTAGAATAACTGAATGTTATATATTAGGAGAATATATTTGCAGTCACTCACCTAGTTCATATTCAACTGGAATAACAAAAGAGAAAGAGATTACACACAATTAATAAAGGAGTGTATATTACTACTATGCAGAATAACTTTGCAGTGATATCAATGAAGGGCTAAGAGGCACAGGACAGGAGATGTGGTTTACACAAGATAAAAAAGCACAATGTAGGTTTTTTCCCCACGATTTTTACATTTGAATGAATACAGAATGAAACAATATAATTTTGAGTTTCATTCTGTTTAGCAAACATTTTCTTTTCAAACAAAATTGCACATTATATGTTTTGTACATAAATAACTATAACTATATATATATATTTTTTTCTTTTTGTTTTCTTTTTTCCATGTTGAATAGCATGGCTTTGCTGCTACCAACATGTAGAGATGAGACAGTGAAAAGTGAGTTTGAAAGGGAGGCTAAAGTGAAGGTACAATACATGGTAAAGCACAGCTGATGGTAGAAGTAGACATGGTAAATATTAGAATTATAACTGAATGTCATATATTAGGAGAATTTATTTGCAGTCACTCACCAACTAGAAATGGACCTGGAACAACAAAAGAGAAACAGATCGAGACACATGTAACAAAGGAGTGTATATTACCACTATGCAGAATAACTTTGCAGTGATATCAATGAAGGGCTAAGAGGTACAGGACAGATGTGGTTCACACCAAATAAAAAAGCACAATGTAAGTTTTTCCCCTTCTAAATTAATATAGAATAAAGAAATATAACTAAATATGAGCAGAAACATCATATACTGTATCCTCACTGGGATTATCCCATGATCTGAATTTTAATTAACTGTGTAGCTGCCATCAGAGGCAGAGTTGCAATTATAATAAAAGGGTTAATTTAATAATTTAAGTTGAAATGTGAATAATTTGTATGTAAATACTTTATTTTTAATGTTTATAAACATGTATAAGTTGAAAATGGTAAAAAAGAGCTAATTTGAGAGCGGAACAAATGTTCTGTGTTATGTTGTGGGTTGGGTTTGTTTTGTTTGCTACACATTGAACAAGACCACACATGGAGAGAGATGCGCTTTAGTAGAGAGGATAATTGATATTAAGTTCCAACGAAGACTTTGAGGCTGAGCATTCGAGTTAATTTCCCTTTGGTTAACGCGGCCAATGAGGTATTTTTTATGTATATTTGTAATTATTATTATTATTTTTGTATGATTGCTATGTTTTTGCATCTGCATTTAAGCTAGTCGTTTGTTAGCTGAATGTCGGTATATGTGAAATTGTGTGAGATTTATTTGTATTCTTTGTTTGTTTAGTTCTCACGGCATGAGAGAAATAAATGCTAGTCTATAGAAGAACGCCTTGTGTTCGTGTCTTTAACTGGAGGGAACTACAAACTGGTTAAATAGAACAAAAATAAAGTGGGAAAATTCTTACAGGTGAGTTTTATTCTGCTTATTTTCTTCTCAAACAAAATTGCACATTATATGTTTCATACATAAATAACTAAATGTATACACCCTAAAAGCCATACATGGATACCACATGTTAGTACATATGGCAGTAATTCAATTTAGTTCTGACCTGATTATCATGTAGTAAGTTTTTCCTCTTCTAGTATATTCATGTATAGTTGCTGGAGTTATTTCTTTTTGTCCCTTCTCTTTGGTGCTGAAAGTACTGCTATTTCCAAAAACATGGGTATCTAAGTTTGTGAAATCGAAAAAATACTCTTATATCACGTTTTGTGTGAACAGAAATAATTCAAAATTCAAATAATTTCCACTTGAATTTTGTATTCATTTCATGTATTGTATTGTATGTATGTTTTTTTAAAGATTAGTCACATTTTTATGTCATATACTGTTATAATACATCAAATATCAATTAATAAACAAATTCTTTCCATAATATGTCATTGCAACCAACTAATAACTGCACATTTCTGTGAATTTAAACATTATTTTAAAGTAATATAACATTTATTTACTGTATTTCTACATAATTTAATTGTTTTAAAATGTGAAAATGTTTCTAATTAAATATGTATGTAAAATATGTAAAATAAAATCTTGTTAATATTATGACTAAAAACTTAGTGTATTTTATCATTATATTATATCATGTATTTTGCTTCTTTTACTTCTCTTCTTGGCATCTATAACATAATCTACTAAAATGTCCATCAGAATAGGTTACAGCTATTTATGAGACTGAATTGTACATTAATGTCGTTCAGGTGTCACTGAATGTAAACATCAGGACGTTTGTTGCCCACAGGATCTGCAAGGATCTAACGGTAAATAATGTCCTGTGTTCTGCTATCCCATCTACACCACTGACTGTATATAAAGAGGCCGGATGTTACACACATAATCCAGGTTTATATGGTTGGATTGTTTGTAATAAACATAAGCATACAATATCTGTGTTCATGACCCCAGAAAAGTATGATTGGAACCGTGTGCGTGTCCGCGATCCCCCCGCACTTCTGAAATCAATCCGGCACTTCTGACACTGACTACCTCTGTAACAAATTGTCCACAATTCACAAATTGACCACACGGTCCAGACTTAAAGGCTACTAGGTTACTACCAAGTCTTTTTGGATTTTAAATTTACCTGAGCTGAATGTTTTCATGACAGCACAAACATTAGTGGTGGAAAAAAAACAAAGTAATATCTTACCTGACTGACAAAGACAAGTCTGGACGCAACACAAAAGGAGAAACAGGTGAGACCATCGTGTCTTTAAAGTCATGGCTGCAAGAGCGGGAAAAAATCATATGTAATGTGATGTCCGATGGTGTTACTGCTTCACTGTTTGAACTGTCGTCCCCTCTTCAAATAGATGATTTGGACAGTAAGTGATGTCACTAAGTCAGCTGACCGCATTTTTAACCAACCGAGACACAACTCGGGTTGATTTCAGTAATATGATAATAATCTCACTCAAGAAGCGATTATCATCTTTCTATTTAGGTTATGCATTGGCTTTTAGAAATAACAGTAGCACATCATGAAATATTCTATTACAAGTAAAAATCATGCATTCAAACCATTACTTAAGTAAAAGTACTTTGATAAATAAAAATATTAATGCAGTAAAAATACTCTTCATGAACATGTCTAGATTTACCTCCTACAGGGCCCTGGGGAAAAGTTTGTTTCTTAAGAGTAGGACTCGAGAGCTTAAATTTTTAGTGTCATCAGCAACTACAGATACGGAGGAGCAAATTAAGATCATCGTGGAGCCAAGAGCAATCTGGCAACAATGCCAGAATTGTATATATCTCACTTTGTGTAAGCGCCATCTCAGTACTGGCCCCCATTCTTTCAGATGAGGCTGCAACTCTGGATCTTTTTCACTTTCTATCAATATGCTGATTATTTTCTCAATTGATCAATGGTTATTTTTTTATACATCAGAAAATGATAAAAACATCAATTTCCTACAAATGGGTAATGTAAACATTTGAGAATCTGGAACCATTAAAGTATTGATATTTATACTTAATAATGATTGCAACAATTGATTTATCATCAAAAAGCTAACTGCTAATTATCTGTTTGAATTGATTGAATAATCAAATAATTGAGCTCTACTTTCAATATTCCACTACAGAACATGCTTAGTATGTTAGTATGTATGTAAACAAATACACAAACAAACAAAAAGGACAACTCAATATTCTGAATTATTTAGATTCAGTGGATTAACATACATTTAGTGAGCAAATGCACTTCATCAGACTAAGTGTCTGCACAAAGTTTGCACGTCCTCTTTAGCTTATTGCGCAACTACTGATACTTGATGTCACAACGAAGGTCATGTCAATCTCTCTAATTTCCTGTTGACTTCAAAACTGACCTTATCATGTAAGATGATCAGTTAAATCTTTAAAAAAAAAGCTCTGAAGCAATTTATTAACGAAAGTAAATATGCAACTAAGTGATGTGACCACGTCTTTCTCCTCTAAGAATATGAACTGCTGCACTCTGGACAAGCTGGAGACACAAGATAAACTTATAAACGTATAAAATATATAAAAACTGGTTAAATTTGTAAAGATTATTTTTACTTTGGAGAAAGTTTTACTTTTTTACTTTTGTCAAGTCCCAAACAGGAAGCACAAACTCCAACTGCATGTTTAATATGTTGAAAACAGTAGCAGTTGCCTTTTCTGTGATCCCATCTAAACAAAGCAATCATTATTTGGTCATAATGGCTTGAAAACCAGTTAGATGACCGAACAACATGCTGAAAGGCAGTAAATGGGAAACAATATATAGGAGCATGTTTTTGTTACCATGGCTACTTTCCATAGTAGAGAAATTGTGAGGAGGGTAGAAGACTTTTTTGGGAAGTCAACATCTTAGCCAAAATTAAATGAAATGAACATCGAATTCAAATGGAAATTATGTACTCTTTGTAGAAAAATTAGCATAAGTGTGTTTTCTCACTTTCACTAACCCGGATACCCAAGTTATGGGAAATTGTAGTAGTTTCAACATATGTTGAATAAAGACCCTGTTTTGGGTGATGTTGAACTTTGAATCACTCAGCTTTTTGTAGCAGTATTTTGCCACTGGATCTCCCTTATCAATGAATTCTCTTTTGCAGTATTCGTCAAGCACAGTGTAGTTCCTCAGAACAGTATTCACAGCTTGGTGCCGCGACAGCCATCACACTTTGTTCAGAGGCCTGAATGACTTGCTAGGTCCTTCATGTTGCCCCTCTTCACAGTGGACCAAGAGAAAGTGGTACAGTTCTAAGAAGAGTTTCCACATCTTGTATCAAAGGCACATCTTTCCAAGCATTATCAATGCCCAAGTCCTTTTTATGGGCAACACAATGTTGTTCAGTTAGGTGTGGTATTTGGTGCTTTAACAAAGCCGCAACTCTGTTGTGTTTTCCTAGCATTGCTGAGGCACCATCACCATTCTCTGCATCCAGTCCATGTTTGAAGTAAAACTGAGTTATTGCCTGCACAATATCCTTAGTAGTGCACGCTGTTAGCTGGATGATGCCACCAAACACAGTTTTATAGTTGACATCATTTTCCTCCCTGCATTTAATATATATGACTAGCATTTTGTATACTATTATGTCTGTGCTCTCATCTACTATCAGGGTGCATTTTTAACATTGCACATAATCTCCCAGTCCACATTTTTCTCTCTGAAAACTCACTTGCTACTTTGGCTTCGCTGCATGTTTTGCAGAGCAAACCTTTGTCATTCGAGAAAAAAAAAAATCTCACCCAGTTTCACCACTTGTTCTTCTGTTTGCACATACTCCGACAGTCATTCCATCTTAAAAGAAGCACATTTCTTTTTTACTTTGGCTTGGTGAGTGGATGTGCCACTGCCCATTCGCTTAGCCATGATAAGGGGTTTGCATATGCGTCTCTTAACTCAGCCGCACTGTTTACCTAGCTAACCTTCACGGCGCATAGCAGCAAGGCACGTACACAAGCGCTGTCAATGCCACGATTAAATAACTGGGATGAAAGTTTGTCTTTGAGATGAATTTTGGATGAACACAACCCTGGATTGTGATCAAAGGTTAAAATATCAGGATTGTTTTGAAAATGAGAAGTACCTGGATTGACCTTTCCCATGTTGACCTGCCCACAGAGTGAAGAAACAGCTGGTTAGACAATTATTTTTATTGACAAACTATAATGTAGATATACAAGCAAAAATAATTACCTTAAAAAACACAGATAAACTTTTATCCTACATAATAAAATGTTGCCGATTTTAGATTTGGGCCTCAATTCTGACACATCAAACACTGACAGAAAATTAATTTGATTACAACATGTAATAAAAGATTAGATCCATTAAAAATGAATAAAGGCAATCATTCATATCCTGCTGAAATCAAGTAAAAACTGCATCAAGCAAAGTGCATTAAAACAAGTGTGTTGTCAAAGCTCTAAAACAGGAGCTCACTGATAAAGATGACTTCCAAATTTCCTTACATGTCCTGAACTAAACCTGAGGTGGAAGAATTAAGCAAATGTGAGTTGGACTCTGAGTCAGTAGCAATACAACGTACATTTTACACATAACTTATATGACTTAATGTGATCAAACTATTTTTTATTCAGTCTATAAAAGGAATCAAGACCAATGCATCAAACCATCAAAGCCTATATGTAACCAAACGAGAAACAGCGCAGGTTGATATCAGTAATACGATGATAATCTCACTCATGAGTTCATCTTCCTTCCGTTATTAACAGCTAGAACATGCATTTCTCTTTATCTGCACTACAGGAACATTATGTGGAAACATTTAAAACCCACGTATAATGATATCTCTAGATATATATTAGTATAGTATCACATGAATGCAGTAAAAATACTCCTTATCAACATGACTGAACCCTACCTCCTACAGGGCCCCAGGGGGAAAAGTTTGTTTTTTACTGACTGCACATGAGAGTAGGACTCTAGAGTCAAATTTATTTGTTGATTAATTGATTTGCTGATTCTAGAAATTTTCTTAACTGATTAATTGTTAGAGTAATGTTTTTGAGCAGAGGTGCCAGGAATTCTCTGGTACCAGCTTCTCAATTTTTTGATAGTTGTATGTATTATATATTTATATATATTTCTTATATATTTGGGTTTTTGACAATTGGTCAGACGAAACAATATCAAAGTCCCTCTTTTTGTCAGTAAAATATCCACTTGATATGACTAACGGGTTGCTGAAGCCTCATGTAACTTCAGATAGAATTGTAAATACATTTTTGAGCAAAATGAGTGTTAAGACGCTGTGCATTTTGGCTCTGATCACTTTGAAAGCATATTTGAAGGGGATATTTTAACAATTTAAACAGGAGGAATAATTACAGTGAGGAAAACCTCTTTCACTGTTCATATGGACACCTGACTGTTGTTTTATGATAGAACCTATCGTTCAACATATAATATGTTAACTTGGACTTCAAGGAATAATGAGAGGAATTTTCCACTGTTCAGACATTTTATATACTGAACAATCAATCAATCAATCAATCAATCAGTAAAGAAAAATAATTAAAATAATCAGTAAAGAAAAATAATTGTCAGACATAATGATAACGAATATAATTGTTGGTTGCAGCCTTACAGTATTCCTATGAAAAAATACTACCTGGCCCTCAGTTTTCTGTGTGGAGCTTCACAAATCACAACTTTACAACAAATAAGATCAATATACTTTAAATGAATTCAAGTTTTATACCTAGATTCTAGATTCTTCAAGACCAGGACCACAAGATGAAGAATGGAGGACCTGTCCCAGTTGATATAAAAAATATCACTATAAAAAATTTAATTAATAATTTGTATGAAGACTTCTTGGTAATCTTATGAATACTTATCAATATTAGGAATATTATTACTGATGCAGTAACCTGTAAGCAGCATTTTATTGCTGTCAAAGTAGAGTTCATTGTATCAACATTATATATTATTGGCTTGGTTTTACATTTTAGTCTCTATATGAAAAGAAGCTCAGCTGTGAAATAAATGTAGTGGAGTAAAATGATTCCACCCTATTAACATAGATGAGGAGGGCAAAATGTTTGCAATAATTTTCAATATATATTGCGATTCAGTACATCACCACCACCCACTATGACCTCATTAATAAACACAAAGTAGAATTATCACCTTTCTGACAATGTCAACAACAACTGAATATGTAGAAGCTTCTTAAAAGTAGAATTTATGTCAGACCTGTTGTAATGGTTTGCTTGAGATTGCACAGGTGTTCCTAATAAAGTGCTCAGTGAGTGTACATATAGGATTTACTGCACATTTCTCACCAGCAGAGAGCAGCATCAAACGCACTATGCCAATGAGGGACTCAAACATATTAAGAGAAAAATGTCGTTTTATTTTAAAAGTGATGTATACTTTAAGAAAGTACAAAGCTGAAAGCTGTCTGAAAGCTTTTCACTGTGAAACATGTGTGCAATAAAATAATCTTCTCAGTAAATATGTATATAATGACCACAACAAAATAGGACACACACCATGCTTGGTTTTAACAGAAAATAGGTTTATTAACACAAATTACAAAAATTAATAACAAAATAACAAAAATTAACTAAACATTCACAATATGGAGTGTTGAAATCTATGGAGTCAGTGATGTGTGATGTTCATGAGTATAAAATGTGTGAGTGAGTGATTTAAGATGCAAGAACGTAAAATTCATTTATTTATTTTTATGTATTTATTTGCACAGTGAAAGCAAAACAACATAAAACAACACAAAAAAGAGAAGAAACAAAGGTGAGATTTAGAAAACCCAGAGAGGCTTATAGGAATAATCTCACCTCATTACACATTACACACACACACACACACACACACACACACACACACACAAATAAGAAACCACAGAGTCATATATATATATATATACAGATAAATGTTTGTACTACAGTATAAATCCTGCCAAATTTTAGGTTTCGGTCTCAATTCTGACATATGAAACATTGACAGAAAATTCATCAAATTAAAACATGGAATAAAAGATTAGACCCAATAAAACTGCACAAAGGTAATAATTCATGCTGAAATCAAGCAAAATGCACGAAGCAAAGTGCATAAAACAAGTATGTCATAGATACAGATTTAAAAACAATTAAATGTATTAACAAAAACAATATAAGTGGTAATTTACACAGCTAAATGCTCTAAAACATGAGGTCATTGCCAAAGATGACTCCTAAATTTCCTTAAATCCACCTGAGGTGGAAGAAGTAACAATAGAATAAGAAAAAAAGGTAATACTTTATTTTACAGGTCACCTCGTTTTCTATTAATTTCCAGGAATCCTAAAAGTAGCTGTTATGCACAATAACTGGTCATTCTTTGGAAGGGTTATGTAGTTTTGTAGTATATGGGAAATGGACTCATACAGTTTTTAAGTAAGAACATTTTTCTGTAAATTAAATAACTCTTAAGAATCTAAAATTTTCCTCATTTGCAATTATGAAGACATTTTCTTTTCTGGAAAATGTCCAAAAACGTAATTGTTTCATATCTTCAAATTACCAGCAATTTTCCAGGGAACGACTTTAAAAATGAAGAGACCTGTAAATCAAGTGTTACCAAAAAAATAATATCCAAAGGGAGTTGTTGATCAGGAATAAAAATGGCTTAATAATGATCAATTCACTGGCTTACAGTGCTCTGCATGTTCCTTGACTAAGACGTGTTCATGTTGCTCTTGTATGTTTTTTGGAGCCCTGAAGGACACCCTCATCCTCTCCACTGTCCTCTGGCTCCTGCAGAGAAACGTGTTCTTCACGTGATCCCTGAAGTCCTTGGAGATATAGTAGTAGACAAAAGGGTCGATGCAGCTGTTGAGACTAGCCAGGCACAGGGTGGTGATGTAAAATCCGTACAGGTTGTTCTGGGCTCCCTGCAACAGGAGGGTGTAGTGCACCAGCAGCATGATGTTACTGGGGGTGAAGCACACTAAAAACATAACCAACACTGTGATGATCAAGACCACAGCCTTCCGTCGCTTCTTAGTGATGGCAGCATTTGTCATGCTGTTCCTGAGAGCTTTGAGCATGAGGATGTAAGATATGATGCACACAATAGTGGGAACAACAAATCCCAGAGTTCCCATTGTCAGGAAGTAGCCAGCTGCTATATTCACCTGACTGGGCCTGGTGACATCATGACAGGTAAGGATTTGTGGATCATAATTTAGTACTCTGACCTGTTGGTCATACAGGTAGAGAGGGATGGTGAGAAGCCAGACCACCACCCAGACTGTGACAGAGACAGCAACGGGTATGCGGTTGTCGCTCTGCTTCTCAGACAGTGGGTGGACCACCGCCCAGTAACGCTGGACACTTATACAGGTGATAAAGGCGATGGAGCAGTACATGTTGCCGTAGAAAAATGCCACCAGCACTTTGCACAACCCTTCTCCGTAGATCCAGTTGTTGCCATTAAAGTGGTATGCTATCTTCAGGGGGACCCAGATGACAAAGAGCAAGTCAGCCAGAGCCAGATTTGCCATATAGATGGATGATGGGCGCTTTTTCTTGGTCCTGAAGAGGAATACCCATATTGCCATGGCGTTGGTGGGCAGCCCCACAGCGAACACAATGATGTAGATGATTGGGAGGAAGACGGTTGTAAGAGGACTGCTCAGGATTTTTTTGTCTTTGTAGCTGACAACCACCCCATATAGGCTCTCTGTACCAGTGAAGGCTCCTACTGTTGTGAGGCAACAATATGAAAACATGTGAAAAGCGGAAGTATACAAGTATAAATGCAAGAACATACTATAATTCAACTACATTTTGTACTTGTAATAATAGTCCTTGATTCAGCAGCATTACAAAAGTGTTGAGTTGGACTCTGTTCCTTTCAGCTGTGAACACTTTCATCTGTTTCCTACTTTAAATAATAGTCCTCTAAGCTTGAGTCAACAGCATTAAGACAACATCCATTTTACATGTATTTATTATATATTGTGTCCAAAATAATTCCTATCTAGTCTCAAAAAGACAATGAAAACAAAAATAATAAACAACAGGGCCTTTGTTCAACGTATGTTAAAACTACTACAGTTTCCTATAACTTGGGTTAGCTTAGTGAAATTGAAAAAAAAAAACCCAATTTGTGCCACTTTTGTGTTTTTTCTGATCTTTTCATGTAAATTTGGTGCTGCTATGAACATGTAGAGATGAGTAGAGAAGTGAAAGGGAGCATGAGGTAAAGAGAGGCTGAAGTGAAGGTATAGTACATGGTAAAGCACAGCTGATGGAAGAAGGAGATAATGCAAACAACAGAATTACAACTGAACATTATATATTCGGAGAATGTATCTGCAGTTACTCACGAAAATCTGGATATCAGCGGAGGTGTATGAAGTAAAGGACAGGAGATGTGGTTCATGCCAAATAAAAAAAGCAAAATGTAGGATTTTTTCCCCTCGATTTTTACATTTAAATGAATACAGAAGAAAACAATGTAACTAAATATAACTAGACATAATGTACTGTATCCTCACTGGGATCATCCCATAATCTGAACTGTAATCAGCAATACAACTGAACATTATATATTCGGAGAATGTATCTGCAGTTACTCACGAAAATCTGGATATCAGCGGAGGTGTATGAAGTAAAGGACAGGAGATGTGGTTCATGCCAAATAAAAAAAGCAAAATGTAGGATTTTTTCCCCTCGATTTTTACATTTAGATGAATACAGAAGAAAACAATGTAACTAAATATAACTAGACATAATGTACTGTATCCTCACTGGGATCATCCCATAATCTGAACTGTAATCAGCAATACAACTGAACATTATATCAGGAGAATTTAATTGCAGTCACTCACAATCTGGACGTCCATCTGGAATAACACAAGAGAAAGAGATGTAGACACGTAACACAGGAAATATACTACTCTGCTACTATGCAGAATAACATGGATATAAACACATCACAAACAGTCAAAATTTTCATGTATAATTTTCACCGCAACCTCCATGATCATCGATTGTGAAAGAGGCAGAACAAAGGCACATAGTGTTATGAGAGATGTTGAACACTCCTAAATAATAATCACTCTGGCAAAACATTCAATGCAGAGTGAGAAACGAGAATCTGCAGAATGAAACATCACAAGATATGAGTGGAAAGTATTGTTCTTGCAACTGCATTAATACGCTTTTTTACTCAAATGTTGCCATGTCATGAAGCACGACAATACCATTCAGACAATACCATGCTCTAACTGTCTAAATCGATATTATAAACATTAGAATTACAACTGAATGTTATATAATAGGAGAGTTTATTTGCAGTCACTCACCTGGTTCATATCCATCTGGAATAACAAAAGAGAGATTCACACACATGTAATGAAGGAGTATATATTACTTCTATGCAGAATTACATAAATATACACATCCCAAACTGAGGTGTAAGAGATACAGGACAGGAGATGTGGTTCATGCCCAATAAACAAGCATATTGTTGGGCTTCCCCCTCTATTTTTTAGATTTGAATGAACATAGAATAAAGCAATAAGACATACAGGTCATGTACGTATCACAGACAGTAAAGTTGCTTTTATAATGAGCAGAGCGGTTTCCAGTGTTTCACTCTTTTCTCCACTCTTTTCAGCACAGAGATTGTTACATAATGAAAATTGCAGAGAGAGTGAAAGACAGTTTATGTGTCTTTAGTCAGCAGAGGTGCACACAGAGCTCCCAAACATCACAAATCAACTTTCATGTATTTTGCTTCTTTAACTTCTCTAGTATTTCGCATCTATAATATAATCTACTAAAATGTGCGTCAGAATAGGTTACAGCTAATAATGAGACTGAATTGTACATTAATGTCGTTCAGGTGTCACTAAATGCAATCCAGGATGTTGCAAAAACTTCAGTACTGATGTTTGTTGCGCACAGTTGGCTGTGTATCAGATTCGTTCCTTTGATTTTTATTAAATACCAGCAGCATCACGCAGCAGCTGAATCGATATATTAGTGACGTGCGCATCTACGCACGTGGCACAGCAGCGGTAATTTCATTAGTAGGATCTGCAAGGAACTAACGGTAAATAATGTCCTGTGTTCTGCTATCCCATCTACACCACTGACTGCATACAAAGAGGTCAGCTGTTACACACAGATCCCAGGTTTATATGATGGGTTTGGAATTAACATAAACATACAATATCTGTGTCCGCGACCCCATAAAAGTATGAATGGAACAGTGTGCGCGTCCGCGCTCCCCCCGCACTTCTGAGACTATCTCTGTAACACATTGTGCACAATTTCACACATGGACCACACACGGTCCAGACGTAAAGGCTACTAGGTTATGACCAAATCTTTTTGGATTTTAAATTTACTTGAGCTGAATGTTTTCATGACAGCACAAACATTAGTGGTGGAAAATAAAACAATATCTTACCTGACTGACAAAGACAAGTCTGGACGCAACACAAAAGCAGAAACAGGTGAGACCATCGTGTCTTTAAAGTCATGGCTGCAAGAGTAGGTAAAGATAATATGTCATATGCCATACCCTCTTTAAATACATGATCTGGACTGTGGGCGATGTCACTGAATCAGCTGATGGCGTCTAATCAACCGTGGCACATCTCGGGTTAATTGCGGTTATATGATAATAATCTTACTCATAAATTCATCTTAATTCCGTCATTGATAATAAAAACGCATGTATGTTCATCTGTACTGCAGGAAAATTATGTAAATTAAAAACAAATAAACAAACAAACAAAAAGTCAATATTCTGGATGAATTAGATTCAATGGATTAACATGGTAAGTAAATTGACAAATGCACCTCATTAGATTAAAGATCTGTACACAGTTTGCCACATCCTTTTTATGTTTTTTTTTTTTTTTTTTTTTACTGACTTTACTTTATGTTCCCTGGCGTATACCTCCCTATTGACGTCAAAACCGACCGTATCATGTAAGATGATCAGTTAAATTTAAAAAAAAAAAACAGCTCTGAAAAAATGTAGTAAGGAAGGTAAAAGCAACTAAACGATGTGACCACTCTTTCTCCTCTAAGAATATGAACTGCTGCATTCTGGACAAGCTTGGTATTTTTGAGTCTAAACACAAGCCAGGCTTATAAAAGTATAGAATGCATAAAAAGACTGCTTAAAATTGTAAAGATTACTTACTTACTTAAGGTCACATCCCAAACAGGAACTGTAGTTGCTTTTACTTGCTTTGGGAAATCTACAGTAACAGATCCAAACAAAGTAAGAAGAAGTCAAATGTATTATTGGTTGCATATGCTAACATGTTGTGTGTAAACTGACAACAATGATAAATAAAACTCCATAAAAGTATACCTTCATCTCTCATCATATCTCTGATATTATACCGGGCCCTGGGAGGCATGAAAAGCCTTCCAATTTAAGCTTCTACACACAGAATAAAAAACTGGGATAAAATTTCATATTTGAGAGGGATTTTGGATCAACACAACCCTGGATTGTGATCAAAGGTTAAAATATCAGGATTGTTTTGAAAATGAGAAGTACCTGGATTGACCTTTCCCATGTCGACCTGCCCACAGAGTCAGGAAACAGCAGGTTAGACAATTTCTTTTATTGACAAACTATAATGTAGATATACAAGCAAAAAAATTACTTTAAAAACACAAACTTATATCCAACATAATAAAATTTTGTCCATTTTATGGGCCTTAAATCTGACACATCAAAAATTGACAGAAAATTCATCTGACTACAACATAGAATAAAACATTAGATCCATGAAAAATGAATAAAGACAATCATTCATATCCTGCTGAAATCAAGTAAAAACTGCATAAAGCAACTTGTAATAATAGTCCTCTGAGCCTTAGTCAGCAGCATTTCAACATACATCTTACATATAACTTATGCAACTTATATAATGTAATCAAACTATTTCTTATCCAGCCTATGAAGGCAATCAAGACCAAAGCATCAAACCATCAAAGCCTATATTTAACCAAACAAGAAACAGCACAGGTTGACATCAGGATTATGATGATATTCACATTTGGGAGAATTTATGGCACTTCTGCTCAAAAAGTTTACTTTAACAATTAATCAGTTATGAAAATTGATTGTTGATCAGCAAATCAATTAATCAACAAATACATTTCTTAAAAGTCCTACTTCCATGTGTAGTTGGGTAAAAAACAAACTTTTTCCCTGGGGCCATGTAGGAGGTAAATCCGGTCATGTTGATAAGAAGTATTTTTACCTCAGTACATATGTACTTTCGTTGATGCTATAACATATCTAGAGATATAACTGATATGTGGGTTTTGAATGTTTCCACATAATGTTCCTGTAGTGCAGATGAAGAGAAATGCGTGTTCTAGCTGTTAATGACGGAAGGAAGATGAACTCATGAGTGAGATTATTTGATAGTTTTCTCATACGTATATGAATATAATACATACATATATATACATATATAGTTTTATATAGTTTTTCTTGCCATAATCATTTGTCCGGTTCACACTGACCATGAAGGCCATATTACACAGTCTTCCCTCTATGAAAAAATGTATCTAAGAGTTTTTCTAAGAGTTAATATGTTAACTTGGACATCATGGAATAATGAGAGGAATTTTCCTCTGTGTTCTGGCATTTTATATACTGAGAAATCAATCAGTTATTAAAGAACTATCAGACTTGTTAAAAATGAAAATAATAGTTGGTTGCAGCCTTACAGTACTCCTATGATAGAATAATACTACCTGGCCTCAGTTTTCTGTGTGGAGCTTCATGAAACACAACTTTACAACAAATGAGCTCCATATAAATTAAAACAATTCAAATGTTACAACTAGCTTCTGACACAGTCCCACTCCAAGACCAGGACCACACGATGGAGAATGGAGGACCTGTCAGAGTTGATAATCAGTGGTGCAAATCATTACTGATGCAGTATCCTATAATCAGCATTTAATTGCTGTCAAAGGAGAGCTAATTTTAACAATGTTATATATATTTGGGTCAGTTTTACATTTTAGTCTTTATGTGAAAAGAAGCTCTAGCTGTGAAATAAATGTAGTGGAGTAACAAGTGTCCATCGCATTAATATACATGAGGAGGGCAAAATATTTGCAATAATTTTCGATATGATGTGATCCAGTACATCACCACCACCCACTTCATTAATAAACACAAAGTAGAATTATCACATTTCCTACATTGTCAACAAAAACTGAAAATGTAGAGGCTTCTTAAAAGTAGAATTTATGTCAGAGCTGTTGTAATGGTTTGCTTGAGATTGCACAGCTGTTCCTAATAAAGTGCTCAGTGAGTGTACATATAGGATTTACTGCACATTTCTCACCAGCAGAGAGCAGCATTAAACAAACTATGCCAATGAGGGATGTTTGCTGATCACACAAGTGTTGATTCTTGGTTGTCTTTCACTCTCACGTTGATACTCAAACATATTTAGACAAAATGTTTTGTTTTAAAAGTGATGTATACTTAAAGAAAGTACAAAGCTGAAAGCTGTCTGAAAGCTTTTCACTATGAAACATATGTGCAATAAAATCATCTTTTTAGTAAATATGAAAATAATGTGTGTGTTTTAAGGTGTAAGAACATAAAAATGTATTTATTCATTTTTCTGTATTTATTTGCACAGTGAAGGCAAAACAACATAAAACAACACAAAAAAGAGAAGAAACAAAGGTGAGATTAAGAAGTTTATGGGAATAATCTCACCTCATTACACACACATTACACAGACAGATACAAAAGTCATGCGATTTACAAAAATAAACCAACAAGCAACCACAGAGTCAAAAGCAAACATAAAACAGGCTGTGCTGCAGCCTGGACTTAAATAACTTGGGAACCCTGTGGGCCCTCAGAAGCCCTCATGAACACCTCTAGATGGAGCAGACAGGTAAATCACAAGGACAAGAAAGGGTGACACTTGGGGTATTTACTGTATGTATGTATACAGGAAATACAAAACATTGACAAAAAGTAAGTCCTTGTATTTATTTGCATATGCACTTGCAGCTTATATAGCGTCTCAATAGCTTCGGATGGATTGCAATCAAATTTGGTAACTGTTACCCTAGTTTTTACAGTTAGACAGAGAGAGAGACAAGAGACATTTCTGGTATCATATCAAGCCCTGAGAGGTATGAAAAATCTTCCAATTTAAGTTTCTACACACAGAATAAATATTTGGGATGAAATTTTGTCTTTGAGAGGAATTTTGGATGAACACAACCCTGGGTTGTGAGCAAAGGTTTAAAATATCAGAATTGTTTTAAAAATGAGAAGTACCTGGATTGACCTTTCCATGTTGACCTGCCCACAGAGTCAAGAAACAGCTAGTTAGACAGTTACTTTTATTGACAAACTATAATGTAGATGTACAAGTCAAAAAATAATTACTTTAAAAAACACAGATAAATGTTTATACTACAGTATAAAAAATGCTAAATTTTGCCCATTTTAGGTTTGGGTCTCAATTCTGGCATATTAAACATTGACAGAAAATTCATCAAATTCCAACATGAAATAAAAGATTATACCCAATAAAACTGCACAAAGGCAATCATTCATGCTGGAATCAAGCAAAATGCATCAAACAAGTGTGTGATAGATGAAGATTTAAAAACAATTAAATGTATTAACAAAAATAATACAAGCGGTAATTTACACAGCTCAATGCTCTAAAACATGAGGCCATTGCCAAAGATGACTCCTAAATTTCCTTCTGCACTGAACCAAACCTGAGGTGGAAGAAGTCACAGTAGAAAAAGAAAAAAAAGCTAAAACTTTATTTTACAGGTTGTGTTTCCTATTAATTTCCAGGAATTCTAAAAGTAGCTATGGATTTTCATGATGACTGTCTTATATTTAGATTACATATTGAGTTTCAGGAGTAACAATAACACACCATAAAATACTCTGTTACAAGAAAAAACCTGGATTCAAAAATTATCATTATCACCTTTCTGACAGTGTCAACAAAAATAAAAAATGTAGAAGTTTCGTAAAAGTATAATTTATATCAGATCTGTTGTATTGGATTACATCAGATTGCACTGGTGTTCCTAGTAAAGTGCTCAGTGGGTGTACATATAGGATTTACTGCACATTTCTCACCAGCAGGGGGAAGCATTAAACAAATTATGCCAAGAAGGGATGTTTGCTGATCACATAGCCTAACTGATGCTCCTAACTGTCTTACACTATCACAGTGGAAGTGAAGGGTCACTGCAAATCAATACAAAGTTGTTCTGAGTGATCACCTAAACAGGGCAGGAAGGGTCACTGAATGGTTTGATATGTATGAAAATGATGTGTATCATATGCTATGGCCTTCACAGTCACCAGATCTCAACCCAGTTGAACACCTATGGGAGATTTTGGACTGACATGTTAGACAGCGCTCTCCACCACCCTTGTCAAAGCCACAAATGAGGGAATATCTTTTTGAAGAATGGTGTTCCTCAGTCTTGGCAGTCTTGACCCCTCGTACCCTTTGAGTTGGGGCATTGTCATCCTGGAAGAGAACACTCTCATCAGGATAGAAATGTGTCATCATAGGATAAATATGATCGCTCAGATCAACTTTGTATTGACTTTTAGTGACTCTTCCCTCTAATGGGACAAGTGGATCCGAACCATGCCAGCAAAAATCCCCCCAAAGAATAACAGAGCCACCGAATCCCCTCACTGTAGTGGTCTAGCATTCAGGCATTTTACCAGTTTTTCTTTAATTTCTCACCTGTCTGTAAAGCTACAGGAAATACAAAACAATCACAAAATTGCAAGTCCTTGTATTCATTTGCATATTCATTTGCAGTTTATGAACTCTTAAGCCCTTGCATATACAGCGCAAACATAATAACATTTCATAGTATCAAATGTTCAGCTGAGTTATCTAATCTCGAATTCCCTACAATGTTTTTTACTTCATTATTCACTCGAATAGGTATGTCTGTCATTTCACAGCTATGCTATGAAAGCAAGACTTCTCAGTTTAAACATTTATTTACATTTTCGACACTTTCTGTTAGCATTGTAGGTTCAGCGATCCTCCCTTTATTCTAATCATGACAGAAAAACATAAAGGTTATGCCCTACAGGCTTTGTGCTCTTTATTTGCTGTTACTTGAACTTCATGATAGAAATATTTCTATTGCTTCAGTTCAATCAGTTTGATTTCAGCCTCATTTGTGTGACAGTCTATCAGACCAGCAGTTTCTTATATTGGCTGTCCAAGCTTGTTTGGAAAGAGTCCATTTTTGTAGTTGACATGTTTGTTTTTGAACTTTCTTCACGACATTTCAGAATTGTTCTGGTACTGGCTCTGCACGAATCAGATTCATTCAGTCATTCAGTCACTGAGTCATTCAGCCCACAATCTGTGGGTAAGAAATACAACACAAACACTGGCAGCACTGTTAAAGCCATCACCACTACTCTTGTCTGCCTGTGTGAGTGTCCAGAAACGCTATGTGGGACCTTGCTCAGCAACCAGATTGCCTGTGATTATGTCATCCCCCGACTTCTTCTCTAGTGCCACTATGAGGTTGGAATAGGTGGTTTTAGTAAAATGTCTCAATAGCTACTGGATTGCAATCAAATTTGGTACCTATCCCCTTAAAGATTAAATGTAATAATTTGTTTTTAAACTTCCCATAGCCTTTCATCTAGTGCCATCATCAGGTCGAAATTTGTTTTTCATTCATGACCAAACCACTGCCATAATCTGCAGATATTCTTTGTATTTAGTGATAATTTATGATGCTAACACACAAAACCAAGATTGGAAACATGACAGACCTACATATTAAACATTAGCATGTTAGCATTGTCATTATGAGCATTTAGTTTAAAGCACTGCTATCCTATTACTTGTTCAGTTAACGTGTAACTTTTCTAGTCTGGTCACTATTGTGCCAACAGTTTGACAGTTTCCTCAGCAAACTGTCAAACTGGTCCTTTCAGGGCCGTAGCAAGGTTTTTGTTTTTTTTTTAATACTAAGGTCATAAACCAAAGTTCCAAATCTTCTGCTGCTTAATGCGTTTGATGTGATACTGGAATTGATTATCTCATTTTTGATTCCTCAAACTATAGTATAGTTATACAAGCAAAATGAATTACAAAATTTTATCCTAAATAGCCTATAATATAGTCTATAGTACGTGGTTTGACCTTTCCCATGTCGACCTGCCCAGAGTCAGAACACAGCTAGTTAGATAATTACTTTTATTGACAAACTAAAATGCAGATATATAAGCAAAAATAATTAGTTTAAAAACACTGACAAACTTTTATCCTGTATTATAAAACCTGCTTACCCATTTTAAGTTTGGGTCTCAATAATGGCACATCAAATTCTGACAGAAAATTCATCAGATTAGAACATGGAATAAAAGATTAGACCCATTAAAACTGCATGAAGGCAATGATTCATACTCTGCTGAAATCAAGCAAAATGCATGAAGCAAGTGTGTCATAGATGAAGATAGAAAAACAATTCAATGTATTAACAAAAACAAGATAAGCAGTAATTTAGACAGCTCAATGCTCTAAAACATGAGATCATTGACAAAGATGACTCCAAAATTTTCTTACATGCACTGAAGAAGAAACAAAGGTGAGATTTACAAAACAGAGAGAGAGGCTTATATGAATAATCTCACCTCATTACACATTATAGACAGATACAAAAGTCAAGGTGAAATTTTTTCTTTGAGAGGAATTTTGGATTAACACAACCCTGGATTGTGAGCAAAGGTTAAAATATCAAGATTGTTTTGAAAATGAGAAGTACCTGGATTGACCTTTCCATGTTGACCTGCCCACAAAGTCAGGAAACAGCTAGTTAGACAGTTACTTTTATTGACAAACTATAATGTAGATATAGAAGTCTTTAAAAAACACAGATAAATGAATAAATTCTGGCATATTAAACATTGACCGAAAATTCATCAAATTACAACATGAAATAAAAGATTATACCCAATAAAATTGCACAAAGGCAATCATTCATGCTGAAATCAAGCAAAATGCATCAAGCAAGTGTGTCATAGATGAAGATATAAAAACAATTAAATGTATTAACAAAAATAATATAAGCTGTAATTTACACAGCTCAATGCTCTAAAACACAAGATCAAGATGTCTCCAAAATTTTCTTACATGCACTGAACCAAACCTGAGGTGGAAGAAGTCACAGTAGAATAAGAAAAAAAAAACATAAAACTGTATTTTACAGGTTGTGTTTCCTATTAATTTCCAGGAATCCTGAAGTAGCTGCTATGCACAACTGTTAATTCTTTGAGAGGGTTATGTAGTTTAGCAGTATATGGCAAATGGACTCACAGTTTTTAAGAAAGAACCTTTTTTTCTGTAAATTAAATAAGAATCTAAAATTTTCCTCATTTGCAACTGTGTATGAAGACATTTTCCTTTCTGTGAATTACCAGCAATTTTCCAGGGAACTACTTTAAAAATGAAGAGACCTGTAAATGAAGTGTTACCAAAAAACGATATCTGAAGGGAGTTATTGATCAGGAATAAAAATAGGTTAATAATGATCAATTGACTGGGTTTCAGTGCTCTGCATGTTCCTTGACTAAGACGTGTTCATGTTGCTCTTGTATGTTTTTCGGACCCCTGAAGGACACCCTCATCCTCTCCACTGTCCTCTGGCTCCTGCAGAGGAACGTGTTCTTCACATGATCCCTGAAGTCCTTGGAGATATAGTAGTAGACAAAAGGGTCGATGCAGCTGTTGAGACTAGCCAGGCACAGGGTGGTGATGTAAAATCCATACAGGTTGTTGTTGGCCCCGCCCAACAGGAGGGTGTAGTGCACCAGCAGCATGATGTTACTGGGGGTGAAGCACACTAAAAACATAACCAACACCATGATGATCAAGACCACAGCCTTCCGTCGCTTCTTAGTGATGGCAGCATTTTTCATGCTGTTCCTGAGAGCTTTGAGCATGAGGATGTAGGATATGATGCACACAATAGTGGGAACAACAAATCCCAGAGTTCCCATTGTCAAGAAGTAGCCAGCTGCTATTTTCACCTGACTTTTCATGGTGACATCATGACAGGTAAGGATTTGTGGATTGTAGTTTATTACTGTGACCTGTTGGTCATACAGGTAGAGAGGGATGGTGAGAAGCCAGACCACCACCCAGACTGTGATGGAGATGGCAATGGGTACACGGTTGTCCCTCTGCTTCTCGGACAGTGGGTGGACCACCGCCCAGTAACGCTGGACACTTATACAGGTAATAAAGGCGATGGAGCAGTACATGTTGCTGTAGAAACATGCCACCAGCACTTTGCACAGCCCTTCTCCGTAGATCCAGTTATTGCCATTGAAGTGGTATGCTATCTTCAGGGGGACCCAGATGACAAAGAGCAAGTCAGCCAGAGCCAGGTTTGCCATGTAGATGGACGACGGGCGCTTTTTCTTGGTCCTGAAGAGGAATACCCACATTGCCATGGCGTTGGTGGGCAGCCCCACAGCAAACACAATGATGTAGATGATTGGGAGGAAGACAGTTCTAAGATGACTGATGAGGTTTTCTTTGGCTTGGGAGCTGACTGTTGCCCCATCTGGTCTCTCTGTACCAGGGAAGTCTTCAACTGTTGTGAAGTCACAATATGAAAACATGTGAAAAGCAGAAGTATGCAGGTTTACATGCAGGAACATTAATATAATTTGACTACATCTGAAACTCAAATGTGAGTTACACTCTGTTACTTTTAGTTGTGAGCATTTTAATCTGTTTCCTACTTGTAATAATAGTCTTCTAAGCCTGAGTCAGCAGCGTTACATCATCCATTTTACATATGACCTTGAAGTTTCACCATTTGCTGTTGCTCTTTTAAAATGAATCAGCATGAGATGATGGAACAGAGAACAGCAGCAAATGTATAACTGAAATAATACCAGGATGCAAACAATTTATTTCACTGATGTTTTCACATCACAAACTATGAACAACAGCAGTAAAATAGAAGTCTTGAAGATAAAACATGCGACTCATGGAGCTGTTATATCAGTTTCCTATGGGGTGACTGCATTACAGGAGCGCTTGATTTGACTGCAATTGTAGTAACTGAGCAGAGATGAGCCTCCTAAATTTATACGCAAAATGCTATCAAAATTTTTATGTATAATTTCCACCACAGCCTCCATGATCATCGACTGTGAAAGAGGCAGAAAAAAGGCACATAGTACCATGAGAGAGGTTAAAGAACCCCAAATAATGATCACTCTGACAAGACATTCAATGGAGAGTGAGAAACAAGAATCTGCAAAGTGAAACAGATGAAACATCCCAAGATGTGGAAAGTATTGTTCTTGCAAATGCATGTATACCCTTTTTTACTCAAACCTAGTATAACCCTGTCATGTGATACACTACTTCAGAACACTTGACCAGCAAATATTTCTGGGACCACTACAGAAATGAACACTTAATATCCAGGAATACACATTATAGACACTATCATTGACCATGCATGTGTAATTGTCCTTTGTATAACTTGAGAACTTTTCATTCATTCATACCTGGAAGGTGTATTGCTTGGAATCAAGAAAGTGCAATGTTGATGTGTGAAGTCATTTGGATGAGTGGTATTTAAGAAATATACAAAAATACCTCATAAACAATGTTGATTTACTTTTTCCGCCCATCGAATTAACCAATAGAAAAACAGACAGTGGTATCAAAGGCTCATTATCTTGATGAATGTACAAACAAGATGCATAAATAGCATAAGTAGGCTAGATGTTTTATAGAGTACACTTCAGACTGCCAGAAGTGTACATATTACACTAAATAGAGCTAATGAAGTCTCAGTTTACCAACAATGGTAAAATTGTGACCTATTCAACTTTAATGAAACGTTTTTATGGCCTGCTTGTGAAAAATATATAATAATTTCACATTTCATTCCATAAAATCAGAAGCACTAAATAATACCTTCCAGACATTATCATGATCAAACTGCCTCCTGACTGTCACTACCAGTAACCTACTTGGTCCTGTGAAGGAGAAAGCTGCTAATATCAGCTCTTATGAAATGTCACTGAGCAAAATATTAACTTGAAAGAAATTTAATGTTTAAATTCTCCACACCACATTTGATTGAGGAATTGCCCAAAACAAAAATTAACACATGTAGATATCATTACAACTGAATCCTGGGATCCTTGAATGACATAATTAACACCATTCAAGTTAAACATTCAAAACTACGAACTGTAACTGGTTAAAATAGGACAGAAAGAAATTGGGAAAATTCCACAGCACAACTGATGGTAGAAGAAGACATTGCAAACATTAGAATTACAACTGAACATTATATATTAGGAGAATTTATTTGCTGTCACTCACCTGGTTGGGGTCCATCTGGAATAACAAAAAAGAAAGATATTTACACACATGTAATAAAGGAGTGCATACTACTATTATGCAGAATTACATAGATATACACACATTACTACAAGGGATTATAAAGGTTACAAATGAATGTTACAAATGATTGAAAATTGTTATAGCAAATTAGTTGAGTTAGTTATTCGACTTAGACCTAGAATAACAAAAGACCAAGAAATGTACACACAAATAATAATGTAGTGCATAATGGCAAAGCACAACTGATGGTAGAAGTAGACATTTTAAACATTAGAATTACAATTTAATGTTATATATTATGAGAATGTATTTGCAGTCACTCACCTCCTGACACTGGGAAGACAAAAGAGAAAGAGATGAACACATATGTAATAAAGGAGTGTATGGTACATGGTAAAGCACAAATGATGGTAGAAGTAGATATTGTAAACATTAGAATTAAAATTGAATTTTATATATTAGGAGAATGTATTTGCAGTCACTCACCTCCGGACACTGGCAAGACAAAAGAGAAAGAGATGAACACATGTGTAATAAAGGAGTGTATAATACATGGTAAAGCACAGCTGATGGTAGAAGTAGACATTGTAAACATTAGAATTACAATTGAATGTTATATATTAGTAGAATTTGGTTGCAGACACTTACCTCCTACCTCTGGAATAACAAAAGAGAAAGAGATTTACACACATGTAATAAAGGAGTGTATAGTACATAGTAAAGCACAACTGATGGGAGAAGAAGACATTGTAAACATTAGAATTACAATTGAATGTTATATATTAGGAGAATTTATTTGCTGTCACTCACCTGGTTGGGGTCCATCTGGAAAAACAAAAAAGAAAGATATTTACACACATGTAATAAAGAAGTGTATACTACTATTATGCAGAATGACATAGATATACACACATTATTACGAGGGTTTATAAAGGTTACAAATGAATGTTACAAATGATTGAAAATTGCTATAGCAAATTAGTTGTGTAAATGTAGGGCTTAAATAGAGAATACTTGTAGACGAGGGGCATGGGGGCTACATTAGATTTTTGACCTTCATAGATGATAAGCATTGCTGGAGATGACCCAACTAACATTGCAAACATCAGAATTGCAACTGAATGTTATATATCAGGAGTTTTTTACAATTTATTTGTAGTCACTCACCTTGTGGATGAACTGCACCTAATGGACGTATTCGACGTGGACCTAGAATAACAAAAAACCAAGAAATGTACACACATATAATAATGTAGTGTATAGTGGTAAAGCACAACTGATGGTAGAAGTAGACATTTTAAACATTAGAATTATAATTGAATGTTATATATTAGGAGAATGTATTTGCAGTCACTCACCTCGTGGCACTGGGAAGACAAAAGAGAAAGAGATGAACACATATGTAATAAAGGAGTGTATAATACATGGTAAAGCACAGCTGATGGTAGAAGTAGACATTGTAAACATTTGAATTACAACTGAATGTTATATATTAGGAGAATTTAGTTGCACACACTCACCTCCTAAATCTAGAATAACAAAAGAGAAAGAGATTTACACACATGTAATAAAGGAGTGTATAGTACATGGTAAAGCACAAATGATGGTAGAAGTAGACATTGTAAACATTACAATTACAATTGAATGATATATATTAGGAGAATGTATTTGCAGTCACTCACCTCCTGACACTGGGAAGACAAAAGAGAAAGAGATGAACACATATGTAATAAAGGAGTGTATAGTACATGGTAAAGCACAAATGATGGTAGAAGTAGATATTGTAAACATTAGAATTACAATTGAATTTTATATATTAGGAGAATGTATTTGCAGTCACTCACCTCCTGACACTGGGAAGACAAAAGAGAAAGAGATGAACACATATGTAATAAAGGAGTGTATGGTACATGGTAAAGCACAAATGATGGTAGAAGTAGATATTGTAAACATTAGAATTACAATTGAATTTTATATATTAGGAGAATGTATTTGCAGTCACTCACCTCCTGACACTGGGAAGACAAAAGAGAAAGAGATGAACACATGTGTAATAAAGGAGTGTATAATACATGGTAAAGCACAGCTGATGGTAGAAGTAGACATTGTAAACATTAGAATTACAATTGAATGTTATATATTAGTAGAATTTGGTTGCAGACACTCACCTCCTACCTCTGGAATAACAAAAGAGAAAGAGATTTACACACATGTAATAAAGGAGTGTATAGTACATGGTAAAGCACAACTGATGGGAGAAGAAGACATTATAAACATTAGAATTACAATTGAATGTTATATATTAGGAGAATTTATTTGCTGTCACTCACCTGGTTGGGGTCCATCTGGAAAAACAAAAAAGAAAGATATTTACACACATGTAATAAAGGAGTGTATACTACTATTATGCAGAATGACATAGATATACACACATTACTACGAGGGATTATAAAGGTTACAAATGAATGTTACAAATGATTGAAAATTGTTATAGCAAATTAGTTGTGTAAATGTAGGGCTTAAATAGAGAATACTTGTAGACGAGGGGCATGGGGGCTACATTAGTTTTTTGACCTTCATAGATGATAAGCATTGCTGGAGATGACCCAACTAACATTGCAAACATCAGAAGAATTGCAACTGAATGTTATATATCAGGAGTTTTTTTACAATTTATTTGTAGTCACTCACCTTGTGGATGAGCTGCACCTAATGGATGTATTCGACGTAGACCTAGAATAACAAAAAACCAAGAAATGTACACACATATAATAATGTAGTGTATAGTGGTAAAGCACAACTGATGGTAGAAGTAGACATTTTAAACATTAGAATTACAATTGAATGTTATATATTAGGAGAATGTATTGCAGTCACTCACCTCCTGGCACTGGGAAGACAAAAGAGAAAGAGATGAACACATATGTAATAAAGGAGTGTATAATACATGGTAAAGCACAACTGATGGTAGAAGTAGACATTGTAAACATTTGAATTACAATTGAATGTTATATATTAGGAGAATTTGGTTGCAGTCACTCACCTCCTACCTCTGGAATAACAAAAGAGAAAGAGATTTACACATATGTAATAAAGGAGTGTATAGTACATGGTAAAGCGCAACTGATGGTAGAAGTAGACATTGTAAACATTACATTTACAATTGAATGTTATATATAAGGAGAATTTATTTGCAGTCACGCACCTCCTCGGTCTGGAATAAAAAAAAAAAAGATTTACAGAAATGTAATGAAGGATTGTATAGTACATGGTAAAGCACAGCTGATGGTAGAAGTAGACATTGTAAACATTACAATTACAATTGAATGATATATATTAGGAGAATGTATTTGCAGTCACTCACCTCGTGGCACTGTGAAGACAAAAGAGAAAGAGATGAACACATATGTAATAAAGGAGTGTATAATACATGGTAAAGCACAGCTGATGGTAGAAGTAGACATTGTAAACATTTGAATTACAATTGAATGTTATATATTAGTAGAATTTAGTTGCAGACACTCACCTCCTAAATCTGGAATAACAAAAGAGAAAGAGATTTACACACATTTAATAAAGGAGTATATACTTCTATTATGCAGAATAACATAAATATACACACATTGCGAACAGGGATTTTGTAGGTTCTTTGTTTTGTTTTATTAAAGCATCCTTTTCCATCTAAATTGACTGTAGCTTTGCAGCGATATCAGTGGAGTTGTAAGAAGTACAGGATGGGAGATGTGGTCCGTGTCAAATAAAAAAGCACAATTTAGGTTTTTTTCATTCATCTCCTGAGAAGTGAATTAAGATTATAAAAGATCAGTGTCTATCCTTTGCATTATAAGAACATCCAACCCTGTCTCCTCAAAATTACGTTCCCACACGACTAAATTGCATTCTCAATTACGTTTCCTGAAAACGTATTTTGTCCGCGATTACGTTTGTTTGTAACGTATCACGAATACGTTTCTAATCAACATATCTTTGCTTTCCTGCAATGCTATTAGCTATTTTAATTCGAACAACCTCTCTCTACTTTAACATACATATATTGATTACAGGCTTACGCATTTTTCTAAACAAACCTGGATATGTCCTTTCTCAAGGTGACGGTACTCATTTTAATTAATGGATTGATTTATAATTGCTGTGCATCTTGTATCTCCACTGACATAATGATGATTTGGCATTATGACCGCTTTTTAAGTAACCGCCTGCCATTGCTGTGAAGAATAAAATGAGAGAAAGACATGACGAACTCAAATTATCTGGCCATTGTTGTCTAATCTCATAAGAAGGGACTGAAAAAAGAAAGAAAGGGAATTCCCAGTGACGTCATGCGTAGTAAGGTTCCACAAAATGGATTTAATATTGCATAAATGTCTTTCAGGTGTCACTGAATGTAATCTGGAATGTTGCAAAAAAGACTCTTTCCTTTGACTTTATTAAACAGCATCACACAGCAGCTGAATCGATACTTTAGTGATGTGCGCATTTACGCACGTGGCACAGCAGCGGTAATTTCATTAACAAGATCTTCAAGGATTTAACGGTAAATAATGTCCTGTGTTCTGCTATCCCATCTACACCGCTGCCTGTATTCAAATGGGTCAGCTGTTACACACAGAATCCAGGTTTATATGATGGGATTGTTTGTAATAAACATGAACATGCAATGTCTGTGTCCGCGACCCCAGAAAAATATGAATGGAACCGTGTGCGTGTTCGCGCTCCCCCCGCACTTCTGGAATTAATCCGGCGCCTCTGACACTGACTATCTCTGTAACAAATTGTGCCCAGTTTCACACATCGACCACACGGTCCAGACATAGGTTATGATAAAGTCTTTTTGGATTTTGAATTTACCCGTGCTGAATGTTTTCATGACAGCACAAACATTAGTGGTGGAAAAAAAAACAAAGCAATATCTTACCTGACTGACAAAGACAAGTCTGGACGCAACACAAAAGGAGAAACAGGTGAGACCATCCTGTCTTTAAAGTCATGGCTGCAAAAGCGGGAAAAAATAATATGTAATGTGATGTCCGATGGTGTTACTAGTTCACTGTTTGAACTGTCATCCCCTCTTCAAATAGATGATTTGAACACCAAGTGATGTCACTGTGTCAGCTGATCGCATTTAACCAACCGAGACACACCAAGGGTTGATTTCAGTAATATGATAATAATCTCACTCATGAGGTGATTATTATCTTTCTATTTACATTATGCATTGGCTTTTTGAAATAACAGTAACAAATTGTAAAATATTCTTTTACAAGTAAAAATCATGCATTCAAACCATCACTTAATTAAAAGTAATTTGATAAATAAAAATATTAATTCAGTAAAAATACTCTTCATGAACATGTCTAGATTTAACTCCTACAGGACCCTTGGGAAAAGTTTGTTTCTTGGGAGTAGGACTGAGAGCTGAAATTTTTAGTGTAATCAGCAACCACAGATACTGAGGAGCAAATTAAGATGATCAAGGAGGCAAGAGAGACCAAAAAAAAAAAAAACAAGAAAAAAACCGATCACATTTAATCACTTTTTTGAGCTCTTGCCCTAGCCTTTCATCTAATGCCATCATCAGGTCATTTTTCCTCATGACCAAACCACTGCCATCACATAATTCAAAGCACTGCTGTTCTGACTTGTACCATTAAAATGTAACTTTTCTTCAATTTGCACCAACAGTTTCATAGTTTCCTCAGCCGCAGTGTGTGACTTCTGGCTCTCATGCTTTCAGATGAGGCTGCAACTCTCAATTTTTCCTTTATCTATCAATATGCCGATTATTTTCTCAACTGATCAATGTTTACTTTTTTATACATCAGAAAATGATTTTTAAAAAAACACTCATCAAAGTTTCCTACAAATGGTTAATTTTAACATTTGAGAATCTGGAGCCATCAAAGTATTGACATTAATACTCAACAATGACTGCAACAATTGATTTATTATCAAACTAGCTAACTATAGCTAATTTTCTGTTGATTGAATAATCAATTAATTGAGCTCTACTTTCAACATTTCATTACAGAGCATGCTTAGTATGGCACAATATATGTAAAAAGAAAAAGGAAACAAAGACACAAACAAACAAAAAAGAAAACTCAATATTCTGGATTAATTAGATTCAATGGATTAACATACATTTGGTGAGCAAATGCACTTCATCAGACTAAGTGTCTCTGGTCTGTACAAAGTTTGCACTTCCTCTTCATCGTATTGCGCCACTACTGATACCTGATGTTACAACGAAGATCACGTCATTCCCTTTAAATTCCTGTTTACTTCAAAACCGAACTTATCATGTAAGATGATCAGTTAAATCTTAAAAAAAAAAACAACAGCTATGAAGCAATCTAATAACTAAGGTAAATATGCAACTAAGTGATGTGACCACGTCTTTCTCCTCTAAGAATATGAACTGCTGCATTCAGGACAAGCTGGAGTTGTGACTTTGGGTTGAATCTAAACACAAGACAAGCTTATAAAAGTATGAAATATATAAAAACTGTTTGCATTTTTAAAGATAACTATTACTTTGGAGAACGTTTTACATTTACATTTTATCATTATTTGGTCATATGGCTTGAAAACCAGTTAGATGACCAAACAAAGTTCTTCAACATGTAAGGCAATAAATAGGAAACAATATTGAGGGGAATGTTTTTTGTGACCTTGGTTACTTTCATTAGCAGAGAAATTGTGGAGAGGGTTCATCTCTCGTGGTATTCTGTACAGCAGAAAAGAAGAGGAGTGAGCAAGAGCTGAAGTGATCATCATTAACTGAACTGAACAAGTACGGTATTAAAATGCCATTTCAAAAGAAAAGAGGAAAAAACAAAGAAGCGTGGATGATGTGTGTTTTCACAAAATGGCAACAATTTAGTTGATATTTTTACAATTTGTAACAATTACAATTTTACAAATGGACAAAGAAAGAGACATTTCTGTTATCGTATGAGGCCCTGGGAGGTATGAAAAATCTTGAAGTTTCTACACAAATAATAAATAACTGGGATGAAAGTTTGTTTTTGAGAGGAATTTTGAATGAACACAACCCTGGATTGTGATCAAAGGTTAAAATATCAGGATTGCTTTGAAAATGAGAAATACCTGGATTGACCTTTCCCATGTTGACCTGCCCATAGAGTCAAGAAACAGCTAGTTAGACAGTTACTTTTATGGCAAAACTGATTACTTTAAAAAACACTGACAAACCATTTTGGGTTTCATCAAGCAAAGTGCATAAAACAAGCATGTTGTCAAAGCTCTAAAACAGGAAATCATTGATAAAGATGATTCCTAATTTTCCTTACATGTGCTGAACCAAACTTGAGGTGGAAGAATTCAGTAAATGTGAGTTGGACTGTGTTCCTTTCAGCTGTGAGCACTTTGACCTGTTTCCTACTTGTAATAATAGTCCTCTGAGCCTGAGTCAGCAGCATTACAACGTACATTTTACATATAAATTATGAAACTTATATAATGTAATCAAACTATTTCTTAACCAGCCTATAAAGGCAGTCAAGACCAAAGAATCAAACCATCAAAGCCTATATTTAACCAAACGAGAAACAGCGCATGTTGATATCAGTTATGCGATGATAATCTCACTCATGAGTTCATCTTCCTTCCGTCATTAACAGCTAGAACACACATTTCTCTTTATCTGCACTACAGGAACATTATGTGGAAACATTCAAAACTCACTTATCAATAACTTCTCTAGACATCTACTGTTATAGCATCAACAAACACGTCAAAGCACATATAAAGTACGTATTAATGCAGTAAAAATACTCCTTATCAACATGGCTGGATTTACTTTATTTCCTGCAGGGCTCCGGGGGGAAAGTTTGTTTTTTGTCCCTCTACACATGGAAGTAGAACTCCAGAGAAGAAATGTATTTGTTGATTAATTGATTTGCTGATATGATCAACAATCAATTTTCATAACGGATTAATTGTTAAAGTAATCTTTTTGAGCAGATGTGCCAAAAATTCTCAAAAATGTGAACATTTGATATATAAATATATATGTAAGTGCCTAATTTAGCAATGTTTTACTGTTGGGTTGGTTTTACATTTTAGTCTTTATGTGAAAAGAAGCTCTAGCTGTGAAGTAAATGTAGTGGAGCCAGTTATGGCCTCAATAATAAACAGAAAGTAGAATTATCACCTTTCCTACAATATCAACAAAAAACTGAAAATGTAGAAGCTTCTTAAAAGTAGAATTTATGTCAGAGCTGTTGTAATGGTTTGCTTGAGATTGCACAGGTGCTCCTAATAAAGTGCTCAGTGAGTGTTCATATAGGATTTAATGCACATTTCTTACCAGCAGAGAGCAGCATTAAACACATTATGCCAAGGAGGGATGTTTGCTGATCACACAAGTGTTGATTCTTGGTTGTTGGTTCCCCCAGCCTTTCATCTAGGGCTGTGAAACTCAGTGGGATTACAAGCCCTTCTGGTTGGGCATAACTAGTGGTGTGAAAATGTCCTTTGTAAACAGGAGATATTTCAATTTACATATGAGAACTATGTAAGAGGTTCCAGTGTCATTTCTAGAGTATAAATCTGTACGACACAAATGAAAAACAGATCATTATTTTGTTTTGTTTGAAGAATTTTTTTTCTTACTGGTATTTAAGATCATTTACAATTCCTACTTATTTATTTCAAAAATTATGTTGTGCAGCTTTCATAGTACTTTTGTTTACATATTTGTTAATAATAGTGTAAATTGTAGTAAAACTATAACACTTGTAAGCCAACAATCTGAGGTCCAGTGTCGTTGATGTTAACAAAAGGGCAGGTAGTTGGTAATATTGTATTCATTCTTTGATATGTTCCTTTGTTTGATAAGTAATTTCAATATATAAAAATTAAAAGTATACTTTTCGTCTTGAAATCATTGTTTGTTGTGATGTCTGATGTTTGTTGTCCCCAGTACTGGTAGGGTAATGGTGGTTGGTAAGGGTTTGGAGTGGGCACCAAATCCCAATCTCGCCTAGGGCACCAAAATGACTAGGGCCGGCCCTGCTTGGACTACCTGCAGCATCAGACTGTAACGATACATTAGTGATGTGCGCTTTTACGCACGTGGCACTGCAGCCGTAACTTCATTAACGGGATCTGCAAGGATCAAACGGTAATTAATGTTTTGTGCTCTGCTACCCATTTACACCACTGACTGTATACAAAGAGGGTTGATTTCGAGAATGTGATCATAATCGTCATTTTTCTTCATCTGCACAACAGGAACAGAAAGGGAATGTCTGGCATAAACATTCAAAGCCTGCTTATCAATGACATCTCTCTACATCCACTGATATAATATCAAAGAATAACTTATATTGTCAGAAGAGATTATTTTATGTTTAAGATCAGTTTCTTTTCTTTGCACTATATGAACATCACACTACTACATGCACTGGCATTGAATGTTACAAGTGAATGAAAATAGTTATTACAAATTATTTGCATAAATGTGGGGCTTAAATAGTGAATAATATTTAGCATGAGGTTGATTGTGGTGGGAGAGGTTTGAGTTTCCTTCTGCTTAGCAAACATTTTCTTTTCTGATTGCACATTATATTTTTCATACAAATATAGATGTGAATACCACAAATCAATGTATATAGCAATAATTCAGCATTATTTGTGTGTAGTTGGTGGAATTAGACATGTTTTATTTAATTTATATATTCTGGTGTTAGAACTGCTACAATTTCCCACAACTTGGGTATCTAGGTTAGTGAAACTGAAAAAATCTAAACCAATGCCCACTTCCCCCTTCAACCGACAAAAGCAAGTGTTTTTAGCGAGACGTAAGGGTATTTGCAGCCATTTTTTCTGGCAACTGGGTTGAATATATGTTAAAAAAAATACACATATAAGAATTTTTTTTTAAATAGCATAAAACCAACAAGTCAATATTCTGGATTAATTAGAATTTGATGGATTAACATGAATTAAATTGACAAATGCACTTCATCAGACTTGAGGTCTGTACAAAGTTTGCCACATCCTGTTTATCTTTTTGTGTGACGATTGACTATGATCGACGTGTGACTACTTTATGTTCCCTGATGTTGCAACAAAAGTGAGTAAATGCACACTGTGCCTTCCTGTTCAAAACCGACCTTATCATGTAAGATGATCAGTTAAAGGTTACAGCTCTGAAGCAATCTACTAACAAATGTAAATATGCAACTAAATGATGTGACCACGTCTTTCTCCTCTAAGAATATGAACTGCTGCATTCTGGACAAGCTGGAGTTGTGACTTTGGTCTTTTGGAGTCTAAACATAAGACAAGCATATAAAAGTATAGAATGTAAAGATTTTTTTTTTTACTTCAGGGAAAGTTTTTTCATTTATTTTTGATTCTTTTTACTATTGTCACATCCCAAACAGGAACTGTAGTTGCTTTTACTTGCTTTGTGAAATCTACAGTAACAGATCCTATCTAAACAAAGTAGGAAGAAGTCAAGTGTATTATTGGTTGTGTATGCTAATATGTGTGTAAACAATGACAACAATGATCAATAAAACACCATAAAAGTTTACCTTCATCTCTCGTGGTATTCTGTACAGCAGTGTAACTGATGAGGAGTGAATGAGAGCTAAGTGACGATCATTAACTGAACTAAACAAGTACAGTGTTAAAACACCATTTCAAAAGAAAAGGAGAAAAAGCAAAGAGGGGTGGATGATGTATGTTTTCACAAAATGGCAACATTTTAGTAGATATTTTTACATTTGGACAAACAAAGAGACAATTCTGATATTATACTTGGGAGGTATGAAGAGCCTTCCCATTAAAGTTTCTACACCAGAATGAAAAACAGGGATGAAATTTTGTGTTTGAGAGGGATTTTGGATGAACACAACCCTGGATTGGGAGCAAAAATATATAAAAAATATATAAGTAAAATATGGATTGACCTTTCCCATGTCGACCTGCCCACAGAGTCAGAAAGCAGCTAGTTAGACAATCACTTTTATTGACAAACTAAAATATAGATATACAAGCAAAAATAATTACAGTAAAAAACACAGAAAAACTTTTATCCTGCTAAATTTTGCACATTTTATATTTGTGTCTCAATTCTGGCACATAAACATTGACATAAAATTAATGAAATACATCATGAGATGATTAGAGAAGATTAGACCAATTAAAACTGCATAAAGGCAATTATTCATACCCTGCTGAAGTGGTAAGCAAAGTGCATAAAACAAGTATGTCATAGATGAAGATACAAAAACAATTCAATGCATTAACAAAAATAATATAAGAGGTAATTTAGACAGCTCAATGCTCTAAAACATGAGGTCATTGCCAAAAATGACTCCTTAATTTCCTTAAATGCACTGAACCAAACCTGAGGTGGAAGAAGTCACAGTAGAAAAAGAAAAAAAAGGTAACACTTCATTTTACATTTTACGCGTTTCCTATTAATTTCCAGGAATCCTAAAAGTAGCTCCTATGCACTATAACTGTTCATTCTTTGAAAGGGTTATGCAGTTTTGTAGTATATGGGAAATGGAGTCATTATGTAGTTTTTAAGAAAGAACATTTTTTTCCGGTAAATTAAATAACTGTTATAAATGGCTTAAGAATCTTCATACCTGTAAAATACCAGCATTTTCCAGGGAACTACTATAAAAATGAAGAGACCTGTAAATTGAGTGTTGCTGAAAAATGATCATGATCAGGTATAAAAACATCTTAATAATGATCAATCCACTAGCATTCAGTGCTCTGCATGTTCCTTCACTTTGATGTGTACAGGTTGCTCTTGTGTGTTTTTCGGACCCCTGAAGGACACCCTCATCCTCTCCACTGTCCTCTGGTTCCTGCAGAGGAACGTGTTCTTCACTTGATCCCTGAAGTCCTTGGAGATAAAGTAGTAAACAAAAGGGTCGATGCAGCTGTTGAGACTAGCCAGGCAAAGGGTGGTGATGTAAAATCCATACAGGGTGTTGTCGGCCATGCCCAACAGGAGAATATAGTGTACCAGCAGCATGATGTTACTGGGGGTGAAGCACACTAAAAACATAACCAACACTGTGATGATCAAGTTCATGTCAATACCTCTAATTTCTTGTTGACTACAAAACTGTCCTCTTTGAAAGGGTTTCATGGTTTTATAGTATATGAGAAATGGACAGTTTTTAAGAAAGAACCTCATATGCCAATATGTAGTTTGACACTGAAAAGTATTTTTTTCTGTCAGTAAAACAACAGTTAAGAATCTAAATTTTGCTAATTTACAACTCTGTATGAATGCAAATATAATGAGTGGGTACTTATCATCTAAACCATCACTTTTTCTTCCTTTTCAGGAAAATGTCCAAAGTCTTAACTGCAAATTACCAGCAATTATCCAGGGAACTATTATAAAAATGAAGAGACCTGTAAATTAAGTGTTACTGAAAAATGATATCTGAAGGGAGTTAGTGATCAGGAATAAAACTACTCAATAATGATTAATCCACTAGCATTCAGTGCTCAGTGTGTTTCCTGAGTTAGGCATGGTGTTTTGCTCTTGGGAGTTTATCGGACCCCTGAAGGACACCCTCATCCTCTCCACTGTCCTCTGGCTCCTGCAGAGGAACATGTTCTTCACATGATCCCTGAAGTCCTTGGAGATATAGTAGTAGACAAAAGGGTCGATGCAGCTGTTGAGACTAGCCAGGCACAGGGTGGTGATGTAAAATCCATACAGGTTGTTGTCTGCCCCGCCCAACAGGAGAATGTAGTGTACCAGCAGCATGATGTTACTGGGGGTGAAGCACACTAAAAACATAACCAACACTGTGATGATCAAGACCACAGCCTTCCGTCGCTGCTTGGTGATGTCAGCATCTGTCATGCTGCTCCTGAGAGCTTTGAGCACGAGGATGTAAGATATGATGCATATAATAGTGGGAACAACAAATCCCAGAGTTCCCATTGTCAGGAAGTAGCCAGCTGCTTTTTTCACCTGACTGGGCCTGGTGACATCATGACAGCTAAGGATTTGTGGATCATAATTTGTTACTGTGACCTGTTGGTCATACACGTAGAGAGGGATGGTGAGAAGCCAGACCACCACCCAGACTGTGACAGAGACAGCAACAGCTATGCGGTTGTCCCTCTGCTTCTCAGACAGTGGGTGGACCACCGCCCAGTAACGCTGGACACTTATGCAGGTGATAAAGGCGATGGAGCAGTACATGTTGCCGTAGAAAAATGCCACCATCACTTTGCACAACCCTTCTCCATAGATCCAGTTGTTGCCGTGTAAGTGGTATGCTATCTTCAGGGGGACCCAGATGACAAAGAGCAAGTCAGCCAGAGCCAGATTTGCCATGTAGATCAAAGATGGGTGCTTTTCCTTGGTCCTGAAGAGGAACACCCATATTGCCATGGCATTGCTGGGCAGCCCCACAGCAAACACAATGATGTAGATAATTGGGAGGAAGACAGTTGTAAGATGACCAGTCAGGATTTCTTTGTTTTGGGAGCTGACATTCACCCCATCTGTGCTCTCAGTACCACTGAGGCCATAAAGTCCTGTGAAAAGACAATATGAAAACACGAGAAAAGCAGAAGTATACAGGTTTACATGCAGGAACAAACTATAATTTGACAACACCTGAAACTCAAATGTGAGTTGGACTGTGTTCCTTTCAGCTGTGAGCATTTTGATCTGTTTCTGACTTGTAATAATAGTCTTCTGAGCCTGAGTCAGTGGCATTACAACATACTTTTTTCACATAACTTTATTATATATTGTGATCAAAATAATAGATTATTTTATGTTTAAGATCAGTTTCTTTCTTTGCACTATATGAACATCACACTACTACATGCATTGGCACTGAATGTTACAAGAGAATGAAAATAGTTATTGCAAATTAGTTGCATAAATGTGGGGCTTAAATAGTGAATACTATTTGGCAAGCGGTTGATTGTGGTGGGAGAGGTTTGAGTTTCATATACATGCTAAAAGCTCTATGTGAATACTATATGTCAGTGTATATAGTAATAATTCAGTTTTTGGGTGTTAGAAAAACTACAGTGTCCCAGAACTTGGGTATCCAGGTTATTGAAAGTGAAAAACAAACACACTTCTGCCATTTTTTGTGCAAAGAGTACATAATTTCTGTTAATTATGTGACCATTTCATGTCAATTTGGATAAGATGTTGTCTTTGGTGCTGCTATGAACATGAAGTGATGAGACTGAGGGAGGCTGAGGTGAAGGTATAGTACGTGGTTAAGCACAGCTGATGGTAGAAGTAGATAATATAAACATCAGAATTACAACTGAATGTTATATATAAGGAGAGTTTATATGCAGTTACTCACCAATGCCAAATTCATCTGGAATAACAAAAGAGGAAGAAATTTACACACATGTAATAGAGGAGTGTATATTACTTAGAAAACATTTTCTTTTCAAACAAATGATGTTCAGACATGTTCAGCATGTAGTAATGTATTCCTCTTATACTTTATTTTTGTGTAATTGGCAGAGTTAAACATGTTTTCTTTTTTTTAGTCAAAACTTCTACAATTTCCTGAACGTAGGTATCCAAGTTAGTGCAATTCAGAAAACACACTTATGGCATATTTTATGCAGAGTACATTATTTCCATTAGAAAATTGTGTTTATTTGATCTAATTCACTCTACATTTGAGGCTGAGGTGAAGGTAAAGCACAGCTGATGGTAGAAGGAGACATTGTATTAGAATTACAACTGAATGTTTAATATTAGAGGAGTTTATTTGCAGTCACTCACCTTGTTCATATTCATGTGAAGTAACAAAAGAGAAAGAGATTTACACACATGGGCGTAGGTGTTACTTTCAACGAAACACAATTCCTTTTCCTTTTCCTTTGGTAGTCATTGATGAAACAAAACTGAGTTTCTCATACATGAAAAACAGCCAGCCACAGAGTGAACACTTGAGTGGAAGTTTCCTTTAATTTCATGTGAGGAATGTAAGGAAGTAAGATAAAATCTGTGATTATCTTAAGTATAATAAGGATAGCTATGCAGCGGTTCATACAAATAACTGGATTTAAGTAGTAAACTGCTACCAGACCCTAAATAAATTCTCCTCAGTTGTTACACTCATATGGTCTCAGTAATTATTTCATGGTAAGCTGAAGCAGTGGTTACAACAGTAGTAGAAAAAAGGCATTCATTTGGATTTGGCATGTTGAGACTGGAACAGGGCTCGAGGGCAAGCATCAGAATCCATCAGTATAGGTTACAGCTAATAATGAGACTGAATTGTACATTAATGTCATTCAGGTGTCACTGAATATAATCCAGGATGTTGCAAAAACATCAGTACTGATGTCTGTTGCCCACAGTTGGCTGTGCATCAGATTCTTTCCTTTATAGATTCTTTATTAAATACCTGCAGCATCACACTGAAACGATACATGAGTGATGTGCGCATGTACTCACGTGGCACATCAGCGGTAACTTCATAATCAGGATCTGCAAAGATCAAATGGTAATTAATGTTTATGTTCTGCTACCCATCTACACCACTGACTGTATATAAAGAGGTCAGATGTTATACACAAATTCCAGGTTTATACGGTGGGACTGACACTGACTATCTCTGTAGCCACAATTTCACACATTGACCATACACGCTCCAGCCATATAGGCTACTAGGTTATGATCACGTCTTTTTGGATTTTAAATTTACCTGAGCTGAATGTTTTCGTGACAGCACAAACATTAGTGGTGGGGGAAAAAAGCAATATCTTACCTCCCTGAAAAAGATTATTAAGTCTGGACGCAACCCAAAAGAAGAAACAGCTGAGACCATTGTGCCTTTAAAGTCATGGCTGCAAGAGCAGGTAAAAAAAACAAAAGAAAAAAGTATAGGTCTATAATGTACACGAGTGGCACTTCTTCACTGTTTGAACTGACATCCCCTCTTCAAATAGATGACTTGGATTCTGGGTGATGTCAGCTGACCACATTTAACCAACCAAGACACACCAAGGGTTAATTGCGGGTATGTGATAATAATCTCTTATGAGTTCATCTTCCTTCCGTCATTAACTACAACATGCATTTTTCTTCATCTGCACAACAGGAACAGAAAGTGAATGTCTGGCAGAAACATTCAAAGCCCGCTTACCAATGACATCTCTCTTCATCCACTGATATAATATCAAAGATTAACTTATTATATTGTCAGAAGAGATTATTTTATGTTTAATATCAGTTTCTTTTTTTGCACTATATGAACATCACACTACTACATGCATTGGCACTGAATGTTACAAGAGAATGAAAATAGTTATTGCAAATTAGTTGCATAAATGTAGGGCTTAAATAGTGAATACTATTTGGCAAGCGGTTGATTGTGGTGGGAGAGGTTTGAGTTTCATATACACGCTAAAAGCTCTATGTGAATACTATATGTCAGTGTATATAGTAATAATTCAGTTTTTGGGTGTTAGAAAAACTACAGTGTCCCAGAACTTGGGTATCCAGGTTATTGAAACTGAAAAGCACACACACTTCTACTCAGATAGATAATCACAGATACTCTGTGATTATCTTAAGTATAATAAGGATAGCTATGCAGCAGTTCATACAAATAACTGGATTTAAGTAGTAAACTGCTACCAGACCCTAAATTAATTCTCCTCAGTTGTTACACTCATATGGTCTCAGTAATTATTTCATGGTAAGCTGAAGCAGTGGTTACAACAGTAGTAGAAAAAAGGCATTCATTTGGATTTGGCATGTTGAGACTGGAACAGGGCTCGAGGGTAAGCATCAGAATCCATCAGAATAAGTTACAGCTAATAATGAGACTGAATTGTACATTAATGTCGTTCAGCTGTCACTGAATATAATCCAGGATGTTGCAAAAACATCAGTACTGATGTCTGTTGCCCACAGTTGGCTGTTCATCAGATTCTTTCCTTTATAGATTCTTTATTAAATACCTGCAGCATCACACTGAAACGATACATGAGTGATGTGCGCATGTACTCACGTGGCACATCAGCGGTAACTTCATAATCAGGATCTGCAAAGATCAAACGGTAATTAATGTTTTATGTTCTGCTACCCATCTACACCACTGACGGTGGGACTGACACTGACTATCTCTGTAGCCACAATTTCACACATTGACCATATACACTTCAGCCATTAGGGCTATTAGGTTATGATCACGTCTTTTTGGATTTTAAATTTACCTGAGCTGAATGTTTTCGTGACAGCACAAATATTAGTGGTGGGGGAAAAAGCAATATCTTACCTTCCTGGCAAAGACAAGTCTGGACGCAACACAAAAGTAGAAACAGCTGAGACCATCGTGTCTTTAAAGTCATGGCTGCAAACGCGGGTAAAAAGAAAGAAAGAAAGTAATAAAAAGGAATAGGTCTATAATCTATAAGTGTTAACTGCTTCACTGTTTGAACTGCCATCCCCACTTCAAATAGATGATTTGTACAGTAAGTGATGTCACTGCGTCAGCTGACCGCATCTAACCAACCGAGACACAGCTCGGGTTGATTTCGGGAATGTGATAATAATCTCATTTACGTCTTCATCTTCCTTCCGTCATCAACTAGAATTAGGACTGTATGTATGAATGTATTTTTCTTCATTGCACAATAGGAACAGAGAGGAAATGTCTGGAGGAAACATTCCAAGTCCGCTTATCAACGACATCTCTCCACTTCCACTGATTATCAAAGAATAACTTATATATTGTCAGAAGAGATTATTTCATGTTTAAATACTAAGCGGTGTGATATTTTTCTTTTAAGGTCTGCAGCTTCTGTTTATAAACTTATGTTTATTATTTAGGGATTATTGTCTTTCTATTCAGATTAGACATTGAGTTTTAGAAGTAACAGTAAAACAAAATAAAATACTCTAATATTAGAAGTAAAAATCGTGCATTTAAACTATTATTTCAGTAAAAGTAAAAGTATTAATGCAGCAAAAATATTCCTTATGAACATGGCTGGATTTACCTCATACAGGGCCCCAGGGCAGGAGTTTTTGGCCCCCAGTACACATGGGAGTAGGACTCTAGAGTTGAAATTATTAGTTGATGACTTGATGTATTAATTTGCTGATATGATCAACAATTAATTGCCAGAAATTTTCTTAAAAATGAATTTATTTATTTTTAATTAAGTATTTTTTTAATTCTCTGGTACCAGCTTCTTATATGAATATTTTCTATTTTTCTTATACATTATATATATACATATATATATGTATGTATGTATATTTGGGTTTTTGACTATTGGTCAGACAAAACAATATGTTCAATGACAGGTCTCTTATCCAACAGTCAGATGCCCAAATCAACACTGAAGTCGGTTTTTCTTGCCATAATCATTCCTCTTGGTCACACTGACCATGAGGGTCAAAATCACAGTCCTCCCTCTGGGTATGTAAAAATATAACTAAGAATTTTTCTGAAGTTAATATAAAGTCTTATCTGTACAAATCAAATCAAGTAGATATCGTTCAACATCCATCTTTTTAGTGCCAAAGTCCCTCTTTTTGTTACTTCCACTGCAGCTCAACAGGTTAACACTGTCTGAGGAAACACAAAGAGGGAATTTGATGCTAAAAAGACTATAAATGTGGCAGATATCCACTTGATATGACAAACTCAGACTGATGAAACCTCACACATGCTTCACATCAACCTTTAAATACATTTTTGCACAAAATGACTTTGTGGACACACTGTGGATTTTGGCCTCCAGTATGAGATCTTTTAACAGCCAGTATGAACAGGAGGAACGATTGAAGCAAGGAAAACCTCTTTCCCTGTTCACTTAGACTGTTGTTTTAAGACAGAACCATAACATATTATATGTTAACTTGGACTTTAAGGAATAATGATAGGAATTAATGAATTTGCCACTATGTTCTGACATTTTATATTCTGAACAATCAATCAGTTATTAGAGAAAATAATTGTTGGTTGCAGGACGGTTAATATGGGCACCTGGCTGCTCTTTAAGCTAATTTATGTTATACTGTTGGGTTGGTTTTACATTTTAGTCATTATGTGAAAAGAAATACATTTCTCACCAGCAGGTGGCAGCATTAAACTAACTATGCCAAGGGTGAATATTTGCTGATCACATAAGTGTTGCTTCTTGGTTGTCTTTCACTCTCACAATGATACTCAAACATATTTAAAGGTTGTTTTGTTTTAAAAGTGTTGTATATTTACAAAAAAGTACAATGTCAGACATGACTGAAAGCTTTTAACAGATGAAACATGTATGCAAAAAATACCCTTTTCAATAGAAAGGCATATATATATGGCAAAATAACAAAGACAAAATAGCAAGTTCTTATATTCATTTCAATATTTACTTGCAGCTTATAAACTCTTACGCTCTTATATATACAGCATTTCATAGTATGAAAAGTTCAGCTGAGTTCTAATCTCACACTTCCTTCACTATGTTGTTTTTAACTTCATTATTCACTCGAATGAGCATGTCTGTCATTTCACAGCTTGTATTATGAAATCAAGACTTCTCAGTTTAAACATTTATTTACATTTTTAACACTTTCTGTTGGCATCGTAGGTTATTCTAATCATGACAGGCTAAACATAAAGGCTACACCCTACAGGCTTTGTGCTCTTCATTTGCTGTTACTTCAACTTGATAAACATGATAAAAAAAATACTTCTATTGTTTCAGTTAAGTCAGTTAAGTCACTCTGATTCGTGCCAACTTGGTATGACAGTCTATCAGACCAGTAGTTTATTGTACTGGCTGTTGAGGCTCACTTGGAAAGAGTCCATTTTGAAAGTTGACGTGTTTGTCTTTGAATTCTTTTGCAACTGGATTTTCAGAATTGTTCTGGTACTGGATCTGTATGAGTCAGATGATGAATGACTGCTGCTGCCAGGAACCCTACATGGGACCGTGTTTAGCAACCAGATCACCCAAGCGTCGGTGATCCCCTGAATTCTTCTTTAATGCCACCATGACGTTGAAATGGGTGGTTTTAGTGAACTGTCTCACCAGCTTTTGAATGGATTGCAATGAAATTTGTTACCTGCCCCCATAAGTAATATGGAGGTCATGAATCAAACTTTAAAATCTCCTGCCGCTTAATGTGTTTGATGTGATGCTGAAATTGATTATCTTATTTTCAATATCTTAAACTTAAATGTGGTTACAAGCAAAAATGAATACCTCAAAAAATACATACAAATTATATATATTATAAAACTTTCAAAATGTTGTCCAATTTTAGGTTTGTGTCTGAATTCTGGCACATCAAAAAACTAGTTACAGCATGGAATAATGGACCTATTAAAACTGAAAAAAGCAATCATTCATACCCTGCTGAAATCAAGCAAACTGCATAATGCAAAGTGAATAAAACAAGCATATTGTCAAAGATATAAAAACAATAAAATGTATTTATATAAATAAAACAAGCGGTAATTTAGACAGCTCAAGGCTCTAAAACAGGAGGTCATTGCAAAAGATGACTCCTAAATTTCCTTAAATGCACTGAACCAAACCTGATGTAGAAGAAGTCACAGTAGAATAAGAAAAAAAAGGTAACACTTTATTTTATGGGTCCCTTCATTTCCTTCTAATTTCCAGGATTTTTTCTTAATAATGTACAATAACTGTTCATCCTTTGAAAGGGTTATGTAGTTTTGTAGTATATGGGAAATGGAGTCATTATGCAGTTTTTAAGGAAGAACTTCATACGCTAATATGCAGTTAGACACTGAAAAGTGTTGTTTTTCTGTCCGTTAAATAACTTTTAAGAAAAATTCACAACTATGTATGAACACAAATGTAATGAGTAGGTACTGAACAACTAAACCAACTTAGCACTTCATTAAGACATTGTGCAATTTCAGATTGCACAAAGGGAAGTGGTGTAATTTGGTGAAATTGCACCATTTACGTAGGGTCATGTCATTTTGTAATATATTGGAAAATTGATCCATACAGTTATTAAGAAAGAACCTCATACGTCAATATGTAGTTTGACATTGAACAGTAAGCTTTTTTTCCCCTGTAAGTTAAATAACTGTAAAGAATCTAATTTGTAACTGTATGAAGACATTTACCCTTCTGGAAAATGTCCTAGAACTTGCATATTACCAGAAAATTTGCAGGGAACAACTATAAAATGATGGGACATGTAAAATTAAGTGTTACCAAAAAACAATGGATTTTATACCTGGAGGGAGAAAAACAGCAGTCCACTAGCATTCAGTGCTCTGTGTGTTTCCTGAGTTAGGCATTATGTTTATCGGACGCCTGAAGGACACCCTCATCCTCGCCACTGTCCTCTGGCTCCTGCAGAGGAACATGTTCTTCACATGATCCCTGAAGTCCTTGGAGATAAAGTAGTAAACAAAAGGGTCAATGCAGCTGTTGAGACTAGCCAGGCACAGGGTGGTGATGTAAAATCCATACAGGGTGTTGTCGGCCCCAACCAACACGAGGGTGTAGTGCACCAGCAGCATGATGTTACTGGGGGTGAAGCACACTAAAAACATAACCAACACTGTGATGGTTAAGACCACAGCCTTCTGTCGCTTCTTGGTGATGGCAGCATTTGTCATGCTGCTCCTGAGAGTTTTGAGCATGAGGATGTAGGATATGATGCACACAATAGTGGGAACAACAAATCCCAGAGTTCCCATTGTCAGGAAGTAGCCAGCTTCTATTTTCACATGTTTGTCTATGGTTATATCGTGACAGGAAACGATTTGTGTATTTGTAGTGTAATTGTAGTTTTTAACTCTGACCCGTTGGTCATACAGGTAGAGAGGGATGGTGAGAAGCCAGACCACCACCCAGACAGCGATGGAGATGGCAATGGGTATGCGGTTGTCCCTCTGCTTCGCAGACAGTGGATGGACCACCGCCCAGTAACGCTGGACACTTATGCAGGTGATAAAGGCAATGGAGCAGTACATGTTGCTGTAGAAAAACGCCACCAGCACTTTACACAGCTCTTCTCCGTAGATCCAGTTGTTGCCGTTGAAGTGGTATACTATCTTCAGGGGGACCCAGATGACAAAGAGCAAGTCAGCCAGAGCCAGATTTGCCATGTAGATGGATGATGGGCGCTTTTTCTTGGTCTTGAAGAGGAACACCCATATTGCCATGGTGTTGCTGGGCAGCCCCACAGTGAACACAATGATGTAGATGATTGGGAGGAAGATAGTTGTAAGATGACCGGTCAGGATTTCTATGCCTTCAGAGCCGACCTGCGCCTCAACTGGGCTCTTTCCAACTGTTGGGAATCAACAATATGAAAACATGTGAAAAGCAGAAATATGCAGGTTTACATGCAGGAACAAACTATAATTTGACTACATCTGAAACTCAAATGTGAGTTGCACTCACTGTTCCTTTCAGCTGTGGGAACTTATAATAGTCCTCTGAATTTCAGTCAGCAGCATCACAACAACATCCATTTCACATATAACTTTATTGTATATTGTGATCATAGTAATTCCTATCCAGCCTATAAAGACAATGATTACCAAAACATGAAACAAACAGGGTGTTTATTCAACGTATGTTAAAACTTCTACAATTTCCCATAACTTGGGTATCCAGGTTAGTGAAATTGAAAAAAACACAATTCCAAATTGAATTCTGTGTTAATTTCATGTAATTTTGGATAAGATGTTGGCTTTGGTGCTGCTACAAACATGACGAGATGAGACAGTGAAAAGTGAGATTAGGGTGAAGGGAGGCAGAGGTGAAGGTATAGTACATGGTAAAGCACAGCTGATGGTAGAAGTAGGCATAACATTAGAATTACAAGTGAAGTGTTATATATTAGGAGAATGTATTTGCAGTCACTCACGTCCTTCAGCTCCATCGGGAATGACAAAAGAGAAAGAGATTTACACACATGTAACAAAGGAGTGTATACTACTACTATGCAAGAAAACATGAATATACACACATTGTACATTAATGTCGTTCAGGTGTCACTAAATGTAATCCAGGGAGTTGCAAAAACATCAGTACTGATGTTTGGTCCCAACAGTTGGCTGTGCATCAGATTCTTTCCTTTGACTTTATTAAATACTTGCAGCATCGCACAGCAGATGAATCGATACATTAGTGACGTGTGCATTTACGCACGTGGCACAGCAGCGGTAACTTCATTAACAGGATCTGCAAGGATCTAACGCTGGATAATGTCCTGTATTCTGCTATCCCATCTACACCACTGACTGCATACAAAGAGGTCAGCTGTTACACACAGATTCCAGGTTTATATGATGGGGTTGTTTGTAATAAACACACACATACAATACAAAACATACAATATCTGTGTTCATGACCCCAGAAAAGTATGAATGGAACCGTGTCCCCCCCGCACTTTTGAAATCAATCCGGCACCTCTGACACTGACTATTTCTGTAACAAATTGTCCACCATTTCACACATGGACCACACAGACCAGACTTAAAGGCTACTAGGTTATGATCAAGTCTTTTTGGATTTTAAATTTACCTGAGCTGAAGTTTTCATGACAGCACAAACATTAGTGGTGGAAAAAAACAAAGTAATATCTTACCTGACTGACAAAGAGTCTGGACGCAACACAAAAGGAGAAACAGGTGAGACCATCGTGTCTTTAAAGTCATGGCTGCAAGAGCGGGAAAAATAATATGTAATGTGATGTCCGATGGTGTTACTGCTTCACTGTTTGAACTGTCATTTCCTCTTTAAATAGATGATTTGGGCACTGGGTGATGTCACAGAGTCAGCTGACCAATGGTTGGTTTCAGTAATATGATAATAATCTCACTTATGAGGTGATTATTATCTTTCTATTTAGATTATGCATTGACTTTTAGAGTAACAGTAACACAGCATAAAATATTCTATTACAAGTAAAAATCATGCATTCAAAGCATTACTTCAGTACAAGTACATAAGTATTAATGCAGTAAAAATGTTCTTCATGAACATGTATAGGTTTCCCTCCTACAGGGCCCCACAGCAAAAGTTTGTTTTTTGGGAGTAGAACTCCAGAGTCAAAGAAATTTTTCTGTTTAAGTTAATTATTAAAGCAAAAATGCCAACAGTTCTCCGATACCAGCTTCTCATATGTGAGTGATTGCTAATTTTGTTATATATGATGTTACATATCCAATACATTTGGGTTTTTGACTATTGGGCAGATGAAACAATGTGTTAAAGGACACGTTCACAGTTTTTCAAAGCTCTCTTATCCAACAGTCAGGTGCCCAAATCAACACTGAAGTAGGTTTTTCTTGCCATAATCATTCCTCCTGTTCACACCGCCCATGAGGGATAAAATCCACAGTCCTCCTTCTGTGCAAAAATGTGTCTAAAAGTTTTACTGAAGCTGATGAGAAGTTTTTTTTCCAAATGAGTAAAATCAAGTAGATATCTTTCAACGTTCATCATTTTAATGCCAAAGTCCCTCTTTTTGTTACTATTCTTCTACCGCAGCTCAACAAGAATACACTTTCTGTTGAAACACAGAAAGAGAATTTGATGCTAAAAAGACTGTAAATGTGGCAGAAATCCATTTGATATGACTAAGTCAGACCGCTGAAACCTCATGTAAGGTTCAGATAAACTTTTAAAATGTATTTTTGCGCAAAATGACTGTGTGGACACACTGTAGATTTTGGCCTCCATCACTTCCATTGGAAGCACATTTGAAGGAGATCTTTTAATAGCCAATATGAACAGGAGGAATGATTGAAGCAAGGAAAACATCTTTCACTGTTAATATGGACACCTGACTGTTGTTTTAAGAAGACAGAACCATTGAACATATAATATGTTAACTTGGACATCAAGGAATAATGATTTTTCCACCATGTTCTGATATGGGTTAGCGTTAGGGTTATATACTGAACAATCAATCAGTTCAATGTAATGCACCTCAGTACACCACCGCCACCCACTATGATTTTAGCTCTACTTTCAACATTTCATTACAGAACATGCTTTGTATGGCACAATATATGTTCTGGATGAATTAGATTCAATGGATTAACATACATTTAGTGGACAAATGCACTTCATCAGACTAAATGTCTCTGGTCTGTACAAAGTTTCCCATGTCCTCTTTATCTTTTTGCGCAACTACTAATACTCGATGTTACAACGGAGGCCGTGTCAATTCCTCTAATTTCCTGTTGACTTCAAAACCAACCTTATCATGTAAGATGATCAGTTAAAACTTAAAAAACAGCTCTGAAGCAATCCAGTAACTAAGGTAAATAAACAACTAAGTGATGTGACCAGGTCTTTCTCCTCTAAGAATATGAACTGTTGCATTCTGGACAAGCTGGAGTTGTGACTTTGGGTTGAATCTAAACACAAGACTTCCCAAACAGGAAGCACAAACTCCTGCTGCATGTTTAACATGTTGAAAACTGCAGTTGCCTTTTGTGAGATCCCACCTAAACAAAGTAATCATTATTTGGTCATAATGGCTTGATGACCAGTTAGATGACCAAGCACAAAGTTCTTCATCATGCTGTAAGGCAGTAAATAGGAAATAATATGGAGGGGCATGTTTTTGTGACCTAGGTTACTTGCCATAGTAGGAAAACTGAGGAGCAGGTTAAAAAAGAAGATGAGAAGAAGAGGGGTTTTTTTTGGAAAAAGTCATTTGTATTATTGGTTGCATTTTCCAACATGTGTGTAAACTGAGAACAATGATGAATAAAACTCCATAAAAGTTTACCTTCATCTCTTGTGGTATTCTGTACAGCAGTGTAACAGAAGAGCAGTGAACAAGAGCTTAAGTGACGATCATTAACTGAACTGAATAAGTATGGTGTTAAAACACCATTTCAAAAGAAAAGGAGAAAAACAAAGAAAGGTGGATGATGTGTGTTTTCGCAAAATTGCATATTTTTACTGTTGGACAAAGAAAGAGACTTTTCTGTTATCATATGAGGCCCTGGGAGGTATGAAAAATCTTCCAATTAAAGTTTCTACACAAGGAATAAATAACTGGGATGAAAGTTTGTCTTTGGGAGGAATTTAGGATGAACACAACCCTGGATTGTGAGCAAAGGTTAAAATATCAGGATTGTTTTAAAAATGAGAAATACCTGGATTGACCTTTCCCATGTTGACCTGCCCACAGAGTCAGGAAACTCTCCTACATTATAAAATGTTGCTCATTTCAGATTTAGGCCTCAATTCTGACACATTGACAGAAAATTCATTTGATTACAGCATTGTGACGGCCCCTGCCGAACCCATCCGTGCTGGTTGCTGGTGTGATTGTGTTTTATATTTCTCTCTTTGAAGGTACATGGGCAAGTGTGGGTGTGGTGGCTGGTGGAATCGCCGACACCTGTGCGTTGTGCTGGCAGTGGATATAAAAGGCCGGCTCGCAGTGTGGCTCGCTCGCGCTCTCGACTCCCATCCTACCCACCAACAGCCGCAGTCATTTTTGTTTTGTTGCCTTCTATTTTGTTTAACTATAAAACACCACACATGTCATTATCCACACACCCACGCTTACATGACTGATATTACTGACTAACACACCCCATACTTTGCAAATTGTTTTTCGTAATCTAATTTGTTATAATAAATGCCTTTTTCTTTATCGTCATCCTTAGTCCTTCCTACATATGTCATGGCCTAAGAGCCAGGTCATGACAACATGTAATAAAAGATTAGATGAAAAATGAATAAAGGCAATCATTCATATCCTGCTGAAATCAAGTAAAAACTGCATCAAGCAAAGTGCATAAAACAAGTGTGTTGTCAAAGCTCTAAAACAGGAAGTCATTTATAAACATGACTCGTAAATTTCCTCACATGTGCTGAACCAAACCTGAGGTGGAAGAATTAAGCAAACATGAGTTGGACTCTGTTTCTTTCAGCTGTGAGCACTTTGACCTGTTTCCTACTTGTAATAATAGTCCTCTGAGCCGGAGTCAGCAGCATTACAATGTACATTTTACATATAAATTATGAAACTTATATAATGTGATCAAACTATTTCTTATCCAGCCTATAAAGGCAGTCAAGACCAAAGCATCAAACCATTAAAGCCTGTATTCAACCAAACAAGAAACAGCGCAGGTTGATATCAGTAATATGATGATAATTTGAGTTCATCTTCCTTCCGCCATTAACAGCTAGAACACGCATTTCTCTTTATCTGCACTACAGGAACATTATGTGGAAACATTCAAAACTCACTTATCAATAACTTCTCTAGATATCTACTGTTATAGCATCAACAAACACGTCAAAGTACATACGTATTAATGCAGTAAAAATACTCCTTATTAACACGCCTGGATTTACTTCCTACAGGGCCTCGGGGGAAAAGTTTGTTTTTTGCCCCTCTACACATGGGAGTAGGACTCCAGAGCATAAATTATTCACTGATTAATTGATTTACTAATATGATCAACAATCAATTGCCAGAAATTTTCAGAGGTGCCAGAAATTCTCTGTACCAGCTTCTCATATGTGAATGTTTGGTAGTTTTCTTATATATTATGTATATTTATATGTATTTCTTATATATTTGGGTTTCCTAACTATTGATAAGATGAAACAATATGTTAAAGGACAGGTTCACAGTTGTTCAAGCCTCTCTTATCCAACAGTCAGGTGCCCAAATGAACACTGAAGTACAGCACAGACCTCCTTCTGTGCAAAAATGTATCTAACAGTTTTTCTGAAGCTGATATGAAGCTTTTGTGTAAATGAGTCAAATCAAGTAGATATCTTTCAATGTTAACGTTTTTAATGTTAAAGTCCCCCTTTTTGTTGTTATTCTTTCACTGCAGCTCAACAAGGAAACACTGTCTGAGGAAACACAAAGAGGGAATTTGATGTTTATAAGACTGTAAATATGGCAGAAATCATCTTGACATGACTAACTCAGACTGCTGAAGCCTCACATAAGCTTAACGTCAACTTTTAAATAAAGTTTTGTACAAAACGACTATGTGGACACACTGTGGATTTTAGCCGCCATTACTTCCATTGAAAGAACATTTAAAGGGGATCTTTAAGAGTCAGTATGAACAGGAGGAATGATTGAAGTGAGGAAAACCTCTTTCACTGTTCATCTGGACACCTGACTGTTGTTTTAAGACAGAACCGTTTAAGAACATATAATATGTTAACTTGGACTTCAAGGAATAATGATAGGAATTTTTCACTATGTTCTAACATTATATATACTGAACAATCAATCAATTATTAAAGAATTCAACTGTCAGACCTATTAATAATGAAAATAGTAGTTGGTTGCAGCCTTACAGTACTCTTATGATGGAATAATACTACCTGGCCCTCAGTTTTCTATGTGGACCTTCAGAAAACTCAACTTTACAACATATGAGCTCAATATAAATTAAAACAATTCAAGTCTTATAACTAGATTCTGACACAGTCCCACTTCAAGACCAGGACCACAAGATAGAGAATGGAGGACCTGTCAGAGTTGTATTCAGTGGTGCGAATCTGTATGAAGATTTTTATTTTTTTTAAAAAATACAATTTATCAAATTATGTAGACCCAAATAATATGGGGGCTTTTGGGGCCACCTTGGGGTCTGGTCAGTTGCTGCTCTTCCTGGTTGGTAATCTTATGAATACTTATCAATTTTAGGAATATTATTACTGATGCAGTAACCTGTAACAAAAACTGAAAATGCATAAGTCTCGTAAAAAAGTGGAATTTATGTCAGAGCTGTTGTAATGGTTTACTTGAGATTGCACAGGTGTTCCTAATAAAGTGCTCCATGAGTGTACATATAGGATTTACTGCACATTTCTCACCAGCAGAGAGCAGCATTAAACAAACTATGCCAATGAGGGATGTTTGCTGATCACACAAGTGTTGATTCTTGCTCGTCTTTCACTCCCACAATGATACTCAAACATATTTAGACAAAAGGTTGTTTTGTTTTAAAAGTGATGTATACTTTAAGAAAGTACGAAGCTTTTCACTGTGAAACATGTGTGCATTAAAATAATCTTCTCAGTAAATATGTATATAATGACCACAACAAAATAGGACACACACCATGCTTGGTTTTAACAGAAACTAAGTTTATTAATACAAATGAACCAAATTAGACCAAATTACACAAAATTAACTAAACATTCACAATATGGAGTGTGGGAATCAGTAGAGTCAGTGATGTGTGATGTTCATGAATAAAATGTGTGTGAGAGTGTTTTAAGGAGTAAGAACATAAAATGTATTTATTTATTTATTTGCACAGTAAAAGCAAAACAACACAATAAAGGAGAAGGAGAGCAGGTGAGATTTAGAAAACCCTGAGAGGCTTATGGGAATAATCTCACCTCATTACACATTATAAACAGATACAAAAGTCATGTGACTTACCAAAATAAACAGACAAGCAACCACAGAGTCCAAAGCAATCAATAAGTATGTGAACTGTCCTCTTTGAAAGGGTTTAATGGATTTGTAGTATATGGGAAATAGACTTTTAAGAAAGAACCTCATATGTTAATACGTAGTTTGACACTGGAAAGTATTTTTTTCTGTCGGTAAAACAACAGTTAGGAATCTAAATTTTGCTAATTTACAACTGTGTATGAATGCAAATATAATGAGTGGATACTTACCATCTAGACCAACTTAACACTTTTTCTTCCTTTTCAGGAAAATGTCCAAAATCTTAACTGCAAATTACCAGCAATTTTCCAGGGAACCATTATAAAAATGAAGAGACCTGTAAATTAAGTGTTACCGAAAAACGATATCTCAATAATGATTAATCTACTAGCATTCAGTGCTCATAGTGTTTCCTGACTTAGATGTGGTGTTTTGCTCTTGTGTGTTTTTGGGAGCCCTGAAGGACACCCTCATCCTCTCCACTGTCCTCTGGCTCCTGCAAAGCAACGTGTTCTTCACATGATCCCTGAACTCCTCGGCGATAAAGTAATAAACAAAAGGGTCAATGCAGCTGTTGAGACTAGCCAGGCACAGGGTGGTGATGTAAAATCCGTACAGGTTATTGTCGGCCCCACGCAACAGGAGAATATAGTGTACCAGCAGCATGATGTTACTGGGGGTGAAGCACACTAAAAACATAACCAACACTGTGATGATCAAGACCACAGCCTTCCGTCGCTGCTTGGTGATGTCAGCATCTATCATGCTACTCTTGAGAGTTTTAAGCACGAGGATGTAAGATATGATGCATATAATAGTGGGAACAACAAATCCCAGAGTTCCCATTGTCAGGAAGTAGCCAGCTGCTATTTTCACCTGACTTTGTATGGTGACATCATGACAGGTAATGATTGGTGGATTGTAGCTTATTACTGTGACCCGTTGGTCATATAAATAAAGAGGGATGGTGAGAAGCCAGACCACCACCCAGACTGTGACAGAGACAGCAACAGCTATGCGGTTGTCGCTCTGCTTCTCAGACAGTGGGTGGACCACCGCCCAGTAACGCTGGACACTTATGCAGGTGATAAAGGCGATGGAGCAGTACATGTTGCTGTAGAAAGATGCCACCAACACTTTGCACAGCCCTTCTCCGTAGATCCAGTTGTTGCCGTTGAAGTGGTATGATATCTTCAGGGGGACCCAGATGACGAAGAGCAAATCAGCCAGAGCCAGGTTTGCCATGTAGATCAAAGATGGGTACTTTTCTTTGGTCCTGAAGAGGAATACCCATATTGCCATGGCGTTGCTGGGCAGCCCCACAGCAAACACAATGATGTAGATGATTGGGAGGAAGACAGTTGTAAGATAACTGCTCAGGATTTCTTTGGTTTGGGAGCTGACATTCACCTCATCTGGGTATCCTATACCAAGGAAGCTATCTTGTGCTGTGAAGTGACAATATGAAAACACGTGAAGAGTAGAAGTATGCAGGTTTACATGCAGGAACAAATTATAATCGGACGACATCTGAAACTCAAATATGAGTTGGACTGTGTTCCTCTCAGCTGTGGGAACTTTGGACCTGTTTCCTACTTGTAATAATAGTCTTCTGAGCTTGAGTCAGTGGCATTACAACGTACCTTTTTCATATACCTTTATTATATATTGTGATCAAAGTAATTCTTACCCAGCCTATAAATGCAATCAAGAACAAAACATCAAACAAATAGGGCCTATATTTGACAAATGTAAACGTAGAAGTACTTTTTGGCTGGACCAGCTACTGACCAGCCCTCTAACAGGTGTCTGTTAGTGAGTGATGAAGTTTCACCATTGGCATTTCCTGCTCCGGTTGACAGCACTGCTAACAACTGACAAGAGAAATGCTCTGTGGTGTTTGGATTTCATAACTGAACTTATACCAGGACACAAACTTTTTATTTCTGTGATGTTCTCACATAACAAATGATGAACAACTGTGTAACTGCTTGACAGGTCAGTTAGGTTTGTCAGCTTTTGGGTTATTTTTTAAAAAAGTAATCGCCTTGGACTCAAACGTCACAAAACGCTAAAAAAACACATTCTATACCGTTGTGTTTTTCTATGATATACTGTAACATGTCATGTCATGTCATGTCACACTACTTCATGCATTAGGGATAAATGTCACAAGTGAATGAAATAGTGAATAATATTTGGACAGAGGTTGATTGTGGTGGGAGAGGTTTGAGTTTCATTCTACTTAGAAAACCTTTTCTTTTCAAACAAATGACGTTCAGGCCTGTTCAGTAATTTATTCCTCTTATACTTTATTTTTGTGTGATTGGTGGAGTTCAACATGTTTCCTGAACTTAGGTATCCACGTTAGTGAAATTCAGAAAACACACTTACACCACATTTTATGCAAAGAGTCTTATTTGATGTAATTAAGCCCTACATTTGAGGCTGAGGTGAAGGTATAGTCAATGGTAAAGCACAGCTGATGGTAGAAGTAGACATTGTAAACATTAGAATTATAACTGAATGTCATATATTAGGAGGGTTTATTTGCAGTTACTCACCTATGTCATCTCGAATAACAAAAGGGAAAGATATTTACACACATGTAATAAAGGAGTGTATACTACTATTATGCAGAATTACATAAATATACACACATTACAAACAGGGATTTTATAGGTTCTTTGTTTTGTTTTATTAAAGTATCCATTTCCATCTAAACTGACTGTAGCTTTGCAGTGATATCAGTGGAGAAGAAGTACAGGACAGGAGATGCAGTTCACGCCAAATAAAAAAGCACAATGTAGGTTTTCTTTCCTCCTACTTTTCAATTAAATGAATATAGAATAAAGAAATATAATCAAATATAATATGCAGAAACATTATGTACTATACCCTCACTAATATCATTCCATAATCTGAACTTTAATTAACTGGTTAAAATACGACAAAAATAAATTGGGAAAATTCCAAGAGATAAATGAAGATTATAAAAGATAATTTTCTTTTCTTTACACTATATGAACATCACACTACTTCATGCATTAGGGATAAATGTCACAAGTGAATGAAGGTTTGAGTTTCATTCTGCTTAGCAAACATTTTCTTTTGTCATTATTTTGTATTTTTGTCATTTTTTCGTTTTCTTTCTTTTTGATGTTCAGACCTGTTCAGCATGTAGTAATTTATTCCTCTTATACTCTATTTTTGTGTGATGGAGTTCAACATGTTTTCTTTTTCTTTTTTTTTTTTAGTTAAAACTATTACGATTTCCTGAATTTAGGTATCCAAGTTAGTGAAATTCAGAAAACGCCACGTTTTATGCAAAGAGTCCATAATTTCCATTCAAAGACTGTTTTTATTTGATCTAATTAAGCCCTACATTTGCGGCTGAGGTGAAGGTATAGCACATGGTAAAGCACAGTTGATGGTAGAAGGAGACATTGTTAACATTAGAATTGCAACTGAATGTTATATATTAGGAGAATTTATTTGCAGTCACCCACCTTGTTCATATTCATCTGAAATAACAAAAAAAAAGAGAGAGATTTACACACATGGGCGTCACAGCCATGGGTTTTACTTTCACAGAAACATAATTCCATCCCTCCCACTTTTTCCTGTGGTAGTCACTGATGAAAGTAAACTGAGTTTCCCATACATGAAAAACCTATTGGTCAAGATTAATTGCCACCAAGACAATCACAGTCATTTGACCAACCCACCAAGTCTGGGAGGAGTTAACAGTTGAGCGGAAGTTTCCTTTAATTTCATGTGAGGAATGTAAGGAAGTAAGATAAAGATACTCTGTGATTATCTTAAGTATAATAAGGATAGCTATGCAGCAGTTCATACAAATAACTGGATTTAAGTAGTAAACTGCTACCAGACCCTAAATAAATTCTCCTCAGTTGTTACACTCATATGGTCTCAGTAATTATTTCATGGTAAACTGAAGCAGTGGTTACAACAGTAGTAGAAAAAAGGCATTCATTTGGATTTGGCATGTTGAGACTGGAACAGGGCTCGAGGGTAAGCATCAGAATCCATCAGAATAAGTTACAGCTAATAATGAGACTGAATTGTACATTAATGTCGTTCAGCTGTCACTGAATATAATCCAGGGTGTTGAAAAAACATCAGTACTGATGTTTGTTGCCCACAGTTGGCTGTGCATCATATTCTTTCCTTTGACTTTATTAAATACCTGCACCATCACACTGAAACGATACATGAGTGATGTGCGCATTTACTCACGTGGCACAGCAGCGGTAACTTCATTAACAGGATCTGCAAGGATCAACCGGTAATTAATGTTTTGTGTTCTGCTACTCATCTACAGTATATAAAGAGGTCAGATGTTACATACAGATTCCAGGTTTATATGGTGAGAGTGACACTGACTATCTCTGTAGCCACAATTTCACACATTGACCATACACGCTCCAGCCATATAACCTAGTAGGTTATGATCAAGTCTTTTTGGATTCCAAATTTACCTGAGCTTAATGATTTGACAATACAAATATTAGTCGTGGGGGTAACAAAGCAATATCTTACCTTCTTGGCAAAAACAAGTCTGGACGCAACACAAAAGAAGAAACAAGTGAAACCATCGTGTCTTTAAAGTCATGGCTGCAAAAGCGGGTAAAAAAAAAAAAAAGAAAGAAAGAAAAGAAAGAAAGAAAGAAAAAGGGATAGGTCTATAATGTACGCGAGTGGTACTTCTTCACTGTTTGAACTGCCGTCCCCTCTTCAAATAGATGATTTAGACTCTGGGTGATGCCACTGAGTCAGCTGACCACATCTAACCAACCGAGACACACCAAGGGTTGGTACCGAGAATGTGATAGTAATCTCAGTTATGTCTTCATCTTCCTTCCGTCATTAACAACAACATGCATTTTTCTTCATCTGCACAATAGAAACAGAAAGTGAATGTTTAAGTTTTTTTTTTAATTCTCTGGTACCAGCTTCTTATATGAATATATGCTATTTTTCTTATACATTATATATACATATGTATGTATGTATGTATGTATGTATGTATGTATGTATGTATGTATGTATGTATATTTGGGTTTTTGACTATTGGTCAGACAAAACAATATGTTAAAGGATTGGTCTCTTATTCATCAGTCAGTTGCCCAAATCAACAATGAAGTTGGTTTTTCTTGCCATAATCATTCCTCCTGTTCACACTGACCATGAGGGTCAAAATCCACCGACCTCCCTCTGGGTATGTAAAAATGTATCTAAACATTTATCTAAGGTTAATATGAAGTTTTAGCTGTACAAATCAAAGCAAGCAGATATCAGTAGTGCAAATTTCTATGAAGATTTCACGGTTAATATGGGCACCTGGCTGCTCTTTAAGCTAATTTTAACAATGTTAAACTGTTGGATTGGTTTTACATTTTAGTGATTTTGCTGGTGGCAGCATTTCTGCTGGTGGCAGAAATGCTGCCACCAGCAGGTGGCAGCATTAAACAAACTATGCCAGGGGGATGTTGGCTGATCACACTATTGTTGCTTTTTGGTTGTCTTTCACTCTCACAATGATATTCAAATATATTTAGACAAAAGATTGTTTTGTTTTAAAAGTGTTGTATATTCACAAAAGAGTACAATGTAAGACATGACTGAAAACTTGTCATAGGTGAAACATGTGCAATAAATTACCGTTTTCAGTAGAAAGACATATATATATGGGAAAAAAGGCAAAATAGCAAGTTCTTATATTCATTTCAATATTTACTTGCAGCTTATGAACTCTTAAGCTCTTATATACACAGTGCAGAAATAATAGCATTTCATAGTATCAAATGTTCAGCTGAGTTGTTACCTAATCTCACACTTCCTTCACTATGTTGTTTTTAACTTCATTATTCTCTCAAATGGGTATGTCTGTCATTTCATAGCTTGTATTATGAAATCAAGACTTCTCAGTTTAAACATTTTAAACACTTTCTGTTGGCATCATTGGTTCAGCTATCCTCCCTTTATCCCAATCATGACAGAAAAGATAAAGGCTACACCCTACAGGTTTTGTGCTCTTCATTTGCTGTTACTTCAACTTCATGGTAAAAAATACTCCTATTGTTTTAGTTAAGTCAATTAAGTCACTCTGATTTGTGCCCACTCTGTGACAGTCTATCAGACCAGTAGTTTCTTGTACTGGCTGTTGAGGCTCGCTTGGAAAAAGTCCATTTTGAAAGTTGATGTGGTACTGGATCTGCATGAATGAGATGATGAATGACTGCTGCTGCCCTCTTTAATCTTCTCATACCGCGCCTTGGACAGTTGTCTCTGGCATTGGGATGATCCAAAATAGTAGACCAGGGAATCCAGAAGGCAGTTCAAACTTTGCAAACACAGGACATCCAGATAGACCACATAGGAGCTGTGTCCAGGAATCCTACATGGGACCATGTTTAGCAACCAGATCACCCAAGCGTCAATGATCCCCTGAATTCTTCTTTAGCGCCACCATGATGTTGAAATGGGTGGTTTTAGTGAAATGTGTCACCACCTTTTGAATGGATTGCAATGCAATTTGGTGCCTGTCCCCCTAAGGATTAAATGTAATAACTTTGCTATTTTATGATTCTAACACACTAAACCAAGATGGTAAACATGATAAACCTACATATTCAACATTAGCATGTTAGTATTGTCATTATGAGCATTTAGATTAAAGCACTGCTATAATTTTGGCAATATTATGCCAACAGTTTGACAGTTTCCTCAGCAAAACTGTTACCTCTGGTCCTCTCAGGGCAATAGCAAGGATTTTATCAATATTGAGGTCATGAATCAAACTTTTAAATCTCCTGCTGCTTAATGTTTTTGATGTGATGCTGAAATTGAATATATTAATTTGAATATCTTAAACTTGAATGTAGCCATGCAATCAAAAATAAATACAAAAAAAATACATACAAATTATACATATTATAAAAACTGCGAAAGTTTGGGTCTCGATTTTGGCACATCAAAAGTTGATAAAAAAACTAGTCACAACGTGGAATAATGGACCTATTAAAACTGAATAAAGGCAATCATTCATACCCTGCTGAAATCAAATAAAAACTGCAGAGTACTGCATCAAGCAAGGTGAATAAAACAAGTGTATTGTCAAAGATATGACAACAATAAAATGTATTTACAGAAATAACATAAGCACTAATTTAGACAGCTCAAGGCTCTAAAACATGAGGTCATTGCCAAAGATGACTCCTCCTTCAAATTTCCAGGATTTTCTTCTTAATAATGTACAATAACTGTTCATTCTTTGAAAGGGCTATCTAGTTTTGTAGTATATGGGAAATTGAGTCATTATGCAGTTTTTAAGGAAGAACTTCATATGCTAAAATGTAGTTAGACACTGAAAAGTATTGTTTTTCTGTCCGTTAAATAACTTTTAAGAAAAATTCACAACTATGTATGAACACAAATGTAATGAGTCGGCGCTTACCAACTAAACCAACTTAACACTTTATTCAGAGATGGTGCAATTTCAAATTGCACAAAGGGAAGTGTTGTAATTTGGTGAAATGCATCATTTATGTAGGGTCATGTCGTTTGGTAATATATTGGAAAACCTAATACGTTAATGTATTATGTAGTTTGACATTGAACAGTAATTGTTTTAATAAATAACTGTTAAGAATCTAAAATTTTCCTAATTTGTAACTGTGTATGAAGACATTTTCCTTCCTGTAAAAACTTAATTGCTTTATTCCTGCATATTACCAGCAAATTTGCAGGAACTTTGCAGGAACTTTTTATTTGGTGTTACCAAAGAAATTGATTTTATACCTGGAGGGAGAAAAACAGCAGTCCACTAGCATTCCGTGCTCTGTGTGTTTCCTGAGTTAGGCATTATGTTTTTCGGACCCCTGAAGGACACCCTCATCCTCGCCACTGTCCTCTCGCTCCTGCAGAGGAACGTGTTCTTCACATGATCCCTGAAGTCCTTGGAGATAAAGTAGTAAACAAAAGGGTCGATGCAGCTGTTGAGACTAGCCAGACACAGGGTCGTGATGTAAAATCCATACAGGTGGTTGTGGGCGTCACCCAACAGGAGAATATAGTGCACCAGCAGCATGATGTTACTGGGGGTGAAGCACACTAAAAACATAACCAACACTGTGATGGTTAAGACCACAGCCTTCCGTCGCTTCTTGGTGATGGCAGCATTTTTCATGCTGTTCCTGAGAGCTTTGAGCATGAGGATGTAAGATATGACGCAAACAATAGTGGGAACAACAAATCCCAGAGTTCCCATTGTCAGGAAGTAGCCAGCTGCTATTTCCGCCTGACTTTGCTTGATGACATCGTGACAAGTAAGGATTTCTGGATTGTAGTTTGTTACTGTGACCTGTTGGTCATACAGGTAGAGAGGGATGGTGAGAAGCCAGACCACCACCCAGACTGCGACAGAGATGGCAATGGGTACACGGTTTTCCCTCTGCTTCTCAGACAGTGGGTGGACCACCGCCCAGTAACGCTGGACACTTATGCAGGTGATAAAGGCGATGGAACAGTACATGTTGCTGTAGAAAAACGCCACCAACACTTTGCACAGCCCTTCTCCGTAGATCCAGTTGTTCCCGTTGAAGTGGTATGCTATCTTCAGGGGGACCCAGATGACAAAGAGCAAGTCAGCCAGAGCCAGGTTTGCCATGTAGATGGACGATGGGCGCTTTTTCTTGGTCCTGAAGAGGAATACCCATATTGCCATGGTGTTGCTGGGCAGCCCCACAGCGAACACAATGATGTAGATGATTGGGAGGAAGACAGTTGTAAGAGGACTGCTCAGAATTTCTTTGTCTTGGGATCTGACTTTTGACTCTGTACCAGAGGAGCCTCCAGCTGTTGTGAAGTGACAATATGAATACATGTGAAAGCAGAAGTATGCAGGTTTACATGCAGGAACAAACTATAATTTGACTACATCTTAAACTCAAATGTGACTCAGCTGTGAGCATTTTGTCCTGTGCCTACTTGTAATAATAGTCCTCTGAGCTTGAGTCAGCAGCATTACAACAACATCCATGTTACGTATGACCTTATTATATATTGTGATCATGTAGTGTGAAGTACTTTTTTGCTGGACCAGCCACAGAACAGCCCTATAACTGCAGTTATCTGTAATTGAGTGAGTGTCTGAATGAGTGAAGAAGTTTCACCATTGGCCGTTGCTCTTTTAAAATCAGTCAGCGCGAGATGATGGAAACAGAGAACAGCAGCGTGGCACAGAGTGACTGTGTTTTCTTTGCTGGGCTTTTGGATTTTATAACTGAACTAATACCAGGATGCGAACTATTTATTACTTTATTATGATAAACAACAGCAGTAAAACATGAGTGCTGAAGGTAAAACATGTTATATCAGTTTACTATGGGGTGACTACATTGGAGGTGAATTTACATGCGAAATGCTGTCTAAATTTTCATGTATAATTTCCACCACAGCCTCCATGATCATCAACTGTGAAAGAGGCAGGAAAAAAGCACATAGTGTCATGAGAGAGGTGGAACATTTGGTTAAAGAACTCTAAATAATAATCACTCTGAGAAAATGTTCATTGTAGAGAGAAATGAGAATCTGCAGAGTGAAACACATGAAACATCCCAAGAGTGGAAAGTATTGTTCTTGCAACTGCATTTATACCCTTTTTTACGTAGCGTAACCATGAAATGTGATACATATTACACTAGATAGAGCTAATGAAGTCTCAGTTTACCAAAAATGGTAAAATTATGACCTATTCAACTTATATGAAAAGTTTTTTGGGCCTGCTCGTGAAAACTATATAAAATTCTCATATTTCATTCCATGAAACCAGAAACACCAAATAATATCTTCCAGACAATATCATGCTCAAACTGCCTCCTTACTATCACTACCAGAAATCTGCTAGTTCTAGTGAAGGAGAAAGCTACTAATATTAGCTCTCATGACATGTGACTGTTCAAAATACTAAAATAAATTTAATGTTTAAATTCTCCAAACCTCCTTTGATTGATATAGGAATTGCCCAAAACAAAAATTAACACATTTAGGTATCATTACAACTAAATCCTGTGATCCTTGAACAACGTAATTCACATCATTCGAGCTAAACATTCAAAACTATGAATCTTAATTAACTGGTTAAAATAGGACAGAAAGAAATTAGGAAAAACCCAATCCCAAATATATTAAGATTGAAAAAGATCATTTTCCTTTTTTTGCATTATACTATATCATACTACTTCATGCATTGGTACTGAATGTTAAAACTGAATGAAAATAGTTATTGCAAATTAGTTGCATAAATGTAGGGTTGAAATAGTGAATAATATTTGGCAAAAGGTTGATTGTGGTCGAGAGGTTTGAGTTTCATTCTGCTTAGCAAACATTTTATTTGGAAATAAAATTGTACATTACAAGTTCAAACAAATAACTATATATATATATATATATATATATATATATATATATATATATATATATATATATATATATATATATATATATATATATATATATATATATATATATATATATATATATATATTCACCCTAAAAGGCAGATGTGAATACCAAATGTTAGTGTGTAAGGCAATAATTCAATGTAGTTCAGGGAGTGAAACTGAAAATTGGAACAAACTTTTGGCACTTTTTGTGCAAAGAGTAGATAATTTCCATTCAACTTTCCTGACCATTTCATTTAATTTTAGATAAGATGTTGGTTTTTGTTGCTGCTACGAACATGAAGAGATGAGACGGATAAAAGTGAGTTTGAGGTAAAGGGAGACTGAGATGAAGGTATAGTACATGGTAAAGCACAGCTGATGGTAGAAGTAGATAATGTAAACATTAGAATTACAACTGAACATTATATATTAGAAGAATTTATTTGCAGTAACTCACATCCTTCAGGTTCATCTGTAATAACAAAAGAGAAAGAGATTCACACAAATGGAATAAAGTGCATATTACTACTATGCAGAATGACTTTGCAGTGATATAATATAATAAATGGCTAAGAGGTACAGGACAGCAGATGTGGTTCACAACAAATAAAAAAGCAAAATGTAGGATTTTTCCCCACGATTTTTACATTTGAATTAATACAGAATAAAACAATATAACTAAATATAATGAGTAGAAACATCATGTACTGTATCCTCACTGGGATCATCCCATAATCTGAATTTTAATTAACTGGATAATATAGTTCTGACTTGATACTTTATTTGTGTGTAGTTGGTGGAATTAAACATGTTTTGTTTAATTAATTTATTGGCTTTGGAGCTGACTTCTACCCCATCTGGGTTTACTTCACTGAATTTGCCTGGATGTCCATCTCTCAGGATTTCCTTACCTTGGGAGTTGTCAGGCATCCAATAAATAGCAGGTATGGCTCCTCCTGTTGTGGAGTAACAATATGAAAACATGTGAAAAGCAGAAGTATGCAGGTTTACATGCAGGAACAAACTATAATTTAACTACATCTGAAACTCAAATGTGATTTGGACACTGTTCCTTTCAGCTGTGAGCATTTTGATCTGTTTCCTACTTGTAGTAATAATCCTTGAGTCAGCAGCATTACAACAACATCCATTTTACATATGACTTTATTATATATAATGACCAAAGTAATTCCTATCCAGCCCATGAAGACAATGAATATCAAAATGTCAAACAAACAGGGCCTTTATTCAACGTATGTTAAAACTACTACAATTTTCTATAACTTGGTCATCCAGGTTATTGTAATTAAGAAAACACACTTGTGCCAAATTTTTGTGCAAAAAGTACAAAATTTCCATTTGAAGTCTTAATTTCATGTGATTTTGGATAAGTTGTTGGCTTTGGTGCTGCTACAAACATGAAGAGATGAGACAGTTAAAAGTGAGCTTGAGGTAAAAAGAGGCTGAAGTGAAGGTATAGTACATGGTAAAACACAGCTGATGGTAGAAGTAGATAATGTAAACATTAGAATTACAAATGAACATTATAATATTAGGAGAATTTATTTGCAGTTACTCACGTGGTCCATCTGGGATAACAAAAGAGAAAGAGAGTTACACACATGCAATGAAGGAGTGTATACTTCTACTATACAAAATAAGATAAATATACACACATTACAAAAAGGGATTTTTATATGTTCTTTTTTTGTTTATTTATTATTTTGTAAATTTATTTGCAGTCACTCACGTTCTGGTGGAGCTGGACATCAGTGGAGGTGTAAGAAGTACAGGAGAGGAGATGTGGTTCATGCCAAATACAAAAGCACAATGTAAGTTTTTTTCTCCATAATTTTTACATTTGAATGAATACAGAATAAAACAATATTACTAAATATAATGAGTAGAAACATCATGTACTGTAACCTCACTGGGATCATCCCATAATCTGAATTTAAATTAACTGGTTAAAATAGGACAAATATAATTTGGGAAAATTAATGAAGATTATAAAAGATCAGTTCCTTTTCTTTGCGCTATATGAACGTCACACTACTTCATGTATTGGCACTGAATGTTACAAGTGAATGAAAATAGTTATTGCTAATTATTTGCACAAATGTAGGGCTTAAATAGTGAATAATATTTGGACCTAGGCTTCTGGAGTTCAGCAAAGTTTGAGTTTCAAGCTCCTTAGCAAAACAAATGTTCTTTTCAAACGAGACCACACATTACATTTTTCATACACAAATAAGTATATATATATATATATATATATATGCACCCTAAGAGGCAGATGTGAATACCACATGTAATTCAATATGTTTCTTATATGTTCATCATGTATAATTTTTTTACTCCAATGCTTTATTTGTGTGTGGTTGGTGGAGCTTGGCATGTTTCTTTTTTTTCTCTTTCATTTTGGTGGAAAAAGAACATGGGTATCCAGGTTAGTGAAATTGAGAAAACACACTTTTGTCACTTTTTGCGCAAAGAGTACATAATTTCCACTTGAATTTTCAAATCATTTCATGTAAATTTAGATAAGATGTTGGTGCTGCTACGAACATGAAGAGATGAGACAGTGGAAAGTGAGTTCCAGGTAGAGGGAGCCTGAGGTGAAGGTATAGTTCATGATAAAGCACAGCTGATGGTAGAAGTAGACATTTTAAACATTAGAGTTACAACTGAACATTATATATTAGGAGAATTTATTTACAGTCACTCACCTCGTTTCACTGGAATGACAGAAAAGAAAGAGGTTTACACACATGTAATACAGGAGTGTACAGTACATGATAAAGCACAGCTGATGGTAGACGTAGACATTGTAAACATTAGAGTTACAACTGAACATTATATATTAGGAGAATTTATTTACAGTCACTCACCTCCTGGCACTGGAATGACAGAAAAGAAAGAGGTTTACACACATGTAATATTGGAGTGTAAACTACCACTATGCAAGAAAAACATTAATATACACACATTACAAAAAGGGAGTTTAAAGGTTCTTTTTTATTAAATTAAAGCATCCATTTCCATCTAAACTGACTGTAGCTTTGTAGCGATATCAGTGGAGGTATAAGAAGTACAGGACACCAGATGTGGTTCACAACAAATAAAAAAGCAAAATGTAGGATTTTTCCCCACGATTTTTACATTTGAATTAATACAGAATAAAACAATTTGACTAAATATAATGTACTGAACCATGTACTGTATCCTCACTGGGATCATCCCATAATCTGAATTTTAATTAACTGGATAATATAGTTCTGACTTGATACTTTATTTGTGTGTAGTTGGTGGAATTAAACATGTTTTGTTTAATTAATTTATTGGCTTTGGAGCTGACTTCTACCCCATCTGGGTTTACTTTACTGAATATGCCTGGATGTCCATCTCTCAGGATCTCTTAGGATTTCCTTACCTGGGGAGTTGAAAGGTACATGATTCATAGCAGGGATGGCTCCAGCTGTTGTGGAGTAACAATATGAAAAAATGTGAAAAGCAGAAGTATGCAGGTTTACATGCAGGAACAAACTATAATTTAACTACATCTGAAACTCAAATGTGATTTGGACACTGTTCCTTTCAGCTGTGAGCATTTTGATCTGTTTCCTACTTGTAGTAATAGTCCTTGAGTCAGCAGCATTACAACAACATCCATTTTACATATGACTTTATTATATATAATGACCAAAGTAATTCCTATCCAGCCCATAAAGACAATGAATATCAAAATGTCAAACAAACAGGGCCTTTATTCAACGTATGTTAAAACTACTACAATTTTCTATAACTTGGTCATCCAGGTTATTGTAATTAAGAAAACACACTTGTGCCAAATTTTTGTGCAAAAAGTACAAAATTTCCATTTGAAGTCTTAATTTCATGTGATTTTGGATAAGTTGTTGGCTTTGTTGCTGCTACAAACATGAAGAGATGAGACAGTTAAAAGTGAGCTTGAGGTAAAAAGAGGCTGAAGTGAAGGTATAGTACATGGTAAAACACAGCTGATGGTAGAAGTAGATAATGTAAACATTAGAATTACAAATGAACATTATAATATTAGGAGAATTTATTTGCAGTTACTCACGTGGTCCATCTGGGATAACAAAAGAGAAAGAGAGTTACACACATGCAATGAAGGAGTGTATACTTCTACTATACAAAATAAGATACATATACACACATTACAAAAAGGGATTTTTATATGTTCTTTTTTTGTTTATTTATTATTTTGTAAATTTATTTGCAGTCACTCACGTTCTGGTGGAGCTGGACATCAGTGGAGGTGTAAGAAGTACAGGAGAGGAGATGTGGTTCATACCAAATACAAAAGCACAATGTAAGTTTTTTTCTCCATAATTTTTACATTTGAATGAATACAGAATAAAACAATATTACTAAATATAATGAGTAGAAACATCATGTACTGTATCCTCACTGGGATCATCCCATAATCTGAATTTAAATTAACTGGTTAAAATAGGACAAATATAATTTGGGAAAATTAATGAAGATTATAAAAGATCAGTTCCTTTTCTTTGCGCTATATGAACGTCACACTACTTCATGTATTGGCACTGAATGTTACAAGTGAATGAAAATAGTTATTGCTAATTATTTGCACAAATGTAGGGCTTAAATAGTGAATAATATTTGGACCTAGGCTTCTGGAGTTCAGCAAAGTTTGAGTTTCAAGCTCCTTAGCAAAACAAATGTTCTTTTCAAACGAAACCACACATTACATTTTTCATACACAAATAAGTATATATATATATATATATATGCACCCTAAGAGGCAGATGTGAATACCACATGTAATTCAATATGTTTCTTATATGTTCATCATGTATAATTTTTTTACTCCAATGCTTTATTTGTGTGTGGTTGGTGGAGCTTGGCATGTTTCTTTTTTTTCTCTTTCATTTTGGTGGAAAAAGAACATGGGTATCCAGGTTAGTGAAATTGAGAAAACACACTTTTGTCACTTTTTGCGCAAAGAGTACATAATTTCCACTTGAATTTTCGAAATATTTCATGTAAATTTAGATAAGATGTTGGTGCTGCTACGAACATGAAGAGATGAGACAGTGGAAAGTGAGTTCCAGGTAGAGGGAGCCTGAGGTGAAGGTATAGTTCATGATAAAGCACAGCTGATGGTAGAAGTAGACATTTTAAACATTAGAATTACAACTGAACATTATATATTAGGAGAATTTATTTACAGTCACTCACCTCGTTTCACTGGAATGACAAAATAGAAAGAGATTTACACACATGTAATAAAGGAGTGTAGAGTACATGGTAAAACACAGTTGATGGTAGACGTAGACATTGTAAACATTAGAATTACAAATGAATGTTATATATTAGGAGAATTTATTTGCAGTCACTCATGGTAAAATTCAAATGGATATAAGTGGAGCTGCAAGAAATCCAGGACAGGAGATGTGGTTCATGCCAAAATAAAAAAGCCCAATTTAGGATTTTTCCCCACGATTTTTACATTTGAATGAATACAGAATGGAACAACATAATTAAATACAATGAACAGAAACATCATGTATTGTATCCTCACTGAGATCATCCCATAATCTGAATTTTAATTAACTGGTCAGTATAGTTCTGACTTGATAGTTTATTTGTGTGTAGTTGGTGTAATTAGACATGTTTTATTTAATTAATTTATTGGCTTGGGAGCTGACTTTTACCCCATCTAAGTTACTTCACTGAATATGCCTGGATGTCCATCTCTCAGGATTTCCTTACCTTGGGAGTTGTCAGGCATCCGATAAATAGCAGGTATGGCTCCTCCTGTTGTGGAGTAACAATATGAAAACATGTGAAAAGCAGAAGTATGCAGGTTTACATGCAGGAACAAACTATAATTTAACTACATCTGAAACTCAAATGTGATTTGGACTCTGTTCCTTTCGGCTGTGAGCATTTTGATCTGTTTCCTACTTGTAGTAATAGTCCTTGAGTCAGCAGCATTACAACAACATCCATTTTACATAGAACTTTATTATATATAGTGACCAAAGTAATTCCTATCCAGCCCATAAAGACAATGAATATCAAAATGTCAAACAAACAGGGCCTTTATTCAACGTATGTTAAAACTACTACAATTTTCTATAACTTGGTCATCCAGGTTATTGTAATTAAGAAAACACACTTGTGCCAATTTTTTTGTGCAAAGAGTACATAATTTCCATTTGAATTCTGTCTTAATTTCATGTGATTTTGGATAAGGTGTTGGCTTTGTTGCTGCTACAAACATGAAGAGATGAGACAGTTAAAAGTGAGCTTGAGGTAAAAAGAGGCTGAAGTGAAGGTATAGTACATGGTAAAACACAGCTGATGGTAGAAGTAGATAATGTAAACATTAGAATTACAAATGACCATTATATATTAGGAGAATTTATTTGCAGTTACTCACGTGGTACATCTGGGATAACAAAAGAGAAAGAGAGTTACACACATGCAATGAAGGAGTGTATACTTCTACTATACAAAATAAGATACATATACACACATTACAAAAAGGGATTTTTATATGTTCTTTTTTTTTTGTTTATTTATTATTTTGTAAATTTATTTGCAGTCACTCACGTTCTGGTGGAGCTGGACATCAGTGGAGGTGTAAGAAGTACAGGACAGGAGATTTGGTTCATACCAAATACAAAAGCACAATGTAAGTTTTTTTCTCCATAATTTTTACATTTGAATGAATACAGAATAAAACAATATAACTAAATATAATGAATACAAACATCATGTACTGTATCCTCACTGGGATCATCCCATAATCTGAATTTAAATTAACTGGTTAAAATAGGACAAATATAATTTGGGAAAATTAATGAAGATTATAAAAGATCAGTTCCTTTTCTTTGCGCTATATGAACGTCACACTACTTCATGTATTGGCACTGAATGTTACAAGTGAATGAAAATAGTTATTGCTAATTATTTGCACAAATGTAGGGCTTAAATAGTGAATAATATTTGGACCTAGGCTTCTGGAGTTCAGCAAAGTTTGAGTTTCAAGCTCCTTAGCAAAACAAATGTTCTTTTCAAACGAGACCACACATTACATTTTTCATACACAAATAAGTATATATATATATATATATATATATATATATATATATATATATATATATATATATATATATATATATATATGCACCCTAAGAGGCAGATGTGAATACCACATGTAATTCAATATGTTTCTTATATGTTCATCATATATAATTTTTTTCCACCAATACTTTATTTGTGTGTGGTTGGTGGAGCTTGGCATGTTTCTTTTTTACTTTTCCTTTTGGTAGGAAAAGAACTTGGGTATCCAGGTTAGTGAAATTGAGAAAACACAATTTTGTCACTTTCTGTGCAAAGAGTACATAATTTCCACTTGAATTTTCAAATCATTTCATGTAAATTTAGATAAGATGTTGGTGCTGCTACGAACATGAAGAGATGAGACAGTGGAAAGTGAGTTCCAGGTAAAGGGAGCCTGAGGTGAAGGTATAGTTCATGATAAAGCACAGCTGATGGTAGAAGTAGACATTTTAAACATTAGAGTTACAACTGAACATTATATATTAGGAGAATTTATTTACAGTCACTCACCTCGTTTCACTGGAATGACAGAAAAGAAAGAGGTTTACACACATGTAATACAGGAGTGTACAGTACATGGTAAAGCACAGCTGATGGTAGACGTAGACATTGTAAACATTAGAGTTACAACTGAACATTATATATTAGGAGAATTTATTTACAGTCACTCACCTCCTGGCACTGGAATGACAGAAAAGAAAGAGGTTTACACACATGTAATATTGGAGTGTAAACTACCACTATGCAAGAAAAACATTAATATACACACATTACAAAAAGGGAGTTTAAATGTTCTTTTTTATTAAATTAAAGCATCCATTTCCATCTAAACTGACTGTAGCTTTGTAGCGATATCAGTGGAGGTATAAGAAGTACAGGACAGCAGATGTGATTCATACCAAATAAAAAAGCACAATGTAAGTTTTTTCCCCACATTTTTTACATTTGAATGAACACAGAATAAAACAATTTGACTAAATATAATGAGTAGAAACCATGTACTGTATCCTCACTGGGATCATCCCATAATCTGAATTTTAATTAACTGGATAATATAGTTCTGACTTGATACTTTATTTGTGTGTAGTTGGTGGAATTAAACATGTTTTGTTTAATTAATTTATTGGCTTTGGAGCTGACTTCTACCCCATCTGGGTTTACTTTACTGAATATGCCTGGATGTCCATCTCTCAGGATCTCTTAGGATTTCCTTACCTGGGGAGTTGAAAGGTACATGATTCATAGCAGGGATGGCTCCAGCTGTTGTGGAGTAACAATATGAAAAAATGTGAAAAGCAGAAGTATGCAGGTTTACATGCAGGAACAAAGTATAATTTAACTACATCTGAAACTCAAATGTGATTTGGACACTGTTCCTTTCAGCTGTGAGCATTTTGATCTGTTTCCTACTTGTAGTAATAGTCCTTGAGTCAGCAGCATTACAACAACATCCATTTTACATATGACTTTATTATATATAATGACCAAAGTAATTCCTATCCAGCCCGTAAAGACAATGAATATCAAAATGTCAAACAAAGAGGGCCTTTATTCAACGTATGTTAAAACTACTACAATTTTCTATAACTTGGTCATCCAGGTCAGTGAAATTAAGAAAACACACTTGTGCCATTTTTTTGTGCAAAGAGTACATAATTTCCATTTGAATTCTGTCTTAATTTCATGTGATTTTGGATAAGTTGTTGGCTTTGTTGCTGCTACAAACATGAAGAGATGAGACAGTGAAAAGTGAGCTTGAGGTAAAAAGAGGCTGAAGTGAAGGTATAGTACATGGTAAAACACAGCTGATGGTAGCAGTAGACATTGTAAACATTAGAATTACAAATGAGCATTATGTATTAGGATAATTTATTTGCAGTCACTTACATTGTTCAGCTGGAATATCAAAAGAGAAAGAGAGTTACACACATGCAATGAAGGAATGCATACTATTTCTATGCAGAATAACATGAATATACACATTACAAACAGAGAGTTTGTAGATTCTTTGTTTTGTTTTGTTAAAGCATCATTTTCCATCTAAACTGACTGTAGCTTTGCAGCAATATCAGCAGAGGTGTAAGAAGTACAGGACAGGAGATACAACTGAACATTATAATATTAGGAGAATTTATTTGCAGTCACTCACTTTCTGGTTGAGGTGGTTATCAGTGGAGGTGTAAGAAGTACAGGACAGGATATGTGGTTCATGCCAAATACAAAAGCACAATGTAAGTTTTTTTCTCCATAATTTTTACATTTGAATGAATACAGAATAAAACAATATAATTAAATATAATGAGTAGAAACATCATGTACTGTATCCTCACTGGGATCATCCCATAATCTGAATTTTAATTAACTGGTTAAAATAGAACAAAAATAAGTTGGGAAAATTAATGAAGATTATAAAAGATCAGTTCCTTTTCTTTGCACTATATGAACGTCACACTACTTCATGTATTGGCACTGAGTGTTACAAGTGAATGAAACTAGTTATTGCTAATTATTTGCACAAATGTAGGGCTTAAATAGTGAATAATATTTGGACCTAGGCTTCTGGTGTTCAGCAAAGTTTGAGTTTCAAGCTCCTTAGCAAAACAAATGTTCTTTTCAAACGAAACCACACATTACATTTTTCATACACAAATAAGTATATATATATATATATATATGCTCCCTAAAAGGCAGATGTGAATACCACATGTAATTCAATATGTTTCTTATATATTCATCATATATAATTTTTTTCCACCGATACTTTATTTGTGTGTGGTTGGTGGAGCTTGGCATGTTTCTTTTTTACTTTTCATTTTGGTAGGAAAAGAACTTGGGTATCCAGGTTAGTGAAATTGAGAAAACACACTTTTGTCACTTTCTGTGCAGAGTACATAATTTCCACTTGAATTTTCAAATCATTTCATGTAAATTTAGATAAGATGTTGGTGCTGCTACAAACATGAAGAGATGAGACAGTGGAAAGTGAGTTCAAGGTAAAGGGAGCCTGAGGTGAAGGTATAGTTCATGATAAAGCACAGCTGATGGTAGAAGTAGACATTTTAAACATTAGAGTTACAACTGAACATTATATATTAGGAGAATTTATTTACAGTCACTCACTTCGTTTCACTTGAATGACTGAAAAGAAAGAGGTTTACACACATGTAATACAGGAGTGTACAGTACATGATAAAGCACAGCTGATGGTAGACGTAGACATTGTAAACATTAGAGTTACAACTGAACATTATATATTAGGAGAATTTATTTACAGTCACTCACCTCCTGGCACTGGAATGACAGAAAAGAAAGAGGTTTACACACATGTAATATTGGAGTGTAAACTACCACTATGCAAGAAAAACATTAATATACACACATTACAAAAAGGGAGTTTAAAGGTTCGTTTTTATTAAATTAAAGCATCCATTTCCATCTAAACTGACTGTAGCTTTGTAGCGATATCAGTGGAGGTATAAGAAGTACAGGACAGCAGATGTGATTCATACCAAATAAAAAAGCACAATGTAAGTTTTTTCCCCACATTTTTTACATTTGAATGAACACAGAATAAAACAATTTGACTAAATATAATGAGTAGAACCCATGTACTGTATCGTCACTGGGATCATCCCATAATCTGAATTTTAATTAACTGGGTAATATAGTTCTGACTTGATACTTTATTTGTGTGTAGTTGGTGGAATTAAACATGTTTTGTTTAATTAATTTATTGGCTTTGGAGCTGACTTCTACCCCATCTGGGTTTACTTTACTGAATATGCCTGGATGTCCATCTCTTAGGATCTCTTAGGATTTCCTTACCTGGGGAGTTGTCAGCCACCCGATGAATACCAGGTATGGCTCCAGCTGTTGTGGAGTAACAATATGAAAAAATGTGAAAAGCAGAAGTATGCAGGTTTACATGCAGGAACAAACTATAATTTAACTACATCTGAAACTCAAATGTGATTTGGACACTGTTCCTTTCAGCTGTGAGCATTTTGATCTGTTTCCTACTTGTAGTAATAGTCCTTGAGTCAGCAGCATTACAACAACATCCATTTTACATATGACTTTATTATATATAATGACCAAAGTAATTCCTATCCAGCCCGTAAAGACAATGAATATCAAAATGTCAAAATAAACAGGGCCTTTATTCAACGTATGTTAAAACTACTACAATTTTCTATAACTTGGTCATCCAGGTTATTGTAATTAAGAAAACACACTTGTGCCAAATTTTTGTGCAAAAAGTACAAAATTTCCATTTGAAGTCTTAATTTCATGTGATTTTGGATAAGTTGTTGGCTTTGTTGCTGCTACAAACATGAAGAGATGAGACAGTGAAAAGTGAGCTTGAGGTAAAAAGAGGCTGAAGTGAAGGTATAGTACATGGTAAAACACAGCTGATGGTAGAAGTAGACATTGTAAACATTAGAATTACAAATGAGCATTATGTATTAGAAGAATTTATTTGCAGTAACTCACATCCTTCAGGTTCATCTGTAATAACAAAAGAGAAAGAGATTCACACAAATGGAATAAAGTGCATATTACTACTATGCAGAATGACTTTGCAGTGATATAATATAATAAATGGCTAAGAGGTACAGGACAGCAGATGTGGTTCACAACAAATAAAAAAGCAAAATGTAGGATTTTTCCCCACGATTTTTACATTTGAATTAATACAGAATAAAACAATTTGACTAAATATAATGAGTAGAAACCATGTACCATGTACCATGGTAAAACACAGCTGATGGTAGAAGTAGACATTGTAAACATTAGAATTACAAATGAGCATTATGTATTAGGATAATTTATTTGCAGTCACTTACATTGTTCAGCTGGAATATCAAAAGAGAAAGAGAGTTACACACATGCAATGAAGGAATGCATACTATTTCTATGCAGAATAACATGAATATACACATTACAAACAGAGAGTTTGTAGATTCTTTGTTTTGTTTTGTTAAAGCATCATTTTCCATCTAAACTGACTGTAGCTTTGCAGCAATATCAGCAGAGGTGTAAGAAGTACAGGACAGGAGATACAACTGAACATTATAATATTAGGAGAATTTATTTGCAGTCACTCACTTTCTGGTTGAGGTGGTTATCAGTGGAGGTGTAAGAAGTACAGGACAGGATATGTGGTTCATGCCAAATACAAAAGCACAATGTAAGTTTTTTTCTCCATAATTTTTACATTTGAATGAATACAGAATAAAACAATATAATTAAATATAATGAGTAGAAACATCATGTACTGTATCCTCACTGGGATCATCCCATAATCTGAATTTTAATTAACTGGTTAAAATAGAACAAAAATAAGTTGGGAAAATTAATGAAGATTATAAAAGATCAGTTCCTTTTCTTTGCACTATATGAACGTCACACTACTTCATGTATTGGCACTGAGTGTTACAAGTGAATGGAAATAGTTATTGCTAATTATTTGCACAAGTGTAAGGCTTAAATAGTGAATAATATTTGGACAGAGGCTTCTGGTGTTCAGCAAAGTTTGAGTTTCAAGCTCCTTAGCAAAACAAATGTTCTTTTCAAACAAAACCACACATTACATTTTTCATACACGAATAAGTATATATATATATATATATGCACCCTAAAAGGCAGATGTGAATACCACATGTAATTCAATATGTTTCTTATATGTTCATCATATATAATTTTTTTCCACCAATACTTTATTTGTGTGTGGTTGGTGGAGCTTGGCATGTTTCTTTTTTACTTTTCATTTTGGTAGGAAAAGAACTTGCGTATCCAGATTAGTGAAATTGAGAAAACACACTTTTGTCACTTTCTGTGCAAAGAGTACATAATTTCCACTTGAATTTTCAAATCATTTCATGTAAATTTAGATAAGATGTTGGTGCTGCTACAAACATGAAGAAATGAGACAGTGGAAAGTGAGTTTAAGGTAAAGGGAGCCTGAGGTGAAGGTATAGTACATGGTAAAACACAGCTGATGGTAGAATTAAACATTGTATAAACATTGTCACTCCACTGGCTGCCTGTCCATTTTAGGATTCATTTTAAAATTATTTTATTTGCTTTTAAAGCCTTGAATGGCCTAGCACCACCTTACCTCTCTGAGCTGATGCACCCCTACACCCCTAGCCGCTCTCTCAGGTCAGCTGACCAGCTGCTCCTGACAGTGCCCAAAACGAAACTTAAGCTCAGAGGTGAACGAGCATTTGCTGTTGCTGCTCCAAAGCTGTGGAATGGTTTGCCACTGCACATTAGACAGGCCTCCACATTGTGCCATTTTAAATCTCTCCTTAAAACCCACCTCTTCTCTTTGGCCTTTGACACTGTGTAGCATATTACATCCGGTGAGAGTAGTGCACTTTACTTTTCTTACTTTATTTTATTTGTGTATTTTATTTTATTTTATTTATTTATTTATTTATTTATTTATTTTTATTTGTTTTATCGTATTTTATTCGATAGCATCTTACTTGTTTTACCCTATTTTGTTTGATTTTATCTAGTTTTACTATTTTTATCCTATTGTGCCCAACTTTGTTTTACTTTTCTCTGTTATGTTATTTATTGTTGTCTTTTATCTTGCTGTGCAGCACTTTGGAAACCTTGTGTTTGTTAAAACTGTGCTATATAAATAAAATGGATTGGATTGGATTGGATTGGATTGTAAACAACAGAATGTCAACTGAACATTATAGATGAGTAGAGTTTATTTGCAGTTACTCACCTGGTTCATATTCACCTAGAATAACAAAAGAGAAAGACATTTACACAAATAAAGATGTGTATACTACTACTATGCAGAATAACTTTGCAGCAATATCAGTGAAGGTATAAGAATTACAGGACAGGGGATGTTGTTCATGCCCAATAAACAAGTATATTGTTGGGTTTTCCCTCCATTTTTTACATTTGAATGAACACATAATAAAGCAATATAACTAAATATATATAAATATATAACAATTAGATTTATTATTCACGCCATGCACATATTACAAACAGTAAAGTTGCTTTTATAATGAGCGGAGCAGTTTCCAGTGTTTCACTCTTTCATCACATTTCAGCACAAAGATTGTTACATAATGAAAATTGCAGAGAGAGTTAAAGACAGTTTGTGTGTCTTTAATCAACAGAGGTGCGCACACAGAGCTCCCCAACATCACAAATCAACTTTCATGTTTTTGCTTTTTTTTTACTTCTCTAGTATTTCGCGTCTATAAAGTAATCTACTAAAATATCCGTCAGAATAGGTTACAGCTATTAATGAGACTGAATTGTACATTAATGACGTTCAGGTGTCACTGAATGTAATCCAGGATGTTTGTTGTTCACAGTTGGCTGTGCATCAGATTCTCTCTTTTGAAACATCGCACAGCAGTGATGTGCACATTCACGCACGTGGCACAGCAGCGGTAACTTGCAGGATCTACAAGATCTAACAGTAAATAATGTCCTGTGTTCTGCTATCCCATCTACACCACTGACTGTATAGAAAGAGGTCAGCTGTTACACATAGATTCCATGTTTATATGGTTGGATTGTTTCAACATAAACATACAATATCTGTGTCCGCGACTCCAGAAAAGTATGAATGGAACCGCGTGCTTGTCCGCGGTCCCTCCTACTTCTGAAATTAATCAGGCGCCTCTGACACTGACTATCTCTGTAACACATTGTACACAGTTTCACACATGGGCCACACACAGTCCAGACTTAAAGGCTACTAGGTTATGATCAAGTCTTTAAATTTACCTGAGCTGAATGTTTTCATGACAGCACAAACATTAGTGGTGGAAAATAAAGTAATATCTTACCTGACTGACAAAGACAAGTCTGGACATAACACAAAAGGAGAAACAGGTGAGACCATCCTGTCTTCATGGCTGCAAGAGCGGGAAAAAATAATATGTAATGTGATGTCCGATGGTGTTACTGCTTCACTGTTTGAACTGTCATTTCCTCTTTAAATAGATGATTTGGACACTGGGTGATGTCACTAAGTCATCTGACCAAGGGTTGGTTTCAGTAATATGATAATAATCTCACTTATGAGGTGATTATTATCTTTCTATTTAGATTATGCATTGACTTTTAGAGTAACAGTAACACAGCATAAAATATTCTATTACAAGTAAAAATCATGCATTCAAAGCATTACTTCAGTAAAAGTACATAAGTATTAATGCAGTAAAAATGTTCTTCATGAACATGTATAGGTTTCCCTCCTACAGGACCCCACAGCAAAAGTTTGTTTTTTGGGAGTAGGACTCCAGAGTCAAAGAATTTTTTCATATTTGATTAATTGTTTAAGTTAATTATTAAAGCAAAAATGCCAACAGTTCTCCGATACCAGCTTCTCATATGTGAGTGATTGCTAATTTTGTTATATATGATGTTACATATCCAATACATTTGGGTTTTTGACTGGGTTGTTTCACACTGATCACGAGGGTCCAAATCCACAGTCCTCCTTCTGTGCAACAATTGATTGATTATCAAAATAGCTACCTGTTAATTCTCTTTTGATTGAATAATCAATTAATTGAACTCTACTTTCAACATTTCATTACAGAACATGCTTATTATGGCACAATATGTGTAAAAAAAAAAAAAGAAAAATCCCCAATATATAAAAGAAATAAACAAACAAGAAAAGAGAAAAAAGAAAGAGAACTCAATATTCTAGATTAATTAGATTCATTGGATTAACATACATTTAGTGGACAAATGCACTTCATCAGACTAAATGTCTCTGGTTTGTACAAAGTTTCCCACGACCTCTTTATCTTGTTGCGCAACTGCTAATACTTGATGTTACAACAAATGTCAAGTTCATGTGAATCCCTCTAATTTCCTGTTGACTTCAAAACCGAACTTATCATGTAAGATGATCAGTTAAATCTTAAAAAACAGCTCTGAAGCAATCTAGTAACTAAGATAAATAATAAACTAAGTGATGTGACCACGTCTTTCTACTCTAAGACTATGAACTGCTGCATTCTGGACAAGCTGGAGTTGTGACCTTGGCTTGAATCTAAACGCAAGATAAGCTTATAAAAGTATAAAATATATAAAACTTGTTAAATGTGTAAAGATTACATTTACTTTGGGGGAAGTTTTATTTTATTTTTTTACTTTTGTACTGGATTTACTTCCGACAGGGGAAAAGTTTGGTTTTTGCCCAACTACACATGGGAGTAGGACTCCAGAGCCTAAATTATTCACTGATTAATTGATTTGCTGATATGATCAACAATCAATTGCCAGACATTTTCAAAACTAATTAATTGTTAAAGCAATCTTTTTGAGCAGAGGTGCCAGAAATTTTCTCTACCAGCTTCTTATATGTGAATATTTGATAGTTTTCTTATATATTATGTATATATGAATTATATATTTGGGTTTTTGACTATTGGTCAGACGAAACAATATGTTAAAGCACAGTTGTTCAAGCCTCTCTTATCCAAGAGTCAGGTGCCTAAATGAAAACTAAAGTAGGTTTTTCTTGCCATAATCATTCCTCCTGTTCACACTGACCATGATGGTAAAATTACACAGTCCTCCTTATGTACAAAAATGTACTTAACAGTTTTTCTGAAGCTGACATGAAGCTTTTGTGTAAATGAGTCAAATCAAGTTTTTGATACTATTCTTCCACTGCAGCTCAACAAGGAAACACAAAGAGGGAATTTGATGCTAAAAAGACTGGAAATGTGGCAGATATCCACTTGATATGACTAACTCAGATTGCTGAAACCTCATATAAGCTTTTAAATACACTTTTGCAACAAAAAAAAAAAAAGTTTCACACAAAAGTGAACACACTGTGGATTTTCGCCTCCATCACTTCCATTGAAAGCACATTTGAGAGTACTGCACATTTACAGTACTCTTATGATGGAATAATACTACCTGGCCTTCAGTTTTCTGTGTGGAGCTTGATAAAACACAACTTTACAACAAATGAGCTCAATAAAAACTAAAACAATTCAAGTCTTAAAACTAGATTTTTGACACAGTCCCTCTTCAAGACCAGGACCACAAGATGGTATTCAGTAGTGCAAATTCAGTAGTGCATATTTCATTGTTAATATGGGTACCTGGCTGCTCTTTAAGCTAATTTTAACAATGTTATACTAGTGGGTGGTGGTGAGAAATGTATTTCATTAAACTAACTATGCCAAGGGGGGGATGTTGGCTGATCACATTATTGTTACCCTTTGGTGGTCTCTCATTCTCACAATGATACTCAAACATATTTAGACAAAAGGTTGTTTTGCTTTAAAAGTGTTGTGTATTCAAAAAAAGTACAATGTAAGACATGACTGAAAACTTTTCATAGGTGAAACATAAGTGCAATAAAATGCCCTTCTCAGTAAAAAGTCATATATATACAGGAAAAAACAAAGACAAAATAGCAAGTTCTTGTATCATTTCAATATTTACTTAGCTTATAAACTCTTAAGCTCTTAATTATACAGTGCAAACATAAGAAAACAAACCGTACAGGCTTTGTGCTCTTCATTTGCTGTTACTTCAACTTCATGGTAAAAAAATACTTCTATTGTTTCAGTTAAGTCAATTAAGTCACTTTGATTCATGCCAACTTGGTGTGACAGTCTATCATAACAGCAGTTTATTGTATTGGCTGTTGAGGCTGTATTTTGGAAAGTTGACGTGTTTGTCTTTGAACTTTTTTGCAACTGGATTTTCAGAATTGTTCTGGTACTGGATCTGTATGAGTCAGATGATGAATGACTGCTGCTGCCCTCTTTAAACTTCTGACTCCTTTGCACCTTGGAAAGTTGTCTCTGGCATTGGGATGATCCAAAATAGTAGACCAGACTTCAGTTCAGACTTTGCAAACACAGGACATCCAGATAGACCAAGTAGGAGCTGTGTCCAGGAACCCTACATGGGACCATGCTTAGCAAGCAGATCACCCAAGCATCGGTGATCCCCTGAATTCTTCTCTATCGTCACCATGACGTTGAAATGGGTGGTTTTAGTGAAATGTCTCACCAGCTATTGGATGGATTGCAATGAAATTTGGTACCTGTCCCCCGAAGGATTAAATGTAATAACTTTGCTAATTCATGATGCTAACACACTGAACCAAGATGGTAAACATGACAGACCTACATATTAAACATTAGCATGTCAGCATTGTCATTGTGATCATGTAATTCAAAGCATTGTAGCTAGCTTTTAAATCTCCTGCCGCTTAATGTGTTTGATGTGATGCTGAAATTGATTATCTTATTTTGAATATCTTAAACTTAAATGTGGTTACAAGCAAAAATGAATACCTCAAAAAATACATACAAATTATACATATTATAAAACTTTCAAAATGTTTTCCAATTTTAGGTTTGTGTCTCAATTCACATCAAAAAACTAGTTACAACATGGAATAATGGACCTATTAAAACTGAAAAAAAGCAATCATTCATACCCTGCTGAAATCAAGCAAACTGCATAATGCAAAGTGAATAAAACAAGCATATTGTCAAAGATATAAAAACAATAAAATGTATTTATATAAATAAAATAAGCGGTAATTTAGACAGCTCAAGGCTCTAAAACAGGAGGTCATTGCAAAAGATGACTCCTAAATTTCCTTAAATGCACTGAACCAAACCTGATGTGGAAGAAGTCACAGTAGAATAAGAAAAAAAAGGTAACACTTTATTTTATGGGTCCCTTCATTTCCTTCTAATTTCCAGGATTTTTTCTTAATAATGTACAATAACTGTTCATCCTTTGAAAGGGTTATGTAGTTTTGTAGTATATGGGAAATGGAGTCATTATGCAGTTTTTAAGGAAGAACCTGATATGCTAATATGTAGTTAGACACTGAAAAGTGTTGTTTTTCTGTCCGTTAAATAACTTTTAAGAAAAATTCACAACTAAACCAAACTAAACCAACTTAACACTTCATTAAGACATGGTGCAATTTCAGATTGCACGAAGGGAAGTGGTGTAATTTGGTGAAATTGCACCATTTACGTAGGGTCATGTCGTTTTGTAATATATTGGAAAATGGGCCCATACAGTTATTAAGAAAGAACCTCATACGTCAATATGTAGTTTGACATTGAACAGTAAGCTTTTTTTCCCCTGTAAGTTAAATAACTGTAAAGAATCTAATTTGTAACTGTATGAAGACATTTACCCTTCTGGAAAATGTCCTAAAACTTGCATATTACCAGAAAATTTGCAGGGAACAACTATAAAATGATGGGACATGTAAAATTAAGTGTTACCAAAAAACAATGGATTTTATACCTGAAGGGGGAAAAACAGCAGCCCACTAGCATTCAGTGCTCTGTGTGTTTCCTGAGTTAGAAATGGTGTTTATCGGACCCCTGAAGGACACCCTCATCCTTGCCACTGTCCTCTGGCTCCTGCAGAGGAACATGTTCTTCACATGATCCCTGAAGTTCTTGGAGATAAAGTAGTAAACAAAAGGGTCGATGCAGCTGTTGAGACTAGCCAGGCACAGGGTGGTGATGTAAAATCCATACAGGGTGTTGTCGGCCCCACCCAACAGGAGGGTGTAGTGCACCAGCAGCATGATGTTACTGGGGGTGAAGCACACTAAAAACATAACCAACACTGTGATGGTTAAGACCACAGCCTTCCGTCGCTTCTTGGTGATAGCAGCATTTGTCATGCTGCTCCTGAGAGTTTTGAGCATGAGGATGTAAGATATGATGCACACAATAGTGGGAACAATAAATCCCACAGTTCCCATTGTCAGGAAGTAGCCAGCTGCTATTTCCGCCTGACTTTGTATGGTCATATCGTGACAGGAAACGATTTGTGGATTGTACTTTCTAACTGTGACCTGTTGGTCATACAGGTAGAGAGGGATGGTGAGAAGCCAGACCACCACCCAGACAGCGATGGAGATGGCAACGGGTACGCAGATGTCCCTCTGCTTTTCAGACAGTGGGTGGACCACCGCCCAGTAACGCTGGACACTTATGCAGGTGATAAAGGCGATGGAGCAGTACATGTTGCTATAGAAAAACGCCACCAGCACTTTGCACAGCCCTTCTCCATAGATCCAGTTGTTCCCATTTAAGTGGTATGCTATCTTCAGGGGGACCCAGATGACAAAGAGCAAGTCAGCCAGAGCCAGATTTGCCAAGTAGATGGATGATGGGCGCTTTTTCTTGGTCCTGAAGAGGAATACCCATATTGCCATGGCGTTGGTGGGCAGCCCCACAGCGAACACAATGATGTAGATGATTGGGAGGAAGACGGTTGTAAGATGACCGGTCAGGATTTCTTTGCCTTCAGAGCCGACATGCTCCCCATCTGGGCTCCTTATAACAACAGCACCTCCCACTGTTGGGAATCGACAATATGAAAACATGTGAAAAGCAGAAATATGCAGGTTTACATGCAGGAACAAACTATAATTTGACTACATCTGAAACTCAAATGTGAGTTGCACTCACTGTTCCTTTCAGCTGTGGGAACTTATAATAGTCCTCTGAATTTCAGTCAGCAGCATCACAACAACATCCATATAACTTTATTGTATATTGTGATCATAGTAATTCTTATCCAGCCTATAAAGACAATGATTACCAAAACATCAAACAAACAGGGTGTTTATTCAACGTATGTTAAAACTTCTACAATTTCCCATAACTTGGGTATCCAGGTTAGTGAAATTGAAAAAAACACACATTTTTTTTTGTGCAAAGACTACATAATTTCCATTTGAATTTCATGTAATTTTGGATAAGATGTTGGCTTTGGTGCTGCTACAAACATGAAGAGATGAGACAGTGAAAAGTGAGATTGGGGTAAAGGGAGGCTGAAGTGAAGGTATAATACATGGTAAAGCACAGCTGATGGTAGAAGTAGATAATGTAAACATTAGAATTACAACTGAACATTATATATTAGGAGAATTTAGTTGCAGTTACTCACAATTTACAGGTCCATCTGGAATAACAACAACAAGAAAGAGATGTACACATATGTAATATATGAGTGTTCATTACCACTATGAAAAACATGAATATACACACATTACAAACAGGGATTTTATAGGTTCTTTGTTTTGTTTTCATGAGCAGAAACAACATGTACTGTATCCTCAATGGGATTATCCCATCATTTGAATTTTAATTGACTGGTTAAAATCGGACAAAAAGAAATTGGGAAAATTCCAAGAAATAAATTAAAATGATAAAAGATCAGTTTCTTTTCTGCTTAGTAAAATAGAGAAAACACACTGATGCCAATTATTTGTGCAAAGAGTACATAATTTCCATTTGAATTCTGTGTTCATTTCATCTAATTTTGGATGAGATGTTGGCTTTGGGGGTACCACAAACGTGAAGAGATGAGACAGTGAAAACTGAGTTTGAGGTAGGCTGATGTGAAGGTTTAGTACATGGTAAAGCACAGTTGATGGTAGAAGTAGACATTGTAAACATTAGAATAACAACTGAACATTATATATTAGGAGAATGTATTTGCAGTCACTCACCTTGCATTTGAACTGGATATCAGTGGAGGTGTAAGAAGTACAGGACAGGAGATGTGGTTCATGCCAAATAAAAAAGCACAATGTATGATTTTTTTCCCCATGATTCTTACAGAATAAAACAATATAATTAAATATAATGAGCAAAAACATTATGTACTATATCCTCACTGGGATCATCCCATAATCTGAACTTTAATTAACTGGTTAAAATCGAACAAAAATAAATTGGGAAAATTCCAAAAAATATATTAAGATTATAGAAGATCAGTTTATACTACTTCATACATTAGCAATAAATGTTACAAGTGACTGAAAATAGTTATTGCAAATTTGTAAAAGCCGTACGACAGCCGTATGACAATAATTCATTATAATTCTGACCTGATTATCATGTTGTAATTTTTTCCTCCTATAGTTTATTTGTGTGTTGTTGGTGGAGCTAGAGATATTTCCTTTTTTCTTTTCTTTGTGGTGGTGAAACTACTGCAATTTCCACAACACATTGGTATCCAGCTTAGTAAAATTGAGAAAACACACTTATGCCGATTTTTCTGCAAAAAGTACATCATTTCCATTCGAAGACTTTGTTTATTTGATCTAATTTTGAATAAGATGTTGGCTTTGGTGCTGTTACGAACATGAAGAGATGAGACAGTGAAAAGGGAGGCTGAGGTGAAGGTATAGTACATGGTAAAGCACAGCTGATGGTAGAAGTAGACATTGTAAACAATAGAATTACAACTGAACATTATATATTAGGAGAATTTATTTGCAGTCACTCACCTGTATATAATATAACTGGATATCATTGGAGGTGTAAGAAGTACAGGACAGGAGATGTGGTTCATGCCAAATAAAAAAGCACAATGTAGGATTTTTTCCCCATGATTTTTACATTTGAATGAATACAGAATTAAATAATATTACTAAATATAATGAGCAGAAACATTATGTACTGTATCCTCATTGGGATCATCCCATAATCTGAACTTTAAATCCAAGAAATAAATTAAGATTATAAAATATCAGTTTCTTTTCTTTTCTTTGCGCCATATGAACATCACACTACTTTCTGCATTGGCACTGAATGTTACAAGTGAATGACAATAGTTATTGCAAATCATTTGCATAAATGTAGGGCTTAAATAGTGAATAATATTTAGCATGAGGCTGATTGTGGTGGGAGAGGTTTGAGCTTCATTCTGCTTTGCAAATATTTTCTTTTGAAACTGTACGTTACATTTTTCGTACAGATATATTCACCCTGAAAGCCCTTCATGAATACCTCATGTCAGTGTATATAACAATAATTCAGTATTGTTCTGACTTGATATTTTATTTGTGTGTAGTTGGTGGAATTAGACATGTTTTATTTAATTAATATGTTGGTTTGGGAGCTGACTTCTACCCACCTTTGCTCACTTTACTGATTATATATGGATGTCCATTGCTCGGGACTTCCTTACCTGGGAACTGGCCCACCCCATCTTGGATCTCTCTATCAAGGTCGCCGCTCCCTGCTGTGAAGTGAAAATATGAAAACATGTGGAGTTTAAATGCAGGAACATAATATAATCTGACAATATTTTGTACTTGTAATAATAGTCCTCTGAGCTTGAGTCAGCAGTATTACAACAACATACATTTTACATATAACTTTATTATATGTTGTGATCAAAGTAATTCCTATCCAGCCTTTAAAGACAATGAATAGCAAAATATCAAACAAACAGGGCCTTTATTCAACGCATGTTAAAATTACTACAACTTACCATAACTTGGGTATCTAGGTTAGTGAAATTGAAAAAAACACACTTGTGCCAATTATTTGTGCAAAGACTAATTTCCATTTGAATTCTATGTTAATTTTATGTAATTTTGGATGCGATGTTGGCTTTGCTGCTGCTACGAACATGAAGAGATGAGACAGTAAAAAGTGAATTTGAGGAAAAGGGAGGCTGAAGTGAAGGTATAGTACATGATAAAGCACAGCTGGTAGAAGTAGACATTGTAAACATTAGAATTACAACTGAACATTATATATTAGAAGAATTTATTTGCAGTAACTCACATCCTTCAGGTTCATCTGTAATAACAAAAGAGAAAGAGATATACACACATGAATATACACACATTACAAACAGGAATTTTATAGGTTATTTGTTTTGTTTTATTAAAGCATCCATTTCCATCTAAACTGACTGTAGCTTTGCTGCGATATCAGTGGACAAGAAGTACAGGACAGGAGATGTGGTTCACGCCAAATAAAAAGCACAATGTATGATTTTTATCCCCACGATTTCTACAATTGAATGAATACAGAATAAAGAAAAACAAAACTAAATATAATGAGCAGAAACATCATGTACTGTATCCTCACTGGAATCATCTCATAATCTGAACTTTAATTAACTGGTTGAAATAGGACAATAATCAATTGGAATAATTCCAAGGAATAAATGAAGACTATCAAAGATCAGTTTCTTTTCTTTGCACTATGAATGTCACACTACTACTACTACTTCATGCATTGGCACTGAATGTTGCAAGTGAATGTAAAAACTTATTGCAAATTAGTTGCATAAATGTAGGGCTTAAATAATGAATAATAGTTGGTAAGAGGTTGATTGTGGTGGGAGAGGTTTGAGTTTCATTCTGCTTAGAAAACATTTTATTTGGAAATAAAATTGGACATTACATCTTCGAACACAAATAACTATATCTATACACCAGATGTGAATATCACGTTAGTGTAAATGGCAATAATTGAATATATTTCAGGGAGTGAAACTGAAAAAAAACAACAAACTTTTTGTGCAAAGAGTAGATCATTTCCACTCAAATTTTCTGATAATTTTTTGTAAATTTGGTTAAGATGTTGGCTTTGCTGCTGCTACGAACATGAAGAAATGAGACAGTGAAAAGTGAGCTTGAGGTAAAAAGAGGCTGAAGTGAAGGTATAGTACATGGTAAAACACAGCTGATGGTAGAATTAAACATTGTAAACAACAGAATGTCAACTGAAAATTATAGATTGGGAGAGTTTATTTGCAGTTACTCACCTGGTTCATATTCACCTAGAATAACAAAAGAGAAAGACATTTACACAAATAAAGATGTGTATACTACTACTATGCAGAATAACTTTGCAGCGATATCAGTGAAGGTATAAGAATTACAGGACAGGGGATGTTGTTCATGCCCAATAAACAAGTATATTGTTGGGTTTTCCCTCCATTTTTTTTTACATTTGAATGAACACATAATAAAGCAATATAACTAAATATATATAAATATATAACAATTAGCATCAGCATGCACGCCATGCACATATTACAAACAGTAAAGTTGCTTTTATAATGAGCGGAGCAGTTTCCAGTGTTTCACTCTTTCATCACATTTCAGCACAAAGATTGTTACATAATGAAAATTGCAGAGAGAGTTAAAGACAGTTTGTGTGTCTTTAATCAACAGAGGTGCACACACAGAGCTCTCCAACATCACAAATCAACTTTCATGTATTTTGCTTTTTTTTTTACTTCTCTAGTATTTCGCGTCGATAACGTAATCTACTAAAATATCCGTCAGAATAGGTTACAGCTATTAATGAGACTGAATTGTACATTAATGACGTTCAGGTGTCACTGAATGTAATCCAGGATGTTTGTTGTTCACAGTTGGCTGTGCATCAAATTATTTCCTTTGAATTTATTAAATTCTTGCAACATCACATAGCAGATGAATCGATACATTAGTGATGTGTGCATCTACGCACGTAGCTTGGCAGCGGTAACTTCATTAACAGGATCTGCAAGGATCTAACGGTAAATTATGTCCTGTGTTCTGCTACCCATCTACACCACTGACTGTATATAAAGAGGTCAGCTGTTACACACAGATTCCAGGTTAATATGGTAGGATTGTTTGTAATAAACATAAACATACAATATCTGTGTTCATGACCCCAGAAAAGTATGAATGGAACCGCGTGCCCCTCCGCGCTCCCCCTACACTTCTGAAATGAATCAGGCGCCTCTGACACTGACTATCTCTGTAACAAATTGTGCACAGTTTCACACATGGGCCACACACAGTCCAGACTTAAAGCCTACTAGGTTATGATCAAGTATTTTTGGATTTTAAATTTACCTGAGCTGAAGTTTTCATGACAGCACAAACATTAGTGGTGGAAAATAAAGTAATATCTTACCTGACTGACAAAGACAAGTCTGGATGCAACACAAAAGGAGAAACAGGTGAGACCATCCTGTCTTTAAAGTCATGGCTGCAAGAGCGGGAAAAAATAATATGTAATGTGATGTGTTACTGCTTCACTGTTTGAACTGTCATTTCCTCTTTAAATAAATGATTTGGGCACTGGGTGATGTCACTAAGTCAGCTGACCAAGGGTTGGTTTCAGTAACATGATAATAATCTCACTTATGAGGTGATCATTATCTTTCTATTTAGATTATGCATTGACTTTTAGAGTAACAGTAACACAGCATAAAATATTCTATTATAAGTAAAAATCATGCATTCAAAGCATTACTTCAGTACAAGTATTAATGCAGTAAAAATGTTCTTCATGAACATGCATAGGTTTTCCTCCTACAGGACCCCACAGCAAAAGTTTGTTTTTTGGGAGTAGGACTCCAGAGTCAAAGAAATTTTTCTGTTTAAGTTAATTATTAAAGCAAAAATGCCAACAGTTCTCCGATACCAGCTTCTCATATGTGAGTGATTGCTAATTTTGTTATATATGATGTTACATATCCAATACATTTGGGTTTTTGACTATTGGCCAGATGAGACAATGTGTTAAAGGACACATTCACAGTTTTTCAAAGCTCCCTTATCCAACAGTCAGGTGCCCAAATCAACACTGGAGTAGGTTTTTCTTGACATAATCATTCCTCCTGTTCACACTGACCATGAGGGATAAAATCCACAGTCCTCCTTCTGTGCAAAAATGTGTCTAAAAGTTTTACTGAAGCTGATGAGAAGTTTTTTTCCAAATGAGTAAAATCAAGTAGATATCTTTCAACATTCATCCTTTTAATGCCAAAGTCCCTCTTTTTGTTACTATTCTTCTACCGCAGCTCAACAAGAATACACTTTCTGTTGAAACACAGAAAGAGAATTTGATGCTAAAAAGATTGTAAATGTGGCAGAAATCTGAACAATCAATCAGTTATTAAAGAAAATAACTGTCAGACCTATTAATAATGAAATAATAGTTGGTTGCAGCCTTACAGTACTCCTATGATGGTATAATACTACCTGACCCTCAGTTTTCTGTGTGGAGCTTCAGAAAACACAACTTCACAACAAATAAGTTCAATATAAATTAAAATAATTCAAGTCTTATAACTAGATTCTGACACAGTCCCACTTCAAGACCAGGACCACAAGATAGAGGATGGAGGACCTGTCCCAGCTGATATGCAGTGGTGCAAATTTGTATGAAGATTTCAATACAAAAAAATAATGTAGGCCCAAATAATATGGAGGTATTTTGGGGGCCACTTGGGGGTCTAGCTAGTTGCTGCTCTGGTTGGTCATCCAGCCTTACTTATGAAAATTAGAACTATTATTACTGATGCAGTAACATGTAAGCCGCATTTTATTGCTGTCAAAGTAGAGTTCATTGTATCAACATTATATATTATTGGCTTGGTTTTACATTTTGGTCTTTATGTGAAAAGAGGCTCAGCTGTGAAATAAATGTAGTGGAGTGAAATGATCTACCCTATTAACATACATGAGGAGGGCAAAATATTTGCAAAAATTTTCAATGTAATGCACCCCAGTACACCACCACCACCCACTATGATTATAGCTCTACTTTCAACATTTCATTACAGAACATTGTATGGCACAATATATGTTCTGGATTAATTAGATTCAATGGATACATTTAGTGGACAAATGCACTTCATCAGACTAAATGTCTCTGGTCTGTACAAAGTTTCCCATGTCCTCTTTATCTTTTTGCACAACCACTAATACTCGATGTTACAACGAAGGCCATGTCAATTCCTCTAATTTCCTGTTGACTTCAAAACCGACCTTATCATGTAAGATGATCAGTTAACACTTAAAAAACAGCTCTGAAGCAATCCAGTAACTAAGATAAATAAAAAACTAAGTGATGTGACCAGGTCTTTCTCCTCTAAGACTATGAACTGTTGCATCCTGGACAAGCTGGAGTTGTGACTTTGGGTTGAATCTAAACACAAGACAAGCTTATAAAAGTATGAAATATATAAAAACTGATGTGTAAAGATTAGATTTACTTAACTTTTGTCACGTCCCAAACAGGAAGCACAAACTCCTGCTGCATGTTTATCATGTTGAAAACTGCAGTTGCCTTTTGTGAGATCCCACCTAAACAAAGTAATCATTATTTGGTCATAATGGCTTGATGACCAGTTAGATGACCAAGCACAAAGTTCTTCATCATGCTGTAAGGCAGTAAATAGGAAATAATATGGAGGGACATGTTTTTGTGACCTAGGTTACTTGCCATAGTAGGAAAACTGAGGAGCAGGTTAAAAAAGAAGATGAGAAGAAGAGGGGTTTTTTGGCCAAAGTCATTTGTATTATTGGTTGCATTTGCTAACATGTTGTGTGTAAACTGAGAACAATGATGAATAAAACTCCATAAAAGTTTACCTTCATCTCTTGTGGTATTCTGTACAGCAGTGTAACAGAAGAGCAGTGAACAAGAGCTTAAGTGACGATCATTAACTGAACTGAATAAGTATGGTGTTAAAACACCATTTCAAAAGAAAAGAAGAAAAAACAAAGAAAGGTGGATGATGTGTGTTTTCACAAAATGGCAACAATTTAGTAGATATTTTTACTGTTGGACAAAGAAAGAGACATTTCTGTTATCGTATGAGGCCCTGGGAGGTATGAAAAATCTTCAAATTAAAGTTTCTACACAAAGAATAAATATTTGGGATGAAAGTTTGTCTTTGAGAGGAATTTTGGATGAACACAACCCTGGATTGTGAGCAAAGGTTAAAATATCAGGATTGTTTTAAAAATGAGAAGTACCTGAATTGACCTTTCCCATGTTGACCTGCCCACAGAGTCAGGAAACTCTCCTACATTATAAAATGTTGCTCATTTGAGATTTAGGCCTCAATTCTGACACATCCAACATTGACAGAAAATTCATTTGATTACAACATGTAATAAAAGATTAGATGAAAAATGAATAAAGATAATCATTCATATACTGCTGAAATCAAGTAAAAACTGCGTCAAGCAAAGTGCATAAAACAAAGCTGTCAAAGCTCTAAAACAGGAAGTCATTGATAAACATGAACATTGATCCCAAATTTCCTTTCATGTGCTGAACCAAACCTGAGGTGGAAAAATTAAGCGAATGTGAGTTGGGCTCTGTTCCTTTCAGCTGTGAGCGCTTTGACCTGTTTCCTACTTGTAATAATAGTCCTCTGAGCCTGAGCCTGAGTCAGCAGCATTACAACGTACATTTTACATTTAACGTATGCAACTTATGTCATGTAATCAAACTATTTCTTATCCAGCCTACAAAGGCAGTCAAGACCAAAGCATCAAACCTTTAAAGCCTGTATTTAACCAAACAAGAAACAGCACATGTTGATATCAGTCATGATGATGATAATCTCACTCATAAGTTCACTCTTCCTTCCGCCATTAACAGCTAGAACACGCATTTCTGTTCATCTGCACTACAGGAAAATGTGGAAACATTCAAAACTCACTTATCAATAACTTCTCTAGATATCTACTGTTATAGCATCAACAAACACGTCAAAGTACATACGTATTAATGCAGTAAAAATACTCCTTATTAACATAGCCGGATTTACTTCCTACAGGGCCTCGGGGCAAAAGTTTGTACTTTGACCCTCTACACATGGGAGTAGGACTCCACGGCCTAAATTATTAATTGATTAATTGATTTACTGATATGATCGACAATCAACAATAACTGATCAATTGTTAAAGTAATCTTTTTGAGCAGAGGTGCCAGAAATTCTCTGGTACCAGCAGGTATTTTTGCAAAATATGTGAATTGTTCACTCAAATGGGCATGTCTGTCATTTCACAATTTATATTATGAGATCATCGTTTATTTACCTTTTTAACACTTTCTGTTGGCATCATAGGCTCAGCTATCCTCCTTTTATTCTAACCATGACAGAAAAAACATAAAGGCTACACCCTATAGGCTCTGTGCTCTTTATTTGCTTTTACTTGAACTTCGTGATAAAAAATACTTCTATTATTTCAGTTAAGTCAATTAAGTCACTTTGATTCGTGCCCACTAGGTGTGACAGTCTATCACACCAGCAGTTTATTGTACTGGCTGTTGAGGCTCGCTTGGAAAGAGTCCATTTTGAAAGTTGACGTGTTTGTCTTTTAATTTTTTCGCAACTGGATTTTCAGAATTGTTCTGGTACTGGATCTGTATGAGTCAGATGATGAATGACTGCTGCTGCCCACTTTAATCTTCTGACACCTCGGCGCCTTGGACAGTTGTCTCTGGCATTGGGATGATCCAAAGTAGTAGACCAGGGGATTCAGGAGGCAGTTCAGACTTCTCTAGCGCCACCATGACATTGAAAAGGGTGGTTTTAGTGAAATGTCTTAACAGATATTGGATGGATTGCATTGGAATTTGGTACCTGTCCCCCTAAGGATTAAATGTAATAACTTTGCTAATTTATGATGCTAACACACTAAACCAAGATGGTAAACATGATAAACCTACATATTCAACATTAGCATGTTAGCATTGTCATTGTGATCATTTAATTCAAAGCAATGCTATGCTGACTTGTGGAAGAAGACAATGTAGAATAAGGAAAAAAAGGTAACGCTTTATTTTATGGGTCCCTTCATTTCCTACTAATTTCCAGTATCTTTTCTTAATAATGTAAAATAACTGTCCATTCTTTGAAAGGGTTATGTAGTTCTGTAGTATATGTGAAATGGAGTCATTATGCAGTTTTTAAGGAAGACCTTCACATGCTAATATGTAGTTTGACACTGAAAAGTATTGTTTTTCTGTCCGTTAAAGAACCTTTAAGAAAAATTCACAACTATGTATCAACACAAATGTAATGAGTAGGTACTTAACAACTAAACCAACTTAGCACTTTTTTATGAGATGGTGCAATTTCAAATTGCACAAAGGGAAGTGGTGTAATTTGGTACAAATTGCACCACTTCCCTGATATAGGGTCATGTGGTTTTGAAGTATATGGGCAAATGTATGTCAATATATAGTTTGACATTGAACAGTAAGTTGTATGACTAACTCGGACCGCTGAAGCTTCATATAAGCCTCACATCAACTTTTAAATACATTTTTGCAAAAAAGAATGTCCGTGTGGATACACTGTGGATTTTGGCCTCCATCACTTCCAGTCAGTATGAACAGGAGGAATGATTACAGTGAGGAAAACCTCTTTCATTCTTCATATGGTGTAACTGTTTTTTGTAATTTGAAATGCCATTATTGTCCTTTAGGATATATTTGAGTAATTTTTTAGAATATACTTTTGTTAACTTTGTTATTTTCTATTATTTCAAGAAGATAGCTTTCATCGTGAAACAGCCACCTTTATTCAGAAATCCAGTCGTGCTGTTCTGATGTATGTGAGAAGGGAGAAATGAGCAGGTAAAGATGTGCTCCAGATAATACATGTTAAATATCAACCTATTTAAGTGGTTGTGGTTGTGCAGCTGTGGCTCAGGAGGTAGAGCGGGTCCTCCTCTAATCGGCGGTTTGATTCCTGGTTCTTCTGGTCCACATGTCAATGTGTCCTTGGGCAAGATACTTAACCCCAAATTGCTCCAGTGTGTGAATGTGTATGAATGGTTCGCTTTCCTCTGATGGGCAGGTTGGGATCTTGCATGGTAGCCCCTGTACCCATTCAGTGTGTGAATGTGACTTGTAGTGTTAAAGTGCTTTGAGCAGTCAGAAGACTAGAAAGGCACTATACAAGTACAGTCCATTTATCATGAAATGTTTAAGAACCCTCCAAGGACCAAGGATAATTCCCTTATTTGCAGCAGACAGCCAACAAGGTAATTTATGTTTTTGTTTTACTTTAACAAACCATCTTCCACATGCTGTAAATGCTTTTATTTTTGACAACTTTGTCTTTATACTGTGTGTGTGTGTGTAGTTTTCATGGTATTCCTATTGTTATTGAAATTTTCATCTTTGCAAATTGGGTTACACTGGGTCAAGCCTGGACTTTGAGGTCACACTATAATTCTTTAGCAGAAGAAGACTCTCCTCTCCTTGACACTCAAAGTAACCCCTGTGATGTTTGAGGAAGCAGAGGCCTCTCTCATAAAGAGTGAAATTCAGTTCCTTGTTTAGATACTAGTGAACAAATAAGACTAATGTTTCATTTTGTAGGCCGATTTGTTGAGGTTAAAGTCTAAGAGTCAGACCTTCAGAGGGCAGAACGGAAAGAGACAGCATCAGAGTGCAAAACACTTCCACTTGATCAAGTGCTTCAATAAACATTTTCAGCATTATGACACCAAAGGCTCCTGTGCACTTTCTCCTCTGAGGTGCTGACTATCGCTCAATATTTCTACATATAATGGAATAATACCACATGGCCCTCAGTTTTCTGTGTGGAGCTTCATAAAACACAACTTTACAACAAATAAGACCAATATAAACTAAAACAATTCAAATCTTAAAGCTAGATTCTGACACAGTCCCTCTTCAAGACCAGGAGGACGGAGGACCTGTCAGAGTTGATATCTGTTGGTGAAAATTTCTTTGAAGATTTACATAAACAGATATGCAAGTAATGAAATGATGTAGGCCCAAATAATATGGAGGCTTTTGGGGGCCACCTGGGGGTCTGGTCAGTTGCTGCGCTGCCAGGTTGGTAATCCAGCCTTATTTATGAATATTAGAAACATTACTGATGCAGTAACCTGTAAGCAGCATTTTATTGATGTCAAAGTAGAGCTAATTTTAACAACGTTATATACTGTTGGGTCGGTTTTACATTTTAATCTTCATGAGAAAAGCTCTAGCTGTGAAATAAATGTAGTGGAGTAAAATGTTTCCACCCTATTAACCTACATGAGGAGGGCAAAATATTTGCAATAATTCTCAATATAATGCGCTCCAGTTCACCACCACCACCCACTATGACCTCATTAATAAACAGAAAGTGGAATTATCACCTTTTTGACAATGTCAACAAAAACTGAAAATGTAGAAGCTTCTTAAAAGTAGAATTTATATCAGATCCATTGTATTGGATTGCAATGGATTGCACAGGTGTTCCTAATAAAGTGCTCAGTGAGCGTACATATAGGATTTACTGCACATTTCTCACCAGCAGAGAGCAGCATTAAACAAACTATGCCAAGGAGGGATGTTTGCTGATCACATAAGTGTTGCTTCTTGGTTGTCTTTCACTCTCACAATGACACTCAAACATATTTAGACAAAAGGTTGTTTTGTTTTAAAAAGCGGTGTATATTTAAAGAGAGTACAAAGTAAGACAGGACTGAAAGCTTGTCACTGGTGAAACATAAATGCAATAAAATAAGCTTTTCAGTAAATATACATATATATATATATACACATCTACATACATACAGGAAAATGTTGACAAAATAGAAATTTCTTGTATAATTACAATACTCACTTGCAGCTTATAAACTCTTAAGCTCTTACATATACAGTGTAGACATAATAGTATTTCATAATGTCAAATGTTCAGTTGAGTTATTTTTATCTGGTCTCAAACTTCCTTCCCTATTATTTTTAACTTCACTATTCACTCAAATGGGCATGTCTGTCATTTCACAGTTTGTATTATGAGATCAAGACTTCTCATTCTAAACATTTATTTACATTTTTAAACACTTTCTATTGGCATCGTAGGTTCAGCTATCCTCTCTTTATTCTAATCATAACAGAAAAACATAAAGGCTACATCCTACAGGCTTTGTGCTCTTCATTTGCTTTTACTTGAACTTCATGATAAAAATACTTCTATTGTTTCAGTTAAGCCAATTAAGCCACTTTGATTCGTGCCCACTAGGTGTGACAGTCTATCAGACCAGTAGTTTCTTGTATTGGCTGTTGAGGCTCGCTTGGAAAGAGTCCACTTTGGTAGTTGATGTGTTTGTCTTGGAAATTTCTCTGTGGCTGGATTTCAGAATAGTTCTGGCGCTGGATCTGCTCGAATCAGACGATGAATGACTGCTGCTGCCCTCTGTAATCTTCTGACACCTCAGCACCTTGGAAAGTTGTCTCTGGCACTGGGATGAGCCAAAGTAGTAGACCAGGGGATCCAGTAGGCAGTTGAGACTTCCCAAACACAGGAAAACCAGATAGACCGCGTAGGAGCCGTCAGGGGTCTCTTCGCTTGTTTTCATTTCCTTGTTGTACTGCAGGTAGTGCGCGAGCAGCAGGCAGTTTGTGGGTGTGAAACACAACACAAACATCACCAGCACTGTCAAAGCCATCACCACTGCTCTTGTCCGTCTGTGCGAGCGTCCAGGAACCCCGCGTGGGACTACGCTCAGCGACCAGATCACCCGAGCATAGGACACCACTGTGATGAGCAGAGGCAGGAAGAAGAGGGCACAGCAGAGAGCGACAAAGTAGATCTTGTATTTCCAGATTAGGTCGCTTGATACCTGGACATCGTGGCAGGTGGTGATGTTCAACTCTCTCAGGTAAACAGTCTGGTCGGAGAGCACGAGGGGCACTGAGCCAGCGAAGGATAATATCCACATGATGACACAGGCTATGACTGAGTTCTGGGGCTTCCTCCAAGACAGGGAGTCAATGGGGTAGACTACAGCAAGAAGCCGGTCCACGCTGATGCAAGTGATGAGCAGAACAGAGCAATACATGTTCCAGTAAAAAGCTGCAGTGACCACACGGCACATGACCGGGCCGAATATCCAGTTGTTGCCACCAAAGTGGTAGGTGATCTTGAAGGGGAGCAGCATGGCAAAGAGCAAGTCAGCGCAGGCCAGGTTCAGCATGTAGATCGCTGCTGGTTTCTTGGGCCGGATGCCCCATGCGAAGGCTAGCACCGCACAGATGTTGATTGGCACACTGATGAGGCAGACCAGTGTGTAGAAGGACGGTATGAGGACAGTGGACACAGGACCTGTTAGAAACAGCAGCGCCTGCTCTGAGATGTCCTGCTTCCTGACGGTTACATTACGAGAATTATTGAGTACACCATCTACATCTGAATACATTTCAGTCAGGTCTAATGGTTCATCTGTGACGGCATTGTCAAAAATGACAAAGGTCCTCCCATACATGCTACCTGCACAGAGAAAAAGAAAATGAGTTGGTGAGATCTACACAGGAATTAATTTTTTTGTGTTTTTATTCATATGATTTATATTATAGAGCTGAAACAAATAACCAATTCATTGATTTAGAGATGAAACACTCAGGTCAATAAACCAATTTGTTGATTGACAGAAAAATAATAAAATAACATTTTTTATAATCTTTAAAAGCATTTTCATTATTTCCAGATTCTTATGTTACAGTAAATTATATATTTTATCTAAATATCTGACAAAACAAGCAATTTGAATACATCAAGCTGGGCTGTGGAAAATTATGATGGACATTTTTTACTACTTTTCAACAGGTTATAGACCTAATAATTCGTTGATTATGAATTATTTAATATACATTAGTTGGAGCCCTAAATCGGTAAGTTGATCAAGAGAAAAATAAAAAAGTAATAAAATGTTTTGATACAAAATGGTGAAAAAATCGTCTGGTTCCAGTTTTTCAAAATGAGAAGGTTTTCAATTTTTCTGTGTTTTTAACGACTATAAACCTTGTTTTTTTTGGACAAAACCAGACATTTGGACTCTGGGAGGTTGTTAAGGGGCATTTTTTTAGATTTGTTTTTACTTTTCATAAGCTAAACGATTAATCAATAATGAAAATAATAGTTAGTTGCAGCACTTTATATGATATTATATTTAGAGGGGTGGAGTATAAGAGCTTTCTAGACCCACAGTGACGTAATCAATTCAAAAACCTCAAAGATATTAAATTTTCAATTATGTATGACAAAGAAAAGCAACAAATTCTCATACCCGAGAATCTGGAAATGTTTGTTGTTTTGTTTGTTTGTTTTTCAAGCAATAAATTTATTATCAAAACATTTGCGGATTCATTTTCTGACGATAATATCGATTAATCCACAAACCTTTTCCACTCTATCATATGTAAATTATATCATATCATACATTCTCTACCATAATCTATTAATGTACAAAACATATGTAGTATGATACGTATGAAAATGCAGTTTAAGATTGTTTACTGCATGAAACAGCCAGTTCATATTACAGTCAGTACAAAGTGAAGTTTTCTTACCGTTTCTGCGTGCAGCCGCAGCAGCAGACGCACAAACCAGAACCAACAGCAAAGTTTTTGGAAACACTGAAAACATATTGCTGCCGAAAAATGAAGCCATTAAAAACAGGATTAAAAAACCAGTGTCAGATATGGTCCATAGGCGTGTGTGCTGTCGCTGTTTCTCGTGTCTTTCTAGGGGTCTGATCACCACTCAGTGAATGTCAAAGTGTTTGTTTCCGCCCAAGTCCAGTGGGTCCGAAACGCGCCAGTCTACCAATCAGCAGCCGACTGCGGGCAGAGCAGAATTCCTTTCGTGTGATGTCACCTTTCCCGTCACGCGGTAGACACATCCAATCTGGCAATTAATTTATCAGCTAGCTATTAAGCTACTAATAACTTCACACAGGAAGAAAATGAAATATAGGGGAGACCGGGGGTGGTTGTAACATTTTTGACATTTTTGTCTGTAGCTTGGAGCTCTTTTAAACCCCTGTGTTCAAAATGTGATGAAAACTAGTGATATGTGTCTGCTATTTAATGGTGTAGCTTTTATCTCTGCAACACAAACAGAAAAGTCTCAAACACAAAGTGAAATGTTACAACTCACCCTATACTCTGGGTTAGTTGTAACATATCCTGAGGTGAAATGTAACATTATGAAATAAGGATTATGACAAAAACTTAAGATATTTAAAAGTTTTTATTCGACGCTTAAATGATTTTTAACCTAATTGGGATGTTTTTGTTCATGTGTGTGTTTGTGTGCCACACTAGCATTTGAACATAATGATGAAACTGAAAACAAATATGGGCCCACAGACTACAGGTCATACACCAAACCCAATCTTAGGTTTCCCCACTCTTTTATATCATTTGATGCTCTCTTCTAAATGTTGAGAGGCACCTGTGAGAGGCGCCTGTCAGTCTTTCTCTTTCAGGACCGAGGCAATTCAAGGTAAACATAAACATATTTTGCTTGGGATAGGTTGAAACATTTTTTCACATGTTTTTATAACTAACCCAGACTCTTGAAGCCATGAACTATCTTACCTTACAGCTAACAACTAAAACATTAGCACTAACAATTTGCATGAAAGATATCTAAATAGACAAATAATTGACATGACAGAAGTTTGATGAGTTTATCTACAAAGCTGGAAATGCTATCACAAAAATAAATGAAGTAAAAAAAAAAAACTTTCTTCCCTCAAAATCAGTTTTTTCTTTCTGAAATGGGCTGTTTCTTCCACAGCGTTATTTTCTTGCATTTGGAGTAAGTACTAAATTGAGCGAGTGCAGAGTGACTCAGCTGATGTTGGAGAAATTGAGAAGTTGAAAGTGTTACAGCTAACCCATGTTACAACCATCCCCAGTCTCCCCTACAGCAAAGCTACCCTATAGTGACCCTATTGTATTCATGGGAAGTGCAAAGAATGTCCGCTTTGGTTTTGTATACAATGTCAGACAACTTCCTTCCAGATACTAGAGTCCGGGTGGATTACTCAGTTAATTTCAATTAATTTTTAATAAATTTGTTAATAAATACCAATAATCAATGACTAATTAATGACACTGCCTGGGTGTGCCTTCACAGCAGTCAGGATGCAGGAAAAAGGAAGCGTGACTGATCAAAGGTAAATAAATAAATAAACATTCCTTTCCTTTTATGGCCCCAAACTGTTTGTAGTTTCAGTAGTTAACTACACAAAATGGCAAAAAGTAATTGAGTCATTATGCAAATTTGATGAATTTAGTTGAACTACCAACAGTGCATGACAGTCACTTGTCTTAAAAATGAAGGGACCAAGTACATTTTTCATTAACACGACAGACCTAATGGTAAACAGTAACTAATAACCATAACAAAGTGAATTACTCAGTACATTATATCAACAACTTCTGTCAAGTAGGCTAATCGGTTAGTTATTATCAACAAAGCTCATATGCAGAGTCAAGCCAACAATAATTTAAACCTACTTGAGTGTGCTTTGTTATCTTGTTGAGCTTCATATCACAACCTCTTGACTTTGTACTAAAGCTCTTTGAGAAATTAACAATGTAGTACAAAGTCAAGAGGTTGTGATATTTAGCACAACATGCTAGTGAAGCTGTATACAGAACCGCACATGCTCATTGGCATCTGCCTTAAACAGAACCGCTCTCCAGAGACTGAACACATGATTGCTGTTATTAGTCTTTGGAGCCGTTTCTAAACAAACCAATGTGAGAAAACTCTTCATGATGAAGAACCATGTTATTCAGAATAGGATGACTCACTGATGTGTAGTTTTTGGACCCAGAGGAATAAGATATATCAGGCACGCAACACTTGTTAGTAAGTGAGCTCATTGTTGGTTTGGCTCTGCACATAAGACTGGTTGACTATAAGAAAAATATAGACAATCGCCAGCCAAATCCTTAAAAGCCAAGTTCTCAAGCCAAGGTTTGCTGACTACACTTTAAGGACATAAAATTTCAGAAGATTTCGCTAATCCCGAGTTTCACCTGTGTAGTTTCTTATACCTGCTGTTGTAGTACCTGCTCTCTGTAACCTTAACTCTGGCTGTTTGCCATAGTTGAGAAACTGAAGAGAGGGTTTTTTAAAAAAGTATAGAATACTTTTTTGTCAGAAAAAGTGTTGTTGCTGTTGCTAAGGAAAATTATTATTACCTGAAGTAACACCACAAAATGGTCATGTGTTACCTTAAAGTTTTTATTGAATCTTAAACTGGGAGAGACTAAAACTTAAGTCGTGTGGTCCCTGCTTTGTTTTTCTTTTGAGGATGAGCTGCAGCCTTTTGAACCAATTTGCAGACGAGCTACAGCTCCTTGGCTGAGGCAGGCAGGAGTTCAATGACTTATGATAATCTAGACACGAGGGAAAACAAACATGGACTGATTTCTCAGCATTTTTAAAAGATGTAAAAAAAAAAACTGTCTTTAGCCTTGGATATCTTTTTTATTGAGAAAGCTGCGGAAGACTGCGCAAAATTTGGACGCTGGTTTACACACGTCATAAAAATAGCCACATCTATTTCATTGCTTAAAGAATTCAGTCATTAGAAATAATGTAGCCAAGAAAGATAGCTTCAGAGTCAGTGGGGGTTGAACTTTGAGATAAAAAACATCCACCAACGCATGTCTAGGGAAAACAAGAGTACAGCTTGTGTAACATAAACACAATTTTGTTTGTAATGAAGGTACATGTCCCAGGAGATGCAAAAGTGCTTCCTCTGTTTGCCACAATCAGACAAATAACCATTAGAGTTTTAGAGAGGACAGTTTAGATAACCTATTTTACAGCAGATTATAATTTTGGATAACATAGAGTGTTAGTTTGCAGACAGTTCTTGTATTTTTTTGTTTCATCCAAACATATGTTTGAAAGGTGTATCATCATGTACAACAGCAGCTGGCAGTCCTGTTTTTCTTAATCTGTGTGGTTGAAGTCTTTGTGCACTTTCTCACGTACACTAGATGTTCAAGCTCTGATGACTTCTCCAGTGAAGTTTATTTATGTACTCTTTTGCATATGGCGAGACAGCTTCCACATGTCTCTGGTGAAGATCAAGACCAAACAAGCTGATGGGTATCGTCATGTGTCCTCAACGCAGAGGCCAGAACTTGAAAAGAAAAGGTGTAGGACAGAGAAAGTGTGTGTTAGAAAGAAAGAAAGAAAGAGAAACATGTTGGTTTCTTTTTCTCTCTGTGAGATGAAAGGAGAGTTTCTAACAAAGGGAGAGGTGGGTGTAGGATGGAGTGGGAGCAGTCTGACTCATTCATCCTCATCTTCTGGGACTCAGTGTCTGAGCTCACAGATAGCCAGACTAAACCCGTTCCTTACAAAAAATATTCATCCCACATTTATCCCACTCGTCTGCTTCTTAATTCTAAAACAAATTTCTTTCTGCAACATGCTTGTGATTCAAATAAACTAAGTAACTAATTTGCTTTCTTGAGAGTTAGTTGAGAAGATTGGTATTATCTCTCATGTTTGTATGTTAAACATTAAGTTATAGCCAGCAGCCAGTTAGCTTACCTTAGCATAAAGACTGGAAACAGGGGGAAACAGCTAACCTGGCTCTGTTTAAAGGTAACAAAATCCACCCACCAGCACATTTAAAGCTCACTTTTTAACGAGTGACATCCGTCCTGAAGTCCTGTCACCACTGTGAGGTGAAGTCCCTGCACCTGGCCAAGAAATACAATGGATTCAACTATGAGATATTTAAATGACTGAGCTGTAGAGGTGCTAGTAGGTGGATTTTGTTACCCTCAGCCAGGCTAGCTGTTTCCCTGTTTCCAGTCTTTATGTTAAGCTAAGTGGTGGCTGAAGCTTCATATTTACTGTACAGACATGGGAGTGGTATATCTAACTCTTGGCAAGAACGTGAATAAATGTATTTCCCAAAATGTCAAACTACTTTAAACCTACAATAACCAATTACTTAACCACTTGAGGGCAGTGGAAACAAGCTGTGAACACAACACAAAGATGTTATCAGTTTTTAATTTGATACGACAAACTTGTTGACAAGCAGTTGCTACTTTACACCTCCAGTCAAAAGTCCAATAGTCACTTTCCTTTTAGCTCTGTTTTGGTTTCCACCATCTCCTGAGAAAAATATGTGGTTATTTTGCTGCTAAATGCTTTAATGTATTCACCAACAAGTGGCAACTTTTGTCTTTTTTACTGTTTGGTGCTGAGCAGGAAGCGTACTTTCAGTTTTTAGAGCTTTTCACTGAAGGCTGAGAAACAATAAGAAGAGAGAGACAACAGAACAGTAAAAATGCGGGTCGTAAAACCAAAAGAACAAGCAGAGAGATGCTAAAATGATGAATTGACCGGCCTCTTTTTACATGCAAGTAGTGATGCAATATAATTAAAAAAAAATTGATAATCACTTCAAATTTTGCAGTGAGAGACAGTGCAGATGGATATGGTTGTGTAACCATTGTAGAGTTCATGTTGCTCTTGCAGCCTCCTGGGATTGGGTGTTCCTATACTAACAAAAGCTCATTCCTGCTCATAGAGGAGGCAGGATACAGACTGTGGGAGATTAGATCCAGAGTGAAGTCAGCGGCATAGTTCCAGGCCAGTGTTTCACAAGTTTTAATTCCTGTTGTTTTCAGTGTCCAGTTCAGGACATTTTATCGTACTCTGGGTATCTTCCAGTCAGGATAGACTGTGAAATTCAACAACGGGATATTACACTATTGGGATAAGGAACAGCCAAAAACATAGAGCTGAACAATAACAGAAGCACAGAAGATTATGCTGACAGAGTGTTTTAGCTGGTGATTCAGGATCTTTAAATACACAGACCATCCGGTTCACAGAAAGTGACTTTGATTAGAATTCCTCTATTGTCTCAAAGATGTTTTTTGGAAGAAGCTAAGACGCTGGCTTTGTCAGTTTGTGTATATAGGTATACAGGGAGAGAGAGAGAGAGAGAGAGAGAGAGACGTCGCCAGACCACCCTCCTCTACATTTACCACCTGGTGTATTATTCAGATCTACAACGGTGAAAACCAAAACCACCAGTTAGATATAGATGCACCAGTGTGCCCTATGAGAATTAAAATACTTCTGAAAGAGGAACTTTGTTTATTCCCATCAGACAGTATGTCTGGTATTAACAGATGCAGCCTACTTTGCAGTACATCAAGCTGATATGTTCACGAGGCAGAAAAGCGTCTCTCACCAAAAAAACATAGCAAACCGTAGAGAGAGAACTCCTTTTGGTGGAAGTATAGTTAAAAAGTGATTGGCAATGTGCAGCCTCAATGGAAGAAACAAAACCATATTTAGAAAATGAATCTTCATAGTCTTTTTTTCTGGTTGCAGCTTCTCAAACTTAAGGATTTGGAGCTTGTCTGTGTCATACATGACAATAAACTGAATATCTTTGTGACTTGGGCTGTTGATCACACAAAACCAGACATTTGAGGCTCCAATAAAAGATCATAGACATTTTCCATTTTTCATATTTAATAGACAAAGTGATTAATTGATCATGAAAATAATAATTAGTTATATATAATTAGCCTCACTCAAATGTGACAGGCGATGTAACATGTCAAACTGCTGTATAGCCACAAACACAAAGATATGAGAGTGAAAATGTGTATTTCATTGGGCACCCACAGACCATTTACTGCATATATGTGAGAAAACCATACTTTTCCATATAAGCACAATCTTGAGACTGATGTCATGACGTCAGGAGCAGTGGGGTTATTATTAGGGGAAACACAGTTTGCATGCATAGGAGGGGCAATTTTGGCTTCTTGGTCAGTTTACAGAAGCAAGATAAACAGAAATGGCATGATCTTAACATCAGCTAGAGATGAGGAACAGATTCACTGCTTTGCAAGTCAAAAGTAAGTCTCAGGTCTTGCCTATGAAGTCCTGAGTCAAGCTCAAAGTCAAGACCAACATTTCCTGTGTCAAGTCCTAAACTTTGTGTTCAGAGTCCTAAACAAGTCATAGTATATTATATTTAAAGAAATGTGCTTGCAAAATCCTGCAAACAGTAAAAGTAATAGTGGCAATACTCCCCCAAATACTCCAAGCTAAAGTCCTGTATAATATATATGTTTTATTAGTGGATTATCTTTACTGCTGAAATGTGGGCAATTTTAATATTTTTTAGTAATATTGTATTTCAATTTAACATAACATATGTGTAGATTTGGGGTTGGATGGTAGAGACATGTCCTTCAAACAATGTTGTCATTTTAACTCTTCATAGTGTTATCAAAAAAGTCTATGCAGAGGTGCCAGATGTGAAAGAGCGACATATGGGGGATACTGCAGAATGATGTGGTACTGATGACTGACTGCAGTGCGGGAAGCAACACCTGTCAGACGACGTCAATGAATTTGATGAGATGTATCTTTGGAAACAGAATGTGAATCTTTGGGCAATCAATATTTCAACATTTTTTTTCACACATCCTCTTTTTGCTCAAAAGCAGGCTATGTATGGTGCAACTTATCAAGTGTACAGACATATGGGAGCCACAATGCAACTTTCATTTTGGACCCGCAGACTATGTACACATCTGTGAGAAAACCTCAACTTGTACTTTTCCATGTAAACACACTGTTAAGCTAGATCTGTATCACTGGTAGAGTTTAGGTTACTTGCAGGAAAACATGACTACAGAAGGCCATCTTTGGCTGCTTGGTCGGTTTAGTTTAGATTAAAAAAAAGATGAGATCTAAACAACAGCACTGGATGAGGGGGAAAAGTGGGACATTCATTCAATCATTACATGTTTTCCAGGTCACAAGAAAATCTCACATCTTGAAGCTGTGAAGTTCTGTGTCAAGACCAACAAATCCAACGTCAACGCCAAGTCCTAAACGAGTCATTATCACCCAGATTAACAGTTCAGTGCTCTCAAACTTCATAAGAAAGCAACATATACGTGTACAATCATTTATGATCAGCCAAATGTGACTATTGGGCTTTCAATCGTAGGATGGCCAGAGACATATCTCTAATAAATGTTACAGTAGGTGTTGATATCAAGATCTCCTTGATGATATCATCCTCTTCACTACCTTATCTAATATTGGGTAGATTAAGTTATGTATGTAAAATATTAAAAAACACATATTAAGCATTATCCTATGATTGTACAGATTTTTATGTGTCATATTTTTTGTAAAATAAAATATTTTCATTTTAGACCACAACCACATGTGTGACTGTCCTTCTTTTGTCTGAAACTTGAATCAATTCATGACACAGTGAAATTAATGTAGTAGTTTAAAAACTACAATATGTCCCTCTGAAATGTAGTTTTGGAAATGTATGATATATCAGGATAAACCCCTTGAGACGTATCATCTCGGGGGTCCTGAACAATACTTACAAAACAAATGGAAAAGGTACAAGACACAATGATATATAACACAATATACAGCAAACAAATTGGATAACAAAGAGGGAAAAAATAAAATAAAAAAGAGAAGAAAAAACAACAAAAAGAAAAATGTTACAACCTTATAGAAGACAAAACAATCTAAAAATACTGAACATAAAAGAAATAAAGGAACAGTGATGGCATTACTGAAAAAATAGGCAATCTGTTTCAGGATGTGAAAACAAAACATTCTTAAATAAACAAAATGATGACAGAAGGATCCAATCAGAAGGAGTCTGAAACATAAAAGATTTTTTTGTTTTGTTTTTGTTTTTTTTGTTTTTTTTTACCAATTTCCTTAGATACAGAGGGGACCACAAAGAGGATCTGATCAGAGCGTCTAATTTACATATAAGGGACAAAAAAATGTTTTATACAATAAAGATAGTTAAAGTTAATACACTTCAAAATAAATTGGTACCTTATCAAGAGGGAGCCATCTGATTGTCTCTAACATCGTGCGATGGTGTGTAAAAAAAAAAAAAAAAAAAGAAAGGACAACTGAAGCCTAAAACATAGCATCATTTTTTGTTGAGTCACCGCTCTGCTTTAAGGTCCCGTGGAAGAACATTCATTTCCTGAACTGTTTGAATTCTGTGAAAAAAAGTGACGGAGTATTTCCTTAAAGAGGGAATAAATCTTATCTCTGTCTGTTTTTAAACAGGATAGCATGTGGCTCGAAATGGGGATTTTCCAGCACAGCACGACAAGATAGCAGGAGGTGGGCTGGTGTTTCATTTCATTACTTCATCAGGAACTTATGAGCGCAGTCGCTTCAGTGCTCCATGATGAGTGTGGGTATTATTATTTGAACATAGAGAGATGGGACAGCACATCCTCATTTAGTTTTATGATTTATTATCTAGAATTTTTTGGATGTTTATCACAAGTTGTTGTGGTAGATTGACAGAAAAGTTGGTTTTAAATAGATTTGACGTATTTCTTATATCATTTAACAGTTTATATATACGTACATCATTTATTTAACAAAGTCTCAATGAGATTTAGAGTTTTTCAAGAATGACCCGGCCACGAGAGCAGCACAAACATTGTTACTACAATAAACACAAACAATACAAACTGGCAAATACAACATACAACGCACACTACAAGAGAAATGATAATGAATAAACCCTGTTATTTGAACACTGATATTCACTCTCCTTGTAGCTCAGTTTTACACTCCACCACCAACTCCTGAGAGAAATCTGGCTCTTAAGCTGCAACATTTTCCACTTTCCTCATCAGCTTTGACTGCAGTTTAGTTTACATTAGTTCATTTTTTTTATTTTAGTTTTGAGCTTACAGGAAACAGCTGCTTGTTGCAGCTGGAAACAAGGTTGATGAGAGCAGTGAGAGTGAACCAAAACATTGAAGTTGCAGACCGGAAAACCAAGACAATGACCTAAAAATGCTAAAATGGTCCAAAGAGCAGGTGGGAGCTGCATAGTCATCAGTAGCTTTCAAGCAACACCTTTTGCAATACACGTAGTCATTTAATACACTGTTAAAGGCCTTCATGTTTTTTGTTCCTGTTTTTATACTTCTATAACATTAGATGTCTATGTTAAACATAGTCAAAAGTCCAAAACATGAACGTATGTAAAAAAAATGTTGCCTTTAATTCAAAAGCCAGGGCTTCATTTGCAAAATTAGCTCCACTGCGGCTTTGTGATTGCCCACAAACCGGTGTTATGCAACTGCTCCAACACTGGGGAGGATGGTTTGGCAGCACAGGAAGCCATTGAAATTGTGCTCTTATCTGAGCCATCTGTAACTAACTGGCAGTGACGGTGACAACTTGGTGATTAATGAGACAGTGTAGAGATAATACTGGCATAAATTCTTCTACATGCCGATCTAATTACTGTAGCAACTCGTGTTCTTGGAGGGTTTGAATAACAGAATTATATGAGATGACGTTATGTCTCAAAAATATCAATGGAATGAAAAAAATAAAACCATAGTCCTCTAATAATTGGAAATATCGCCGTCTTGTGGTGAAAACTGGGAGTTATTTTAAGCAGTTTAAACTCCCAGTTTTAACATCCTTTCCACAAACAAAACTAGTCTCACAATCTGTGTTTGAGTCAAATTCATTCTTTTTTGAGTTATGTTAGGGTGGAGTAAATGACTCAGCTTGATTAATATGTTTTTAAGATCATACTAAGTTCATAACCCAATTTTGGGGGAAAAGAAACTTGATTTGGAAACTAGGAAACAGAAAGCAGTCTTGTGGGATATGAAGTTGTTGTATGACCTCTGTAATGCAACAGGAAACAGATGTTTGTGGCTTTTTAGATGCATTGTTGCCCTTTGAAGGAGTTCAACTGAACGGAAGGATGCGTCTTCTCTATAAGGCCTGAAATAGACATGTATTTTCAGTGTATTTCACAGTTAATGGATGTTACTTTCATTTCTATTTTTTGGGGTATATTCTTGAATCTGTGAAGCGCTGTGGGCTTTTACTCAAGTAAAAATAGAAATATAACAGGGTAAAGACACTCAGTTACAAGTAATCTTTAGATTGAAGACTGTTAGACAAAAAATATATTTCACGTTGCCTCTTGGGCTTTGGGAAGCAGTGATAGACATTTTCACCATTTTCTGACATTTTACAGATCAAATGACTAATCAATGAATCGAGAAAATAATCCACAGATTGATTATGAAATTAATGTTAATTGCATCCCTAAAAAGAACTCATATTGCGAAATGGCCCCAATTCTGTGTTTATATTTATATTATTATATATACAGTATATACACACATATATAGTACCTGCTAGAAGTATTCACCCCCATTGAAAGTTTTCATGTTTGTCTAACAACACTGAATCAAAGGTGATTTAATGTGGCTTTAATGTGATCAGCAGAAAATCACTTTGACTTTAATGTCAAAGTGAAAACAGATTTCTACAAAGTAATATGAATGAATTACAAATATATATAAAGATATATATAAATACATCATGTTTTGTATGTAACATCTAGAACTGAAAATTAAATAGTAACTATAGCTGTGAATGTAGTGGGAGAATAAAAAGTACAATATTTCCCCCTGACATTGAATAAACTTGTAGCATAAAGTAGCATATAATGGAAATACTTAAGTAAAGTACCTCAAAATCTTACAGTACTTGATTAAATGCACTTTACTTGTAATTTTCCATCATTGCCTTTATTTTATGGGTGTGTATATCAAAAATAAATAAAACACAGCATAAAACATTTCTGTTTACTGGTAAAATTCTGTGTATTTTTCAAATCATAACTTTTTTGTAAGTATGTGGCCCAGGATGACTGTTGACCATTTTCTGAATCTTACAGTAAACATATCCGCACTGGTTTGTCGCTGCCTCTGTTCCACCAAATGTGGAAACATGTTTATGTTTTGTTTGTTGTAATGGTAAACTCAACTGCAGAGCAGATGCATTTCACTTGCTATCAGATTGAAGTCAGCTGTTATATTTTTAGACGCACATCCGCAGTGACTTCATGGATGGGAAGTCGGTATCTGCAAAGGTGAAAACATCACATCCTTCATACAGCAACTGCTAAATAAGGCAAAGGTCACGTTTGTGCTCAGACAAGTAAAGCTCCTCAGACTGTAAGTGTCCTGAAAGTTATGATTGAGATTAAATTTTAATAAAAGTGCACCAAAAGAAAAGACGAAACCTGAACTGAAGTTATCAAATCAGACATCTACAACTGCAGAAGACAAATCATCCTAACCAGGTTTCCACGTGGGAAGACAAAGTTTACTATGCTCAGCTTTTATCTCACATTTTTCCAAAAGGGTTGTTGAACCAAAACATGACATGAAATACAGTATCTTCATGGAAAAAACAACGTAAAGTGCGGAAATGGAGACTAAACAAAACTGCTCATGTTCGGACACGCTTATCATCTCAAGACAGGCATTTCCCCACTTAACCAGTACTCTTTAAGCGTGTATTACCTCACTCTATATCCCTCTAGATATCACATTTCTGGGGAAAACAAAAACGTTTCCAAAGGTGTCAAAACGTCAGGCTGTAGACATTTTTCCATCAAAGCAACATTGCATCTTGGTGGTTGTACATTTCAGTCAGGCACCATAAAGCTCCACTGAAGTGTCTGAACAGAACAGATATTATAAAACAGTGTGAAAAAGGAAACTTTAAGTCTACTCTAGGAGCAATTTAAAGGGGGAAGGTTTTTTATAAATGAAGTAATGGGGGAAAAAAAGGAAACAATAGCTTATGACAAATATAAATAAACAAAGGAGTGGTCAGCTTTGTAACCTTTGAATTTAATAAAACAGAGATAGTGCAGTAAAGTAATAAAAAAAATTATATGTGAAGCTGTTGGTTCACAAGTACACACTCTGCATGTTAAAACAGAAACCCGAGACAACCCACATTCCTGTTCAGCGAAAACGTCAAGTTTTTTTTTTTTCACTTGGAAGGTGGTGACTGTGCAGCTGCAGACCGAAGTGACGTTGGACAGCAATGAAATGTGGGGCTGAGTGCAGAGAAGTGAGATGTGGCTGTTGTGCTTGAATTGACTGCTGCTCAAAGAAGAAAACATTATGGGGAAACTTCTGTTTTGTCTGGTTTTTGTTCTCTGTCTGAGTGGTACGCTGCAAAAGAAAGGTAAGAGATACTTATAAAAGTTTAGTTTAAGAATATACTTCTGTGTTTTAATGATTACGTTTCTTTTTATTAGTTTTTTCATGTTGCTTAACACTGAATCTTTTGTAAACTCGTCCGGTGATTTTGCTAAGTGTAGAATATAATGTAAAATATTATTCACTGATACACTTCGCTGACATCTTTCAGTAACAAATGTGGTCGGGCCCCTCTAAAGGGTCACAATAAATCCAAGCGAGAACTTCCACGGCTTGAGGCTGAAGTGCCTTAAAGTGTAATTCGACTGACCACTAGATGATACAACTGACTCTTACTGAAAGAGCCCGAACTTCTCTCTAGAAATATGAAGTCAGTGTTTTTTTTGATGAATCATTATGGTCTCAATTGCTACATTCAGCACCTCTAATAAGTGTGCTGGTGAAATTATTGCTCCGGTAATAAAATTTGTAGACTTACAGTAGCTTTATAGTAGCTTTGATGTCTGCCATGTGGGTGTTGATTGACAGCTATGATTGACAGTTGGCTCACCTGCTGCTCTCCCCAGCTCCGGGACTCACACTGAGTCTTATTGTTGTTGCAATATTTCACTAGGTTTAATGTAACTGATAGCAATTTAGCTATAGCTACAGCTAACGTTGTTGCCTAAGTAAGTTAATATACGCTTTGGTCCAAGGTAGCAGGACGTGTTTCCAGAGCGTGAAAGGAAACATCCCTGCACTTCTTATTTGGAAGATTCTGCTGCAAGCTGTGAAATTAATGTAGTACAAAGTGCATAATATAATAATACTACTAATGATACTTTGAACCATTGAATATAATCAACGTAATTGTTAGAATTCTTGTTAACTTTTGCATTTTTTTGTTTTCATTTCAGTGAAAAGGGGAAAAGAAAAGCAGAGTAACAGCTCTAAGCCTTTAAATCCTCTGCCCAGAACATTTCTCGGGGACACTGAGACTCAGCTCACTTCTGACTCAAATGGGACACAAATATCTAATTCATCGCTGAGGTTACTAAGCAACAGCACAGCAGACTACCTCAGCGGTACTCTGAGCACAAGGGTCATCCCCATTATTTATATGTTTGTCGTTGTTGTCGGGGTCCCGGCCAATGTTGCCATTCTGTGCACTCTGGCCACTAAAATTAGGAAGGTGTCCTCGGCCATCCTCTACTGCAGCCTGGCTGTCTCCGACCTCCTCCTCCTCCTCTCTCTCTTCTTCAGGGCTCACTACCATTTCCATGGAAACCACTGGGAGCTCGGAGAGGCTGCCTGTCGAGTGGTCACGGCCTGTTTCTATGGCAACCTCTACTGCTCGGCCCAGACGCTGGCCTGCATCAGCATCAAGCGCTACCTGGCTGTAGTGCACCCGTTCATGTACAAAAGTCTTCCCAAGAGGATGTGCACTGCCTGGGTCGCCTTGGCGGTATGGGGGGTGTATGGTGTCGCTGTCATCCCCGAGCTCCTCGTCAAGCAAAGTTATTTGCTCCCTGAGCTGGGCCGCATCACATGCCATGACGTATTGCCTCTGGACGCGCCCTCTCACAAGTTCCTGCTCTACTACAACCTCTTACTAACCATCTTTAGCCTCCTGTTGCCACTGGTGGTCACAGTTGTGTGCTACATCCGGATCATCCGTGAGCTCAACAAATCACACCTCGACTGGATGATGTACATCAAGGCCAGCTCATTGTTGTTTGTCATCTTCCTGGTGTGTTTTACTCCTGCTGGACTCCTGCACTTCCTCCATTACGCACAACTGTCTGTGAACAGAACGGAGAGTTTATACGCGTACTTCAATGTGGCAGTGTGTTTGTGCTGCCTCCATGCCTGTTTGGACCCCTTCCTCTTCATCTTCATGTCAAAGTCTGCAAGCTCCAGGCTTTACTTCAGACCCTTTAAGAGCAAGACTGTGAGCATATCGATCTGAGAAAGATCTCCATGTTACCAAAAACTGCTTCTGATTTTGTCTCTGACGAAGTGGAAATGTTCTCTGTGGCTGGAATCCAAAGGGAAAGCAAAAAGACTTCTAACTGCATTGATTGCCGACAAGCAATGGACAGATTTCTTGTATGAATAGATATTTTTATGTAGCAAAACAGTTTTTCTTGTGTTCAGAAGGAATGATGTTAACATATATGTTAATGCATATATCAATGTGTATAAAAGATGAAAGCAAAGTATGTTCATTTTCAAATAGTTTATGATTTTAGCTTATATTTGTACAGCACTCTGTGTTGTTATACATATTTGAAGGTGAAACTAACACATAAATGACATTATTTTTTAGTTCTGAGTCTTCCTTTAGAGGCAAATTGTCCTTGTAATCAGTATAGGAATGATGTGAAACAAACTGACTTTGGAGAATTACTCACCCAGGCTTTTGTATACTAATAATTGTCATATATGGAGTTATAATATATGTTGATTAAAGCACAAACTTAACCATGTCTAAGCTATTTTATTGTTTTGTATTGTAGATGAACTGTTGTTTATTTAAATCCCTTTTTTCCAACAACCAAACTAAATGCACACTTTCAATCATATAGAACAATTTGGAGCTTTGTTTATGTTATCATTTAACTGCTCAGGAAGACTGCACTCCCCTCTCACTGAGTTGGCATTTCCTGCCCTGCCTGTGACAGGATGTAGCGTGACACATACCACACCAGTATACCGGCAAGAATTACACACATGTGCATATGGTATGTAGAACTGGAAAAAAATATATAATAAGTTCCTGGAATGATTTTTGCACTGTCTGGAAACAGACACGTAAACAAACCTTGTTTATGGCTGAAATGTGTTGAGTCATACTGTATATTAGTATTTTAGTGTGGCACAGTTTACTAAGATTTCAGGGGTTCAGGTTACTCGTCAAGAGGAGTTACACAAGACACTTAAAGACAAATGGCAGGCCTTTCAGAAGAGGTTAGTCAGAGTTGGGCTAGGCTTGAAACTAGGACCACATGTTGGCTAATAGCAAATTTCAACAGCTCCAGATGTTACCCTGATGCCAAATAAACTACACTAAAACCAAAACAAACATGAAGATTCACTAATGTGCAGCCATAAAGTGATTTGGAAGTTATAAGTAATAAAATGATGAAATGGGTTTGATGAAATGGGTCCTGCCTTGGTTAAGATTGTGTAAATAGTGCCATCTGCTGGTGTAAAAGGGTATATTTGGACTAAACAAACTGCACATAAGCCTCCGAGCTGTTCAAATGAAACTCTTTATTCAGTATGTGTAGACACCAGAGGAATCCACCTTTACACTGCATTCACTTGAGCCTTTTCTTATTAAAATAAATCATATCAAGGACAGGTAATTGTTATTTTTACACACACTTCCACGTATTGTTTGAGAGCAGGGGTTTTCATATCTGAAAGTCAAAACGTTCTGGCAATTTCATCCCTGTTTCGGAATGACTTCACAATAATGATTCATCCAACTGCAAACCCTCCCGAAAAAAAAAGAAAGCAGATTTGATCACCCCTGCTGGATACAGTCATCTCACCACTAGCATGCCCTTTCACAATGACCCACAGTAGAAGTCAACTCAGTATAATGAACACCTGTCCACAACAAATCTTAGACAACACACGAGAATGATACATTCACCTTTGACCCGGAATCACATGTCTGTTTCCCCTCCCGCAGAGGAACAGCGAAGACATCAAAACAGAAAAAGCGCACACAAAGAGAGGGACTTCAGTAACAAACATGCAGGATTTCTTCGTGGAAACAGTGATGAGCACAAGAGTTTGGGGGGAGGGGACGAAAGCAGACAGAGAAGTAAAAGCATCAAACATCAGGAAACCAGACTCATAACTCTGTCGCATTCCACTCATAAAAAAAAAATGTCATCTTAAAAAGAAACAGCTGCATTTGTTGGAGGTTATGTACTGCATAAATTTATATCCGAGCAGCAGAACATCTGAAACATTGACTCTAATTTGAAAATAACCAAATAAAACTACTGTATTTTTGTGTTAATTGACTTGTAGTTGAGCAAACCCAGAAAAGAATACGTTACAGGTTTTTTATTTTACAAATTACCTACGGTGATACATTTTTACATCAAAGCACTGACATTGTAGCAGCAAGAGTTCCTTTCATTGGAAGTTTTAAAGGGTCTGTTCACACAAAAATCATTAATTTTATTTTTATTTTAGGGTTATCTAGCCATGCAGATAGTTGCTTTTTTTTACATACAGAGGTTTCGCAATATCCATCTCTGAGCTTTCTGCATCTGACCAAAAAGAAAGGAAGGTGAATGGAATTTTTTTCATGGTGCTCAAAGCATTTGGAAATTTACAAATGAAGATCTCAAGTCGAATCTGTCATTGTAGAAACAATGGGCCTCATGTGAGAACCGCTCGTAGGTTTGTTCTCAATAGCCACATATGAGTGATTTAAGAGAATGTGAACAAAATTTACGAGTGGTCAAGACCTGTTTTATGAGAAACATTTGTTTTTTATTTAGAATTTTTTTCTGAATGTCTTAATCAGAACAAGTTTGGAGTTTAAATATGGTACCTAAAACACATTTGACAGATGTTTCACCACTGCAACTGTATTTTAGGGACTTGAATGTGCACATTAACTAACTAACATAACTATATAAAAAAAAAAAAACTATAGTGAGCAGAAAATTAATAATTTGTTCACCATATCATCATCATCATGGCTGCCAATTTAGGGTTTTTAGATTTTATACTTTTTATTTTGGCATAGCAGCTTGCACATTCCAGCAGTTGTTGTGAACAGCAGCTGCTTCACGGTCTCTCTGGAGCTCTCTCTGTCCAGTATTAACTTCCGTTGAAGCTGAGAGTGTAACATCATCTACTGAAGGCTTAATCTCTCCTCTAATATCTCTGTGACTGTCACATGACCGCCCATCATATTAGTCATGGAACGCTTTGTTTTAGAAAGACATTTTTTTTTAGCATGTAACTTCATGTCAAAACATTTCCTCTTTATTTCTGTCACGTTGGAGCGCTGCTCTGATGACACTACTGACACTCCAACAGTTGTCTGCTGATTTCTGACAGCAGGAGTTGAGACTTTGTAGTGTGTTTTTACGTCAACGGGAACATGAAACTAGCCCACAAATGGTTTAGGACATGTAGCCTTATAGGGTAACTTTAGGGGCATTAATTATGCTAATGATTCTCGTAAACATTCACCTTCTCATGAACAGGTGACATTCATAAAACTGAATTACTTGTGCAAAGAAACCTTACATTTTTAGCAGCACAATCAAAACTTCATTGACCTCCTTTATATTGAGGTCGTAGAGGGAGGGGTATCTCCAAACCCACACATATGAGTAAAGCTGTCGGATCTTGGGAATTTATGACCTTGGGAAAACAAACTGCAATAAAAAAAATATATCTAAATGGAAGCTTCCAGCTGTATCCCACGGCCTTTTCAGCGAGATGTCATCACATGACTAATAAGTACAGGACATCAGGTGAAAACAGGTGGTATTTTCACTGAAAAAAACAATCTACATGGCTAGATACCTCTAGAGGTAAGTAAGGAAATACGTTTTTTTGTGATTTGGCTGCACTGACCCTTTAAACATGGCTTTTAATTTCACTTTATCATGTGGTTCAAATCCTTCAAAAACCTCAGTTCTGTTGTATAAAAAAGACATTAAAACAAAACAAAAACAAAAAAAAAAACATGGTAAATTTATCTCATAAGGGTTTTTTTTTTCTGGACACACGCACTCACACCCACATACATGCATACACACTGCAGTATCAAGAGATGAGAGACCCAAAAAACGCAGGACAGAGCAGCAAAGCTTCCAGCAAGGTTTGGAAGGAGAGACGGGCTCAATGGAGAGAGAGAGAGAGGCACGACATTTGAGAAAGGCCTTTGAGTTTTGGAGGGAGCAGCAGCAAGGCAAGAGGAGATAAACGAGCGAGAGGACAAGACACTGGTGAGACAGATAGAGGAAACAAACAAACAAAACAAAACAAAAAAAAAAAAGGAGAAGAGCATATTTTTTTTTTATAACAGCACAGGTTTCCTCTATTATAAATTCTTCTTGACAGATTGGATTGCAACGGAGAGCAAAGCCCTTCATGGTGAGCTCAGCGCCACGAGACGAACACAACACAGACACGAGAGAGGGAGAGAGGAAGCATTCAGACAAAAGGTTTCCAATCTCAAAAGTCTCTGACTGTAAAAAGCAGAAAATGTAAACTTCTTTTCACTTTAGAAATGTAGCTGCTGAAGTTTTAACTAAACTACTATATTGTTATTGTTTTTTTTTATTTCTTCGTTTATTTATTTTTTTTCCTATGGACTTCTCATTCTTGCAAATTGCAGCAAAAAGCTTGAACATCATCAACCATTCCTGGATCGCAGAGAGACACAGAGAGATTCTTGCATGAGACACAATTTCTGGCCTTGAAACAGAAAAACACGGCAGTGAAGAAATAAATAATGTACCTAAACAACTAAATAAATCAATACAAATACATATAAATCAATATAATCATAAATACTCAGCTGTTACAAAAAGATTTCAGCAGGATTCGGAAGGGAAAGGTTGCTGAAAGTTCAAGCCTTTTGCAACCTTGACACATGCGGTTTGTGGTTTGCATGTCTGAATCAGCCCATGTGAGATTATGAGCTGTTGATATACAGAGTGTTATCTATCTATTAATGTTCTAGCTTTTATCTTAAGAGAAGCCTGTTCAGATTGATTTCCTGTAAGAATGTGCAGGGCTTTGGCAAGCAGCCATTGACACTGCGAAGATTTGTAACCATTGATGTCAAATTTATATCCCTCGGTCTCTGTACATCTACAGCTCTCTGTGAAGTTAAAAAGCATTTCCTAATCCAGCCGTACCAGGTATGTACTCAGCAATAACAGAATAACATTTACTTGTATATTTGAGGTTTTCAACTTACAGTGTTTATCAAATAATCATGGCTGCAGTGTTTGTTCCAGTGATATTTACTGTGACTAAATCATAGTCTGTCGAGTGCGTCATTATGCAGTAGACTGAGTAAATACCTGGTAATCAATACACTGTTCTGTGTTGAGGTTTACATGAGGACATTGGCACGCGTGTCTGGCAGTCGGAGCCCCACCAGCCCGCCGCCAACTAACACGGCCGATGCCAGCAGGATGGGGATAGCCTTGGTGATGCCAACCAATGAGCCAAAGATCAGGTTGCCCAGCACCGCTGCCAGCTTACACATGGCATTACAGAAGCCAAAGCCTGTGCCCCTGAAGACAAGGAGACAAGGGAGAAAGAGCAGAGAGAGTCAGATGTTGGATGTTTTACTGGATACCTTGATATAGTTGCTGCATTTCTATATTTTCTTTAAAAATGGCAATAAGTTGGTGACTGAAGTATTTAATGTTTGAAATTGAAAGTTCATTCTTGACTTTAGAAGTTAGTTAGCAAAACAATCACACTGAAAGGTCCACTCAGTAGCTTAATTCATTTTTTGTACAACTTTAGTGAAGGGAAAGCTATCTTTCTTAAATTGTGCTAGGTACAGGGATAGAGCACAGATGCACTCTTGTTATCCCCTATAAGGAAAGTGCAATACAGTACTTCTATCTACCTTTAAATGCTTCATATATACTTTATACAGAAGCAGGTAATGGTCTAATTGATCTACAGTGAGTTCAGTGCTCACCTCCTGTCTGTTGGGTACAGCTCAGTGGTGACCACATCCAGGGAGTTCCAGGCAGAGATACTGAGGCCGTTGTACAGGCAGAGCATGAAGATCATCATCGACTCACTGGTGCCGAACCACAGGAAGAAGCAGCTGATGCCCGACAGCACCATGGAGCCTCCTGCAGGACACGACACGACACACCTCGTTTACATCTCAGACACAAAATAGCCTCGTTTACGTCACCAGAGGTCACGCAGATACAAAGGCCAACATCAGAAGACGTCAAGACATTTTGCAAGAGGAAAGGCTGCTATTTATAGCCAAAAGTAAAAGTCAGCACAGGTCCACAAAGACCAGAGGATGTCATAACATACCTAACATGCTAAGGCGGCCTATTTTGTCCATGAGGAGGGCAGAGACGATGTTTCCAGGCAGCACAGCCAACGTTCCCAGAAAGTTGACGAAATAGACCCAGTAGGCGCTGTAGTCATCGTCAAATGTCATCTGACAACCTGTCTTGTTGTGATGGAAGGAGCTGTTGATCACCATCGAATTTGTTAGCTTAGCGTCATCAATATCTGTGAATGTGAGAGACAAGAGAGAAAGTTTTTGTACTGTGTTTAAATAATGAATGAGGATGAGTTTTATCACCTTCTGCAGTTGTAAAACTGGTGTCTTCATGTGAATTCAAATCACTGCTGCAAAAACTTAAATGCTTTGACTTCGGCTGATATTTTGGGGTTTATTAAAATCGGGTTAGGTCATTAATTTATTTTCTGGTAGTTTAGTTTGGTTCATTAATTTTTTTTTAATTAATTTTTATAGATGGTTTTAGACCCCTCTTAGGTTGACTTACCAACCAGGCAAAGCAGGCATCTGCCACAGGGCCTACATTCACTACATGTCAATATTAGGTAATCTGGTGGTCCTGTCTTTTTGTCTATCCATCCATCCATCCATCCATCCATCTATCCATCCATCCATCCATCCCTCCATCCATCCATCCATCCATCTATCCATCCATCCATCCATCCAAGGAGTTCCCAGGCCAGAAGAGATAAGTAGTCCTTCCAGCATGTTCTGGGTCTACCCAGAGGTCTCCTACCAGTTGGATGTGTCTGGAACCCCTCCAGAAGGAGCCGTCTAGGAGGCATCCTGACCAGGTGCCCAAACCACATCAGCTGGCTCCTTTCACTGCAGCAGCCCTACTCCAAGCTCCCCCCTGATACTCAGTTTTTTATTGTGCTCAAATAAAATTGTGTTTAATCAAATGACTACAAACTAATTTGCACAGAAAAAATCTGGGACCAGGTAGCATCACTCCAGTAGTACTGCATGGTCTCTTAGCATATAGCAACATTGTCATTCATATACAGTATAGCCTGTTATGTGAACTGTACTAAAATGGGAATTAATGTGAGGCGACAGGGCTACATATGAAATGCATAGGGTGTCAGTGGATGCCCAACAACAATTTTTAGTGCTCTGGTCCCCTAACAGGTTGATGTGGCCAAGTTGAGGTGCCATGTTAGGATGTTTTGAGGATGTGAGCTTGTTTATGACTTTCATTTATTAAATTTTGATCTGTGAAATGTTTTAAATTGTAAGTTTTATGCTGTTAATCTATGAGTCTCAGTTACTGCTTCCTATCAGGAATATCTTAATTTTGGGAAATTTGAATATCCACTTACTTTCAGAGAGTTAGATGATACCACTATTTGTACACCAATTATGGAGTTGGAGCCAGTAGACTGTTAGCTTAGCTTAGCATAAAGACTGGAAGTAGGGGGAAACAGCTAGCTTGGCTCTGTCCTAGCAAAGAAATTGTCCAGTTACACAAACCACAGCTTTTCATTTTTTCACACTTCAGTTTTCGTATAAATTCAAACAATAAGGTATAACATGCTAATTAGTTAGCTTTAGAGGTGCTTGTAGGCTAATATTGTTACCTTTGGACAGAGCCAAGCTAGCTGTTACGCCTGTTTCCAGTCTTCATGCTAAGCTAAGCTAACTGGCTGCTAGCAGAAGTTTTATATTTAATGGACAAATATGTGAGTGGTATCAATCTTCTCGTACAACTCTGGGCAACAAGGTGGATGTTCATATTTCCCAAAATGTTGAACTTGATTCCTTTAATCTTAAAGACACTTTGGGTTAAATAAAAGCCTTGCACTTGCATATTTTCATGTTTGTTGTTAAAGATAACCCTTCTCAACTATGTGTACAGGATATTCATAGCCGCATTCTGCACGTGTTCTGTCTAGTTTAAACATCTTTGTGCTCTCTCTCCCTAAATAGAAACTGAAAAATAACAAACTACAGCAGATGCAGGAATAAGAAAATATTCCCCGCTCTCATTCCTCCCTCCATTTCTAATTCTGTCTCTCCTTGTTTCTCTTTATCCTCTGTTCCCTTGAGACACATTGCTGGGGGCAAAGAGACTTCATTTCCCATGGGGCACTACAAGCAACCTGACATGCCCTTACTGTTTCCATGTTCAGCGATTTCCAGAGAGCTGGAGGGAATTATTTTTCCACCCCACACTCCCACAAGGTCTGAATCAGCGCCAGTTCTCTCAGAACATTTAAAATGCCTCTCTCTGCCTTTCTTTTGCTTCCTGCTTCTGTTTTTGTCAGCCCTGGAATGATTGGCTTGCACTTTTATAGCACAGTCTGGATTTATTAAGATGTTTTGGATGCCTGTACAGATGTCTCGGTCCCACAGTCTTGAGTTTGTATTGTTCTCTGCCCAGAGAATCATGTCTATCACCTACAACAAAAGCATCACTTCAGGAGTCTTTGTACGGTTAGAAATGGTCATTTTCTGTTCTCTTCAACCCAGCCTGGTTCAGTTTCTTTGTTAACTACAGTCACCTGAGTTCAGAGAGGCAATCTGTACAGGGAGCAGAGAGGTTAAGCAGTAATTTAGTTGCATAAAGCAAAGCCATAAATGCTCAAACCCATTCTTTCTTCTCTAAGCCTGGACATTAGATCCAAAATTAACTGTCAGAGGGAGACAGAGAGACTGAGAGAGACTTATGTGTAAGGCACCTACAGTATAATAGGATTTTCCGGGGTGGAAGGAAATACCTCAGTACAAGGGAACACACAGGCGGGGAACGCTGTGAACACGAGCGAACCTTGTAGGCGTAAACTCACCCGTGTTGTAAAAGAAGGCGTCTATAAAGGTACAGTTTTTGAAGAAGGATCCCACTGAGGAGATATCCTCAAAATAGCAGTTGATGAAAGAGGAATCGATGAATGTGACCGACTTGAACTTCATACTGATAAACCTGGGAAGAGGAAAGAGAAGAGAGATGGAGGCAGGAATTAAAAAAAATAAATCAACCAGTAAAGTGAGATTAACGGATTGGTTAGACAAAGCTAACACACTACAAAAAATACATTTAGATCTCCTTTTCTCGAGAGATTGCAGTAATAAATTAAAGTGGAAGGTATGTTGTACATTTACTGAAGGACTGTACTGAAGTACCAGTTTGAGGTGCATGAGCATTTCCATTGTATGCTATTTAACATTAGTACTCCACTACTAGGAACATATTACACTTTTAATCAACTACATTTATCTGACAGCTATATTTAATCGTAAGATTTTACAAAACATATTGTCTACTTACACAATATGATAAATCATTATAGATTCAAATAGCAAACAGTATGTAAAGAAAGTGAAGTAATTAGTTCTAACTCGACCAGGTGTGAATTTAAAATTCATTTTTTTATGCATTTAAAATGCATAAATCATGCATCTAATCATAAAACATATGCAAAAGCATGTGGGGGAAAAAAGAAGACAAAAAGCCCAAAAGATTAAAGGAAAATATTTTTTACATATCTACAGTTTATACTGGTAAAGGGCTTTGTTCTCCTCTCCCAGGCTTTCTCCAGGTAACTGGTTCATTTATATATTAAATACTTGAACAGCCAGCTCAGTAAACATGTATATCATCCATACTTAATAAATCAGTATCATTTTTTTATCTTAATAAACAAAGTATTCCACAGTTCCCAGTAAAAAGGACAGTAAAAAAAATTTCTGTATCATTCAGACAGCACATTCTTCTAGATTCACATATCGTCTACTTTCAACAGTAAGTGGTAAAACAGCAGATCTTTGCTTTTTAGACATAATTCTCAGTACCATATTAATATTTTGTCCTCCTACATATACACAGTTTTTGGTTTTGTTCATATATATTAGCCTGTTGTCTCTTTTTCTCTGAGCAAACAGTTGTTGAGCTTTCCAGAGTTGCAGAACAATGTGCACACGTCTTTGCACCGAGTTGTTTATCCCAAATAAATATCTCTCTTGTCACATCAACTAACTGCCAACTTTCAACTTTCACTGAGCCACACATGGTTCCCATCCCACGTCCCCGATTACAGCCAATGATATCTACATTTGCTGCGAATGCTTCTGCACTTTAAATACTCTTACTTTTACGGGAGTATTTTGACAGAATGGTATTGCTACTTTTTTTACTTTAGTATAAGATATGAGTACTTCATCCACTACTGCTTAAGGAAAGACCAGCATGTCCTTTTCTTCAGCGTATCTAATATGACAGAGCTTACCGGTCTGTTATTGATCTGTTGCATGCTGCTGAACACAGTAACATGGTATCTGTCTTGATTCAATCTCTTAATAAACTTGCATGCTGGTCTGCAGTGAGGGTGGGGGAAAAAAAAACAAAAAAAAAACAGCACATCGATGCGTCTTTTCTCTGGCTTTTGTGTAAGTGAGAATCATAATCAGCAGGAGAAGGAAAAGATATGTGTGTGAAAGAAAGAGAGAGAGACACACACACAGAGAGAAAGAGGAAAAGAGAGAGAGATAAGCCTTTTAATATCCTGGTGGCAGTGGAGATAAAGGAGGCAGGATTAATATTACCAGCAGCAGTGTGTTTGTGAGCGGGAATGACGAATGGTGCTGCTATCCCACAACGGGACAAGCAGCTTTGACCACAAACACGCTGCCTGTGGAGGCTCACACAGATCTGGATCTCACAGCGTGTTACATCGCAGCTGGTTTTTAATCATTTCTCACGTCTGCACACATTTCTTATTCATTAATCCCTGAGAAAACTGGGGGTTGGAAAGAGAGAGAGAAGAAAAAAACATACACACACACACACACGCACACCGAGTTTGTGCACACATCCAGTTTTACCTGTCATTTATAAATACTCCATTTCTGTGGATCTGGTTCTCCAGGGTGAAGTTGAAGGTGAAGTCTTCAATGCGTTCGTTGTTGTGAATCTTCACTCTGGAGGCGTACTCGTCGGCCTGAAGGTGCTTGATGACGTCGGGGAACCACACGGAGAGCCCGTAGTACCTGCACACACAGCATCAGCTTCTGTTGTAAAGCGTGTTAAACATAATCACTGACACAACGGTGCTCGTCACTTTGAATTCATGACCATATCTGACCATGAAAGTAGCAGATGGCTGAGGTGGATTTTTTTCTATTTCATGTGTTATATTTGTTGTTAAGCTGTTTGTTTTGTTATTGCATTTGCTTCCTTTTTAATAACTATAATGACATGATTGTATATAACTACTTTCCTTCCTTCCTCCTTTCCTTCTGAGGTTTTATTTTCCACTAGCTTACCCCTAGACCTGAACTTTTAGTGTATGATCCTGAGGTTTATTTTCTTTAAATTGATAGATTGTTGATGATGAATATATTGATAACATAAATAACATGTAGCCTGAGCATAGGCTCTTGTCTCTGTTCAATGAAATCCCTCTGTACTCTGCCGCCAAAAATGCAAGATGAATAAATATTTTTCAAGAGCCGTCGCAAACTGTAAACAGTGTGTGAGAGCAACGCCGGAGTTTATAGTCTGATCCTGTGAGAACATACTAAACACGGTGACTAATTTCTTCATTCCCAAACACAGTATATCAGTGTTTCCGTTGGCCAGCTGAGAACATCTGCTCGGTCAAAGTTGCACCTGTGAGTCTGTTGGCGCCGGAGCGGAGATGTTTCCCGGCAGGGTCGTCCCCCTGTGGTCTTTGCTCTGTTTTTTCACATCTGCATCCAAATTAGCAAAATGTAAAGTTTGTGGTGGGAAAAAGTCTGCAAAAGTCCAAAAGTCCTTCTGTGTTTGCTGTTGTTTTCTTGACTCCTTTCATGTAGCGCAGAGGCTGCAGTGTCTTTTATGCCTGAGGTGGATTTGAGCAACATGTTCATAAAATAGTTATCATTCTCTGAGCTTTAAAAAGATGCCACTGCATTTTGCATCATCTTAATTAACTCTGGTAATGAAGCACCGACGTGTGTATGTATGTGTGTGTCAGTGTGTGTCCAAAAAAAAAAGGAACAGAGGGTCAGAGAAATGACACATCTGCTCATGGTGTAATTGGCTGTCGCTGTGCTTCTCCAGAGGGGAACGGGGCAAGGTGGTGTCAGAGGTGCAGCTGGTTTATTCTCATTTCTGAGCTGAGAAGCCAAATTAAAAAAGGAAAAAGGAAACAATCCTGGACTTGTTTCAGGGTGGGAAAAAGAAGACGAGACAAAAAGTGACTTGACAAGCTCATAAAACAAGAGACAAGACAAAAAAAAAAAACAGGAGCCAAAAAAAGGAGATAAAACAAAAAGATTGAGACAAAAAAACGGACACAAAATGAAACCTAGAATAAATTATTTTCCCTCATAGTACACCGCAGCCTACTTTTGTCTCTTGTAATTTGAAATGACTGTCCTTAGGGCTCGAAATTCCCGACATGTACGTACTATAATTCATTAAAGCAGCCAGCAGAAAAAAAAAGTGACACCCTTTCTCAAATAGGCTCTCTCGTTCCAATCTAACCTGTCAGCATTCATCAAGAGGGTATAAATGAGAGTGCATCTGCCTCAGCGCTAAGTATTTCATTAAAACTCTGTTATTAAGCTGGAAAGTAGTAGTGGTGACTCAGCTAAGTATCACCGAGGGGCAATATAGCGTCATTTAACACGACGGAAGCATATAATAATATCACAGGGAAGTGTAGAAGAAGAGCCGGAGGGGACGTCAGAGACTGTGTGTGCAGAAAAATCAACCCAAAATCTTACCCGAAAGACAGAGTAAACCAGACCGCAGCCAGCTTCATGGTGTTGTCTTTCACCGGGTAGTTGAAGCATCTCATAAAAGTCAACCAGATCTGTTAAAAAAAGGGAAAAGTTTAACACACACACACACAAAAAAAAAAAAGTCAGTGTAAAGCAAAACCAAAAAAAAGCATCATACCCCTCTGAGCTCAGCTTTGATCTTGAGGAGGACCTTGAGAACGGGGTTGGCTGACTCATTCTGCATCTCCACCAGCTCGTCCAGCTGCTTGGGGATCTTTATCCTGTTCACCTGCAGGGGGAGACACTGATCTGTCACCTGCTGGCGCCACTGCGGCAATAGGAAAGGATGCAAAAGTGTGGAGGCGGCGCGTACTCACGGTGAACACTCTCTCGGGCTCTCCGCGGGCGCGCATGTTGGTGTCATGGATGTGTTTGAGCACCATCCAGGCCTCGTCATGTTTACCCATCTAGGGGGCAGTTAAGTGAAACATATGTATGCGTACAGAGCTTCTTTTAATTCCTCCATATTCAATATTTCTGACTGTATTTGACTGTTAACTTTCCACAAAGGTTTAAAGGTATAAAATGACAATACACGATATATATTGTCTCTCTCACTCTTACCTCCAGGAAGAAGCGGGGGCTCTCAGGCATAAAAGTGAGAGCTACCACTGCAGAGACGCACGGCAGCGCGCACACCACCACAAACACTCTCCAGCTGTGGAACTGGTAGGCCGAACCCATGCTGAAACTCCAGCCTGCATACGGAGGAGGAGGAGGAGGAGGAGGAGGAGGAGGCACAGAAGGACACACGCATACCGTACAGTCAGAATATAATGTGGCGCGGCATCAGGCCAGAGATCAAAAGGCATAAAACAGAACACAGAAGAACTGAAAGCAATCTGCTTTCATTCATTTCTTTTTCTTTCCCTCAAGGTTGTACGCACTGTTAGGTTTTATCTTTCAGTTTCTTACACTTGTGGACAAAGATAGGTGATGTATTTCTGCCACAAGTGAATGAAATTAAATAGCCGAGAGGTCAACAACTTCCAGAGTGTTACTGTACACTCTTTGGCATCCGTAGATACATAATGTGATCTTCTCTGTCTCCTATTGTGTCTTTTGCTCACCTGAATCATTTATTCATTGCAATAGAAATTAGAAAAGGCTGCATTTTTTTAAAGCACAACATGCTTGGACAGCTGGGGTGTTGGTTTACATCGCTGCTGGGTTATTGGTAGATACTTTCTCTGTGTTCAGATGGATGTCTTGGGTATCGCCAGGTTGCTTCTAAGTGGTTGCTAGATGTGGTAGATGGTTGCTAAGGTGTTTGGCGTGATTGTAAGGGCATCTTCAATTGGTTGCCATGGTGTTCTGTGGGGTGTGGTGGCCTGAATGGGGTAAAGCAGTTTGAATCTTTCAGCACCTTGGAGAGAGTTATAAAGAGGACTGAAAGGCTCTATTTCATGTGAAAGGTTCCTCCAAGAGCAGCCACGAAACAAAGCTTTTCTTCGCCAGAATTTAAAGGATGCAACTCCCTCACAACCCTATTGTGCCATGTTGTTTAACGCAACGCTCATCAGGTCGGAAAGTCAGGAGACATCACTTGACTAGTGTTTATGTGGTTGTTTGTTCCTGCTGAATTTCACTTACACAATCCAGCAATGAAAAACCTTTGCAGGATGTGAATAATAAAAGCCAGACATTAACTCCATTGATTTAATTCAATGGCTATTTTAAAGAAATAGAAGTTGTGTGGATATTTTAAATATAATCACACTATGCACACTACAGGCCAGTGCATCATGTGCTGAAATTGAAAGCTGATGGATGAAACATAATGTGGCAAAGAAGTGATGGAAAAATCACTTGAGTAGTATTAGCGGTAGTAGCAGTGCTATTAAAAAGTGCTCAGTCGTGGCTTGTAGTTATGAACGCAGGGATCGCATTGGAAGCATTCAAATAACCCATTTTCACACTGAATGATCGCAGGCAGGCATTTTCACCTGAATTTACACGTTCTCAGTGTGAAACATGTGCGCTATACTACACAGTCTCGCTCTCACAAGTTCCCAGAATGAAATGGAAAGCAGACTTTTTTCAGTCTATTCTCGATATTTAATACGTGACGTCTCTGAAAGTACAAAATGTATTTAAAAAAAAGCAAGTTTGGCAACAGTATCTTTGATTCTGGCTCCGCTGCATCTTGTTATAAAGAGCATAAAAAAGACTTGAGATCTGAGAAATGTGATCTCTCAGAGAGTTGTACAAATGGCTTTTAGCAAATCTTACAAACCCTCTTATTATTCTCCTCTTTATCGTAAAGTCTGTGGAAATGATGAAGAGGATTGTTGGGAGAAATCGCCACACACTGATCATCAGCGAGTCTTGAATAACAACACTTTGAAAGTGTTTGGGGGGGGGGGCCACCAGCTTGAATTTCAGTCATACAGCCGAGTCTGTGTCGGAGAATCAGTGTCAAGGAAGTATGTTAGTGTGAACAGTGTGTGTGTGTGTGTGTGTGTGTGTATGTGTGTGTCATTAAGGGGGGATTATAGCTATAATGGACTGGAGGGTATGGCTGACTGATTCAGATACTCAACAAGATTTATGTCCCTACTCTACAGTAAGTGAGCACAGCTAAGACACACACACACACACACACACACACACACTAACACACACGGTCCTTGGCCATCGTTCAACGCTGTGGCACGAATTTTAAAGCACTGGTGTGTGCACTCACTCACACGGAGGCGTACAGACGAAACCGCCGTACATTCACACTGCGACGTACACACACCGCGCGTAAAGCTGCTCAAAACAGGCTGTGTGCTTGTAATTTACCAATTCTTTTACTGTTATCAGACTCTTAAGACCTTGAAATAGACAAAATGACACAAACACACATAGCTACACACACACACACACACACACACACATAGCTACACACACACACACACACACACACACACAGTTTCCTGGCCTTTGTTCACCAGTCAATGCAAAGAGCACTGCGGCGGAACCTATTACCCACACACCACTGCATCTTGGAGAAAAAATGTGTTAAAATACTGGCATCTAATCAATTGACCTCAATTATGAGCCTCGGCCGGCGCCCTCGCATTCACTCTCACAAATGAAGTTTGTGAGGACGGACAAGAGATCTTTAAGGTGGAAACTTGGTGCTAGTTACGACACATGAGATACACGTACTGCGCACAAATGTTTTCTGTTTCCTCATGAAGCAACGCATCCTTGTTGTGGTGTTTATCTACTATTTATTGAAGGGAAATAACCCAAGAAACTGAAATATTAACTGAAATAAATACAGTTTGGTGTCACAGTTTCTGTAAAGGGTAGAGATCATTTTCACTAGAACTACTTTCTACCAAAGAAATAGTCCCTAAGACAACTGTTGAGGTCTTTGGATCATCCGAGGACAAAGATCCTGCAGTTGAAAATATTTTAAATGTGATTTTGTGTCACTACTGTGTGCATAAAGATCCATATACTTCCATTGTTTTGGGAGTTTTTATGATACATGAGATGTGTTTTAATTGCTGTAAACTTTGAAATGTGTTCTGTGTCTTGGCCAGACTTTAAAGTTATAATCTTTAACATTTTCATGAAATAAAAACAATGTTTTTGATAGTATAGTTTATAGTAAGGTCTGGCTTTTGTTCAGCAGAAGCCATTCAGTGTATTTGAATCTCTCTATAATGTAGTCCTCATTGTAAGAGGCAGAGTCCGCCCTTCCCGTGCGGATTGAATCACAGGAGATGATGCAGCGTGTAATCGAGCGTTGCTGTTTGCGGTTTAATCTCATCAGCTTCACTGTTTACTATTCAGTCTGAAAATCGCATCAGAGCTGTATTAACTTACTGCCGATACAAATCCAACATTTACAACCGCTGCTGCTGCTGCTGCTTCACATTAAAAGCGTCCAGCTGGTTGAAACACGAGCTGGTTTTTGTTGTGGAGCAGCCGCGGGAAACGTAGTTTATTCATCACAGAGGGTAACGCTCACAGCAACCGTTCATCAAAAAATGTGCCTAGAAGATAAGTCGCTTTCATCATTTTAGTTAAAACAGTGGATCAGTTGTCAATATTGCAGGAAGTAATGGGACAAGAAGGAGTGGCTATTAACGCAGCTCTTTTTATTTTGTAAGAGCTGCAGTTGCTCATGGCATAACAAAAAACTTTAATGGAAAGTAAACATTTTCAAACTTCTTATTTTTCAGGTTTTTATATATTTGTTCTTAAAACCTTCAGAGGAATCCACTGCACCAGAGTCTATCTTTTTTTTTCTGCACAGTATGTGATGTCCTCTTTATGGATCTGGATGGCAAAATAATTTATGCTGTGTGCTTTCATCCACCGCTGTTGTTGCAAATATAAGGAGATGGTTCATCAAAATAAGCAGCAGGTGGCACTAATTCTCCAGTCAGGTGCCAATGCCATAAAAAAGCGTCAGCCAAACCTAAAATAGTGGATAATAACGCAGACAACATGATGGAAATATGATATTTCTGTTTGTTTCAAGTAGTAATTTGGAGAGAGTTAGTCTACTCATCGCTTCTCACTGATCTTAAACATAATTTTTTCATCTCGTCAGTGGAGCAGAAACACAAGCTTCTCTTTTAATCTTTAATTCAAACTGTCGCCATACACGCTATCAAGAGAAAACATCAGAATCACGCTCATACGGATGAAACATCGGTCATGTGAGTTAAATGTTTGCTATATCAGAACCTATCCAGCAAAGGTGTTTCCATCTCCCATAAAGCGGATTAACTCTCTTTTCTATCTTTGCTGTTTCCATCAACCTTTTCTAATGCGATACTTCAAAATAAGCAGCATCTGTTTAGCTTGCACACATTTTCTTTACAGTCTATTCGGTATTAAAAGAAAGTTTGCGCTTGTTTTGTTCCCCATTTAGCTTTCTTTACATGTTGTAGTGATGTTTGTGTTGGTCTTTTGACTTTGTCCTAGATAAGTACACCACTTGGTGGAGGTACTTCATCAAACTGGTGTTCACACATTATAGAGTCACACAGTCAAGAGCATTGTCCCCGGCGGAGATTAGTGTCCTGATGGCCAGCGTCCAAGAGTAAACTTCATTATATCTGATCAACATGTCCCTGAAAAAATGGCAAACAAAGAAACCTTTCCTCTTCACTCATCCTTCCTCTCCTCCTTTCCTTTAATACTGTTTCTCTCTGTCTCTTTCTCTTTGTTTTCTCTCTCCACCTCCCTCCTTTTTAGCCCTCTGCTGTATTCCTTCACCTTTCGATTATCCTTGACACAGGCCACATAAATCAAGTGCACTCTCCACCTCTCCGTCCCTCTTGTCCTCCTAATCTCTTTCTCTGCTCCTCTTTCTTTGTCCACAACACCCCCCGCCCAAGATTGATTTCATTTCTCCCATTTTGCTCTTATCCTCTGACATCCCCTCTTTGTTATCCTGCGGCTCACGCTCACTACACGTTATTAGATATCAGCCAACCTTTTTATTTTTTTTTCTTTTCCCCATCATCTATTTTTTTCAACACTTCCAACGCCGTTGGTCCACAAAATGAGAACAAATATTGATTATGCAGGAGATGGCATGTGGACACAAATTATAAAAGACTGCAGCAGGTTGCTCCTGTAAGATTTTTTGGAGTCAGAAAAGCTAAACGTTAAATACAACATCGTTCTGGCTGGACTCTTTCATCATAACCCTTTACTGTGTCAGCTGACAGCTTGCCTGCCACACTGTGTTTTACTGAAAGAGAGTCAAATACATAAAGAGCAGGTACAGGAACAAACAATTTCCCCTTTTGTCTCATTTTCTTCCTTTTGAATAATTAATTTTCTTCTCTTTACATCTAACCCTCCCTTATAGAGAGAGAAAAAAAACAAAGTAGAGATCATTGTAATTACATCAGTGGTTGCCTTGTAGTTGCCTTTTCGTACATCCTAGAAACCTCTTCCTGAGAAAATCCACAGAAAGACAGAGAGAGAACAGAGACAGAGCTTGTAACTTTACAGCTGAGACAATTAGTTGACTTGTCAATAAATCAATCGACAGAAGAAGATAGATCAATCGTTCAAGTCCTTCCTCTGGAAAAAAAAAAAGCCAAATATCCCCCTGCCGTCTAAGGTTGCGCCACCCTTCGCTGTCCCACATGATTATGAACTGAATATCTTCAGGTCCTGGGCTGTAGGTTGAAGATTTCACATCAAGCTCCAGCAAACTGCAACGGGCACTTCCCACTGTGAAGCTAAAATCCAGTTTAAAAGTACTCTTGATTCATCTAGAAAAGATCCCATAATTCCAGTCTCATTATTAAGATTATGTAATTACAAGAGTACTATCTCGTATTATGAGAAAAGGTTAAGGTGGTTATCAGTCATCGCTATTTGAGAAAGCAGAAGCGTGATGGTTCTCCCTTGGTTTCAGAAAGTGGTTTATATTATTATTATTATTCCTGAGTAATGTGGATTATAGTATTATTAATAGTCAACATTGTGCAAGCGTCTAAAGTCTTTGGGACTTTTCAGATGACAAGTCCTGACCTCCTTACAACAGAGCGATTTAGCAGCATGTGGTCACAATTATAGTGATAAGATCTCCAACTGTTGTTTCGTTTTTATGTGAATGGAATTTGCTTCCATGGTACAGTAGGGTTTGTAAATTGTCAAAGGTTTCCATTTAGAAAAAAGCCTTTTACATTTTTCTCCAATAATAAAAAAAATGTATCAGGCCACTGAGAGGAAGGAAGAGGCTTAATAGATTTCAAAGTAAAACTCTACGCTGTGCTATGAGGGATGCAAAAACCATCTAGTCTCTTTACTTTGTAGTGAAATAAAACAGATTTTGTAGAACCATGAAATTGCATTTAGTGAACACAGCTATAAAAAAAATAATGAGTATGTTAGACAAAGCTGTGGACAATGTAAAAAAGATGTAAATGAGGCAGAACAAGTTGCGGCATCTGCCACATTTGTCATCAATATGCGAGTACAGAGATGTTGAACTGAACTGAAAAGACTTAAATGAGCACAGGAAGTTGCTCAGCCAAGCCTCTTTCCATGACTCTGCGGAGAGTTCAACACCTAATTCTTATTTCTACATATCAACATATTTATTGCAGAGGACTTTTATATATCTGTGAAATGAAATGTCTCTGAAATAGTTCATTTTAATGAAAGACATCATAACATTTGAGGAGGAGATTCAACAGGAGAATTATGAAATAAGGCAGCAGATCATTTGAAGATAGCAGTGAAAATATCTTTAGAAGCAGAGTATCATATCTAGACAAATCCAGTAAAAAAACATAGTAAAATTAATAAAGACAAGCTGATGCTCTTATTCGCTCATATTCACTGTGTAGGCTGACATATGTTGTGTTGCTTTTTCTGCTGTTGCTATTGTCAGAGCCTCCACCTACGCTGCCACCTGCTCTGTGTTGTCTGCACCCCAGAGGGTCTTGATTTCTAAATTAAGCCCCATGAGGACGGAGGAGGGTGGGGAGGGAGGATGGGGAGGATTATTTGCAATGCTCCCTGCACGTTATCTATCACGTTACTTTGTATTTGCATCACTACAGCAGGGAGCACCATCAAGAGCAGAACCACACTGCTGAGTCAACCTTTATCACCATTTCTATATGCGGTAACGTTTGAACTTGTGATGCGAGTGATTTCCGGACAGAAGTTCAGTCGCAGTGGGAAACTTACCGACTTTGGCTTTACTTTTACTACTATGCAAGTTAAGCTTCTGTCTACTGTCTGTATCTGTTTGTGTGTATATCTCCTGCATATTTTTTTGTGTATGAACCATATTTATGTATATTAGTGGTTGGAAAAGTATGCCCTAATAAAATGTGTTACTACTGACTGTCTTCCATTATCTCTTGCCTTGCTTTCATCACTGGTGCTGAATGTCCAACATGTCCAAATCAGTGATCCTCATCAAGGAGCAGATCACTGTAATGCTGATCGGGAAAAAGTCACGAATGACTGAAAAGTGCTGTGCGGCACTTAACATCAGTGTGGCATTGTTTTGACTTCATCAGGTCAGAACTGTCACTCACCGTAATGCGGGATGATGGCCCAAGCCATGGCTGAGGCGTAAATTCCTCCGATCATCCAGAACATGCAGAGCCAGCTCAGATGCTCTCCTCTCTTCTCACGAGCCAACACCTCCGCAAACCACGAGAATACTATTGGTACCGCTCCACCGATCCTGCAAATACAGTTTGCTGTAATTAGCTATGTTTGCTTCAGAAGCCAGCCTTCATTTGTCTTATATTAATGTACGCAGTGACACAAATGTTTATGAACGTGCAAAGCAGATTTATGCAGAAAGTCATTTGGGGAAAAGTAAAGGAGTTTTTAGCTGCATTTCTCCATTTGTCACTGTTAAAGAGGACGTATCATGCACATTTCCAGTTCTCTATTTTTATTCTGAGGCTCTCCTGGAATATTTTTTGCATGATTTACGGTTCAAAAAACTCCTTATTTATCTTATACTGGTGTTTTATGCAGCCCCTCAGTTCAGCCTCTGTCTGAAACAGGCCGTTTTAGCTGACGAGCTCACTCTCTTCTGATTGGTCAGTTTCCAGAAGCTTCCACCAGCTCCAGAAGATACATAAACAAACAACAGCAGTCAGATTTCGCTTCTTTTTTCCATCTTTTACTTGAAATAAACTTCTCATATACATCAGTTTGAGCCTGAATCTGATCTGAAATATGAGAGTGGATAACGTGAACATGTGTGAATGTGTGCAAACGATTCGATGTCATCACAAAGTCGAGGTAACTCTGGCAATGAAGGGTTCAGAGCAAGCTGAAGACCTGGCTTTTGACTCGAAGGGAGCATTTTTACGTACATTCACCAAGTTGTGGAACTTTGACCATGTTTAACATAAACATCCAACATCATTACAGGAAATAAATGATAGAAAATCACACAAAAAATATAGTATTTCCCCTTTAATTAAATTAATTTTATTAAATTAGGATATTTATTGTGAATGTGAGTCATCTTCACACAACTCATCATCCCACATTGCAGAATACTGTATATATGTCCAACAGATAGCTTATAATAATCCAATTAGCCATTGGGGATGTTATATTACAGTAAATTTTGAACATTAAGAAGAAAAACATATGATTTGACCAGAGTGTCCTGTTCCTTGGTACTTGGAATTTAATTTAATTTCACTTTCTTACTGAATGTTTTCTCTTGGAAAATGGATTTGTCTCAGGCAGCAGGCAAAAATCACGTCACAAAGAAAGATTCCTGAATGAAACAACATTGCTTTGTGCTATTTTCAAACTGATATCTTCAGGAAGCAGCAACACCCTCCGCCGCCATCCAACTTGAAATTTGTTTGAGGTAAACATGTTGTCGTCTACTGACCTCAGAAAATGAAAAAGCACCATACTGTAGCAGGATATTGCAAATGCGTAATTTAATCTTTGATGTATCTTTACTGCTCCTTTCCCTCAAATGTCCTTGTTAAATTATTGCACAGCATCAAAAGTGTCCGTTAGGCTTTTGAATAAATGTTTTCATTATGGCAAAATGGCTACAATTGACCCATACTAATACAATTACATAATGTCATGTCATTCTGTTTATCTGATGTGGAGCTGCACTGAACTGGACCACGAGCGAGGTGTCAAGCGGAGTCAGAGGGAGCCCATCTGTGTCTGCAGTGACTCACTACTCACTGGTTTGTTTCACAACTCAAAATAAACTACAGGAGAAAAAAAAAACAAATGGCAAACTATTAGACAAGTAAGTGAAACACAGCACGGACTGTCATAAAGTGCTGATGTTATCGAATCCACTCGGTAAATATGGAATGAGTCACGTAGCTTTAGTTTTAGTCATCATGACCATTCCTCGCATATCAGCAGAAAAGATCAGCATTGTGTTGGACCACAGAGGCTAATAAAAGAAGTGTGAGCAGACCGGGACTCTCCTACTTACATCTGCTCTATGTTAAAGGATTTATGTTCTTTTTATGCCATTTTACATTTATTTCTATTTAGCTAATGGAGCTCTGGAGCCTATTTCAGCATGCATTACCGTACAAAACAATATATCACAATGCAATGAAATGTTGAGTTGTGTTCTTAATTGAGTATTCGGCTTTAGTGTAAAACACAGCTTCTTTGTTTCTTGAGTCGACATTATTTCTGTGAGGGATTGCCTCTGGGTGTATTTTTCTGTCTGAAAAACAGTGTGTTTAACATAAAATAAAATTAGTTTCTGCTTGCTGTCTGGTTTCAACTGCTTTTTTTTTTCTTGTATCACAGATTATGTAGTTCATAGTTTGACATTGTAGAGGACTGCTTTGGCAGTATTTGAATGCGCTAATGACAAAAACACAAAGTTTTTTTCTTAAAGAAATAATTCAGCATGCTGAGAAATATATTTATTTGCTTTCTTGTGCAAAGTTAGATGAAAAGATTGATACCACACACATATATGTCCATTAAATATAAACTGGCAGCCAGTTAGCTTAGCTTAGCATAAAGACTAGAAAGCCTGGTTCTGTCCAAAGGTAACAAACATACTTCTCCAGCTTACTAATTAACACATTACATATTTTAGATTAGTCTGCACAAAAACCAAAGTATCTGCTGGTTGCCTGGCAACCTCATGGTGAATCCAGGAAGTGACTGAACCTGCCCAAGACATACTCTGGTACCTGACCCCCCCCCCCCCCCATAAAACCATAACTTGTCATTTTTATACTTCAGTTTTTGTATTTGTGTTTTCTTTCAACAATGCCAAGCTAGCTGTTTTCCCCTATTTCCAGTATTTATGCTAAGATAACCTCATTTGGCAAGGGCTTGGATGTAACAGACGTTCAATTATATGTAAAAGTTCCGCACTGCAGGTTTAAGCTGGTAACTTACACCCATAATATCCATGAGTCAACATAATGTTAAATCTCAGCAGGCTCACTTGAGCGGCCAACTGTGATATTTAAATTTCTAATTATATCCGCACACTAAGGGCTAATTTAAATTACACAACAAGGAAAGAAAGAAAGAAGAGAAAGAAGAATCAGAGTCAATATTTTCAGCATGTATTTACAATGTTTTATCCTTAATTCCAGTTTTTAAATAAACATCTTTCTAGCACATACCTGCAAAAGGAAAAAGAAATTAAGTCTTACACAAACTGGGACTGTGAATCTCCTTTTTCTCCTTTCCTATTTGTTGAGACAGCTCATGGTGGCAAAGTTAATGAGGTAAGGACAATCTTAATGAAACAAGCAGAATCTAGTCAAAATGGCAGGATCATATTTATCCCAGACTAGGTTTGTAAAAAAAAGATGGAAACTCAAACATCCCCTTAAATATCTGTTAAACTGTTACAGACTATATAGATTTGTTTGTTCAGGAGTATGTGCTATCATAAATATCCTTTACCCCCAACATAAATTTGCATCTGCATACAGAATGACAATTAAGTGATGAAATAAAAGCTAAACCCACTAATTAAACATTTTAAACAAATGTATTAAAGTAGAGGCAGTTTTTTTTATTATTATTATTTTTTAACTTATATACAATGAGAGGCTTACTGGTTGCTTACTCGACTGTAATTAAGCACGAGTGAGCTGAATGCAAATAAGGTAACATTACAACAAGAACAGAGTGATTAAAACAATAATGAGTTTAATAGCTGGACCAGTGCTATAATGGTTCAGGAGAAACTGTATGTGCACACATTCACACATTTTATGATTCTCCAGCACAGCAGCCTGAAAATAACATGTTCTTGTTTTTCCTCTTGGTTTTGACGGCTCTCTCCAGTAGAGGCAACTTTTTTTTTTTTTTTTAATCAATCACATGACTGACCCCATCTGCCTTTAATTCACCTTTTAGTCATATCCTTGTAGTCTGAGGCTTATCATAGACCTACATCATCTTTAATCATTACCACTGGTCCAATTAAAATGTGTTATTTCTACAACAGGATGGAAAAAGAACAAAGGAAGGCCGGACTGTTTAAATATGTTTTAAGAAGCATTTTAAAAGATGGGAAAGACTTAGGCTGCATTCACACCAAATCTGGCAGTGCAGTGAATCACCACGGGTCAGTGCAGATTTGTGGGTGTGTGACTACGCAGGCCATTTGTGTGACGTCACGTTATAAACTGTTAATCCTTCCAGTCCAGAAGGTGGCGGTAATTCGCATGAAAATAGTTTGCCAACCGCCATCAAACAACGAAAGAGACAAAGAAGAAGAAGAAGCACTCGTATGAGGTTGTACAGTTGTACAGCAGCGATGAGTCTCTCCTCCATCATCTTCGAAATAAAGTAATATCAATCAATCAGTTAATCATGTTCGGTCCAAAGCAGAATGCTGAAATGCTACAATGCTAAATAAACAACATTCCTCTTCCAGTCTTTTCATCTTTCGTCTTACGGTCTAATCACCAACCTATGTGATCGGCTGCACTACCCCCATACAAATGAATGGGATGACTAGCTTTTTCGCCAACTGGATCTTTTCAGGAAAGCTGTTCCGATGTCTTGGAGCTCTGACTGCAAAGGCTTTGTCTCCTTTGTTTTTCAGTGTGGAACAGCCAGAAAAGCTGCATCTGTGGACCTCAGTAAACAAGCTGGTACATAAGTTAAAACTTAAAATGTTTTTAGATGTAGCTGGGGGGGCAGCAACATCTGGGCTTTAAAAGTAATAAGTCAAACTTTAAAATCAGTCGTAGAACTAACTAACAACCAATGCAAAGATGCTAAAATGTGCGGTGATGTGCTCCTGTTTTGTGGCACCTGTTAAAATCCCAGCGGCTGTATTTTGTGCAAATTGAAGTATAAAAAGTTGTTTTTGCTACAGACAGAGAAAAGCGAGTTACAATAATCAAAGCACGCTGATATGAAGGTATGATTTATGGCATATAGTTATGGCTTGATCTTCGAGATTCTCCTAAGCTGATAGAAACAGGCAAAATTGGATTAATATGACTAATGACACTGAGATTTCTACACTGCTGAGTGATATGGTGAGAGCAAGAAGCAAGTTCAGGGTTAACAACATCAGCACCGATTAAAAGGATCTAAGTTTATTGAGGATTTAATTGTAAAGATTAACAGCCAAAAATTTTTGGCTGTCCTCGAGGCACCTTAAAGGGAGACAATCTCATTAAATTTGTTGAGGTCGCAGCTAAAATAAATTTGGGTATCGTCAGCATAAAGGTGGAAGCTGATGTTGTGCGCTCTTAAAACCTTTAAAAGAGAATTGGGCCAAGCACAGAGCCCTGAGGAACCCCACAATGCAGTTTACAGAGATTACAAAGTGCTATTCAAGGACAATTTAAAAAATAAATGGAAAACAACAAAACACAAAACCATAAAAAGTATTTGATGTAGGACATAAATGATGTATGTTCTATATAATTTACAATATATTTGCCTCAGAAGCTTGACATTTGAACTCAGTGTGACCTTTGTATAAGCAAAGGATGTCAGATTACTGAGATGGGAGAGCGTGTCATTTCCCAAGGATGTGGGCAGTCAAGCAGACCACACCAGCACTAAAATGCACAGATGTTCATTCACTGTGCTCGGCTCATTTCTGCAAACGTTTCTGTTTTCCTTTGTTCCCCCCAACCCCCAACTCAGGGGGATGAGGATGGGCTGGTGCCAGGCAGTTAGAATAACCTCTTGTCATCTGCTTTGACTTTGGAGGAGGGGAGGACAGATCAGGCCGGAGAGGGAAAAAGTCCTCAGAGGGGCTTCGGTCCCTCAACCACATAGAGGACGACAGGATATAAAGTAGGAGAATATTTAACGGAGGAGGAAAGAAGAGAAGAAGGGAAAGATTTAAGTAAACTCACCCGAAGCCAGACACCATGCGGCAGAGGAGGAACATGCTGTAGCCTTGGACGAACGAGGAGAGGAAGGCGAAGAAGCCGTTGACAGACATGGATATCAGAAGGCACTGTTTACGGCCCACCTTGTCTGACAGGCCACCCCAAAAAAACGCTCCGAACATCATCCCCAGATACACGATGCTACCTGGAGAAAGGGAGGCAGGCAAAAGAGAGAAAGGCAGGCAGTAAAAAGCTGTAAATGATCACAGCCATCTGGACCCAAATGTTTGTTGGTGAAACTGCTGAGTGATTAAAAAAAAAAAACAGATTACTCTTTGAAAAGAGAGACAGTTTTATTTGGACAAACACTCATTCACAGATGTGTGCATTCAAATTCCAGCAAAGATCAAGAGAACAGCTGGACTCTCTGCACCAAACCTTGCACCACTGACTTACATTTACACGTCCATTTAAAGGCCAGGTTTTTGAGCCAATACTGATTATCAATTTATGAGAGTTTAAAACCATCAGACAACATATTGGCTGAAAATGATTTTATAATACACACACATTCATAACCGTTTTTTGACAAATAACCCTTAAATCTGGTTGTTATATTAAAATAAATGTGATTTTACAATAGAGGAATGAATACTTTCTTGTTTTGAAATGACCTCAAATAAAACTATTGTGTTACTATACTACAATTTATTGTTATTTATTTGATGATATGCACTGATGTACTGTCTCTGTGATGAACTAATAAGGATTTCTGCTTAGATTCAAGAGTTTATATGTTGAAGTTTGTCCCATTTTGATAAGGAAGAACCACTGAAACATGTCTGCACAGGTGCCTGTTTAAATCAACCCCTTGTTCAAAATACAGATATACAATAGACAGATTTATTTAGACTCATATGGAGCATTTTTTTACATTGAGAGGAAGCATTGCTGTATTGTCCTCTGTGAGTTGAAAGGTTGAAAGTCTGTTGAATGTGATCAGGCGGTCTTTTGTGCTTGATTTGACACCCACTGTTGCACAAAGTCTGCAACTATTTTCACTGGAAAGTAACTAAAGCCTGCTGGAAAAGTTGCTGGATGTTGGTTTATGACATTAGAAGCTAATCTGCATCTATGTGGTGACATTATGTGATGTTTTACTGTACAAACATGAAGTCAAACTAAACTGGATTGACTTTAATTAGCTTCATCATTAGCTACTGTTATTATAGCTGCTATCATCTCATCAGTTTGTAGCAATCTACTGTAAATCTGCATAATTTCAAAAACTTTTTATGAAAGCTGTTGTATAGACTGGAACATCTTGATTAGACACAGCAATAAACTCTGGTAAGTAATTCTTTATTGCATGAAAAACAGTGTCCTATTATCAAGTTAAATCAACCGTCAGAGATTAGAAACTGGTCGTTAACACTGGTAAACATGTTCACAGCTCATTTTTCGTCTCTGTCTGGCTGATGATTGGTCGTGTCGACTTGCAGTCTCTCTCGCCCACTCACTCAACGCAGTCAATCCAGATAATGAGCAAGGATGAGAGCACATCAACTAAGGAATATTATCAACTCCCTTCAAAGACGACAAGCTAAGGTCAGTGCAGAAAGTTCGCTGAAAAATGAATCACTAATTGTTTCTTAAATGTTGCTAAATTGGCAACACTGTAGTTCACCATTAGCTGGCAGCATAAGCAAGAGTATTTGCCTGGGTGCAGTTACTCTTTAAATCTCAAAAACTGTATTATAATTGGCCATTTTTCTTATTAGATTTAAAAGTTGTGTTGGAGAATTTAAAAGTGGCAGTATCCTCCAAACATCTACACAATTTCTACACAGTAAAGCTGCTGCAGCATATAGTAGCAAAGACACTGCTACACGCTGAGCCAGTGTTACTGTAGAGAGGCATCGAGTATATTAATGAAATACATTGCACCGTTTTATCTGTTACGCTGTCGGATTTGGTGATAACTGTGACATTGCAGGTGTCACTGTGGTGTAGTATTGAATTTGGTCTTGGACACACATACATAGCTGCTAAACATCATCTAAAGCATGAAGTGCATCAGTGCTCAGACTTGAAACTGGTTGTGTTATTTCCCAGCTATCAACACAACACTGAGAGGTCACATAAAATGTGGGTCTATATAAATAGCAGAGCTGCGGCCAGATGCATAAAAACAGACCTAATCTTATATATAACATTAAGTCAGACTTGCTATAGACACTTAAATTCACTTTGTTATTGCATAAAGCTTCCCTTTGAGTGATTCATGTAAGACTAGAGAGCTTGCCGTGCAATGCATTATGGGTGAAATAAGACACTTAGCGACACATTTTACCCCTCCTGAAAAGTCGTGTCTGCTGGAGCAACACAATGCTAAAAAAAAAGATTAGATTCATTAGACTAGTCTAACCTTACAATCTAAATCCAATACTAGTCTGTTAACTGAACTAGGATGGATTAGTTGAGCTTGTCATGAAAAGCACTACAACACTCAAGACAGCAAGGCCTGTAGATCAACTTAACTGGACTGAATGTACTGTATAGTATTCAATTTCCCAACTCTAATTATGATAGTAAATATGTCTGAGTTTCAGTGAGCTCCACAGTCCGCACAGCAGGCTGATAAACATTTTGGTTACATGATAAAAACTTACATTTAGAAGGATTAACAGCTGCTGTTAGATTGCTCACTGTGCCCAAGCAAATAACGTGTGAGAGATGTGTTTGCATTTTATTTATCTGTCGGGTCTATAAACCAGAAATCTCCACCAGAATATGACTACAGTTTATTTCTATCTTACTGAAATGAGCCTCTGTGGTGACAGATATACTTTAGAAGTGACTTTGAGGAAACAGAGCCGTATTTGACCTCGCAGCCCCCGCTTTCACAGCCCAGGCATTCGTCTCTTACTGCGGCTTGTAACGCAGGAAGTCGGGGTCATTTCTCTTCCTGTCTCCACCAACATGCGGCATAAAGAAAGGGCGGTAGCGGGTAGTGGGTAGTGGTGGAGAGGGGTTGGGGTGGCGGGGGGGTTGTCACACCAGTAAATAAGCCACTTTACTCTCTACGTGCTAATGAAAATGCTAATGTGCTCGGAAGGGGTGGTTGCAAATGTTTGACGAGTCAGCGGCAAAAAGAACGCCGACAGAGGGAAGGAAGCCTTCTCTTTTTTTCGTTCTCTTTCTTTTTTTTACCCCCCCTTCCCCTCCCTCGCTGTGTTTGAGGTGACGGGACAGATACGCTGAAAGTAGAGGGTCTTATCAAGCTGCACAGACATGATGCTGAGAGCTAGTGATTCATTACAGGTGACAGCCACTGGATCTATCTATGCACCGCTGCTGCGGAGAGAGGCTCTCCTATAGGCAGCAGGATATAAAGAGCAAGCCACACTACGGCTGGCTCACAAATATCAAACTGGTGACATCTTTTGATCGGTGTAGCTACTCATAAACAATGCATCTGAATGCATAAACCCGTGAAGATGCTATATCTAGTAACACCAGCTCATTTGTTTTATGGCTCCCCTTCACACTGGGTTTTTGTGTGTGTAATAAAGGGGAGGTTGGTGGCGGTGGTGATAGGGCATCCGAGACGCAGCGTGATTCTTTCTAAGATTGGGTTTGTGATTTCCTGCAGGGTTCAAACTCAGGTCAGACCTTAAAACCTCCACTTGCCTCAAGATTGCGGCACTTTTATGTAAATTAGAGGGGGGGTCAGTAAAAGCAGCGGCACACAGGAACAATAGACGTGTTTAAGTATTTGCCCTCATTCAGGGAACCGCACTATCAACTGAATATCTAATGTCCACCACTAAACCTGCTATCAACTTCACACTGATTAGTCATTTAATAGCTTCAGTAATATCAGACAACAACTACATCTAAGTTAAATGTTGTAAGATATATGTTGTATGATTTGAATAAAACATAAAAGCATAAAAGTAAAAATGTTCTTCTTCACTACATGACTTTGGACTTTGCACACTTTTAACAATGCCATACAGTGTGAAGATACAATTCATCAGGAAAAAAAAACAAAACTATTTGTCTCTTTCAGCTCCAACTGATGGACATTCATGACATCGTGTCCACTCAGGCTGCTTAATGAAAGCATCACGTCAGCAGCAGCTTCAGTCCTCCATCAGTGTCTACACGGGTCGCATCCTGCCACACTACAGCTTTGTGGTCACGCACATTTACGGAAGCCCAAAAATCACTGCATGTTGCGAACAAGAGGACTTTGACCTTAAAAAGACACTTTGTGTCAGGTTGCATGCGTAAAACGGCTTTATTGATCGATAAAACAGAAGTGCATCTGTTCCGTCAGATGTGCTCAGACTTGACCAAACCTGTTGGCTAACAAGCACAGGTATGAAAACACCGTTAGACTTGTTTAAACGCTGTGAGTGCCACGAATGAAATTCCTCTCACTGCCATTATATTGCTGTGGCTGCAGAAACGGCTACTTCAACATCGGGGGGAAATGACATTATGGCTAAATCCCACTAGAGGTAAGTAAGGAAATGTGTTATCCACAATTCAAAAGACATAAGCCTTAAAACGCACCCAAAGAAACAATGTGGTTATAAATTATGACACAGTCAATCTCAGTAAAGTTGTACTGAGCCCACCTGACTTACACTGCTAATCTTTTTCTTAAGCAACAGCTCCCAGCGGACAGTGTCTATGCTACACTGTGCAGCTTTTCTTTGCATCCAGAGGGATTATTTCAGCCAACTCTTAAATTGTCTACAGCAGTCTCCACACATGCTGCTTTTTTTCTTCTTCTTCTTTTTTTTAAAATATAGTAATTAGCTCTTACATGTAAGCGTAATTCTCTCTTGACACCTTTCTCTCTCCTTGCAGTCGTGCAGTGTCTTGGCATGGATGAGAGGAGAGCGCGGGCAGGCAGACAGACAGCAGTCGGTGGAATGAAGCGCTAATTTCCTCGGTGGGAACGTTCAGGACATTATGTGAGAACTTTAAGGATTTCGACAGATGAGGGGATTCCCAGAGGAGCGAGTGTGATTGACAGGCGGGGTTACAGCAGGGAATGAGACGGTGGTGGCGGGGGGAAAGGGAGGGGAGAGTAGACCCCTTGGGAGCAAAACTTATTCCTCTGGTATTAATTACATAAACGCCAAACAAATCGGCAGGTGTTCACTCAAGATACTGTCGTCTAAGTTCATCTAATGTACGTGTCCTCAGTATACTGTTAGAACAAGTTATTACAATTAACATTACATCTCCAGATCAGGTAAGAGACTCCATCCAGGTGAAAGGGGACATATTATGCTTTTGATTCACCACCACCGTCCTGCTCCTTTTGTTCGGTCGAATCATGAACAAGGAGAAGGATTCATTTTGCTCCTTGAAACCAGGTTTTTAGTGTGAATCCACACCGAATTGTGATCTCTTTGCCTGGACTGTGAGTGCGTGATTGGATGCTGTGGTGTTGCTTTGTTGTGAGGGAGCAAGAGAAGAGATGGTAGCAAATATCGGATTCTTTAATTAGTTGATTATCACTGCTTACTCCCGCTGTCGATGGTGTTTTGATCGCTGATGTAACCGCAACAACAAAGCGGTTTGGACCTTAAACAGATCAGGCATCAGTTGCACAAAGCTCCACCACTTAAGGTCTTCAACTCTACGCTACAACCTGCAGCACGGCTTCACCTGAGCAAGCACACACGTTTTACTCAACATCCTCAAAATGCTAAGTGTGGTGCAGGAAAACACCCGCAGACAAATGAACGCCATATGTGGTGGAGAGAGAGAGAGAGAGAGAGAGAGAGAGAAGGGAGGGGAGGGCATTGACAGGAGGCGTATGGAAACAGCGCTCTCCCTCTCTTTCTCTTTCTCTGGGGAGGTACGTGAGCCAGTCTACCATGGCTAAACTGCAGTGAAGCACAATGCTGCAGAGATTAACTCCAGCCCATATCTTCAGATCGCCTGCATGGCTATGAGACACAGAGAGAGAGTGTCAGAGAAGGATTACAGCAGGAGGAGGGTAACAGAGAGGACAGACAAGAGAAAGAAAACTGGAACATCCCAAATCTGGATGGCATCTCACCTTTTATTTCATACTAAAGAGAAGCTGTTTGGAGGGCGGGGGGGAGCTGGGATTGGGAGTAGATCAGGGAGAGAAATGCTAATAACGCGTGAAAACCAATGAATGAATAAGTTCTTTTGGAGGAAATTGAGACGTATCATACAATAGAAATGTAAAAGGCAAAATTTAAATTTTTGCAGTAGTGCAGTTATGAAGCCATTGGTGCATTTTATTCTGTGTAGGTAAGACTTTCTATTACAGCAGTGCGTAATTAACCAGTGGATCATGTTTTGGTTGCTATTAAGTTTGATAACATGCTGATTAATAAAAAGGTGATTAGTCACCATTTATAAGGGAAAAAATAGGATCATTTTCCACCTCATTGAAGAAAACTATGACTGAATTTACAGTAAATAATTTGATGATGATTATAAAGAAAACTACAAATGAAAACAATGAAAAGATGGGACATTAATTCAAATTAAAGATATTCTGGTTGGTTATGAGAATATTAGATAAATCTATACAAAGCTACTCACCATGTTTATTATGAACGGGTAAATTTCCCTTCCCAGTTTGCATTTTTCTTGAATATAAACACATTATTACTATATAATTATGAAATATCCTTATATGTCTCCAAACAGTTTCAGATTAAAGGGGTCTATATGCTTCAGATAGATTGTCGTTCAGCATATGAGGAAGGAGGGGGTTTTAAATTATCAGCTTCATGTGGTCTACAACTTCATATTTTGGTGGGATAATAAAGCATCTTTTACTACTTTTACTACCTCTGAACATCCTGTTAATGCTGTTAGTGTGCTGTACTGTTCTGGCCTGAAAGACGAGCAACACCTCGTAATCGAAAACCTGGAAAACTTGAAAGTTTTATTTAAAAGTGTGAACCAATGCGAATCATAACCACAGACTGTATATAAAAATGGACATGGCATGTCTCCGCTTCCTGACAAAAATGAAAAATGAAGCCGAAATATCGCGGTGAGGGAAGCTGCCATCTTGCATTTGTGATGTCATTTGCGACCAGAGTCTGCCCAGTAGAGTCACTTGACTGACTTCTGTACGCCGCCGTGAGACGAGTGATGGAGCCACGATGGAAATGCAAACCTGCCGAAACCAGTTGGTAACTAGCTAGCTACAGTCTGAACCACTTTTACACTAAAGTAGCAACACAGTCACCTTCTACAAAGGAAACTATAGTTTAACATCTTACTTCAGCGGCTGCGGTGACTCTCGTCTTTTGCCATATCTGACACTCGTCTACAACACTCAGTTTCCTCCAAATAACCCATTGATTCAGCAGCACATGGCTGGACAACAGCTGAACACAATCAATATCTAGTTTTATGTATGTTGTTTTTGTTGAACATAGAGATGATGATCCAGCTAAAATAAATCTGATCTACCAATCTTCTACTTTATATATTCTGGTAATAAAGAGTGGATGTTTTGATGATGTTACCTTGTTATTTAATTCAGCTGATTGTGTTCCTGTGCACATAAACTGTACCGAAATGATTAGCAATGCAATTTGCAGAGGGGAACACCTAATATGAGTGAATTATGCATTCATTATATTTGTACTAATTGCCCTCTTAATGCTCCAAACATTCATTCAGGGTAATTCAAGCTCAAGATTGTGCTGTAACCACTGGATAATATCTGTATTATTTTCTGTTTTCTATTATTTCTCTCTCTTTTTTTTAAGTCTCCTGCCACATATCCATATAAGAGGCTCTTAGTGACCATTTTAAGAGTCGCTGACCTTCATAGAGAAACTACGATAAAAACGCCAATCAGTATCATCGTGTAAGGCTTATTCCTCTGCACAAGGGAGTATGTACACACATCCTTTATTCACACGGTGTGCGTGAGTGAGTTGGTAAAAATGACTCATTCTTTCTATTCTCTCCCTCCTGTCTCCCACTGAGAGATGAGTCAGAGTACGGGTGAAATCTGGGTGAATAATAAACCACCCTGCTCCCAACAAACGATGTTAGCTCTCGTGCTCTTTTTTGCTTTTTAAAATCACACAGTCAAAAAGAAAGCAGGATGTTTTTTCTTTTAATCTTTGTGTAGGAATGATAAGTGAGTAATGCTCTCATTTAACACTGAATGTAGACAGTGTGTTGAAGGGAAAAAAAGGCCAACGCTATGCAACTATTATTTGCAGTTATTAGTGAGAAAAATAATAAAGTCACACACAACACACACTCAAACATATAAATGCATCAGGGTCCCTGGTGTGGGAGAGATCCATCGAGCTTAACACACCTCCTACACATGTATCCAAATACCTGGTGCCATGACAACCAACTGGCAGCTCCTAAAGCAATGAGATTACTGTGGAAAATGTCACCCACCACTACTCCACGTGCACCACCCTGCATGTCATAAACAACACAAATCATTAGCAGGTCGTGAGCAAGGAAAACCAAACCAGTCGGTACACTTCACGTGTTCTAAGTGCATCAATCAGAAGTCCTGTCCGTGCCTGCAAGGTTGACTTTCAGTTGAATTGCAAATGGGAAAGCCGTACCTTTCCGAAATCAGGGAGTTGTGGGAGTGACACTGACTGTGTGACAGATACGCTGTTTATGGAAGTGAATCCATATCGCAGCCGATTCACATACAGACTCAGAGAACATGTCTGATGAAGTGAAGCTATTGAAGCTTTCACTCAGTAGATCGATATACAAGCTGACTCTAACCTGCAGGTCGGAGTTCGCCTTTGTTCAACTTTGACCAGACAGATCAGTTGACCGGTAGAAACATTGCTGTGCTCTGTTTAGAAATACAGAAGTTACTATTCTAATGTGTTTCAGCACATTATCACACTACCAGACTACAAGCTGTAGCATCATAAATGTGACATCGTGCCTTTTCAGAGCTGAGTGCAGCGAAAATTTGTCTTCTTAATTCAAACGTTGCTAACCTCTGTTGCTAACGAAATCATGACATCATGTTATTTCAAACGAGCCTTGCCCACTCCAAACTAATGAGAAAAATCAAGGACAAAAAACATGCAACGGACCCCATCATCCATCATCAAAGCAAGAAGCTCAGAAAATATATTTTCAGGGCCATCGAAGAGCAATTTACCACCAGGCTCAAAAAGCAATGTTTTCACCGCCATAGTTGAGAGTTTCGAGTCTGTTTCACGTCCGAATACACCAAGCATCACGGACGGGTGTGTTCAGGTGTGGTGTTGCACCTGTAACCACACCCAACAGTGATGTCATGGTGTACTGACACACCCCCGGAGTGCACTTGTGCATCACTGCAGCAAGGTAAGAAGTTAAACCAAAGGAGGTGAGCAAGCAAAGACAACATTTTTAAGTGGTGTTAAGTTGCTCTTTGGGCTTCTGTATTTTATCCTACCTCCACAAATGTGATTCACTGTTTGGTGGTAGAGGGGTGTCAGTACAAATAAGATAATAAGATATATTAATGCAGAGTTTGACAATGAAAGAACAAATTGAATGTGCTTATTTTCTTATCTTGACATCATGAAATTGATTTGAAAAGAAGTTGTTTTTTTTTTACACTAGTCCTTACCAAGCCATCCGGCACCAGAGTTGGGGACGCACATGTCCGTCTCAGCACTGGGCAGGACGAAGCCCACTACGAACACCTCCACGCCGTCTGACATGAGCGCCAGCCCGAGTACGAAGAACAGCTGCCACTGGAATCTCCCGTGGCCGCACTCCTGCATGATCAGCTCGTACTGTTGGGCCAGCTCCTCCTCATCTGCCTGTCTCTCGTTTTCCAGCTCCTTGCGGCTCTTTAGGCTGTCAGACACCGGCTGGCCGAGAGCCACTTTTCCGTCCCCCAGCTTCCCGTCGTTATAGGCAGGCACGCCTTGGTACTCCCCCTCATAGATCTCATCTTCGTCATCGTGGCCCTCTGTGGCATCGCTGGAGGCCCCGTCCTCGTCGTTGGCCGCGTTGTCGGCGTAGCGACAGTCTTGCTGAGTGTAAGAGTTGTAGTTGTCCTCCTCTTCGTCCTCGTTCTGGAAGCGGTTGTAGCTGCGATGCGATGAGTATTCATCTGAGGCACGATCAACAGCTTTGCTGAAATTTTTGGCCGCTTGCCTCTTGGCTTCTTTAGCGATGTCCTTGGCACCTTTTGCCAAGGAAGTCCTGTTGTTGTGTGTCTCATCCATCGTGGCAAATAGATAGCTGGCACTAAATGTCTTTTAATTCAAATCTATAAAGCTTGTTTCACCTGATCAAACAGATGTAAGCTACCTTTTTTTTTTTTATTCTTTCTATTCCCAGACAAAGCGAGACTTAAGGCAGATTTAGTTCAAACAGCCAAGTGCAGAAAGGTCAGTCAGCTGCCAGGACACTAATGATTAAGTAATGATGTCTAATTCCATTGGATGGGAGCAGCCAGACAGTGCTGAAATGGAGACAGTTGATCTCAAATTGGAAAGCTCCTCAGCCCTGTCAGAGCTCAGTAGAAGAGACCGTCAGCCTGTGGGGACAGAGAGAGAGAGAGAGAGAGAGAGAGAGAGAGAGAGAGAGAGAGAAGCAAGTTTAGCTTGATTAAAAGCTGTCTGTCACAAAGACTTGACTGCAGTATTTCTTGACTCAGTGGAAGGAACTGCAAAAGAACATTTTGACACAGAGACACCGAAACCTCCACTGGATTTGATGCATTGTTTTACTGGAGTCACAGATCCTGTAGCCGTGCTTTACTGAGACGGGGGACTAACAAAAGAAAATGACTCATTGAGGACAAACTGAAATGTCATTGGATAGTTTTAGAGTGAAAACTACTTGATGATTTCAGTCCTTTTATTAAAAAATTAAATTTTAATGTAATATGGCAAAAAAAACTTCTATATCCACAAATGTGACAGAGTAGCAAAACTACAAATATGCTTTATTATTTTCAAAATGTACTGACTTGACATAAATCCATTGACATAAAAAGGTATGGACAAAATTTAAAGGACACTTATGAATATAAAGCAACGTAAGCACAAACTACAGCCTCTAAAAAAGAGGTAAGATTCATTGCAGTGCTCTTTTATCTGGATATACTGTATATAGCAAGGTGTACTCCTTGACTTTTTAGCAGTAAATAAGGATTTTATGAAACTTTAATGAAAACTACCTGCACTTACTCTTGCTTTGAATTATGTAGAAAAGAAACGGCTACTTTAAACAAGCCCATTGATTAAGCAATTAAAATAAAAACAAAACAAAAAAAAGTCCAAACAGATGTGATTGATTGGGGGAAAAAAAAGCTATAATGGTCTATTAGCTGTCAGCCAAGCTTGCAAACTAACAACTGCAACCCAACAACAGAGTTCTTTTTAATTACAACTCATGCCCTTGAAGTATTTCTGGAGCATTTCCAGGACTGTCGCACTCAGAATATTACACACAAACTGTGAATCGGGGGGCCCCTCCAGTGATTTGTACTAAGCCCGCTGATGTGCTTTATTCACCAATTATAAGCGTGCTGATGACTTCACAGCAGTGGGTCTAATCATGGACTATGATGAGCCGGCCCTTCGGGGGAAGAGATGAAACACCTTGAATAATGGTGTGTAGACAGCTGGAGGTGCTTCATTCAGTAAAGACAGTAAGTTTTTTCACATGTACTGTTTGATAGGACCACACAGGAGGATCAGCAGCTGGACATCACTGATGACCTCCTGTTTTTCTGAAAAGACAACAGCAATCTGAAAAAAAACGTCATGGTGACCCCCCCTCCCCCCCTTCTTCAGCTTCCACAACACTGCTTTGCACTTTATGGTCTCCGACTGCAGTGCCGTGACAAAGGTGATAAAATGCGTCAGTGCATCAGTGACATCTCACTCTCACCCGTAGAGAACATTTACTGTAAAACAAGTTGTCGAAGCAGGAAGCTCGTAACATCATAAGTGACCCTCGGCGTCAGACAGAGGCTCTCTGGTCCAAGTCAAGAACAGTTTTACAATCAGACCCCCCCTAATGAATAGGACTCCTGCAAACACACCACCACCACAACAGGAATATTACAAGAGTATAACCTTTTTTTTAAAAAATGCATCAGTCACCACAAAATTGATATATTATCTCTACTGTATGTGATTAGTTCTGCATTTTGGGAAATACACTTATTTGTGATACCGCCTCTGATGTCTGTTCATTAAAGAGGGCATATCACTTCTCATTTCTAGGTTTATATTTATATTCTGGGGCTCTACTGGAATATCTTTGCATGATTTACAGGTTTAAAAAAAACTCCTTTTTTTATCTTATACTGACTCTTTTTGCAGCCCCTCAGTTCAGCCTCTGTCTAAAACGGGCCGTTTTGGCTCCTGTCTCTTTAAGGCCCCCCTCTGGATGAGCCCCCTTGGTTCTGATTGGCAGATTTCCACCAGCTCCGGAGGCTACATCAGCAAACGTTAGTCATTGGATTTCACTTCTTTTTCTCATTCAACAATACGCAAACAATCTGACGTCAGTTGGATGGGGAAGTACATCATTTCAAACGGAGCATCGAGAGCAGGCTGAGGCCCTGGGTTTTGACTTGAGGGCGGCATTTTTACATATGTTAACCTCAAGTTTTGGAGCATTGACTATGTTTAACGTAGACATCCGGCATTATGACAGTATATAAATGACTGTTGCTGGAGACAGGAGGCAGGTAGCTTAGCCAGGCACAAACACTGAGAGCGGAGGGAACAGTCACCACATTACTTAGAAACATCTTAATACAAAAAAGCAAAGGTTGTGGCTGGGTGATTTCCTCTTTCATTAGTTCCTGCCGGTTGCTTCACAGCTGACTCTCGATGAATTGCTATGACCTCCAAGATGAGAGTCACGTGTCTGATAGGGGTAACCAAGCAAGAACTATTGCTTTGCTTGCTAATCGGCTGACCACTGTTGACAATTACTATATTTCCTGCATCCTCTTTTCATCACAAATCTACTTCAAGCCCTTTCTTGTTATTATTACTATCAATACTTTGTTACTGTTGAAATATTACCTTGTATTGCAGCAGTAGGTTGTGTTATTGCATTGTTCTGATGTCAGGCTTGCATCTTTCGTGGTATGACACAAAGGCTTTTTTTAACATTCAGAGCACAAAACAGAATTAAACTGAATTAAATAAATATTATTCATACCCCAACATCATTTATTCATTAATATTACGGATCCAGAAATATCACATTCTTGGAAGGTTTGGCTTTCGTGGCTGTGTTTTCTGTCAGAGCTTTTCCGCTTCATGTTTCGAGGCTCAGACTACATGTCAGCCTGTCTGTATGACTGACTACCCTTAGGGCTCTCTTTACTGTGACACTGGCATGGCCCCTCAGACGACCTGTCAACACATCGGGTCCGAGCCGTCTGTCTGCCACACTGCAGCCAGCAGTCACCAGACCCAAAGCCTGCTGCAGGAAAAAAAAAACACCAGCAATCTTTAGGTCCCCCCGTTACGCCCCAAAGCCCTTAAGCAATGGTTTTATTGACAGGACCATTACAGAGTACAAATTGTACGAATACAAATATACTGCACATGCGAAACACATGTGAAGTAGCATTTTCATTGCCAGACAACTGGAAAACACTGATCTCTGTAGAGCTGCAAGGATTAGTTGATTAGTGGATTGACAGAAAATTAATCTGCAACTATTTTGATAATCAATTAATCGTTTTAATACTTTTACAAGTAAAAATGCCAAAAAACTTGCTACTTTCATGTTTTAAAATGTGATGATTTAATGCTTTTCTTTGTCATAAGTGATAGTGAACAGAATATCTTTGGGTTTTGAACTGTTAGTTGCACAAAACAAGACATTTTTCAGTATTTTCTGCTATCTTATATACAAAACAATTAATCAATTAATCAAGAAATTGTTTGAAAATGAAAATAATCGTTCTCGTTGACCTCAAGGAGACCAGCAGTCAGTGGCGTCCGCGAGTCAAAAACACCAACAGCACTTCCAAACCTGAAACATTATCTACAATTATATGTGAAATGATTCATATACAGCCGAAGAAGAAATATCCCTATAGTAATACCTGGAAGTATTCTTGTAGAATTCAGTTTCATAGTGTCTCAATGTCAACAGTGGTAAGATAAAACCATACAGCCATTCAGTCACATGACATAATTGTCTTTGCCATCTATTCTACATTAGGCTTAACATGCTACTCTATTTGTATCTACAGTCCCTGGAATAGAGAGCACACACTGAGGTGCAGAGACTGGGTTAAGGATATAATAGATGGAGGCAGGTTGATGTATAGTGTTGCTGCTCAACTTTGCTCTGTTGGATTAGATAAAACATCATTTGGGATCTGTCATTTGAACATAAGCGCCGGGCTCCACAGCAACGCAACGCAAAGCAGCCCAAAAGACTTTGGTGCAATGCAGCAATGAAAGGAAGTTGGAAGTGTGGTCTAACTAACTTTGTGCACGGCCAGATGATGAGACACTAGCTGCCCTTGACCATGAATGCAAAGTCTCTCCATCCTATGGCTTGTGGACAATAAACCATATATCTGTCGCTATTGAAATTTACACTACATCAACATGTCCTACAGTAAAATCGGTCAGTTTAGTTGAAACACACAAGTGAGTGGTTTTTACAAATTGTTAAAATCAGTATTTTAGATGTGTACAGTATTTCTAACTTGTATATCTACTACTACTAACAGTATATCTTTTAGTTTAAAAATTCAAGTCATTATACTGAATCAATATGTGAGACTGTTTTCACCAGAAACGGAAATGATCAAAATCCAAATGACTCATCATTACATTTTCTTGATTAATGACCTCTTATGGCCGTACAAATAATAACTCTTATCTGTCAAAGACTGAAAGCACAGTGGGTTAGGCTTTGCACTGTTTGAGCAGACAAAGAATATGACATTAACACTAGAGACCAACATTTAGACGAGAAGATCGATGTCAGATCATGTCTTTGCTTTCAGTATAGAGCTATAACTGAGAGGCGATTAGCCTAGCTTAGCATAAAGACTGGAAGCAGGATAAACAGCGAGCTGTGAACAGTTTATCAATCCACTTAGCTCCCAGCTGTTGTTCACCAAAAACAAGTTACAGCACGTAACTACCCATAAAACCAAACAAACGACTTGAAAGAAGTGCTTCCAGCCTTTAAGCTAAGCTAAGCTAAGCTAAGTTATTTGCCTCATGGCTCTAGCTCTATAGCTAGCATACAGATATGAGAGCAGTAACAACCTTCTCATCTAACTCTTGGCTCAAAAGCAAATGAGTTAATTTCCCAAGATGTTGAAATATTATTTTAGCCATAACCACAATCTTTCCTTAACCTTCACCACATATTTTTAGTTGCTTAGATGTAATCAGCAAACACTTTTATCAACCATCTCTGTAAGGATCGTATATAATGCTGACAGACATATGTTGTTGTTTAGATACTGTTTGAATATTCAGTATAAGAAAGAAGGTGTAAGATGGAGGTGCTCATCCTCACAGCTAATACTGTGTTCTTTCTGTTGGTCACCCATTTAAAGCTTTAGATGCTGCGGTTTATAAACTGCTGAGAATAGCCTCAAAGAGCGTATTACACGAATAGACATGTACTCTGAGTATCTACACAAACTCCTTTTTTTGTAAAACTTTCCAAAACTCATTTCCAGCGACGCAGCTCCTCCGACTGAGAGCTTGACGTCTGAGACTAAAGGTCAAACTCTGTGATAAACCTCATGATATGCTCTGAGAGTTTCTGCACCAAATGGCCAAGAAGAAAATAGCCAATCAACTCACCGCACTGCATCACCGAGAGAACTTTTTTATAATAGAGGGAAAATGAATAACGGTGCATAACAGGCAGCCAGGTCTGTGTATAATCCCTGGTCTCAATTCACCTTCTCTCTCTCTCTCTCTCTCTCTCTCTCTCTCTCGTTCTGTAACTGTCAGTCTCTCTTCACTTCTTCTTTCTTTCGTTCTTCCTGCTCTCTCTCTCTCTCTCTCTCTCTCCATCCTCCCAGCTCTCTCATCCCAGTGCGCAGAGAATTTCAATGCAATGCAGAACATGAAAGATATCCCTCTTCTGTTGACATTTCATTATTCATGATAGGCTAACCGCTCTTCTCCTTATGCAAATTGTCATTAATGCTGACATTTAGTTTTTCCATGCTGTTTAAGCTACAGAGATAATTCTTAAAAGTCAATGTCCAGTCCTTTGTTGAAGTAACCTATACAGCGTTTACACAAAACACATACTGCTGATGTAAGCAACACATATGGCGATACAAGAAGTCAGTCCACCTTAAATGTAGCTGCGTGAACATGTTTTAAGTGGGAAGTGATGTGGGAATGGCGCAATATGTGTGAGTATGAAAAAGATCTGTGTAAGTAACACCGCCGTATCCATTATCCAGGTCCCGTACTGACACTTACTACAAGGCTAAATGTCTTCCATGAATTTTAATGTCGATTATTATTCTGTTATATCATTAAAAAAGTATTTCCCTGAATGCCAAATAACAGATATGATTTAACTGGACAGTTGGAATATTACTATCATTAGTTTCCCCGGAAGCAAAAAGAAAAAAAAAAAAAAAGCCATGTGAGTAGCAATTATATTTGAGTGTTAAATAAATGCAGCAGTTTGACATTCGAACTTTAATTGGTCTCGTTATTGATCGCAAACAGTAGACAATCAGGAAGCAGTAATTTGGCGCCAACGCCAAACAAGATGAATGCTTATTAGTTATTCCAACAAAAAACAAGATCAGTCTACCAAGGAAAATGTTTGAGGCTACTGGGGGGAAAAAAGCAGGATACGTAGGCTATCCTATATTATAGGCCAGTGTATCTTAACTTTCAAAGAAAACAAGCTAAATTGCTTTGAAAGTTAGCGTGAGCCCTCCGTGCAGTGGTTCTCTGCCAGTTCCTTCACTGCAGATTGCAAAGAAGCCAATTTCAACAGCAATGCGTCCAAGCAATTGCCGCAATCTCTTGGCCCAGTCCCCCTCTCTCTGTCTATAAAGCCCTGTTGCGTGTGGTTTTCCAACGCAGCCCATCCAGAAGAAGGATAGCTTTCTATTTTGATGCACGTTAAAAGAATTGGAGTACCCCGTTTGACAGAGGCGCGCACGCCGTCACATAGAAAACAAAGAAAAGCTGCATGCAAGCGATTCAGAAAAAAAGCCTTGTCTTTAGTAGGGGAAGCCTCATTGAAAAGAGGCTTCAGGTGATGGTGGTCAAAGCAAATCTCATGATAAAATTGTGAAAATGTGCATTCGATTGTAGGAATAAACTGGCATTCAAAAATATTGCTTCCAGCACCTCTCATTAAAACCGCCTACCTAATTTGTGAACGTCCCCCTCGTGCTGCCAAACCAGCTCTGATACACGCTTGATAAACGTTAGCTACCTGCTCACTAAGATACCAGGGTTATCATCATGTGTGCTGCAGGTGCTCAGTTTTGCTCTTTTTGACGGATTAATAAAGAAATCCAAAATTCGCTTTTGCATCACAGTTTTCTTGTGCTGTTGTGCACCTGTTTGCGACAAGTGCATGGTCATGTGAGACCTAAACATAATTTCCAACTGAACTGACAGTTAAGAGCCACTTTTAACCAAACTATCATTAGAATATGAACATAACCAAGAAAATTAAATGAAACTTCTTAATTTTTTTTTTTTAATTTATCGTTGTGAACATGCAGGTCCTCTACTATCCACTAGGGGGTGCTGCGTCACCCTCCACACCCCTACTTCTCGTTGCCTAGGTTGCTTGTTTTTCTAATGACAAGATAAAATTTAAAAAAATGTAGTCATCAAATGATAATTTACAAGTTAAACTATACACAAGGTCAATGTAGAGTAGGATAAAGAAATATGTTACAAATTGGATAACAACCTTCAGGCTTGGGGCCTGGTTTTGCAGTGAATGGGAGATAGATGGAGCTGTGTGGGTGCAGAGTTTTCCTTGACCTTCAGGTCAGAGGTCAGGCGATTTGGGCTTGCGTTGTCTTCCGCTCTTGGCAGACGACAGAGCTCAGCCTCCTCACACCTCCACTGTTGCTCTTTTTTCAGTGTAAGTAGCCCCTTCTCTACCAGCATTACCTTTTGCCACTGAAGCCTCTTTCTTCAATTGGTCTTGTTTGACTTTCTCGGGGGCCTTTTGTTCGTTTGCCCTCCTCTCCTCCTTCCTCTGTTTAGCCTTCCGCCTCATCCTCTCCACCTCGTGTTTTTTCTTTCTGTCTCCTCTGATTCCCTGTCGCTTCCTTCCTCTCCCCTTTTCTCGCTCTTGCACCTCTCTGCTATCTCCAGAGCAACTCTTTCTCTGCACCCTAACTCCACAGCTCTCAGCTCAGTGTACTTTCATCTTCTGGCCTCTTTCTTTCTCTCCTCTGGGATCAGTTCCATCAGGATTTTCACAGTCTCTGTTTTATTCAGAAAGGAACCTTATGTTTTTCAGTCATCTTTTCTTTTGTCTTGTTGCACTCTTTCTCTACCTGTAGTTTACACGGCGACAGGTTTGTAGTAACTGATGCATCCAGACAGGAAAGTTCTGTATGACTTGTGATGTGATGGATATTATGTTATAAATCCGGCCCTGCAGCAAATATAATCAGCCCCTTGATGAAAACTTTTACATAATTTTTCACAAATAAGAAAATAAACACAAGACTCTTGTAAATCCAGATTGTTTCCATATAACCTCGTAACATCTAATACTGTCATCACATGGGGATAGACATTAAAACTATGTCTGTGTCTAATGAACCTACCAGAAATTACGACGGGAACAGATTTGCTCTGTCTTACAAACACAAATGGTTGGGAGTTGGACAGAAATGATGTGTTGATGACATTTCCCCCCTTCAAACACAGTCCTTAACAGTGTTAATTAATTAAAATAAATAAACAAAACATATAGACCTGCCTCTCCACTGCACCTGTTAACGGCTACAATGACAAATCCTGAAAAATCCTGAAAAAACTGGTCTATGGTTGAACCTAATTGCTGACCCCTGCTGTACTCCTTCTGGATGTTGTAGTAGTCCTCCACCACCTGAGGGCACACCAGGACAAAACATGTCAGGGAGGGAATCAGAACTGAGAAGTTGAAGAAGGAAAAACACAAGATTATATTAAGTTATTTTTGTGTCTTTTTAATACAACCATAAAAGACAGTTTTCAGAGCATAACCTCTCGCAATAAAAAAATCTAGTTTATAAGTAAAAACACATGAATTGACAATAAAAGTATCTGGATTGCAAACAAATGATCCGTTACAGTTGAGACTTGAGAAAACTGCTTACGAAGCTTTTATTGAGAATTAATCCTAAAAGTTTTCTTGCGATTCAAAAAGTTTTGCTTATAAGTTGAACTGGACCGTGGATGTATAATAAAGAGAAGTGTATACAGCATCCGAGGCGGGAACCCATTCATTACTATGAAAGTCGCTCAGTGACGCATGAAGCCAAAAAAGACGGTTCCTGAAAACATACTGCACACGCTCTATGGACCCAATGGAGCACGCTCACTAAAGACCTCCGCCAGCCGAGCTAACCCTACGGCTACTTTGAATGAGGATAAAAACGACTTTTGATGCTCAAAAAATAAGTACCCGACGTCTCTTTCACAATGTAAGTCCATGCGTAAAAATCCTTTTGAGCCCAATAGCATCATGTGACGTTGTAATTACACAGTTTGGCCACTATGTCAAATTGGTGCTACTCCTTGGGGCTTGAACTGGATGCAATGGGCTGGATTTGGCTTGGATCCACAGCGTAAACACTCAACTGGAGCAAGAAAGAACAACACTCTACTGGAGAGGATTGGTGCCGTTGACAATATGTTGCTCTTTTTTAATTGCTTTTAAATGCAGCAAAGCAAGATTTCCCCTTTGTAATGATTTCTATTATTTATATTTCTATCTTTTTGTTAAAGAATGACACGGATGGCCGGTCATCAGATTTATTCTTGGTTTAAACTTTGTATTCCTTTTCAAGACACACAACCTGAGGATGGCATGGAAGGATGACTTTGACTGTATCCTCAGTCATGCAATGGATGACTGGTCAAGCTCACAGACATCTGCTTGTGGCTGATTGGCAAACATTCAAAATCGCAATGAAATTTGACCACTGCTGTCTGAACACCATGCCTAACCACACTGTATGGTGCCCGAGTGTCAGTGCTTGCACAGACAAAATCTAATTCCCGGTAGCCCACATCAGAGACTATGAGTCCTTCAAAACACACTTTGCAAAATGCCATTAAACATGGTGCAGGATTTGATAGAGTGTGATGAATGTGTTAAATTGAAGGCGAGAAATTAGTTCTGTGTCATGATCTGCAGCTTATTCTGATGCTTATTCTTGATGATCTGTGAAAAAACAGACAAAAATAGTTCATAATCATTGAATCCCCGGGGTCATTAGTGTTGCCTTGTTATGATTTCAAAGTGCAAAATAAAACACACACAAGTATCTATTTAGTGTGCTTTATTTGTGACTAGTTGGAAGTGCAGACTGTTTTTTTTTTTTAGAATTAGCAATTCAGATGTACATCAAGTATTAATGGGACCCAAAAAATGAGGCCAATTGAAGGACATGCATATAGATGTCCCACCCAAGAGAAGAGGACTCCGCGGTGGGGTTTACTTGCTGCAGTGCAGCAAGAACCTCAGCTGACAAGGGGCATGACACCTCTGCTACAGTGACTCCATGTTCTGGATCAGCACTGTCAGGTTCCTGATCGTGCAGTTGCTCTACTTACTGGATCTGCGATGGAAACAAAACATCAGACACTATATTATTATAACCATTGTCTTGCCTTTTCATATGCTGTAGAAGATCTAATATAAATGAGCATGTAATGTATACCATACTTTAAAATCCATTTCTTTTTTTTCTTGTGCTAAAAAGCATGTTTCATACCTCTGACAGATCTGGCTCCAGCACAGGTACCTGCAGCATCACGACCACCCCGCTAGTGGAAAGTCATCAGTTACACAATGCTGCTGCTGCAAAAATAGTTCATTATGAATGCACATAGAAGGTCACAAGTGACAGAATTTTGTTAATAATCAACTATCATAAATGACATGTTATTCTATTAATATTGCATGGAGAAAATTAATGATTAAGTATTGAATAGTTTCCTAGTCACATCATGCATCTAGCTATGGTGTATATGTGTAGCCTAAATCTGTCTGTTCAGCGCTGTGCATGTGTACGATGTTGCTACATCAACAGGAATGTCTTGACGTCTTTTGCCAAACAATAAAGATCGTGACCGGGGTCTGGCTTTGTTGGTGCTTTTTTTAACACAACGCCAACGTCTGTTACATATGCCTTTATTTTTTCATCATGCCTAAATACTCTCACCTTGTTACATGAAATATTAAAGCAGCAAATATTGTATCTCTCTCTCTCACTCACACAGGGAAAATACATACCATTAGCTTACAGCATAGCAAAAAAAACGTAGCTAGTCAAGTTGGCTGCTGTTGTTGATACCTTTTTGATTTAAAAAGAGATGGTGACGGAGACAGACACCATGACACTGACAAGCTGACATAAATAGTGAAAATCCTGCTATCTGACATTTAAAAGCATTTCAATTAAAAAGAGGGAACTTAACATTAGCTTACCTCCCTGTAGCTCAGCTCTCAGTGGACACAGTGGAGTATTTACAGCGGGAGCGAGGGGATCTGTGGGTGTAGCCATGCTGTCAGTCCAAGTCAAACACACCAATAGAAACTCTTCTGTCATCCATCAGCGTAGATTCTGACCGTTAAGTCCATAAACTTTTTTGATTCGCAAGTAAAGCTTTTTGTGACGCAAAAAGAGGCCAGTGTCGTAAGCAAAGTTCTCACAAAACCAACAAAACCTTAACAGATCATTTGTTTGAATCCAAGATTATTTTATTATTAGTTCATATATGTTTTACTTACAAACTTGATTTTTGATCGCAGTGGGAGAAATAAAGTCATGCAGACCTACATGTGTACGTCTTACTACCAGTTTATGAAAAAATAATAAAACAGCATCGTATTTCTATGAGAACAGGCTGATTAACATTCATTATCTGATAATCCATTAAATGTGAACTCATCACATAAACTCATAGTGACTTGATCTTTTTTTTTTTTAGAGTGAGCAGCAGGAATTAATAAAGCATACAGATCAATTAAGAATCATCTAAACATCTCACACTATTATTGATTAATATATTTGGACCTCTTTTGGAAGTTTCCAAAGTGACCTTTAGCTTTTTAATTTGATACTAGAACAAATAAATATGCCATATCTCTGTTGTAAAAGTGCCGCGTCACACTTACATTTAGATGTGATGAAGTTTTAAAAGTCCTTTGACTTCGTCCGGATGAACGATTCTGTTTCAAAAGACTTCTTAAGACTGGCGAAGGGTTGATAATTTATGAGCTTCTGGTTTATTTATTGAAGTCTGTCCACACAGGACTTTTTGGCCTAGTTAGGCCTCTTGTCAGGAAAGTGTCAGTGTGTACAAACCAAGCTTGATTAATTCTCTTAAGACGGTACAACTTACTGTACATCTTTCAGACTGTTTTTTTTAAGTGTGTGGAGTCTTGTAGCATCACCTCATTAAAGGATATTAAGCTTAATCTGGGAGAACTATGGACACACCATAGTTCGGTTGATGATACAGCAACGGCCCCCATCGTTCTCTAACACAGGTGTTTTCACTTGTTGCCGGGCTGGGCTGGTCTCAGGACTGTGCAGGTGTGTATTTGGCTATTGATTCCTGACTCCTGGCATCTTCCTGACACCTCTGTTTTGTTAAGTCTGTCAGGGGCGGGACAAATCTTCATCTAGCCTTTACAATTATTTTCTGATTTTTGGTGACCTCGGCAAAACTGCCAGCGCAGCTCCAGCCAAAATGAGTCACGCATCACTTCTATTTTGTGACCTTATTATCAAGTGTGACCCTATTTGGCACAGCTGTAATCTACCACCTGAGGGCACAGTAGGACAAAACATATCAGGAGAGAGTCAGAATTTATTATCGTTGCTGTTTTACCTACTGGAAGGAAGGTGTTAAAACATACTACATCATTAAGTCAATACGCAAACTGAAGATTTATTACAGGACTCAGCCTTTTATATGTTTCAGTTTTTGTATCATTGTATCCCACGAGCTACATTCAAAGTCCAGAAAATTAAATACACTTGTTTTCTGTATGACCTACAGTGATATGAGAGGAGCAATATCAAAATTGTAAGAAGCTACTGAGGAGTGAATCAGGAGCAGCCTGATAACTGATTAAACGCTTCATACTTACTTATTAGTAAGTAGGAACTACTTATTAAAGATTCATCAATTATCAAGTCACTCCTGATCCATTTCTCGCTTGAACAATTTTATGTCCTGTGTGACAGAAAATTGAATAATAGGTGATAATTTCATAAATATTTTCAAACTAAAGGGGGTTCTCAATTCAATGCGATGTAATTAAATGTCACTGTGACACTGTGGGATAAGAAATCCCACTCCTAGGCTAGTTGAACTCTTGAATCTGTTTCTATCTGACCTCTTGGGTTAACTAGAGATATCTTTGCCTCAGGTCTGTTGTTGTTTTAGAGATGTGTGTGGATTATGAGCTACCTGGACGAGCTAAATTTGACGGATGTCCTTGTTTGAAGTTATTGACTGACCATCAGGTCTCTGTGGGATCATTATATGAACACACTTGTTTGTAAGAAGGAGTGGCAGTTTGTGGAAGTGGCCATTTAGGGACCTGACTGTTTTTAGCTTTGCTTCTGTGGGGAGGTATAAAGCTGTCTGGTTTATGTTCACAATCTTTACAGAAAGGGCCGACATGTTCTCTCTCCAAAAAAAAAAACAAACAAACAAGATAATTGTATTTATGTTTTATGTTTGTGTACTTGGACATTTGTATAATTGTTACTGATTGTGTAATGGATTGTACAGTGTCTACGACTGCTTCAATGATTAATGCTTTCTTTATGCCTTTGTGTGGTTCTTGAGCAACGATGCAAAAATTTCCAGGACACTTGTTACCCACATTATTCTCTAACAGGATGTTGACTGAGCTGGTTGAGCTGCTGCGCTCCACAGACCGACCTACGTCTGCTATAAAGTTTGGTTTTTATATCAGGTGCTCCTTATGGTTGCGGTTATATCCGCAGCCTTTATAGGCTACATGCTGAACGTTAAGATTCCTTTATCAGGTTGCAGAGGCTATTTATTTTCACTTGTCAACAGCATATCTATACATCTAAACCCCTCCCTCCCTTTCTCTCTCAAAGTCAACTTTGCTAAACTGGTGTTTATGGAAGGTACAGCTGACAAAATGAGCAATTAATTGAGGTTTCATGGTGGAAATACTCATTCAGTTAAATGTGTGGCCTAAAACAAGTAATGCAACAGTTTAAAAAATACCTGAAGTAGAAGTTGTGCAGTCAAAACCAAGTTTCAAAAGTGCAAACACTCATTATGCTGCAGGTCTTATTTCTATTAGATCTTAATTGCTGATGCAATGTCCTGTAAGTAGACTTTTAATGTGGCTGAGCTCATTTCAAGTACTTTATATACCATCTGACAATTTAATCTGTTACATCACATTCATTCTTCGTCATATTTTATAAATTAATGGGCACCGGCTACGGCCACTGAACCGGTGCGATGATTTAACACTGGATGGGATTCCATGCCAGTAGTCCTCAGGCTGATGGTCTGGACTGGACTTTTCTGTGCCAATAGTAGTTTGTTCTATTGGTGTTTCCAGAATTTATTGCCAGACCTCTTGCAGACCACTAACTGGACTTTTTTTTTTATCATCTCGTCAGCATTTTAGTGCATTAAACTGGACTTTTTTTTACTGCATTTTACTGTTTGAACCCAAACCATGATCTTTACCTAACCCTGACCATTTTTACCCAAACTGTGGGAAGGTTTAATCAATACCAATACCAATTCCATACCAACTATAAACAGACTATTGACATAGAGGCTTCCAAAATAATACTAATTTTTTATTTAAAGTCTTAATTTGCAAATCTGTCAGGTAATTTTGTGATGGAGTAAAAAATATAGTGTACAAAATTCCTTCTGAAATGTCGAATAAAGACGCAGAAATGAAACTTAACTCAACCAAAGCACCTCAACATTACATTTAAATACAACACTTGAGTAAATATACCTTTTTTTAAGCTACTTTCCACCACTGCTTTCATTATCATTTTAATTGTCTTGCCAGTTTTAATAGACATTTCCAACCATACATACTGATCAACCTCATTGTAAAGCATTTTACTCCTCTCATCCAGGGACGGTCCTCAACCCGCAACCTTGGCCTTTCCCCTCATAAACAGGCAAGCTAATATCGTTTATGGCCGCCTTTATTTCTTTTTTGATGGCGACTCCCCTCGCCCTCTGCTGTGATGCTGTGATTGGGGTTATTATAACGGCACCCTTATGATGTGATTTTTAGCAATCAGCAAAATTCCTGCGAGCTCTGAATCAGCAGTCCACGGAGAGAGAGAGAGAGAGGAAACGATTCCCCTCGCAGTCGTGCTGTCATGGCCCGCTGACGCCATCCAGCTACGTTCATTAATCACTCACGCGAACGCACACACACATGCATACGGTAGATGCGTCCATGCACACACACGCAAACACTCCGCACATGTTCATGGGACATATTCATGCTGTGCATCGTGAAAAAAATGTCTCCTATGGGATGTTGCTGTATTCCAAAGACGAAGGAAAAAAAAACTTTCTCTGAACAGATAGTGTTTTTGAAGTGGGGAGCAACAGCAATATTAACATGCAGGTTAGACAGATCCTGTATCTGCATGCGACATACTGGTTGGAAAAAATATGCAAGTGGTTTTGTGCAGAGCCCTGCAGGCTTTCTGCGGCGCCCACAGATGGCTGCAGTGAGCATTTGCTACAATGCACATCGTGTGAATGAAACTACACGCCAAGCTCTGCAGATGCTACACAAGCGAGGTTTGGCTTTTGGCAGAAACGAGGCGGGACTCTCTATGAACTCATACAGCTTAATGTGCAATATCAGTTCTGTCTGAAAAGATACATTTTTTTTTCCCAGCTTCAGGGCTGTCGAAGCTGTTGAATCGATTTCGTTTGTAAGAACAATCATCCTCTCCTTTACTTCCTTAGATCTTTTTCACTGTGCATGCCAACCTTAAAGCATTAAAGAGGACACAACATGCACATTTCCAGGTCTGTATCCGTATTTATATACTGAAAAATCTTTGCATCTCTGTATGCATACCGACCCTTCATGCAGCCCCTCATGATGAGTCCACTCTGTTCTGATTGGTCGGCTTCTGGAAGCTTCCGGTTACGTAAAGACACGATAATATTCAGATTTTGCTTCTCTTCCCATTTCTTACCCACACTATAAACTTCTCAAACACATCCATACATGTTGGAGCCGAAACCCGATGTGAAATATGCGAATGGTAATACACAGAACACACGGAGTAAAAATAAAAGCTTAGTCGTGTTTGTTGCTACGTTACTGGAAAACGTCGCGTAATCTTTAGAAAGATTGGATTTAAACATTTTGTCATCCCAGGTTGATTTCAGACATCCATGACATCAGGAGCATGATGCAAAGCCACTGCTGGAAAACAGGTGAAAAACTTAAGTTCAGATTGTTTTTTCCTTAAGCTGGTACAGATGACACAATCAGTACGCAGTAGATACTAAGTGCTGAGGTCACATATAGGGACACAAGTGATTTTTACAATTGACTGCAGGTCTGAAGTCTTCGTACGCTAACTTTTGGGAATTTACATCTAGAATTAAACTTTTTTTTTTTTTTTTAGGCACTTGAAGCGAAGGCTCTGCTTTCCCAAAAGGGGGAACCAAGCTGATGAACAAGCAGTTTAAACACGCGCCCTCGAGAGTCTGTCGGAGTAGCATGACCGCCGGGGGAGCAGCGGAGTGGAGGTACAGATTAAAGTAATGAACACACACACACACACACACACACACACACACACACACTACATTATACAGCAGCATCATGCCTCACAGCTCCGAGACCCACTGAACGCAAGCGAAGAGCAGGAATACATAAATTCATACATTAACAAATGCACTGCCGCGAAGGGAACTACCAAACAACACAGCTTTTAATTTGGGTTCTCCTCCTGATGTGCGCACACACACACACACACACACACACACACACAGCTGCCTGATTGCTTGTATATAATGATGGCTGTGAGGGTTTACCGACTGCTGGAGCTTGGCCAGCTGCTGTGGGGGTCCCTGGGTGGATGCCCTACTGATGGAAACTGTGTGTATATGTGAGTGTGTGTCTGTCTGTCTTTTCAGTATTTTTACATTTTGCCAATAGTGTTTTGTTTTATTTTGTTTTGTTTGTTTTTTTTCTTCCTTTTTCTATTTATTTTACTGGAAACGTTCCATATGCCGTGTGTTTTTGTTAGTTGGTGCAAAATTTAAGGAATAAATTGTTCATCATTTTGTGAAATAAACAGATTGACACCACCCACGTCTCACAATTTTTAAATATGAAGCTCCCACCGGTAGCTAGCTTAGCTTAGCTTAGCTTAGCATAAAAAGAGGAAACAGTGGAAAACATCTAGCCTGGCTTTGTCAGAAAGGTTATAAAATCCACCTACTAAGACAATTTTTGCCTCCCCTCATTTGTGTGTATATGACAACTGGACCGTTTGCAGTTAATTGCCCCAAAACAGCCAAAAATACCAAATGTATGTTAGCTGTAAGCTAGTTAGCAACGGACACACCGACCATGTCTGTCTGTTTGTGCTCAACTCAACCTCTGGCTTAACTCTGTCCAGTCTCTCTCCTTTTTTCCTCTCATCTCTCTACATTTATGAAATACATATGCACATTCACGTCAATTCACACCACCCATTTGCGTCTTGCTTCTCTATTTGCTTCACTACCTGCGACACGATGTACTGTACTCTATGTCCTTTGCGTAAAAGACGACAAATTGCAACAAATGGCCCGGAACGCCTGATAGTCTTGCGAGAGTGTGGTATCAATCTTCTCATGTCACGACCGGCGACCGTGGCTCAAACTATTGCTTTCATATTATTTCAATTTTTTGTTTTTCTTGCCGAACGCCCACGGGACGACACGTACCACGGGAATCCTAATTAGCGTACAGTTGAGGAGTCGCAAAGAGCAACATGCAGACCATTCAGAAGCCTCTACGTTAGTGGGAGGTGTGTGTGTTGGGGGGCGGGAGGGGATTCTCGACTGCATTGCCATTAAAACTCCATGTGCTCAGTCCTGCGCAACCATATTTCCTTTTCTTTTTTTTTTGCGGGGTACGTTTGCACATTTGACTGGCTTGATGATGTTACCCACTCTCCTCTTTCCAGGCCAGTGATTGGCAGACAGATTGGCATCCTGAGTCTCTCTCTGCCTTGGCCCTTACGGTGACATGTGGCGCAGACCCGTGCGAGGAGCCCCCCCACCCCCCCTCAAACCCTCTTTTGTGTTCAGTTACCAAATATAAATGAAGCTGAGATAACAAACAAAAATGGTTCAACATACTGAATAGGTGCCTGGACTGTCATCTGCTGCAGCTGAAGCAAACGGTAAGGTATACAGGGCTAAAGCAAACATTAATTTACTGACTTGGGTGTTTGACAAATATCTATTCAAACAAAAACCTTTATCCAGTCAGAGAGTTGCCTTGAAGCCAACACCTGGACAGAAATCTCTACATGTTTGATCCAATTTAAACTTCCCAGGGAGAGCTTAATGCAAAACTCATGGCACTTTTTCCCTCCTCTTTGTTCCTTCTTGCACCGTTTACTACTACTGCTGCTGCTGATGATGATGCTGATGCGGGCTGCACAGTGACTCCACAGGCTGAGCACAGCCCACAGACCACGTACATGAAGGAACATCAATCACCACGCAGCCTTTTGACGCAAGTCGCGTCCCATAATTAGATTTCGGGCTGTCCTGCTGCCCGGGAATCAATCCTCCCCCTGCGAGGCGGCGGCAACAGTGGAGCTGTATACAGTTAGATGACTATCCCCACACTGCATCGAGCATTGACTCCTCCTGAGTAATGGATGGAGCTGTTCTCTCTCTCTCTTTCTCTCTCTCTCTCTGCGCAGCTCACTGCAGATTCACTCCGCCTGCATGTGCGCGCTCGGCGGACGGGAAAGCTCGGGGTTGCCTCCTCCGTGCGTGCGTGCGTCTCTGAGTATGTGTGCGTGTGTGTGTGTGTGTGTGTGTGTGTGTGTACTCATCTTTCCACGACCACAATGATCACGTCAGGGAAGCAGCAACCCCCCCCCCCCCCCACCTCCTCCCACCTCCACCTCCATCACCCCTCCACCCACCACATCCGAAAAGTCACTGTACATTGCTGGTAAATTTGTATTGTAGACGCACACGATCCTCTTTTTCCCCTCTCTGTATTCCATAAAAACTTTGCCAAAAGAATAAATGAATCATCTTCATGTTTTAGAATATGCTCTGATTGAACAGCATTAAGACAAATATAGTTTATGTGGTGCCAATTTGTTATTCCAAGCACACTCCAGGATGGACAACTCAGGAAGTTCCCCAACTTTTCTGTCAATCATGCGCACAGGCAGCTTATTGATAATTGTATTGTCAAAAAATAAAAAATAAATATAAAATTAAAAAAAAACAGCACTGCATTTTAAAAGCACCGTCTCATCATTGTGTCCTATTTCCATTTTGCATATGAAATGATCCACAAACGCGTGTGAATGATTTGATCTGTGTTGCACAAAAAAAAAGGTAAAAGGAAGGGTGAAGTTATAGTTTGGCATATTTACAAAAAAAAAATATTTCTCACCATGTAGACAGGAACAGATGCATCGTAGCAAAAGCTCGATGAGTCTGAAGTGTTCGTTCACCCCCCCTCTGGTTTCCTTCCTCTACACAGCAGCACAGACTGTAGAAAGCATCGCGCCGTTGATTTCTTCTTCCTTGTCTTCTTCGATGCAGCGGTTCCTCTGCTGCAGTCCAAGAAAGACGAGAGAGGCTGAGAGAGAGAGAGAGGTGGGAAGCGTGAGTGTGATGGGAGGATGGAGGAGGAGGAGGGAGGGAGGGAGAGAAGGGAAGGGAGGGGAGAGGAGGAGGAGGAGAGGGGGGAGTAATAGGCAGACTGAAATCAATAGTAGGTTCGTATCCTTACGAACAATAGTGAGTATTTCCGTGTAAACAACAGTGTTTTTTGCGTTGGCTCGATGATGCAGGATGGATGACAGAATCGCAGGCTGTTGATGATGATGAGGAGGAAGAGGAGCAGGTGTGGAGGCTGAAATGTGGCTCCCGGGAAGAAGTTTACTGGATCTGCACAACTTGAAACCTAATAGTCTTAAAACCCAAAGCCCAGTTTAATGAAACCATAAAAAAACAACCCATATCTACTGTATCACCTAACCGATTATAAGCAGGATATGACTTCAAATGACCTCATCGTCTTACAAAGCATTTATGATAATGACAATAACACAGCAGCGATGTGTAGCTACATTATCACTCTCCACAATCCAATAAATGCAAAAAATAGATGCAAAGACGATTCCGATGATGAAAATCTGAACAATAAGGTGATTTAGACATCTCTAAACCCCTGTTAGAAAAACGGCAAATAGTGTCGGGGAAGTTTCATTATTATGTCTGGATCTCTAAATATATCCAGCTGTCTGGTTCTAGAGGCGGATAAATAAATATATGTGGTTGCAGATATTAGATTTTTGGCCTGACACCTACCTAAAAGATAAATGGATTCAGCTCAACGCTTGTCCACATGTTCGCTCAAAGGAATTGAATGTGCAACATTTCAAATGAAAAATAACTCAATGTTCCACTTACACATGAAAATATGAACTCATCAATGATAAAACTGCCACTGCTGCAGTCTTACTTGCCATTAGCTTATGGTGGCTAATGTTTGCAAAACCTGAGATAGCTACAGATGTGTAACTGACATTATTGTGTCAAACTATTGAATAGTATTGCTGCCAAATCACAAATTTAAGGCAGTCAAGAGTGTTTAATTATGTTGGAATGTCTTCATATTTTTTCTTTGTGATACTGAAAGCTATTTAGATTTATTTAATGAGTAAAAAACTGGTAAAATATCAAATTTGCCCACTTGCCTTTCCTTCATATTTTTGCATGAGAGGTGCACAATCGCACGTACATGCAGTCCATCTATGTGTGCGCACGTTTCCTCGCATATCTGAACTATTTGTACTTTCCGAAGGGTGTCAATTACTCCCCAAATAAAGTTTCAGACTCAAGTTCAACGCGGACGTCTGGGCAGAGACAGTAAGCAATCCCCAAAAAAGCCATCCTATTCTGCATGGCTAGAGAGGGGCCATTATGAACTCCAGTGAATGAGCACTCCTCTCCTCCGCTCTCAGAAATAACCATTACGAGAGAATTCTCAAGGAGCGAGGAAGGAAGCCTGGAAGGACGTCCCTCTCACTCAGTCAAATAAAAATGCAGACACATTTGCATTTCTATCCAGCAGCTGTTGTTTAATTTGAGGGTTGAAATGAATGAAACCAAACACACACACACACATAGCGGGTCATGCCTGCACACACACACACACTGTATATGCACAACGTCAAAGTACTCAACTGGCACTAATTTACTCCTGCATTAACAAAACATGAGCTCTGTTCTTGGAGTCAGAAATCAAGACCTGGGCATGCAAACTCATAAATCATCACATAGTTATTATCTCTGTTTTTTTTCCTTCCTTTTCTTTCAGATCAATCACAAATACGCTCATACGCAGGATGCAGGTAGGGCGAGTGGGCGGCCGTAGAGAATAACACTAGAGCAGAAACAGAAAGAGAGGAAAGATAAAGAGACATTTTTAAATTCTGCGTGCTCGTGTCTAACAAAACAAAGCCCCTATTGTTAAGGTTCAACATGAAGAGGAGAGGACTTCGCTAATGTAATCTGTGCAGGCTCTCGCTAGTAATATAACTGGGTTCGCTGCACGTAGCAATTGGTGGATTAACAAAAAAATGATGGTATTGACATTTTAAGGATGATAACACTAATAATAAGATGAGTAAAAAGATAGTAAATAGGCTGCAAAACTTGGAAAAACACTCTCCAAATCGGTCCCCCATTGGTTCACACTGCAGCCTCGTGCCATCTGTTGCTGGAGGCTGGTGCCTAATATGAGAAAATGATAGTAAAACTATTTTATACTTGCATTTAGGCACCCACAAGCATTTGGTTACAGTTACAGAAAAGGTCTGCAACAGGACACAAACTCCAGTCTTCTGCATAGTCAGACAAAGTCAGACGTGCCTCACAGTCGTCAATCTACAATATCATCGACAGTGGTGGAAGAAGTATTGAGTTATTTTACTTAAATTACAGTCCTGCATTCAAAATTTACTGACATAAAAGTACAGAAGTGTTAGTGGCAAAACATCCTTAAAGTGTCATCAAAAGTTTGGACACACTTGTTCATTCTCAAGTGAATGGGAAGGTGCAAAATGGCACCATTCAGAGTCATAACGTTGTGTATATGATTGCAATACTATCACTGATGTATTAGCATGGAAGCAGCATAATCATGTTGTCGAACAGTATCTATAATGTTGGAAGTGTGTCCAATCGTTTGACTGGTAAATAAATCCATTATATTCCAATGGACAGATGAGAAAAGATGCTACCAAGCTGCATTATGGAAATTGTAGGATCCACATCTTTGGTTTTTGCTCATTCACTCCTAACATTGCACACCACACCTGCACATACATTTTTGCACGGTGTCAACTTCAGTTCGCACCTACAACCTTCCCTCCATCTGTCTGTGTGTTATGTAACGCTTAGTTTAATTGTATGAAACTGGATAAAATCTCCTCCTTCACCGATGAAAAACAAATGAAAAACAGAACATGTCTGCATGTATGTCATTCAAACAAACGCGTTTTTGAATATAACTACTACTTATGGATGAACTTGACATTTTTGTCATCTCCGAAACCTCTCAATATTATGGCCTCTGGGGGTGTGCACTTCGATAATATACTGCAAAATTGTTTCAAGCAATTTAGTTGGATGTGTGATATGGAGTTTAATTGATTTCTAATTATATGCCCTGGTGGGCGCATAATTTCATGCGTAAAAAAAAAACAAAGGGGGGTTGTTAGCAAGGTCTGCTTTAGAATGAATCAGGATGCACTGCTTTGTTTTCCCTGTAATTACACACTCCACTCATCCTCTGGCTCATACTTTGCACACACACACACCTTTGGAAAATGTATTTTAAGTGGTAAGTAATTACTTGTTTTTGCCATAACTTCCAAACTACTGAGTAAGTACCTTTGAAGAGTGATGACTCACACAAACTGATGGATAAAAACTCTATCCCAGGTAGCTAATAATCTTTAGTTATACTGGTTTTGCTGTGATAATATCAGCAGTGAATGAGATTTTACATGAAAAGCGTTCAACATCTGTCATTTTAACCCTTCGATAAGACAGAAAAGATGCTGAATATAACTGTTCGCTCAGCCCGACACATCACAAGTGGACTGGCTCCTGTTTCCCACCCTCTCATATAGCAACATAAAAGAGCCTGCGAGGGTTGAGATACTGTTGAGTGGTGTTAAGTAACAAGACAAATAGCCTCTGGAATAGCCTGCCAGGTTAAAGCAAGGTTAATTACATTTCTTAACACACAGGGGTGAAGGGTTGCAGATGAGGAGACTGCAGAGGGATGAGAGGAGGGGAAATCAGTTAAAAGACAGAGGAAGAGTTAAAGGGGACCTATCATGCACATTTCCAGGTCTTTATTTATATTCTGGAGCTCTATTGGAATATCTTTGCATGATTTATAGTTTTAAAAAAACTCCTTATTTATCTCATACTGGCCATTTATGCAGCAGCTTAGCTCAGCGTCTGTCTGAAACAGGCTGTTTTAGCTCCTGTCTCTTTAAGGTCCACCTCCTAATGAGCCCACTCTGTTCTGATTGGTTAATTTCTGAAGGCTTCCACCAGCTCCAGAGATCACATAAACAAACAGCAGTTGGATTTCACTTCTTTTTCTTGTCGCTGGAGACCAAATCCAACCTGAAATATGCTAATGACAACCTTAGCAACAACCTTAGTAACAAAGACTACGGAGCAGACAGCTGTTGTGGGCATGTGCAAACAATCTGACATCATCACGAGCAGGAAGTGGAGGTAATATTACAAACAAAGCTCTTAGAGCAGGCTGTAGCCCTGACTTTTGACTTACAGGCAGCATTTATCCATACGTTCACCTCATGTTTTGATACTTTGATCATGTTTAATACACTATAACAGTATAAAAATAACCAAAAAAAAGCATGATTGTGATTATTTAAGATGTTGTTGGGTACCACCAGGATTTATTCTGTTTTAAAAGTGATTTGCGGCCTCTTGCTGATAAAAACAGGCCACAGTAGTTCCACTAGAAATGCGATGGTGTTCATCTTGGTGTTTCAGTCATGTCACCGTGATCCTTTCAATATAATAGTGTCCTCAGCGTGGCACCGTGTAATACTTTAATACACCACGCTGTTGATTTCTGTGTCAAGGGACGCCCTTGAATGAATGCTTTCGATCAGCAGCCACACGTGAGCTGCACCATGAATGCGGATGGTATAAATACAGTCGATGACCCAGTGGAAATGCTATTTTTGATATATATTCATTTTCTCAAAACATGGAAAGTTCAATGAAAACAGCCCGATTTGCCTTTGCCCTGTGATCTTTTATGTGTCACGTCTCCGAAACCCCAAGGAGAGCAGATACTTTTGTCTACAAACCTTCTGCAAATGCCGAAATGTCAAGTCATTTTGCTCCTCAGAGAAAAAAATGATGCAAGTACTAATTTAGAAACCCGAGTTGAGATTTTTGTCCTTTCGCTTTTTTTCCTGATTTAAAACCAACAAAGGGTATATTATCATTTTTGATCTGTTTATTACCTGATGCTTTTTTTTTTTTATTGCAGAGCTTTTAAACTAACATCACCGTGTTTATGTATTCTGACACACTTCCCTGTTGAAGTGACTCTATATTGTGATTTGATTGCATTAAAAGAATTTCAAATCTGCAAGCACAAAGCACATCACACAATGAAACATTATTCAGGATTTCCTTTTATTGTACTGCTTACCATCATCTCTCTGTAATATCTTACCCGTCATCATTCTTATTTCCCCCTCTATGCAGGTACAGCTATTTTCCGAGCATTAAAAGGATCAACTACAAAGTATGACATGAACCTGATGATGCTGGAAAATGCTTCAGGGCTTTCAACCCTCCCTCTCTATTTTTTTTTTCATTTTCTTTTCCCATCACAGCAGCAAAGGGAAGATTATATTAAAAAAAAGAGGAAAAATACCCTCTCTGGGGCTCTCTTCTTCAAACAAACTGCTTTTGTATTAATTACAGGCAGTGCAAATGACGTGTGTGTGTGTGTGTGTGTTTGTGTGGGTGGGTGTATAGATGCAGTCGAGTTCGTGTGTGAGTAAGTGTTGTCATGTGAAACTTAATGCAATGAGGCAAGTGTGGGCGGCAGAATAGCCAGGACCCATCAGTCAAAGCAACATGTAATCGCTCTCAGGTTATTGAGTTGACCTACGGACTAGAAGGAGGTTGCGTGAGAAAAAGACAAGAGCTGAATGACGCACCGTACAAACAGTAATTCATAAAACTTGAGGGACAGGGTTCCTCTCAATGTGGAGCCAAAGAGATGCTTAATGTTAAGTACAAGGAGAGAGAAACTGGGAGGGTGATGATTGGAGGCCCGGAGGTTGATGGTCTCTAGATGAGAAACAACATTTGTGGTCCTCACCAAGAACCGCAGTGTGCCTAAGGTAAAGTTGAGGTGGACCTTTCTATTAGGAGAGAAATGAACATTGACTCAGTTTATCCCTCAGGTGCAGAAGCATCCAGTCAGTATGTGGAGATATAAAGCTCAATGGTGATGAACAGAAGAGAGGGAGGGAGGGAGGGGGAGGGGGGGGGGGGGTTGCAGCTACCTGGGAGATGTTAAGCAAAACTGCCTGTTCTTTAGGAAAAGAAACCTTTAAAGGTAAATAGTTTGACATTTTGAGAAATCAGCTTATTCGCTGTCTGGTCAAGAATGAGACGAAAAGATCGTTACCGCGCTCATAACTGTTCGTTCAATATGAAGCCACAGTCAGGAGTTAGCGTAGTTTAGCATAAAGACTTGGAGGAGGGGAAGCAGCTAATCAATTTTAATTTAATTCGCTACCAACTCGTTTTAAAACTGACAAATAACATGTTGTATTTAATTTTGTTTAATGCATACACAGGCAGAAATGTGAAAATGACAAGTTGTGCTTTTCCAAGCTGGAGCTAGAATATATTTATATATATATATATATGTTTTTGTAGTCCATACTTAATGCACAGACACATAGTTCATATTGTTCTTCTTCTCTCACTCTCTGCAAGAAAGCGAATAAGCATATCTCCCCAAAATTTTGAATAATTCAGAGTCCTAAACATGGCCAGAGACTGCAGCATTTTTGTCAGACGAGCGCTGTGAGGTGGAGAAATGTGTACCTGGTCACCCGGGAAGAATGATATCTGAAAGTTTGGAAGTGACCGATTTTCCCACCAGGGTGGTTCGGAGAGGTGGACGTAAAATGCCAAACACTATGAGGATATTAGGCTGAAAGAGAACGAGGATCTGTCTCTCTGAAGAGTCATGATTTGCAGTCAGAAAAGCTTTTCTCTCATCCAGTTTACAAAAAAAATGCATTTACCTCTATATAGATTATTTATTTGCCAAAGATTTTAGATATCTGTATCTGAGATTTCTGCCTCCAGTCAAATACAATGGAGCGTTTGCGGCGCTTACAGCTTTTGAAAACAGCATTTTTAAGAATTAAAAAGAATTTTAAAGTGAAGTAAATTATCCAGGATAATCTACAGTAATTTGGGCGAACCAACCAGTGAAATATCTTGTATTAAAGAGGAAATATTCTGTGCATTTCAAGGTCTATGCTTTTATTCTGATCTGATGTCAGTTTGATGGGGGATAAGAGGTAACTTTGCAAATGGAGCTGGTTACATTCATCACATGTTTTGTAACTTTGATCATGTTTAAAACAGACATCTGACATTATAACAGTCTATAAATGACAGAAAATCACTACAGTACTTACGGCTCACATAGTTGAAACACAACAACAGCAACTCTGAACACATCTTGGTACTACTACTCTACTGTATGTACTGAACCTTACAGAAGCATCACTCCAGCTGTCATTTATGACATTTATTCCCTGTCAAGCTCATGTCCAAGCTAATTGTAAGTTACTTGGTGTAGGTTACAGACCACCGAAGTGAAAGCTAAAGTCTGCGTCAGTCCCTTAGGGTTCCCTTCTGATACTACAGGCCTAGTTTCTGAGTTATAGACCCACTTTAAGGGCGGATGGAGGAACCTACTTTACCCCATTCACTCCATCTCTCTGTCTTTCACCCACCTGCACACACACGCACGCACAGGAAGGTGTAGGAGGTGGACCATGGCATCCCATATTGTACTCCATAATTTGTCATCTTCCATTAGGATGGAGGATAATAGATGGATAGTGACAGGGATGTTAATTGCTTCCCCCCCCCTCTTGTCAACCAGAGGTTGGGTGAAGAGACAGGAGGAGAGGTAGAAAGAAAGAAAGACTATTCTTTGTACCACTCACTTGTACGTTCAGTTTTTCTTCTTCTCTTCTTCCACTTCCTCTTCTTTTCCATTCATTCTGTTTCAGCTTCCTCTTCTTTCTCGACTACGTCCATCCATCCAGCGCCTGGACGGCCGACTCCATCCTTCATACATGTGTGTTGTGCTTTTGTCTTTAATCACATTGTCTCATCAGTGATCCTGTGCATGACTCCTCTGCATTTCCTGTCCCAGAGAACATACTGTGCTCATCTCCCATTTCCAGGCACATCTGATTATACTTTCATATCAACTGTAAACCATTAAACCCAAGATACAGGTCACCTCACCTCAGGAAACGGAGCTATTATTAATCTATATGGAGTTTGATACTTTCTTTGGGTGTAAATTGTGAAATGCAGATTTGGATACTTGGCTGTATTTTCACCATATAAAGTTGATATGGTGAACATGTTAGCAAACAGTTGCCTATTTACACATCCAGCAGCCATGGAGCAATATTAGGATTTACTTGGAGTCTTGTTACTGGCCACCTGATGAATGTAAGTCCAATATTCACTCTACTTTTAGCTTTGGTTTTGGTTTCCACCAGCTCCTGGCTCTTTAGCGGCTAAATGCTAAGCTACAGTCAGCAGCGAGTCACTAACGCTGTCTGCTGTTTGTGGGAAGGTAGCATACAGGTGTTTTTTTATTGAAAATGACTGTCTGCATCAGAAATTAAGCTGATCAGAGAGGTGAAAGTGGATCAAAACAGTGAAGTCACAGGCTGCAAAATCAAAAAATATCGAGCTGATAACGTTAGCATGAGCTGACCAGAACTGCATTTGATCCATTGTTAATATAAAGTTACTAATCAGAGTAGAAAAGACTGTGATAATTCTGCCACAGAACATCATATTGTGTGAAATATTTTATGTCCATCAACACTCACTGTTGTAGAAACTGACAGCTGACACTAAATCTTTATCATACAAGCAGGTGAAGGTAGGGTCTTTATCTTTTTTTTTTTGCTTTTAATAGAATCCAAACAATTAAGCTGTGGTTTGAAAAAAAATGACTGATAACATATCAACTGAAGACAATTATTTTCAATGAGTATTTTCATATTACAACAAGGAGAAAGTCTATTATATTAAACAGACTTCATGAAACTTAGCATGAAAGTTTCAAAACTACTAATCTGACACTGAGATACTTCTTGTGGTTTTGCACCAGCAGCAGATAGTGAAACTGCAAAGGACCTTTCTCTTTTATGAGTTGTATTTGTCTGAAACTACCGCAGCGCTGCAGCCTTTTTGAAAACTGCTGTAAAGGTTGTGATGATTGCGGCGGCTTCTGAACAGCTCTGTCTGTCTTCCTGACAGAGAGGTTTGAAGTGATATCGAGGAGTGTGTCTTCTCTATGATGCTATCCAGGTGCTATGACATTCATCACCACAGACATAACGTGCAAATACTGATCTCACTGATTCTCACTATTTAAAGGTGAAAATTCATATTTGTTAAAAAAAACATCTTTTTTTTTCTCCATTGCATTAACATACATGAGGCTAGCAAAATATTAGCAACACTTTTCAATATAATGCACACCAGTACATCACCACCACTCACTACGACCTTAATAAAAAAAAGACATGAAGCAGAATTATCACCTATCTGATAACAGAAAATGAAAATGTGAAAGCTTTGTAAAATAATTTATGGCAGAACTGTTGTATTGGATCACATTAGATTGGTGTTTGTTTTGACTTGCGTACTTCTATGGTCCAAAATGTATTTCTCTCAAGTGAGTGCGATTTTTTAGTAGCAACTGACGTTGTTGGATCTGCAGTTTGATTGGTGCAAAATCAGTGGGTGGGCACAAAAACAAATTAGTTAGATCACTTCAATTCCATGCCGTGCACTCAGGCAGTTAACCAGCTGAAGCTGTTGCTCGCCACCAACTCCAGGGAGAAATATCAGGCTGTTTTAGCTTCTGAATGCTTCACTTATAGCTGTTTGCTAACTTTGGCTGTCTGCCCTTTGGTGTCCAGTGGATTTTTAAAGCTTTTTTTCGCTGAAAACAGCTGCCTGCTGCATCTGAAAACCAGATTGATGAGAGTGTTGTGGTTTTTAAATCCAAAGAAAGAGCTGATAGATGCTAAAAAAATGCACCGCAGCGCTGCAGACTTCTGTGAATCTCTGGGTTTGGTGGCTACGAGCAAATGCTTTCACATTAAACATTGGAGGAGTCAATTATTTTGTAAACCAACAATGCTGCATGCATTTCTATACCGTCATGTATATTCCATCATCATCATATCATTATTAATATAAAATAACAACAATATACATGAAGGTAACCTACATTATGCTAACATACCTAGCTGTTAAAATGTGTGCAGCGTTGTTAGGGTTAGGGTCCCCAAAGGTGGAACCTGAATCCAGCTGATCCCGCACAATTTCAAATCTAAATGTAGACAGGTGAAAATGTTTTTATCATGTGTGGGTTGAGATGTGAGGCGGTTAAGTGGATAATGGGCTCACAAAGCTGCTGAACTGGTTGTTTTATTGTGGGACCCAACTGCGTTCATGATGACACCTCTGTTTCTGAGGTTGTGGTAGTTATTTCTGGCACCTCGTGGATAATTTTAAGGGACAAAAATACATAGTCACATAATAGGTGCTGCACTGTTAATGTCTTCTCTCTTTACACCCAGGAGTAATGCATGTGTTTTCTTATCCGAGTAAGTTGAGTAAGAGGTTTGGATGATTGTGCCGGGCCTATAAATGGCTGCAGTGGGCCTGTAAGCACATTATCTGTACACTAACTACAGCAAAAAGGAGCCCTGATGGATATGACAACCCGGTGTGCAAGCTAATAGAACAAAGCAGTGTCCTCTCCTCGGCTTGTACAAACTAATAGCTGCTTGTTATGGAGGTAATTAAGAGAGGGATTCATTTACGGCTTTAACCTGTCAGCTTCAACCTAGATGAAAGTGGCCGTGCCGAGGATATACTGTTAGCGGCCGAGGAATTCCCAGATGTGAGGTCATGCGGTGGTGAATTGTTGCGGGACGTGCAGGAGTGGGAGGGGAATCACTGATTCCCTTCATCGCTCATCCGCATCATCTTTTGAAAGAGGGAGTGTTATGCAAATCAGCTCCGATCAATGTCAGTGAGGAGATGATGACACGTTGATGCGAAGAAGTTCCTTGCATCTCTTTCTCTCTCCCGTCTTCCACATGTGGCTGTTTTTTCTTGCACAAGCCCTCTTCTAACTAACATGCTCTGATTTATTTTTCTTTTTCATCTCTTCTTTCTTTTCGCTTTTCCCTTGTTTTGCAAGAACCGGCCCACCTTGCTCCCCCTTGCAATTTCTTGGCAGCCCTTTGAAAGCGTCTTCTTTGAAAGGTTCACGCTGACACTGGTGATGAATAAGTGAACAACAGCCGACATTTTTCCAAATACTTTGTTTCACATTTCACATTTGATTTATTTTAGCAACAGAGCAACGTTTACACGGCAGATTTGAAAATGCATGTCCTTTTTAATTAACACAGTTTTAATAGAATGCATACCATCGTATCTTATAACTGTAACTGTGACACAGTTGAGTGGAAATTGTGCCTTGAGATTGTATTTGCAATCAATCTTCCAGCGCAGCACACACAACCTCCTTTCCTCCTCTCAAAAACAGAGAGTTGATGGATCCAATTATTTATATGCACAATATTTTTTCAGATAACTTTTAAAAAAGTCAAAGCTTGGGATGATGTTATCTCAACTGTTGAAGGACAATGTAAAACGTGTACCATGTAGAAATGCACTTGTGCACTTAGATTACATACCCATTTAATTTCTGGCCCGAATACACCCTTCAGCATTTTTCACTGCCTTTTGGGAAACCGGTGGGAACTTTCCAACTACCTCAGCAACCTCTGCCAATGCAACTAGCTTTCTTTTAAAGTAATGGCATCATGAGAACAGATAAAGGAGCTACAGCTTCCAGCAGAGAACATTGCACAATGAGAACACCTCTTTGAGCTCTTTTTTTTTTATCATGATTTGAGAATCACTGCAGAGATATGGCCCGCTTCCTGTAGGTGTCTCCACTGCCAACTTGGTTGCTGCCATATGGTCTGCAAATAAATGAAAGGAGCTGACAGACCTGCGGGAATGTTGAAACTGTAAAGCTTATTATAGTCTGCAGAGAAGATTGTTATTCCAGGATGTCCAAAGCCAGGAGTGCTGCTAAGTATCATAATTCTGCTGAGAGGTTATAGTACAGGTACGCCAAAGATAACTGCCTTAAAATCAAGTGTTCAAACTTGCAGCTTAATCGACTAATCAACACATCCTCATAATTAAACGACAGTATTTAAAATACAGCCAGCAAAAAATGATCTACAGTTATGTTTACATAGCTGTCTAGCAGCTGTAGTAATGCGCTCCAGAACGACCCATAGGGCCGTAATATGCCGCTTTCCAAAATTATTACAAATCATTGTTAAAAAATAATTATATTTTATGGTGTGACCATGTTGTGGTTAAGGTCTAGGTGGTTAAGTTTAGGCACAAAACCACAACATTACAGTTTTACAAGTCAAGATGAAATGAAAAATGCCATTTAAACCCTTTTAGATCACATCCTTGGTCATATAGTGCACCCATTTAATAATATATACTAAAAAAAAATACAGAAAACATAATTTCCTTGTATTCTTATATCGAAATCCAATCGTTTTTTCTTCCTGTAAAACAAAATATGACGTGTACTTATGCAGGCTTGAAGCAATCGGCAATTTTTAGTAGCACAGAGCTAAAATTCATTATGACATGCCCACTTTTCAACTTTCAAATCAAATTCCTCCCAACATTATTTACTTTGCTTGTTTATCTTATTTCACTTGGAAATATGTCACAATTACGGAAATTAGATTCTCTCCAAATGCCGTTTCATCTGGACTTAAAAAATATCGTGACTCAGTTGGAAACATGACACTTCACACACACAGCCATCCACCCGACCGGCCGCCTCCTCCTAACAAGGAAAAATCATCTTATCAACTACATCTACGTCTTCCTTGAATGAGAAAGTGTGTCCAAACTTTTGTCTGGCAGCCTACTGGATGTATGTAACCATTAACAGCATGTAAGATCCTTTACAGGGTTCTTATCTTCAATCAATTCAGCTGGAAAAAATTAGAAAGTCAACCAGAGACAGAGTGTTCAACCAACTCGTGGAGTTCACGTTAGCATAATTAGCTAGATAGCTTTCTACAACTGATGAAATCAACCTGCAAAAGGTGTCATATCTGCTCAACTTCTGTCTGAAATTAAAGACCCATTGCTGTAAGAACTTCCAGCGAGTCTGCCACTGTTATCATTGTAAACTGCATTATGAGCCATGTGAGACTAGAAAGCTGGTGTAACAAGAGTAACTACGGGGAACGGGGCTTAGCGAACAGCTAATTTTACCTTTGATCCATTTATTCTGTCATGAATCATCTCTTAGATCACCTCTGCTATGCCTCTTTTTCTCCAGTGACAATGAGGATTATTGTATGATAATGATTCCGGAGATCATATTGGCTGTATACCTCCGCTGACTTTTTAAATCTACCTCTTGCTGAGTCACAGTGACAGCGGAAAGTAAAACGTCTCTGACACTCTCTAGGAAATTGGTCAGTGACTACAGATTGCTTTTTGCCTCTTGTTCCTCTAAGCTGGTGCCGTATGACATTGTCAGACGGTGAGGTTTTTTTTAGAGTAGGGCTTCGATGACATCGTAGTAGGATTAGTCTTGTCATATACACTTATTTCTGGAGGAGCTCTGCAGTGCAATACTGGCCCCTGTGCATTGATGCAATGACATACATCTATAAAAAACACAACACAAAACATACACAAATGAGGACAAATACATGCTTGCAACCAAATATTCGTCCATTTAACTGCTTTAAAAGAGTGACTAATAGGAAAACGTAATTAATAATTAATGGATTGGCCTTCCTTCTCCACTGGCTTCCATGCCTCATGTTATATATTGCTCTGTTTTCTGCCCCCACTTTGTTTACCACCCTATGGTTGATCAATATACTAGTCTCTTCTTTAACCCTCACCCTAGGTCCTCTTGTATCACCTTTTGTCTCCCCTGGACAATAAATCAAATGTGAATCCCTGTGAGGAGTGGTCAATACTTCAGAATGCCATGGCCACTCTGTGCACCATATTTCACCCCGAGGTGTGCACAGCGTTGTTGTTGTTTTGTTTTTTACCAAGCTTTGAATAATATCTTGCCATAAAACAGATTCTATTTCATTTGTTGAACAGGCTATTATTCAGTTATCATTGATATTCAGTGGTCATATTAACTGCAGCTCTTGTGTTTGTGAAGTGAGTACAGATCAATACACAGATTAAAGTGTAAATGTGAGGTTGAGGGAACTGGAAATTTGAACTAAATGTGAATTCTCCTCATGTTTTCGCAGCACGATGATACTGCAGCTATTTTGTGTACTTTTCCATTTTGTCAAAAGAGAATAAAAACCATTTTGAGACTTATGGAAACAGTGTCTATGCATCAAGCCTCTAGGGGATTTTAAGGGCTAAAAAAAATCCCTTGAAATGGACAAATCCACAAAAACAACCCATGAATTTTCCTTATTTCCTTTTCCTTTATTTATTTAGGCTTTTGCACCATTTGTAGGGGGTTTTATCCTCAAAAATCCCTTTAACTGTGCAAATAATCCATTAAAAACTCCTTAATTTATTTCAATCTATTCATTATTCCTTTAAAATCCTATTAATTAACACCTTAATTTTATCATTAAATTTGGTAAATTAATGGAATTTTAAAGTACAAAATTAAAGGGATTTAGTTTCACAGTGCCTTGGTGAGCATTTCCGCTGTTGCTAACATCTGTTGTGCACTAGTGCAACGAAGTTTCGACTGTGTCAGTGTCACATTTTGCTTTGCCTATAGGCAAACAGGGAACAGCACCAGGCTTTAAAGTCAATTTGACATAGTGGCCAAACTGTAGAATTACAACTGCCGTCCATGTGTCACATGATGCACACCGGCCCCACATGACTTTGCCATAGACTTACATTGTGAAAGAGACGTCTTTTACAATGTAGACGTCTTTTTTGAGCATCACAACCCCCATGAGATGACTCCAAATGTGATCTATTTGGTCCAATAACATTTGGAAAGTCTAAAGGAGATGCACAATTGAATTAATTTAACCCCATTCAAGTTAGCGGAGGGTAAACCAGAAGTTAGCTAGCTCAGCAGGCGGAAGTCTCTGGTCCACCCGCTCTATGGTCCAGGAAGTCAAACATTTTTTGCTTCACCATGCATGTATTAAAAGAGTTGCTGGACCAAAAATGGTGTCTATTCAGTCAAATAAGAATCTGCAAAAAAACTTTCTAGCTTCCAAGTTTACTTCCTAACCCTAACCCCTAACCCATTTCCAAGCTAAACCATGATCTTTCCCTAACCAAGTGATTTTTATGTCTAAACCTAACCAGACCTTAACCGCAGCATTGTTACACCATAAAACATCATTTTGTTTTATTTTTTTTCGAAAAGCAACTTATGTCGTCATGCCGATTTCTGCCGACAGAGGCGCCATATAGTAGAAAATGCTCCATACGTACACGTGTGTACTTTACACGCCTAGGCGAGGCAACGTGACACTGACACCAGCGGATGTATTACACACTTTGGTGTGATACTGGGTTGATTTATGACCATCCTGGTAACAATCCAGCACAGTGTCGTGAAAGTGTCAGATTTTGTCCCTCGGGCTGTTTGTCTTGCTCCTCTATGTAATTTAATTAAGATTAGAACTGAGAAGGTCTATCTGCAGACTAAAGAGAAGCCTGTACAGCATACCTTAATGTTCCTTAGGCTGTACTGAGTTTACTGAAACATGGACACACTGTATGCATTTATACACACATAAATCTGCATCATTGCCACTGTACATGTGGGTTTACATTAGCAGAATCTATGCATATTTCCTCATAAACTACGGATCTATAAATGCAGACTTTATTGTCAGCGGTCCCTGTGAAGGTTAAGAGGCGTCGACACTCTCTGTGATCGATGGGAGCAATGAGATGAGTTCAAACTATGATCATTGTTATGAGCGATTTTAGACATCTCCCTTGTTCAGTTAGTCAGCATTTCCCTCAAGTTTCCCTCGAGACCAGTCGGCTTTTGAGACTCAGTACACAGACATACGGTACGGCTCATTTTGTGACTGTCATCCTGTGAGACAGCAAGACCGGTCTTCTATCAGAATACACAATGAGCCGGAGACAGCTCTTGTTTAAAACAGCGCTCCATCTTATGTAAGCAGTACTTCTCCTTTTAAGGTACATTAAACCGGGCTCATAAATCATTCCTGGCTCGCTCACATGGTCTGCACGCACGTGACTGATAAAGTTTAGCTTTACCGACTTCAGGAATAGTTCGACGTTTTGGGAGGTGCGCTTATTCTCCTTCTTCCTGACAGTTAGATGAGGAGAAAAAAAAAAAAGATTCATGTTTGTCTGTTAAATATTAAATTAAAGCCAGCAGACATTTAACTTAACTTAGTGAGGAGACTTATAGGAGAAAGAGGGAAAATGATAGCATGGCTCTACCCAAAGGTTACAAAAAGCAAATAGAAATATGAGTAACACATTTGTTTTTCCTGCTATTACAAGTTGAAATCTCTGCTGTGGAAAAAAAGGTGCATTGTTTACTTTTGTTAATATTAAAAGACATTGAAGTCCTTAAATGTAAAAGTGTCAGTATTGATGGTGACCCAGAAATAGTGCACAAGCAGCATGAACTCAATATTAACAATAAATACAAGAAACCTTTTAATGCATGTGATGTAAATTCATTTTAAAGATCAATAGCAGTGATCGTTGTGTCTGTGAACCATGTAAAATCTTAAAACTGGTTAAAGTGTTGTTGAAAGGAGGAAAAAAAAAAAGAGCAAAGTGTGGAAATTAACAGAGCGAGAAGGAGGAACATCCTTTTTTTGAGGACAGTGCAGCAGTGTAGCCTGCTGGTTGTTTATTCATACTCCTGTGCCATCATGTCTTTTTTTTTTAAAACAGACTGAGCGTTCATGTAATTTTTGCACTGCTGTCATTTATTGTTTATGCAACCCTGGCTCTCTGTCTCAGCCTAGCGATACTTTACAACTTTTACATTTTAAAAAATAAACAGTTATGTCATTGTCAACCATTTTTTATAGGGAGCTGTAGGTGAAGAAGAAAGTATTTCCACAATATTTAAAAAAAAAAATGTTAACACCACGAGCACCACAAACAAATCAACACAAATCTCAGAGACAGATTATCTAAAAATTTGGCAAATAAAACCAAACTTTAGCGGTAGAGATGCTAAAAACAGGATTTTCTTCAGGTGAGCCGACTGTTTAAATTTATTTAGATTAATTTGTGATTAAAGTTAAATTTGCCAAATTACAAGTGAGAGGCAAATGTTAAGATCTCAAAGACAAACACAGTGTAGAGCTGGAACATCCAAAAAACATTAAAAATACAAAACCCCATCAAAACATTACACTGTTACATTAAATGCATTGAGATCTTTAGTCTGACTTTTTTAACTACTATTTTTTTCAATTTTATTTCCAAATGTAACACTTTTTAATTGTTTTTATATGTCTTTTTACTTGTCTTGCTTTTATATTCTGTTTCAATGCCTTTTATGATCTGATATGTAAAGCACTTTGAATTGCCTTCTTGCTGAAATGTGCTCTACAAATAAACTTGCCTGTTCAATTACCTGCATCCTTACTTAAGTAAACACAACTACATTATATTTACCCGACTCTCACTTGAAAATATTTAGTAAAACATTGACTAATTGTGTTTCCTTTTTATACTGATCTAAAAAGTGTTTTTATTTGCGTTGAGTTAACGAAGGTTAAGGTGGGCTGAAGGACCGCGGTGCAGCCAGTGTAGTGGGGGGAAGCCTCTGCTGCAGTCAGTGGCTCTGCATCACTTCCACACAGAGGAAGCAGGGCTGGGCTGGGTCACCTGTGTCTAAACCCAGAACACACTAAAAAGCTATTAGTCACACATTTGTGGCTGTGTGTTGACAGGCTGAACCACACTTATAGCACCGTCCATGTAGCAGCCTCACTTCTAGCATCACATTTGCACAAACCAGACCGCTCACCGTCATGAACACCTACGACATGCTGCGTAAGTTTCAAACCTCTGTGCTTTGAATCTCATCAATTATCCTTTCAGTTGACTTGAACGCCGTTACAAGTCAGACGTGGCGCCACAGCAATAATATGCTTTGAGTTTCACATAGCTGGCATTTACTGCGAGGGAAAAAGTTTTGTCCTTTGGCCTTTGACCCGGTAGCTGGAAGAAAGAAAACGGTCTGTCGAGTCACCTTTTTCAGTGTGTGGTGGACCTGGATGCCCTCTCATTAGGAGTCACTGACCCTGATGTTTCCTCTTGCATGGTCAAGAAACAGCCAGAATATGCAATCATTTTACAGTTACCTTATGATACCTCCATATACACTTTGAAAAAGGCAGGACAGCTGTCCATTCCCTCTCTAGTTAAAATCAGTAAGCAGCTTCTAGCCATTGTAAAATGGTCCAAATGTCTCTGCTGCTCACAGTTCAAGACAAGAAGCTGTTCTGGAGGACAAACAATGGCCCCTATACGGCTTATCAAACCATTTCTGAACACTTCCTGTACTTAACCCCGCTTCAAGTTGATTTTCTTGGCAGCATTCACGGGAAGCATTATTCATCGCAGACCTCCTGTTTGGTCTCAGCTCGTCACTGTTACAACGGCATCAGCTCGTCTTCCTAGCCGCTCGCCTGTGCCTCTCTGTGTCGTGTTATAAGGGGAGCCGTTCTCACTCAAGCGGATGACGAGTGTAATTCTGCTAGAGAGAGAGAGAGAGAGAGAGAGAGAGGAAACCGCTGAGTCGGCAAAGCCCGCCTGTCTTGGGAAGGTCACAGCATTGCCGTGTCACTGACAAATGAGCTGTATTTCAGGCTGCCGTTCTGCTCCGTTGTCTTTAAAAACGAGGTTGGAGGGAGGAGAGAGAGAACACACGCGTGCTGTACTGATCCCAGTTCCCTTTATTGTCACATCCCATTATACAAAGTATAGGAGAGTAGAGTGTAGATTCTTGTCCATGTGCAAAGGTATACCATGAAACGACTGTGTCCTATCCTCCCAGACAGAGAGTATATACTGAGTTTAAAGTGTGAGCAGACCTGAAAAATATTCTTGAAAGTTAAGTTTGAATATGCAGATGTAACATGCATTGCTCCATGATTTGTCTATGTAACAGAAGAGACAGGATGTACAGTTTCCTACTTTTATAAAAAGCTCAACAGTTCTTGATGCAGATTGTTGAACATCAGTAAATCTACATCTGTAAATTGATTGTGTCGACTTTGCTCTGTAAGACTAAATCATCAGTATAACACCTAACTTGTAACACCTAATAGGTTATATTGATAAGTATTTTAATTATTTATCTATTATTATTACTATTAAGCTTTTATTTTGTAGGAGAGACCTGAGAACGTCTCACACACACTCTGCACACACTGCTTAAAAACGGTCGCAAACATTGTGAAGAACAGCAGCTAGTAAAACTTTTCAAGTCCCTCAGAGGAACAAGTGTCATTAATTTCAAGCTGTTTTGCAGTTTATTCCAGCAGTGGGGTGCAAAGTACTGGAAACCAGTCTTCCCCAGTTTGTGTGAGGAACTTTTAAAACCAACCTGCTCTGTCATCTGGTTGTTAGCTTTGAGCTTAACTAAGGATGTTAAATAAGTTAGATAGAAAGGCCTTCTAAATGAAGACATAGGTACTTCATATCTGATTGATATATTAGCATATAAGCTAATACAAAGATGTATTATTTTCAGGGTGTCAACATGTATGATTACATTCATTCATTGGGTTTTTGTCTTTTGGATTTATCACCTCAGATTCCACTAAACTGTAAAATGAGTCTAACACAGCAGGCAGTATGTAGTAACTGACTGAGAGTCCCAGTCTCTCATTGAGTCATCACGTTCCTGTGATGCGGTTCGAAGACTGGGACGCCGCCAAGCTTATTATGGCAGGCTACGAAAGGGTTTCTCCATTATGAAGCTTCACACAGTTCAGTGGCTCATCCTCGTCCAGGAGACAAGTTTGATTCTGTAAATCAATTATGGAAAATAGCTGAACTAGTGTAGCATGACAAAGTGCTTTACTGTGGGACTGCAGGTGTGGGGAAGAGAGTGTGTGTTTGTGTGTGTGTGTGTGTGTGTGTGTGCACAGTGCAGTCATCACCACTAATAAATAACAGCTGATACTAAACTACATACACATGCAGACATATAATGTAGTACTATATTAATATGCAAAATCTTTTACAAATTTATTCTTATAGACTTTTATTTCCTTTTGTTGTCATTTTCTGTTGAGCCAAACAGCAGATAGTGTTCTTTAACGATTTAATGATTATTATTAATAATTATTATTCACTCTGAAGAGAACTGAATTTAAGTTTTGTGGTGAAATGTTACAGGTTTGGTTTCTGCACACATCTGCAGAAATACGTTGTATTTCACGTGACTACACAGCATTTTATGATCAATACAATTTTATGAAAACATGCTCTTTGTATTTGGCATAATCTACTGAAATCAGTGGGCGGCTGACAAAAGCTAAAACTCAAAACTTAATAAGAAAAAATGTAAATAATTGCTTCAAGTAGTAAGTTATGATATAAATCTGAGCATATGTGTCCAAAAAATAATAATAACTTTAACATACATCAACATACTTTTTCTCAGAATAAAGATCTTCAAACTCAGATCCTCATTATGTCAAACTGGTGAAAAGGACAAGAAAGACGAATCCTCTAAAAAAAGAGAAATAAGTGATCATTTACTTGTTTATCTACTCAACTAAAACACCACACTGCCTTCTACTGGTGATCATGGACACAGAGTTTATCTCTCTGTGTTCTGAGATTCTAGCAGAGCATGAACTTTACATTATAGCATGCCAATCCAACAAACCACTCTCTTTAACTTATCTATATTTCTGTTCCTTTAGACACAAAAGCACTATTTCTACTTCTAATTTGCACACTGACCCAACACTGGTGTCATGCCTGCTGGAGGTTAAGAGTTCACATGATTCATTTTCACTGTTAAACAGTTTAGACACTGAAAAAAGAACGCAACAGTCTGCGATAAAGAAACATATTTGTTCACAGCTCATCTGACGCTTTCTCATCTCATACTGTCTGCAGACTTCTTCCTGTCTGAGTAGTTCATGTAGGATCGTTTCATAAAGTCCTTCATGCACCTGAAGGACTGTCTGTCTGTTCAGTTCATGTCTAAGAAGCCTAAACAATGACACCCAGATTAGACTCGGGGAGAAAACAACCCAGAGTGTCTCAAGAGAGAGCTGAAATACTGAAGGTTACACAGATACTGCCTGTTGCAAGAAACAGAGATCAAATGAGTGTAGTTTAATATAATAACATGACATTTATTATGAATAATACTGGCCGTCCTAAACAAATCCTTTTTAAAGTCTACACACTGACTTTAATATTAACATTTTATAATATAATACCACCACAACATCACCTACAATAAAAATGCAAGAAGCACAACTCTTATATAATAATGATTTGTTCAACAAAGCTTTACTGGAAGATATGAAGGATCTCTGAACCTTCATCCTGAGGGGAACAACTCATATTCACCATATATGTGATACATCACTGAGCCTCAGGGCTGGCTGTATGGTCTGGATCACTGCGGTGTAATGACGCTGACGTGCTGTTGCTGATTCAGCTTCAAGCACATTGATTTCATAGTGATGATATAATTACATATGAAGAGAGTAATGAGATTGATTCAGGAGTGTTTACAGGCAATCCGACGCAGCGCCTTGTCACATTTAACTCTTTAAGTTAAAGCTAAAATACAGCAAACGTGCACTCTGGAGGAAAGAAATCATTCCATAATATCACATCTCAAGTAGCGTTGAAGATCTGTTTATTTGTAGATGCAGAATGGTGCAATATTATAAGTTAAAGACGAAAAAATCATGAAAAATCTGTATGAGATTCTGTGTTGTGCAACAGTTTCTTCTCAGTTTTTGTTTTACTTTGTCTTACCAACCCGTTTGATTTACAATATCTGTCGAGTTTGGCAACAGGAAGGGAAGGTGTGTCCAAACTTTTGACTGATACTGTAAAAGAACCAGTATATGAAGAAAAAAAAAAAGATTTATTTAATACTATGAAAGTCTGGATAAACAAACACTACGTCAAACTGAGCTGCAAGAATTTAAACTTTAGGAAAACAACTTTAAAAAACACAATAACTACAGCAGCATTTGTAAAATTGAAAACAAAGTATTTCTCTAAAAAAAATTTAAAAAAAATAAAAAATAAAAAGTGTATTATAATTTTACTTCGGACTCTAGACAGAGAAGCAATAACTCGATTCATATTCAACAGTGATCTCATTCTGTTGCCGAGGAGGAATTTGGAGCCTCTCTAGGCAAATATTTCTCATCCGTCTAGACGAGAGAGCAAAAAACTGGCTAGCCAGCATCCATAATGCATGAGTCCAAACTGAGTTATCTGCCCGGACACACCTAGAAAACATTCTTGTTGCCTCTCATCCAAAGCCATTGAAACTGACTGTTGCTTTACACAGTTTATCTTTCCCATTCCTATACTCACTGTGCAACACAGACATCAAAGATAAGACTGTCTTGTGTGCATATACGGCACGTGTGTGTGAGTGTGGTGAAAGATAAAAGTATCACTATCTTTGCAAAAAATTATACTCAGTCCGTATTTAAACATTTGTGATTGCTGCAAAGAGATGCGAAGGATCTAGTGGATGGATATCAAAACAAGAGCGATCAGCACAGACGCTAAAAGAAGAAACAATCCCTGCTCAGTGAAGAAATGAATTTAAAGGATGAAAGAAAGTAGCTGAAAGTATTCTAGAGACTTAAAAAATGTTGGGATTTTATTTATTATTGCACTCAAAAAATGTGTTTTTCTTCTTCTTCTTCTTCCTTCGCTTGGATGTTTGGTATTCACTGTGCAGAATGATGTATGTGCAGAGTTTGACACTAAGGAGGCTGTTTTCGCATTCGTCTGCTGGAAAGTGGAAAGTTTCTCTCGGTTGACGGTGTGCACCTACAAGCATGACTTTGTGACATCACAACTAGTTTGGAGCCAACATGCAACTTAAGAGTGTGAAGTCTCCTGTGAAGTAAAAGACGTTTTGTAACCCAGTTAAACGTTGAAATGAAACACTGCATATTCATAGATTCGTAAATGAGGATTCTTAAGGATTCTTTCTTTTCCAGCCCCGGTGTTGTGGAGCGGTTGTTTTTCTGTCGCTCTCCTCTCTCAGGTGCCGCCCCTCCTTCAGTGGAGCGGCTTAATCACGCGCAGCTGACTCATCTCACTCATCAAACAGGCATACAAAGGTGGAGAGAAGGAACCCGGCCAGAGCCATGTGGGCCATGCAAGCCATATGGCAGCTTCTGTGCTGTGTGTGTGTGTGTGTGTGTCTCTGCAGCGGGATCGGTAGGTTTCAGTTTAGTCCTTTTTGAAGGGAGGGTGACGATTGTGTTTTTTTTAAACCTCTGTGCATCTTAGATTTGTTTTTAACTGTAACTGTAGGTACGTCATTTATTATTCCAAGCAGATGCCCCTAAACATGTCAGGGGTGGGATTTATAGTGTATGTGCTAATCTCGGCCAACAGAGGGCACTATCGCTTAAAAATAAAAATAAAGAGAAACTGCAGACACAATGGACATGCTGTGCTGTGTGTGCGTTCAGTTTACTGGAACCAGATTAGACTCCAACTCTGTAAACTTTGGGTAAAAGTGTTTTATTTTGCTATTTTATTTTTTGACCTTTTGTAGAGAAATTCAAATCCATATTCACAACATGGCATAAAACATCTAGGGCTACAGGAAACCCAATCCTAACTACGACTAGAAAATGAAATAACACAGTAAAATTAAAGATTTTACCTCCTTTCCCCCTCATACTGACTACGTGTTCCTTTAAAATGAGTCCCTATACAGTCCCAACATTAAAACCACAAATGTATTTTGCATCCATAGATATCTTATCAGTCATTAATAAACAGGTGATTGATCCTTTTAGTAATGTTTCAGAGCGTAGAGAGTGTTTTCTTTTAGGTTTGACACAATCACACTACATTATGATCTCATGTTATCTAAAACAAGAGAACATAACAGCCATAATTATTTCTATAGGATGCAACATTTGAAGTGTAGGTTTCATTATAACCATTAAAACCATCAATCAACTCCGACCCAGAACTCCCTCTATGTGCAACAGTGCAAACCAGCTGTACAATTTAAATTAGTTTGAAATATTTCTTTATTCTGGTCCACTTTATAACATTTCATACTTTAAAGAATGTCATTTAAGGTGTTTTTTTATTGCTTTTAAATGTATAATTGGGTCAAACTCTGACCCAAACAGTTTGTAAGGGTTAAATTAAGCCACACTCGCGCACATGACATACGCAGTCGGTAAACAGTTTAATGCTTCCTCTTGGGGACTGTTTCCATGTCGTCAAGTAAAGGGATGTAAAGGTGTCAGGATCTGTGTCACAAGTGTTGCACTTTGATGAGATAAAAGCACACACACACACACGCACACACACAGTTTTATTGATGTGTACGTGTCTCGCAGCACCAGCAGAGGGCACAGTGAGCTTATGAGGCCAATCACGCTCTGATCCAATGTTTACTGAGGTTTCTTTGCTCAGACTCTTCCCTGATATCCTCCCTCAAACTACTGCCTGCCAGTCACGTCCACCGCACATGCAGCTGGTGTAAATTAGCCCATTACTAATAAATAGATTATGGAAAAACTCACCACTCTGAGATTTAAATGAACTGCTGCAATCGGGGGGGAAGAAGGAAAAAAAACTATAACAAGCTCTGCCAAACAACATGTAAGAGTGGCTGAACATGTTTAACTTCACTCCCTAAATAATCCTGCACATAAGTGAGTGTGTGACACCAATATGAAGTATAATAATCCATCCTTGCCGGCCAGCTGCTTCCTTCCCTTTTGCCCACTTGGAGCTGCTGACCCATGAGGAATATGCTGCCTAAAAGAGGATGTGATTTAATCACATTACTGCCTGATCAGCCCTGCCTGAGTCATGGTCCTTGACTCCTGGCCTCTAAATGAATCACGGATCCACTAAGTCAGGGACAATTTGTGTGTCACCGTGATTAAATCAAGTGCTTTAAATCCTATCCAGTGAAACAACAGGTTATCTTCGAGCCTTTTTTTCCCAGGCACTGCTGGATTTTCGAGGATTTGATGTGAAATGCGGGGATTGGCTGCATAGCTAAAGACTGGGGGGAAAAAATGTCTTGTTAACTCACTTTTTCTACCAAATATCATACTTTGTCTTTCCCTTCCTGCTCTGTATCACAGCTGGTGTATAGAATATGGTTAAATTGTCACGTTTGAAGGCCTGAAAATAAATGATTTTAACAAGGAAGTGGATAATATTTCCTCAAAAACCAGCCAGTGAAAGTGATTTTGTACATTTTCCATCAAGTAGCGAGTTGTGCTGGTGGCTCCAGCTTTCAGAAACCTGTTAGCTGAGTTACGTCTGAAATCTCAGCTTCCTGCTTCTCCGACTTTTTTTTTTTCTCCTTTTTTTTTTTTTAAATGGAGGAGGAGAAGAGTTGGATTGTGCAGCTAATAGAAGTCTTGTGGTTTGCTTCGTTTCTAGGTCTCATGATTTCATGGAACTGCATCAGACTCACAAAACCCATGACATGGCTAAAAGCTCTCCTCTCCTCTTCCCTCTCTTCCTTTTCCCCTCCTGTAACTGGTAATCACTGAAGAAACAGCGGTGTTTGAGTTGCGCGGAGACTAGGTGTGTGTGTGTGTGTGTGCGCGTGTGCTAAAGGATTATCACATGACTCAGGGTTACCATAAGAACAGGCTTATGTCAGGGGAGGAAAGGTTGACGGAGAGAGAGAGAACATACTTCATGAAGGAATATGTTATGTCATAACGTATTAGGATGTGAAATATTTTAAAGCTTTAAACTGGAATTAGAGTATAATACGATCTTATAATACCATCACCTGATTATTATGTATGTTTGTTTATTGGGCTTTTTTGTTTATTTCACCAAATCAGAAAAAGCTAAAATGTTTTTTTTTTTTTAGTATTTTAAAGCTCTGACTTAACGAGTCAGAGTCGAGTTATGTATGTTGATTAATCATTTAGTCTATAAAATGTTGCCACAAACTGTCAGAGCGATGTCTTCAATTTGTTTGTCAGTCCAAAACCTGAACATTTCTGTCACATATGAAAAGTAAAAGCAGCAAATTCTCACTTTTAAGAAGCTGGAACCAAAGATTATTTGGACTTTTTTGCTTGAAAAATGACAAATGACAATCAAAATAGTTGCTAATGGCTCCGTTGATATCATAAACGGTGGGAAAACTTCAAAACAAACCAAAAAAAAAAAAGGAAACTGGACAAAACTTGTGCTGTAAAGACTAAATCAACATGACAATTTAATCTGATTTATGATGAAATCTGAAATTTCGGATGGTTTTCTTCCCAATTTAGTTTTTCCCCTTCCCTTCAGAAGTAATCATAGATAATCAGATTTTTCAGTGGATTATGTCTCTGCCTTTTGCCCTCCCGTTTCAACCCTCTTATAATTTGACTTCACAGATATGTGCGGGCCTCATAAATGTCTGCACCAAGTGCTGCTTCTGACTGAAGTCTTTGCTGCTTGTGAAAGAGAGCAGAGGTGCTGCTAGCAGCCCTCATTATAAAGAAGAGGTGTTGAATTTCACCAGGATTTAATCACAAAAAGGACTTCCCGAAGCGTAGAGGAAACTGTTACAGCAATTTAAAAAAAAAAAAACACTCTTTCTTGCGACAAAATCCTGTCAAACTCACTAAAACTTCCTGAATATTTTTTCCAAAGTTTTAACTGTGCATGATCAGCGTTTTAGAGAAACATGCAAGACTTTAAATCATGCTTTCAGGGGCTTTAAGGCTCACATAATTAATCATGACGTCAAGGAAATGCATCAGTGACGATACTCAGGGGGGGAAAAAGAGGGGAGTTGTGGAATGCAAAAACGTGAGAGAACGTGCACTTATTGAACATATTAAATTCTCTCACTTTATTGCACCACTCCCTTTTTTTTCCTGAGTTTTTTCACTGACCCGTTTGGGCAGCCGTTTTCCACTGTTTTTCATGGAAAAGGAAATGTGTGTCATGAAGGGCGGGATACTATGCCCGTGCAAAACAGCAACTTGCATTTGGGTTTTTAGTGATTTGATTACTTGCAAATTTGCATCTTCAACTCAAATGACACAAGCTATATAAACATTATTATATACCTCCATCCAACTGCTGCTCCAGTACTTCACCAGAGTCTCTGTTAATAACTGTTGTAAACAATGTAATATCTCTCAGACAATCATACTTTTTACTTTTTTTTTAAACTTTAACCATTGAAATTTAATTGGAAATGTATTTATCTTTTTAAACCTGACTGAGTTAGCTGCACAAGAACTTCAATGTGCATGTTTTCCACAATATATAGTATTTGTATTTTAAAGAAATTCAAATGAAAAAGCACTTCAAACACATCAAAATTGCCTTGTGATGCTTGGGAGTGTATAAAAAGTGGTTTTCAACACAACCTTCCTGTTTGGCCCTAGATCAAGGCTCCTCCTTCAATTATTCAAAAGGTTAAAGAAATTACCACAAAACAGGAAGTCAGTGGGAAACCGCAGCTATTTTCTATTCTTTTTTTTTTTCTTCTTTTAAAAAAAAAAAAAAACGAAATAGAAACCGCCACCTAAAATCAAATGCTAAAAGTATAAATTGTTGTTTGTTTTGGAGGGGAAAGCATTGCAATGGTAAATTAATCGAGTTCAGGGATTTCCACCAAGTGTGTTGAAGCTGAACTGGGTTAAGTGTTGTACCTTTAGTAATCTGGAGCATCGTATTTATGACAGTTTTGTGCTCTTCGGGGTCTATTTTCAGAGCGCCGTAAATTGGTTCCAATTTAGGAGTGGATTTGGTGACGTCACCCGAGCCAGCGCCCCTGCGCGCCACACAAGTTGGAACACGCGCTCGCCCACCGTGAAGAAGACGCTCGAGACGTCAGTTGAACATGGCGTTGAGCTGGAGAGCTGTCACCAGTCTACAGCAGAGGGAAACAAACGCTGCCAGGGCCACAACGTTTATCTGACAGTCAGCAACGGGTGTACGTCAGACCGCCGGAGCCTGCCTGAGCTTATTTATCTGCGTTTCATCCTCATTTTCCGCCACTTCGGGGAGACTAAAGCTAAAGAAAAAAAAAAGGGGCGGTGGAACAGCGGAGTTGACAGCCAGCCTCAGCTAACGTTAACCTGGACAGTTTGAGCACAAAATGCGGGACAACCTTTCAAGCTGACGGACGTTAACGTACGCGGTGGGAGAAGCTACTATCGATTTTGAAACGCTCGGGTTATTTGGGTTAACTCTTCCTGCACATAGAGCGGTTATAAACGACGATAACAACATGGGTTCCGTGATCTGTTGCTCGTAATTCGCTTGTCAGATCCACAGCTAATACTGTCAGCTTAAACCGACTCACCTGAACGTCGTATGCCGCGTTCATATTGTTTATTTTTATAAGGTTAAACGTTAAAAAAAAAGAAAGAAATGTCAGATAACCAGAGCTGGAACTCCTCCGGTTCCGAGGAGGATTTGGAGCCGAGAGAGGAGTCGGGACACCCTGTAGGTATCGCCGAGTTCAGCGGCATCCTCAGCAAGGTAAGTCACGTTGGTTTCGGTCAGTGTCACTGCTAAGTGCTGAGGGCGTAACTGCCAGGGAGGCACCTGTCTACATATCAAGGAGCTAGTCTGGTGATTGTTTTACCACAAATCCTGGTGTGTCTATTTGAGGAAAGGGTGATCGGGATCCTTTCCCGTCTGTCAACATTTCCACGTTGTTGCACAACTATATTAGACCGGTAAAACCCCCCCCGCTGAAGCAGGAGGAAAACCCCCTCGTGAAATTGAATAGGGGGAGTAATTTATGTAAAGCATGTACTGGTGTCAACGGGTGAAGTTTATACTTCATTCCAGGTTTATAGGTGTACGATTATAATACCTGGATCATTGCCATGGCAGTGTTTACAATGTTTTCACCACTAACGTTATAAATACTTGGGGACAGCTGTTATTTCCTCCAAGTGTACATTTGCAGGCGTTAGAGTTTCCTTATCAAAAAAGGTCAAAGGTCTTTGTGCTGATTCTGTAGTCCATCGACTATTTAATGAGTCCTTTCAAAGGTTAAAACAGGTCTCTGCCACACATGCTTATATGTACTATAACAGCACATTTGCCCATAGCATACTGAGTGCTATGGGCAAATGTACAGTGATACTGCACTGCTTTGACAACAGTATGTAAGGTACAAGAAAACATTTGCTGGGATACAAGTAACTGAGCGCCTGTCTGTTAATGAAGAGAGCAGCATGTAAATAACTCTGCAAGCTATTGTTTATCTTTCAGTAAACAGACAGTTAAGTCTACTGCCAGACAAAGTCTCCATAACCTATTTTGCCATATGCCTCTGTTCCCTTGTGCAAGGCCGACTTTGTTTTGGGCAAATCGACCACAGTTTTAATTAGTTAAGCTGCTGGCAAGCGAGCATGGTGTTAATCACTGTACAGTGGATGTCTGTAAACAGATTGCACGCTGACCCGCTAACCAAGCATATTGTGAGATTAAGCAGATCCAGAAAGGCTCACCTGTTCGATCATACAAATCCCTATATACGTCATATGTCATGTGAGGATTAATCAGTCTACACCCTGCTTAAATCTCATGTGTCCCAACTCGGGGTTTACCCAGAAGTGCTAGCATCTTAGCACATACTGATTGTAAAAAAAAAACAAAACAATAAAAAACCACAGACCACTGTAACAACCCAGTACAACAGTCATTTAATAACGACTAACTTTGCACATACACGTTTGTTTTGGCATTTATTTGACAGTTGACAGTGTAGAGCAAGACAGGAAGCACTGTGGGGGTTGAACTGCTGGAAACCTGCGACCATGTGATTTGCACCTTAACCATTAAGGCGTTGCCAACCTTGGATGTTTTTATTGTTGTTCACACTGAGTCAGAGAGGTGGTGACTCAACCCTGTACTAATTATGGAGGCTGTACTTTGTGGTTGTGTCCTATTGAATTTCATTCTGTTATAAAAATGTAAATAGATTGGACAACATGAGTTTTAATGCCTTTCAATAAAACAGCACCACAAAAGTGCAGCCTTATGCACACATGCTTATCATACCATACCTCCCCAAACAAGCCATTTGAGTCAACACACAGTCAACCACAGTCGATTAAAAAAACTGAACATTTGATTAAAGATGTATCGTGTTCTCTTACATTGTACACATGTTTGTAAGACACTGATAAGGCTGCTTTTATTTTCCAGTGGACAAACTACATCCACGGCTGGCAGGACCGTTGGGTGGTCCTGAAGAACAACACGCTGAGCTACTACAAGTCCCAGGATGAGACGGAGTACGGCTGTCGGGGTTCCCTCTGCCTTAGCAAAGCTGTTATTACTGTGAGTACTGTTGCAATCCTTAACTACAAACTCTTCCTTCCTCTCCGCGCGTCCAGTATGCTGCAATCATTTCACTGTAAGAGATGATGCAGTTTAGTTGTGCACTGCTGAATGTTGCATTTGTGCAATTTCGTTTTCTGTCAAAGTGTCTTAAGAAGAATGAACGCCGTTGTTTGTGCAAGAGGGCTACAGTATGTTTGCTAAGAGAGAGGGAACGGTCAACCTTTTAGCTGTTTAAGCCACCAAACAGTAGAACTTACTGTGGCACACATCCAGTGCTATTCAAGACCTGAGAGGATACTCTGTAAATGTTTATTTCAATTTCCAAATGTCGCCGCAAACTACTTTTCCGTGTTACTTCATCTGCTGCTAGCTGATTCTCTGTAGACTCAGTGTTGCTCTCGTTTGACCTTTCATTAAAAAAAAAAAAAAAAAAAAAAGCAGATAAATAGTCGGTCATACTAAAAGGGATGGTTGTTTGTGAAACCTTGACCGTCTCCTTATCTCGGTTGCTTCTGGGCACATTGACTTAGTAGGGATTAGTCATTGTTGCCTGACCTAATTATTTTGTTATTCAGAGTGTACATAGCCGCCCTAAACCGAATCAGGTGGGAGATTCGGGAGAATCGCTAAATAAAACGAGGAAGATCCGCCGCCGTCGGCTGATAAACTCACTCCACGCAGGTTATCAAGGCAGCGATAGAGCTGCTAAACACTGACGATATCTGTTTAAATCATGCTCGGACAGCCGCATGTACTGTTGTTAATGGTTTGGTGCTTCATGCAGTGGTGCATGACAAATACGCCACTGCGTGAAGTTCCAAAAAAATTTCACAGCAGGTCACACTTTTTCCCCTCACATTGCATGCTTTGTTCACATTTCAATCAGTCCCTCCATGTACTGCGAAAAAAAATAGATTCTTATTGAAAATATGTTTTGTTTTTATGATGCACGTCACGTTTGGTTTGGCTCGCCTTTTGGAAGAAAAAGAAAAAAAACTCCACTTGTGTGATTGACATTTCATCAGAACTGTGTAATAAACTTTCAACAGCAGCAAAAAACACTTTTTCAACATTTCATATCAAAGTGACTGCAGTTGTAGCAGTTGACCAGTCTCCACTATATTAACAGGTTCTTTTTTTTTTTCATTTAACATAAAAGATGGAAGACAGACTTTTCTGTTTCTGCTTCTATGGGCGTTGTATCCCCCACCTACCCCCCTCGCTCTTTCTCATCGAGCCTCTCGCATAGCTTAGAGAAGTTTGGCGTATGATGTATAAGATGTGATTCATACGTCAGGCATCCACCATATGTTTCTCTTTAATTCTTGAAGGGAAAGACTTAGCTCTTTCCTGGATTCCTGTTTAAGGCCCGAGGCTCGACTCACTTTTTGACAACTGTAATCAGATGAGGAACTTTAGCCTGTAGTTTCTCAAACACGTTCTTCAACTGCAGGTGGTAACCTATTTTTACAAAGATCTCCTGATTATGTCCCAAGTTTTGCTCGAGGGCTAACTGGCTTGTCAGGTGACTGTTTTAGTTTCAAAACAACAGGCTATGTGGTAAGACTTAAGTGTAAACTTCATCATGAGACTAGTAATGTCACTGTATAGATTAGCCCAAGAAATACAGCTCTGTGTAGTAGCATACAGTATATAGACACACTACAATGAGACTTTTAACAATATCCTGTCTCAGAGGTTCAAAAGAGCTGTGACACTCACAAAATGTGTTTGCTCACGTACCGAATGTGTCAACACTGTTACCTTCTGAAGGTTCAGTGTCTCAGCTTTCATCATGTTTCAGTGAGAACTCAGGTCAGTCATTGACTGAAGCTCAGCCTGTGTCTTTGTCCACATACTAACAAGTGAAATGAATAAGTTACTGTTCCCAGATCATATTTAAAACAGGCTTTTCTATTAGCTGTATTTGTACAGCTTTATCCATTCCCAGCCTATGTAAATATTAACCTCTGTGTGGTGAACTAGTGGTGTCACCTCTCATTCCAGAGTGTCGCGGTTTCGTGTATCGCGAGCCCGGCGGTCCACTGGGCCTAAGCTTTACAGATTTTTTTTTTTTTAATGTATTTTTAGATGTTTTCTAAAATAAAAAAAGTGTTATACAATTTGCATATTGGTCAAAATGTGCATAGCAAGAGGATGTGTGTGTGTGTGTGACGGTGAGGCTGCAGTGACACTGGTCTACAGTGCACACAGATGCAGGGATGAGCCAGGGGAGAGGCTGCTGCTTAGAACCAGAACCAGAGAAACCCGCCTGCCTTCCAGAGAGAGAGACACACTGAAAGCGGGCTGATAGAGAGTGGGAGACTTTCTGCTGAAAACAAGCACAGAGACCCGGGGAGACACGAGAGCAGCTGCTCACTACCAGCGACATGTGTTCACAGCAGAGAGCGGGAGGGAGGACTGACGTCTCACTCCGCCGCTCTGTGCTGCGACTCTGCTGCTGCAGATGGTCACAGAGCAGACACTCTAAGTTTATAATTGTAGCGTCCGTCGTCCGACTAGTTATTGATAACACGCTTTTTTTTATTTGATGAACATCGGCACTGATATGCAAAAATGAGCAAATGACAGCAGGGGCGGCAGCCAGGTAAACACTGTGTATCACCATTAAGACGTTTACACATGGTAACACGTTTTGAAAGGTATTTTTTGAGATACATATAAAAGTTAAGAGGGTAAAGCTACTTTCACATCCATTGCAACAACATTTGATTATGCAGGGCTGTTGTATTATACTGAATGAGTTTTATCTAGGTGCACCAAAAAAAAGCAAGTGAGTGTATGTGTTAAGCTAAGAGGGAAGTCAGTGTCCTACGTTGCAGCACGACTTATTCCACAGTTTCAGTTTAAGCCACTGAAGTTGAGAAACTTGGGCAGACCTGTGAGATCATTTGTGATTTCTTCATTGTAGAAGAACCAGAGTGCTTTGGATTAAGATCCAAGGTTGGGCAGGACTGAACATGACTCCTGCAGTTAAATGCTGGTGGCCTGCTCTTCTCTCTCAGGTGTTTCTAAGGGTTAATTTTCATTATTGACAATAATCCATCTATGATTTCAACAATTCATCAGTGAATCATTTTCTCTATAAAACATCAGAAAACAGAAACGGAGCAGAAAGTGATGTCGTCAGATGTCTGGTTTCCTCTGCTGTAACAGTCCAAAACCCCCAAATATTCAATTTCACAATAATGAAACCAAGAAAAGCAGTGAATTATCACATTTAAGAAACCGGAGCCATTACATGTCAAATGTTTTTGACTTAAATGACTAATTGATTATCAAAATAGGTGCCAGTTCATTTTCTGTTGATCAACGAATCGATTAATCATTGCAGCTGGTGTTCAGTCGTACCCAGCATACCCAACAGGAGCACTGGAAGTAGAACTGTTTACACTGTATACACTGCCATCAAACACACCTACACTTTAAACTTATATACACTGTTATATACACTATATAAGTACATACATAGACATACTGTTCATTCCATGGTATCTGCCACCTGTCTAAACAATAGTAAGTAGTAATCAATAGTTCATACACACCCTGCTCCACCTTCATAAACAGGGAACTGGATAACATTTACTGAATTCGATACCGTCCGTCAACATTATAACCAACATACCTGTGACTTTAGGGTGGAACTGATGTTACATAACGTCAGCGCTAGTAGTAGACGTTTTCGGACATTAATTTACCAAGTAAGTAAACATAAGTTATCCAGTAACTCAAAATGATCTTTTGATTGGATTAATTAGAAACTTCAGGCGACTCCATTGGAAATATAATTGTTGCAGCTGCTAAAATGAACCATTTGTCAACGTGTAACAGAGCCAGTAGTGTTTGGTTGTATATATTTGATACTGTATGTGAGGCTCAGAGATAAATAACTATATAGTATCTAAAGGAATTACTATAGCCTTCCTTTCAGCATCATTGTACAGCTCTCCAGCATGCATTAGCTCCAGATTTAGATCCTCTCTCTCTCTCTCTCTCTCTCTCTCTCTCTCTCTCTCTCTCTCTCGGCCTGCTATCGACCACATAAGAGCGATGCCCTTCTTGTTCATCTGTTTCACACCTGACTAAAGACAAAAAGGGTTTTAAATCCTCCTTAGTGTTGTCCCACTAGCAGAGTCCTGACTCTAAAAAAAAAAAAAAAAAAAAAAAATCAACATTTACATCGTTACCACAGCAAACAAGGGCACTCATCAAACTGTTACTACGGCTGACTCACCTCCATGACACTGTTGTTTTGCAGCTACTACAAAGCGTGCTAGCCACCATCGCCATCTTTAGATCTATGGTCAGTTTAAAAAAGAGCACTCTGTCCTACTTGTAATTGCCTCTCTCAGTGGAATCAGTGAGTAGCGCAGACCGTATCCGCGGTAGATTCGAGCTGGCTTGTTTCGCAAGGCAGTGACACTGGATGTGATGACGTGACTTTTTCCCCCCCTACGATATCTTATGAAACGAAACTCTCAAGGCCGTTTTAACAGATAGGGAAAGAGAAAGGAAGCCTAAGGGTCAAGCGGTTGATTTAGACCGTTTGTAAGTGACGTGAAGCTTTGTGGAAGTTGCGAAAAAAATGTCTTTAAACCAGGAAACGAGACTCTTCCTCATAGCATGTGACTTCCTCTACGTTGGAGGTCATCGATAAGGGTCAAGAACCACATGTCCTTGTGTGTGTGTGTGTGGGTGTGTGTGTGGGTGTACGTCAGTGACAAAACCATACAGTTTTGTTTTTACTACCACCCCTGTTGATTTACCCTTCCCTTTTATCGGCCTTTCACTGTGAGCACTCGGTGAGTCAGTGTTTCCTCCGCTAAGTGCTGCAGGGATCCCATTCTGCTGTCCGGATTCCACAGAAGGATGTTCCTGGCACCGGGCCCGCTTTTTTAGTAGTAACGTCGAATCCGTCTCTGCAGAGAGCAATAATTATATCGTCTAAAAATGCACAAATGAGTAATGCAATTCTTAGTAAGGGCTGGTGCAGCTTTTTTTTTTTTTTTTTTTTTTGCAAGGTTGTGTGTTTTTGTATTGGTTCCAGTCCCTCCGTTCACTTGTGAGCAGATTGTGACTGCGGACACGTAGGCCAGCTCAAGAAAAAGGGAGTTGGAAGGGTGAGGACAAGGAGGGGAGTCTTTTTTTTTTTTTTTTTTTTTTTTTTGAAGCTGTTTAGGAAGTTTGTGTTAGAAGAGGATAGAGACAGAGCGAAGCTGTTTTTGTCTCATCATTTTTACACCCTCCCTTTTTTTATAAGACAGCTGAAAACGATCCAAAACAAACAAGACACGCCAATATAAATCTGCAGGGTCTTTTTGTAAAGACTTTGACGCTGACGACATGAATACGGGATAGAGTTGTAGTTGAGCTGCTGTTGGGCCTCCATGGACAAAAAAAAAAAAAAGAAAGAAGGCATTTGACAGACATTAGGAGTAGCTGCTGGCAGAGGCTTCTCAATTAACTAAACAATAACCGCACTGACTGCTGTGGCATCTCACTGTGTATCTCAACACGTCTACCGCAGTGCTTGATAGTGTCGTGTGGGTTGTTTTGTTGATACCGTAGTTCAGCCTCAACGTGGCTGATAAAATGCAGCAAACGTTTTCTCCAATCTGTCGACACGATCCTCTTTCTGTCGTTGCGTTTCACACAAGCTTGTGCTGATCGGTGGATCAGATCATATAAAGTCATTTCCTATGTTTTTCCTGTCAAGGCGATTTTTAAATAACTCGCTATCGCAACTAAACTTAAAAAAAATAATCTCTAGAATCTGAGCTCTACTGTGCGTTTAGAGATATCTCTGATGCAGCATATCCGCTCGCTGTGAGTCACGAGTGACGAGTACATTAACATTATGGATGTGGTTTAAATTGTGATATGAAAGATAAAAAATATTTTAAATAAAATGTTCACGCTCTTTAATAAATGTTTATTCATGTAACTTTAACTGTATTGCTTGCAGAAGGATTTAACTATTTGAAAAATTTTTAATTCAAATTAAATTTTAATGTCAATAATAATTTAAAAAAATGCTAAACAGAGAAAAAATGATTTAATGAAAACAAATAAATATACTACTACAACTACTAAGAATGAATCTACAGTAGAAATGTATTATTCTCCCATAAATAGTTCACAATAATCAATTTTTAAATCGACGACTGCACATTTAAATGATTAAAAGTAAAGTGTTTGAATTCCAAACAGTAAATAGTTCGTGTCTGTTTAGACTATTTAGATACATAAAACTCTCCAGTTATGGCACAAAGCCAACTGACATTTATCAACAAATACATTTTTAGAAATTTCCCTGCTCCCAGGAGGCTGGAAGGTATCCCAGCATGCACCGGGCAGCATACATTCTCCAGCCCTTCACTTTGACTTTGTCTTGTATTTCTCATGTCGTTCATTTATTAACCTCCACAAGTTCCCCACAAAGCAAACACTCGTCCATACGTTCATTTCTTTTTCGTCCGCTTGTCTTTCACATACGAGCCAGATGCTCGCCGCCAGCTTGTCGTGTCATCGTCAAGTGCGAGGCCGCCGCCATGACCTTCCCGTGATGGATTATTGTTTACCGTATCCTTGGATCCCAGTAACTTTCTCAAACCCAGTAACCCTCCCCCCTCCCAATTCCTTACCAGTATACCCACGACCCCTGCAGCCCCGAGGTGACCCGTTTTCTCAACTTCCTAGTAACCAAGAGACACTAAAAGATCCAAACTAGACAGTCGCAGCAACGTTCTCTGTAATCTCACATTGTGTCGGTGTTATTTGGTTTAAGGAGCTTGTAGAAATGTGTTTTTTTTTCCTCTCTCTCTCTAATCATGTCAGCTTTTTTGCTTTGCTTTCCGCTTGTATAGATTTATATTTTTACTTTTACAAGTAGAGTAGGGTCCAAAAGTCTGAGACCACTTTCCCATTCATGGTAAAGTAGACTCAGACGTCTGGACGCTACTGCATATGGAAATAAAATGTTAAATTTGTTAGTTTTTATTGTTGAGACCAATGAGTCAATCATTCAAATCAATAAATTGTCTATAACTAGTCTATAAAACTATAAAAAATGGCCATGACAGTTTTCCTAGAGGCCAAGTTGATGTTTTAACAATCCAAAACTCAAACATAATAAGTTAAACTATCATGTAATACAAGGAAAAGCAGTAAAAAATGATCAAAATAGCTGCTAGTCAGTGTAATCCTGAGTTCAAGAACTTGAAGTTGTGCTCTGGTCTTTTTTCTTCTTCTTCCTTCAAACAGATGCAGGGTTGAAGGATGCATCATTTCCGTCCCTCGCTCTCGTTTCCTCCTCATGTCTTTCCTCCGTATTGATCTTCTGCAAGTGCTTGCAATCTGAGTTGGAAAGCTCTCAGCATCCAGCCTCACGCTGCGCATTATCGACACCGAGCAATCTGGTCTTGGCCTCCGCTGCCTTCCGGGTGTCGGACCGACGCAGCCAAGTCTCACTCTCTCTCCTCCACTAGAAACCTGTTTTTAAAAAGACGCCATATTGCGCCACTTATTTACTCTGCCAACTCACGGAAGTAACACAATCTCCAGTAATGGTTCGGACTCACGCTGGTGTGTCTGGCCACTTGCTTTCACCGGGTGATATTCATTTGCCAGATCGCAGCTGGTAATGATTTCGTGAGCCTGTTTTTTTTTTCATACAGCTCGCGTCTCGGTGAACACAACATTTTTAAACAGTGTTAATCTTTTATAGATTAACTGGAGTTGGTAGACAGGAAGGATCAATAAAGTGTAATTACAGTATTTTCCCCTCACAACACCCTATTGATTCACCAACTCAAAGAACCAATGAATGCATTAACTAAACAACACTACAGTCGGCCCCCTAACAGTGAATGACTTATTGTGCATTACGAATACACTAACCCGGCCCTCCCAGATGTGTTTAATGTATCGCGGCCAGCGTAGGAATGTAGAGGTCTCGTCTTTTGCTTACGCTACAGTCTCCAGCATCTCCGCTCATTTTCCTAAATCCAGTCAGTCCTCCTTTGTCCTCCAACAAACCAGACTCTCCTCACTCCACCGTCAGACCTTTATAGAGTGACTTAGCACAGTAGAGACAGTAGAGGTGTCCTTTCTTTTATTTTTAGAAAGCCGGATGCATTTAGTAAATAACCATTTCTGTCACCACCACTCTCATAAGCAAACACACACACATACACCTGCAAAAAACACACACACACACCCAGCCTCTGGTTGCTGACCATGCTAAGCGCAGCACTTTCACAGCACTGACAGCACTCTGGAGAGCTATTAGTAATACGCTCCGTCCTGCAAGTTGCCTTAAAAGGCCAGTTATCTGCCACTTCTCCTCCTTATGGGACGGCGTCTGAAAACTCGCACATTCTTCTTTTGTCTTTCTGTCCTCGTGAGATTTTTATAGACAGACCTTCGGTTTCGTTCAAAATCGCCGCGACCGTGGTGGCGGATTTTTCGGGGTTTGCAGTCGTCAAAAAACCCCCGACTCGTGAAACAGATGGTCGCCCACCGTGTAACGTTTTGCTGTTTTCAGTGTCGCTTCTCTCTTTGCTCGGCCTGCACAGATAAGATATTCACTTCTCCTCTTGCTATGAAAAGAACATGAAATTTAACATCGATATGACTCATTTCACAGAAGCCTCGACTACCTGATGGTTATCAGAGGTTGAGCGAGGGGTTTGATAATAAATGTTGTGATACCTCAAATCACACATCTCTCATCTAACTTCCTCTCTTCTCCTCTTTCTTTCTTTCTTTTTTCTTTTTTTTTTTTTTCAGCCTCATGAGTTTGACGAGTGCCGGCTGGACATCAGCGTAAACGACAGCGTTTGGTATCTAAGAGCACAAGACCCAGAACACAGACACCAGTGGATCGACTCCATCGAGCTGCACAGGGTAAGTCCAACACCCGCTCTGTCAACACATCCCAAAAAAGCAACCCAAAGGAACCAAATCCTTGTCACATTTGCAAAAAAAAACAAAACAAAATAAAGTATAATCTATTACAAGTTTGCATTTGTGAATATGTGTGTGTGTATGTGTGTGTGCTTATTGTATTGCGTGTGTGTTTCTATCAGAGTATCAGAGAAGGAAGGAGAGAGAAAGGAGGAATCCAGGGAACAATAATCATCCCTCCACCACTGGTGCGTTTGTGAACAAGTCTTTATACACTTCAGGATCTACTGAGTGCTTCACATGACTAGCGGTGTGCTTTACATCATAATAGCAAGTGTGTGTGTGTTTGTGTTAACCTGTGCACCTGTGTTTACATAGCCTACAAAAAAAAAATGCTTACACTGTATATACACAAACTGTACAAAAAGACTTTTTACATAAGTCTTTATGTTAGTTAGATCTTAGCTGGTTCACTGTCGGTGCATGACTCACGTCAGAGGCCTTTAACACAGTGCACGCTTAGCTGAAAGTTATCTCAACCTTTGGACTAACAGTTGGCTCAAGGTTGGTGTAATTTCATTCTCACACATAGATATTTAACACATGAGTAACTCTCAGGGGGTTAAAAAAAAAAAAAAAGAGTTGCTGAGAAAGCGCAGCCAGAAGATAAAACCTCCAGAGACGACCCTGAAAGCTTGACATTAACCTGTTCTAGAGGAGAGTCAGCAAGTCCTGGACTGTAAAGTGAGAGCTTTCTTGCTCTTTGTTGTTTGCCTACAATATCAGTGTGGATTTACACAAGACCTGAAATACAAGTTCAACCCTTTTCTTTTTTTTTTAAGTGCTTTGTTGAAAATCCTTTTAGTGCAGGGAGAACAAAAAGCGGTGGCACCCATTGTGTTCAGTCACAGCGAAGGACAAAAGGAAGCAGGTTGTAATTCCTACTGTTCACCGCACAATCCAAGACAATGGAGGCAGGGAAGATCTTTTCAGATTATTTTTTTTTTGTGCATTTTTGAAACAGGATGTCGCAAAGATCTGCGGTCGGAATCAACCCACAAACATTTGCATTTATGTGGTTATGCATGTTAACTAGAAAGCTACCAGCATATCCTACGACAACATAATGTTTATGCTCATATATATATACACACACACACACAGAGTATCCAACCATCACATATGTATATGATGTTTAGCATTGTTGCAGAAAAGAGCCCCATGTGACAGATTGTAATTTTATTCCTCCTAGAGAGAGAGAGAGAGAGAGAGAGAGAGAGAGAGAGGAAAATGATGTGAGTGCAGTTAAAAAAAAACATCAAATAATGTTTTCAGATACTGATTTGTATGTTTGGAAGTTGCAATCTGAGGCAGACATAACAGTGGAGCCGTAGTTGTGAATATGTGAAAGCAGTCACCACACCTTCAGTCCATGTGCCAAAACACATGCTTCTCACTCATGGTCCTCAGTTTGGGAAACCCCCTCCCTCCCTCCCTCCCTCCAATCCCCTCCCCCCTCATCACCCGCTCATCCCAACACCAGGGAGCCTCCATGACTCACACATAGCAGGAGGGGAGTGCACACACACACACATACACACACTCCAGCGGCCACCACCGCCATCCCACCCACAATGAGTCACCGCCGAAAAACTTCCTAGAAGCCCCGCTTCCCTTTTCAATATCCACATTACTCACGGCAACTCAGCAGCCTCGGCGTCTCCAGGGAAACACAACACAACACGCCGCGGCTAACACTTCCTCACAGTGAAACATCAAAAAAAAATGAAAACAACACTTGTTTCTAGGATACTATCTCTGTTTAAGTAAGCTGGATGTATGTTTTGCATGCACGCAACAGCGACATGACGTAAAAAAAAGGATCTTTTACGGTGATTTTTATCTTTTTCTTCTTCTTTTTATCACTTAAAAGAAAATAGCTTTTTGTCCAGAGCAGCTTTTTTATCATCCACCAACCTCACGTCTCTCTCTATTATCAGTATTTTCCCTCCTGCATGCAGCTTAAAACATGCTGTTTGTATGTTTATGTGCATGCGTGTTGGTTTTTTTTACTCTGCTGACAGGAGAAGCCAGCAGCTGATAAATGTTACTGTTTTTATTTTATGATTTTTATCAAACACTACAGCTGCAACAAAACCTCTTGCTTGCTTGGATTTTTTTTCCCCTTTCTGTCAAACAGATTAAGCAGCCCTCATGCAGACTGTTAGATAGCGCTATCTGTGCTGATGAAGTCAGTGGGGTAGCAGTATGTTGGCTAAAGGGCAAGCAGCAGTGACTGAAATCCATGCGAACACAGGCGGAGTTACTCCTGGTCGTTGACCGACAGTTACCCCGGGCTCTTACAAACACCCGTCACGTGTGCTTTACCTTTACTGCCCCTCGGTGGTGGAAAAAAGGAATCGTCTCTTAAAGGGGACACACACACACACACACACACGCACGTCTCCGCTTCTCCTCTCCGACCAGCTGTTCCTCTCTGTTGTCTATCTGCCAACCATCTATTTTGAGGGCCAAGCTGTTATGTAAGGAGAAAAGGGGGGAACCACTCGGGTTTACAGGAAGTCAGCTTGATGTTCCGCTTCTGCTTCTGCTGCCGCCGCTGCTGCCGCTGCTGCTGCTGCTATGGTCGCTGAATCTGTGTCATGTTGTGCTGCTGTATCCTGTTAAAATGTTTTGATCAGAGCATTAAAGAAGCAGATTTTACAGTTTGAAGTAGAAATTCAACAGTCGTGTAAACACATTTGGATTTAGCACAAAAAAAAATCATTAAAAATGTAACTTCATAGTTTGTTTATACTGAATAAAAAGAGGAGAAATTATCTTTAAAATGTGATGCAATGTTAAAACAAATCTGAAACTGAAGATGAATGAAATGGACTTTATTACAGCAATTACATATTATACTTTCATGACATCATAAGACTCACAAAAGACACCCGCCTGATATGTAAATGTAGCTAATGAATTGTTTTCCTCACACTGAACCTCTTTTGTTTTTAATTAAATATCTAGTTTCATTAAGCTAGGCTGTTTAGTGACACCATCACTGACTTGTTTCCTCTTCTTCATGTGTGTTTGTCTCCACACCTGTGGGGCTTTTTTTTTCTCCTCTACAGGCTGATTCTGGATACGGCTCAGAGTCCAGTCTGCGGAGACATGGCTCCATGCTGTCTCTCACGTCAGCTACCAGCGGCTACTCCGCCACCTCCACATCCTCCTTCAAGGTGAGATTTTCTGGCTAATGTTTACTTTTTTTTTTTTCTCACAGAGGACATTGGCACTGGTTTTTGTTTCTGCACACATGAAGGTCGTGTGGATGTTTGCACACGCACTTAAGAGCTTTTAATTTTAGTCTCACGTGTACTGGAGTGGTTCATGAAAAATAAACAACAAGCCCTTCAACTGTATTTTTCTTATTGTTTCTTTAGAAGGGCCACAGCCTGAGAGAGAAGCTGGCAGAGATGGAGACCTTCAGAGATATCTTGTGCAGACAGGTGGACACGCTTCAGAAATACTTTGACAGCTGTGCAGACGGCGTGTCCAAAGACGAGCTGCAGAGAGACAAAAGTAAGAACCTGCTGCACTCTGATCAACACGTCCTTTGTGTGTGTTTCTTGTCTTTTCAGGGGAAGATTTTGAACAGAATGTCATGATTTTTCTGTTGAAATGAATCCTCTTCAAGAGCTGCAACTATTATTTTCATTATCCATTAATCTGTCATTCATTTTCTTGATTAAACGATGAGTCATTTAGTCTATAAAATGGCAGAAAATGGTAGAAAAAAAAGTGACAATCACTGTTTCCCAAAGCCTAAGATGCAACCAAAGATGTCTTGTTTGTCTTGACCAACAATCCACAACAAAGAGATTCAGTTCACTGTCACAGAAAACTAAATAAACCAGAAAATATTCACATCTGAGAAGCTGGAATCAGAGAATTTGGACATTTTTTCTTTAGCTTTTGCTTTAGCTCTCCTTTTGTTTCTGCATTAATTATAGCAATGTGTAGACAGACTAGTAGTTCAATATTAGAATAGAAAGTAAATATTTAGAATCGGTGAATTTTGGAAACCAAAAACTGGCAATTAATTACAAAAAAACCTTCTTCCAAGACGCTGATGTCACTAAGAAAATCTTCAGCTAACATATTCCATATAAAGATTATGACAATATTTGTAGTTTCAGGACAAACATGTAGTGAATTTTGAAATGAATGTGTGTGTGTGCGCGTGTGTGTTGTGACTCAGAAAGCAGTCATTCTACGAGCCCCCTCACCCTCACCCCATCTTGGCTGGCTGAACATTTGCTCATGGCAGCCTGCGCTGGGCGCCTGCGGATGACCGCAGTGAATGAAGCCCTGCTTTTGTTCTCCTCACCTCCCTCTTGTGCGCTCTCTCTCTCTCTCTCTCTCTCTCTCTCTCCCCCTCTCTCTTTCTCTCTCACCCTCTCTCCATTCTGAAGATGAAACCAGACCATTGTCATCTTGTCCGGCACAGCAGAGTTCTGTCAGTCTGATGGCGTGCGGCGCTGTAGCTTAAGTTGTGAATGGAGCATTAGGCGCTCTGCTTCCCTGCCCTGCAAAACCCTGAATGACTTTCAGTAGGCTCCTATAAGAAAAGGCTGTGTGTGTGTGTGTGTGTGTGTGTGTGTGTGACTACCTGTTTGGTACTTTTTATGTTTGCCTTTCCTTCACTGAATCACACTTTTCTGTCTTTTTTTTTTTTTCCAGTCGTGGAGGATGATGAGGATGATTTCCCCAACACCCGGACAGATGGAGAGTTTCTGCACAACAACAATGGCAGCAAAGAGAAATGTGAGTCACGCAGAAATCTTACTTAAAAAACTGGCTTTCAGAATATTTCTCTACAGCTTTAAATATTCAGGACTAAATAATCAACAGCAGAGTTAAACTTCAGGGGGAAAAATGAAGAGTTTATTCAGAGTTTAACGCTTCACCGAGACTGTGTGGGTGTGGTTTGATCAAATATGACTGGCAGCAGTCTGGCAATGTAAGAAAACTAACTGTCAAGAAATATTACTGAATCCTCCTGCTCAATTTTTTTTTTTTTCAGCTCCAAACAAACAAAAAAGAGCTCACACAAAAGCAGAAATCCAGAAAAATGTCATGTGAAAATGTCAGAAAACATTTTGAAAAAAGTAGGAAAATGAGAGAAACTTTAGCCACATGTGTTAAAAAAATGTAATGTTTGCTATACTGTGAAGTAGCATTTGCTTCAGTCCTTGTGCTCTTCTTTCTGCAGTGTTCCAGTCCTTGAGTCCAAAGGGAATTAATGGCATAGACTTCAAGGGTGAGGCCATCACATTCAAGGCCACCACAGCCGGGATCCTGGCCACTCTGTCCCACTGTATCGACCTCATGGTGAAGAGAGAAGACAGCTGGCAGAAGAGACTGGATAAGGTGTGTGACAAAGGAAAAATATATATGTGGGTGGGGGGTGTCAGTGCACATATCTTCCCAACTTTCCTCTCCACAATCGTAGTTCTTGACTGGATTTTTGTGTGTGTAGGAGATGGAGAAGAGAAGAAGAATAGAGGAAGGCTACAAGTCAGCCATAAATGATCTGAAGAAGAAGTCTCACTTCGGAGGTCCCGATTATGAGGTGGAGTCATTGTGAAATTCTTCCGTAATGCAAGTGTGTGTGTGTGTGTGTGTGTGTGTGTGTGTAGTAACGTCTCTTCTCCACTCGTTCTGCAGGAGGGTCCGAACAGCCTCATTAATGAAGATGAGTTTTTCGATGCAGTTGAAGCTGCTCTCGACAGACAAGACAAAATAGAAGAACAGGTAAGAGACGCAGATGATTTTCAGTGTTTGTTCATCTGTTGACTGTTATCGATCGATTTAATTGATCGGCCCGTAAAATGTCAGAACATGTTTAGTCCAACTAACAGTTCAAAACCCAAAGATATTCAATTTACATCAAATATAAGCAATAAATCTTCACATCTGAGAAGCTAAAACAAGCAAATTTTTGGCTAATTTTTATGATGAATCAGTTATCAGTTATTTTCTGCTGATTGATTAATCGTTGCAGCTCTAGAAGACAGTTTATTTTTTTTTAAAAAAAAAAGGAAAATCAACCTTTTTGTTTATGTTTTAGATCTAAATGCTGTGTGTTTGTTTGTTTGTTTGTTTTTTTTTTCAAAGCAGTCTCAAACTGAGAAGACAAGAATACAGAGATCCAGTCCGGTTCCTCCTGGAGACGTTTATTCCAGCACCGGCACACACAGATTCTCCGACAAGGTTGTTCAACCCTTCACTTTCTACGACTGCACACACACACACACACACACACACACACACCTGCAAGCTACTGCCATCGTTCCATCTCCATTTCTTCCTTCTCATTTCACACTTATTTTGATTTCACATCCTTTTGTGTAACATTTCTTTCTCTCTCTCCTTTTTTTTTCTCCCCCACATCTTCTTCTTTTCCATCCATCATCCCATCATCTCATCTCTGCTGTAGCTTCATAGTCAGTCCTCTCCTGCTCTGATAGTCAGTGCTCCTCCTCAGGAAGTCCACAGATTCAGCGCAGAGGTAACTCCAACTACAAAAGCCCCCAGACAGCCATCTTTCTTTTCCTCCATGTTTTCACCTGCACTGATTAAACACTGTGTTCACACCACTGCTCGATTCCCACTCACTGCATGAGCTGAATCAGGAACATGACGGAGGATCCTCTAACTGACTGTAGAGATGCTAACAGGTCGTTTCATTCTCAAAACTTCATTTTTGGCTCCTTTTTAATTTAGTTTGAGTCTTTTAACAAAAATTAGTTCCAGCCAGTCATTTGACTTTTGTTAGTTTAGTCAACAAAACATTTTTCTCAGTGAAATTGTCATTTTTTATGACACTGTAACCATGGTTACAGGTGTTATTCACATTTATCACAAGGTCAGAGGTAAAGTTTACTTGATTTAATATCAGCAGCAGACTCGTTCTCACCAGTAAATCCAGTTTTTATTCCCGATCACCAAAGTTTTTTACAGAGCTGCTCACTGGCTGTAAAGTAACATTACGATATTTCATCCCTTCATGATGAGACATTAAAGCTGCCGGCCTGCATGTTTTCATATTTAATCCAGCTGTTGTTGTTTTTTTTTATGCTTCTTGTCTAATTTTTAGTGTGATTGTGGACTCATGTTGTCCTGATATTTACGCCTTTAAAGAACCGTTAACATCCACCAACATTACCGGCAGTGACGTAACGTTCTTGAAATACAAGATGCTGCTTATTAATGCAACAGGTCAAGCTAAGCTAAGCTAAGCTAAACTAAGCTAAGCTAAGCTAAGAGGTGCATTCATCTGACCTACATGCAGATGAATGAAGGTCATTGAATACGACTTTGCATTAAAACAGCGATCACGTCATTCATCTATTTGTTTCTTTCCTCTGCACACATTCATCCATTATTCCACTCTGACATAGTCACCGTCACATACTCAATATGGCCTCCTCTCTCTCTCTCTCTCTCTCTCTCTCTCTCTGTCCCCGGCTTTGTGTTACAGGTGGAGGAGATGGTGCAGAATCACATGACCTACTCCTTGCAGGATGTCGGCGGAGACGCCAACTGGCAGCTGGTTGTCGAGGAGGGAGAGATGAAGGTACTACTTAACTTTTAGTGAGGCTTCACTGGTTAAATAAAAGTTATTAGTTCTTATTTTAAATGATTAAAACAGATCAACACATCTACATTCCTACAAGTACCTCATTATGAAATGTGTGTGTGTGTGTGTGTGTGTGCAGGTGTACAGGAGAGAGGTGGAAGAAAACGGGATTGTTTTGGACCCTCTGAAGGCCACACATTCAGTAAAGGGGGTCACGGGTCACGAGGTCTGCCATTACTTCTGGGACACGACGTACCGCAACGACTGGGAGAGTAAGTCTACTGAACTCTGCGTCCGTCAGCGGCTCCTTTACAATGACGACGACTTCATAGAAAATAATCATCCTCTCTGCTTCTTTCAGCCACGATTGAAAACTTCAACGTCGTGGAGAAGTTGTCGGACAACGCCGTCATTACGTATCAGACGCACAAGGTGAGAGCTGCAGGACGTTATGTTAGTCGACAGAGTGATGACGCTGGATCTGTTTTTAATCACTTGTTTTTATATGGTGTTCATGGTAGCGGGTGTGGCCTGCGTCTCAGAGGGACGTGCTGTATCTGTCCGCCATGAGAAAGATCTTAGCCAACAACGAGAACGACCCGGACACCTGGCTGGTCTGCAACTTCTCCGTAGACCACGAGGAGGCGCAGGTGAGCCGTCGAGTCCATCCACCTCCTCCTCTTCTTCTTCATAGGTTTCATACTTTATTAATAACGCCGCTGCTTTTCTTAACTCTCTGTCCCGTCCTCCCGCAGCCGACCAACAAGTGCGTCCGCGCCAAAATCAACATCGCCATGATCTGCCAGACCCTGGTCAGCCCGCCAGAGGGAGACAAAGAGATCAGCAGAGACAACATCCTGTGTAAAATCACCTACGTCGCCAATGGTGCGTTGCCCGTCAAGCTTTTTGGCTTCAGTTCACGTAACGAGTGAGCCGAAATAAACTGATGTGAAAGTGCAAACAGGTGCACGACAAACTCCTTTTTTAAAAAAATCAATAAAAATCAGATTCCAGGCGCTCAAGTTGATGGTTAAAAAAAAAAATGAAAAGACTTTAGACAGAAATACAGCAACACATTTCTGCACACTCTTCTCGCCTCCCTCAGAGTGTCTCGGTGCCGTTTGGGTTCATTATTTAAGGCTTTTTTTTTATTATTATTATTATTTACGACATCTACTTGAGAGCCTGAAATTGGATTTTTATCAGAGTATCCAACCAGCGCCCTGAAAAGGTATTAAAAAGTCTTACATATCTTCTCTTTCCTGCTGTTGACAGTAACATGAGTTATGCTTTTTTTATATATATATATATGTGTTTGCTGTTGGGAGACTATAAACTATAAGTAAGGCTGCGGAGTGCGGACTGTGCTACAGGAAGCAAACGGTCACTGCTGCAGCTACAGTGTGAAACCACAACAGCAGCAGCAGTGACAGTTTGGCATCAAAAACACAGATGTGGTCAAAGTGGAGAAAAAAAAAGGAAACGCTGGGACTGAAAAATCAAACACAAGCATTAAAGAAATGATCTTATCAGCTGAAAATAGACAAAAACCTGCATTTATTGTTCTGTAACTGTTAAATCTGTTTAGTTTTCTGCCACTTGTCCAGGTTTGTTCATTGATTTTAATTATATCAGAAGGAATTATTGTTATTATTATTACTTAGAGCTGTGAAATAGTGACAAAAACATGATATAAATCTCAATAATTTAATGTAATTAGTGGTTTTGCATCATTCTTTGACCACTAAATTGTCGTCTTAAGAAACCCTGTTTATGCCACCATACTCATGTTTTAGGGCATATTTTTTCCTCTTCAAATTGCTACTACGGCCTTGTAACGATAAACTACGGGAAGCTTTTATTAAGTCTAATGATGTGTATGATGTTTGATGTGTGCAGTGAATCCTGGAGGCTGGGCTCCCGCCTCCGTGCTCAGGGCCGTGGCGAAGAGGGAGTACCCCAAGTTCCTCAAGCGCTTCACCTCCTACGTCCAGGAGAAAACCGCTGGCAAACCCATCTTATTCTAAAGGCTCACAGGTAACACAAGACGCAGGAGTTTACTCATTTTTTTTCCATCTGCCACCTCTGAATCTTTGCAAAATGACAACATGAAGCGTCTCCATCTTTATTTTTTATTTTATTTAATTTTTTTTAGAGCTCAAGAACAGAACTGCACGAGAAGCTTTGAGGACGACGGACGCTGCGCTGCAGAGACCAGTCAAGATCCTCAAGTTGATTTTGTTTGTTTTGTTTGTTTTGTTTTTCTTAGCTGCAGGTTAGTTCCAGTAGAGGAGGGAAGGGTCATGATGGCGCCCTCTGGTGGCTGCATTCACACATGTCAGAGAACGCTTCACATTCATATATGAGAGAATATTGTTGAGTAAAGTGAAATGATATCATTTTAATCCCCCATTTCCTTTAGATTTAAATGATAAAATACTACATAATGTTATGAATATTAAAGTAGATATAATATAATATAATATAATATAATATAATATAATAACAGAGACTTAAATCAAAGTCTCGTGAGTGAACGCTCTCAGCAGTGGGCTGAAGTGTCTCCTTCCCTCCTTCCAGCTGCAGTTTCTTTCCTGCTCCAGTGGAGGGCAGACTCTTTTCTGGCAGATATATTAATATATAAATGTACGTATGTTCCATAAGAGGTTTGTAAAAAAGAATAAGCACCAAAAAAAAAACTCTTCGCTAATAGACTGAACTATTTTCTTCTTGCCATTTATAGTTCTTATTTTGTGTTGATTTTGTTTTTCATAAATTAATAATTCCCCAGCGTTCTTTGAAGCTGCTAATTTTTTGCTAGTAAGAATTAAGATATCTTTATTAATGTTAAGTCCAGAGGGTTGTCATGGCGACGCATGACCCCAATGATATATAAGACTTGACTGTTCAGGACTTTCAGTCTCTCTCATGAAAACACCTGCTGTCGGGTGCCGATGGCGGGACGAGTCGCATATTTAATGTACAAAAGAGATTTCATGTACATTATTTGCTCGGCTTTATAATTTTTTTTTTTTTTTTTTTTTTTTTAAATGTGTTGTGAGCGTCACAGCACAGCGTTGTGAATGTTTAATGAACTGTAAATAGTGTCGGTAACATTTTGAGTCGAGCCCAGATGCCTTAGTGTTAGAAGATATGTAGCTTCACATCAGACGGGATTAAAGTGCGCTGTTTAGTGCACCTGTTAAATCACTAGAGAAGTGCCTCGTGGCTGAGCTCCCCTTCCTGTCTTTCCTTTATAAAATTAATCTTATAAACAGGATTTCATCTGTTATATTTGGGGTTTTTTTCCTCCACAGAGGACTGGTGGGATATTTTTTTTTTTTTACCAGTATTAAGATTCATTTCAGTTAAAGCATTTTCCTCCCCGAACCTTTCTATCAGTATCTCTGTTATTCTTCATATGTGCTTCATGTGTACTGACAGTTACAGTGTTTCAAATATTCTCTTAATTTGGTCGAGTCAGGTCTTCGTATCGTGTGTGGTTTTTTTTTTTTTTTTGGTCTTTTTAAAAATGTTGCTAATAAACGAGCAGAGCTGCAAAGTCCAGAGTTTTAATAAGGATCAAGCTTCACTTGATTTGTTTTATAGTAACAGTTTACTTATAAATCTTTATTAGCTGTTTTATTTACTCATCCTTGAACATTTTTAAAAAGCTTTTCAAAGTAAAACAGTAACTCTGGACTTTGCAGACTAACAGGAAGTTTTCATTACATTCATGATTTTCCGCAGATTCTTCTCATTTGATTCAAACTTGGAGCATCAGTACCTGCCTGACTATGTTTAAGCACTATTTCCACCTGTAGACAGCACAAAAAAAATGTTTTTTCTTTTTTGTCAAATCATCGATGGACGTATTTTAACGAATCCTCAGATGGAATCACAGCTTGTATCTACTGTAAATGATGTGGATGAGAGACAAAGTGAAGCCCCTTCATCTAAAAAAAAAAAAAGCAGACATTTCTAAAGAAAAGTTAAGTTTAAACTGAATGTAATTAGAAATACGTTTTATTTTGTAAATAATTTGTTCATACTAACGCTGTGGGATCAACTTATAAATGTACTGTGACAAGGTGGCACCTCTCCTGCCCTGTTTTGAAAAGTGAAATAAATAAGTTTATCCTCCAAGTTTTTCTGTTTGGACACATTTCTTCATGCTGCAACACCACAAGCCAGACAAAGAGGAGAGAAGGTAGTGTTTGTTTTATTTTTTTTTTTTTAAATAAAACATAATACAATCTTTTGTTAAATAGCATAAAAATGTGTCGTTGAACATGCAAAGGTTCAGCTTCTTCTGTAAGGCCCAGTTCTGAACGTCATTGCTTTGTGAAAGTGATGATTTTTTTTGAAGTCCTGCAGAGTCTCTGGTCCGTTATTAGATGATGTGTTAAACCCATCGTCCTGTACGTGGATCAGTGCACCGTTAAGTTACATTATATGGCTTCGATTTTCCGGTTTTCCTATTTGGCCTCGACACAAAGAAACACCTCGCCTGTGAGAACGTGTCTAGTCAGTTATTGAGAGTCAGAACGAACCGTTTTTGTGACAAACAGCTGCTTTTTTTTTTGGGGCACACTTGCTCTACGTTGTGCAAAAAACACTGATATCGTACGACATACATTCAGGCAGAAAGTTGGCATTTTTTAAACGTCAACAAACGTCACGTTAAGTAGTAACAGCGCTGTCTCAAGCGAACTTTGGCAAGTGCAAAAAAACAACAAAGCGTTTCAGCTGCTGTGTTAAAGATCTTCGCTTCTTCTTTCGGAGGCACATGTTGACGTGTTCTTTGTGCAGCGCAGGTGGATCCGACTCATCCGGAACCACCGTCAGTGATTCACAGTTGAGGCCTTTTTCGTAAAAAATGTTAAAGTCAAGTAACATTCAAATGGCACAAATAAGTAGCTGCAATGTAACAACTCAAAAACAACAGAGAAAAAAAAAAAGTCTTTTTGCAATCAGTCGGGCGACACACGAAGCAAGCAGACGTCGCGTCGAGGTCTTCGGCGCCGTGTCGAGCCGGTTTTAATAATCTTTTTTGAAATGTTTGGATTTGCTCAACTCCGCGGCGCTTCCTTCTTGAAGAGACGCTTCAGTCCTCTCAGCGAAGTCATCTGCCGGCGTCTGGAGTGGTTTTTCCATTTTTTTTTTGTCCTCGTTTCACTTCGACTGATCCTTCAGGATGAAGCGTCGGACGTTTTATGTCCCGCAGCTTTCTGACTGTGACGAAGGTCTTTGTGTTAAGTTTGTTTTAGATCTAGAAGAGAGAGAGAGAGAGAGAGAGAGCAAAGTCAGCCGCTCGGTGGGAGAAGGACGACATTTACTTAGCGACGGAAGAGCGGAGCGAATGTTTTCTGACCTGTTGTGGATCATGTGGCTTTTAACGAGGTGTCCGGCGGCCAGAGCGGCCATCAGGGAGAGTTCTCCCGCCAGGACGGTGGCGCAAACCACCCGGGCCAGCTGACGGGCGTTCTCGCCGGGCTCGTCGGGGCTGCTGCCTTGGACACCGAGCATCTAGAGAGACGGAGACGGAGATAATTAACGTGAAGCTTTCATATTAGTGGAACATCGGAGCGGTGAATAACAAGAGAGGGACGGGTCATTTCCCAGCGTGTCGCTTTGGTTGTGAACAAACAGTTTTCCCAGCATGTTATTCTTTAACCTTTCAAGCGGACGATATTCAAGTCCAGCAAGTTTCAGCTGCTTTAAAAAAAAACATATCATGCGGAGTCGACTTTAAAGTTCTCTAAAGTTTATAAATGAATAAATAAAGTTTATTCTATTCTACATTTTTATTCATTTTCTTCTGATCCTCATAATTATGTTTTTATTTGATCATAATTCTCCTGTTGTTTTTAAACACGCTCTATAAATAAAATCGACTTGACCTCCATATTCCTACGCATCACCTACCCAGCGAGCCAAACAGCCGATCCCGCAGCGTAATACAGCGTGCGGCATGCGTAGGAATACAGAAGAAGTTTCTACGGTTGAGAAAATGTAGTCCCTGAAGGAAAAAGTGGCTAAAATACGTTTTGCTACAGCAGTAGATTGCGTTGCTAGGTTACTAGTCTGCTTCTCTAAACTGGGAACTACAAGATGAAACTATAAACTTAAAAAAAAAAAAAACACAAACTGTCCCTTTAACTTTATGAAGCACGCTGACAGGAAGACGTTTAGTGTAACTGACATTGAGCGGAGGTGACGGTTACCTGCAGACAGGCCTGCTGCGGCGGCAGGTTGGTGCCTCCTCCCACAGTTCCCAGTTCTATGGAGGGCATGGTGCAGCTGATGTACAGGTCCTCCCCGTCTGGACCGGCAGCCTCCATCTGAGTGATGCAGTTGGAGCTTCCCACCGTCTGAGCCGGGTCCTGAAATACGATCCAGCCGACATGCATGATAAATAAATGATTGTCTTTTATGTCGAGGAGTCAGAATATCTTTCCGGTTGTCATGGTGATTATTTTTCATCTGTGACACATTTTGGAAAGTAGTACGTTCCTGTTATTCCTTATTTTAAAGTATCTAATCATGATTAGTGCTGCAATAATTAGTCAAAGGACAGAAAATGTTACTTTTTTTGATTGTTTTATTAGGAATTAATGGTTTCTGAGTCATTTTAAGAAGAATTTTCTTGTTATTTTTCTGGTTTCTTTCGTCCTTTATGATAATAAACTGAATGTTTTTGGGTTTTAGACGGTTTGTCGGGACAGAAAATGACATTTTTGAACATTTTCTGACATTTTATAGACCAAACAACTAACTGAGAAAATAATCTACAGATCATTTGACACTTTAAAATAATCACTATTTGCAGAATTATATCACCACAAGTCATTTAAAGCTCAGATGTGATTGGTTACCTGTCCGCAGGCGATGTAGATGGCTGCTACGATGTTGGCGGCGTGAGCATTAAAGCCCCCGATGCTGCCCGCCATGGCCGAGCCCACCAAGTTCTTGTTGATGTTGAGCTCCACCAGAGCTGCCGTGCTGCTCTTCAGCACCTACACACACACACACACACACACACACACACACACACACACACACACACACACACACACACACACAGACAGACACACACACACACGGTTTGTTTCAGTAAGAAATGTATGATTTGCACAGACAAACTTCTTCCTGGCTGATAAATGACGGTGATGTTTTCACGTCTTTACCTCTCTGACCACCTTGGCGGGGATGGTGGCCTCGCACACGGCGGACTTGCCGCGGCCCATGATCCAGTTGATGGCGGCAGACTTCTTGTCGGTGCAGTAGTTGCCGCTGACTGACAGCACCTCCATCTCTGGATACTGCTGCTTGAGCCTGTGCAGAGCCTGCTCGCTCCCCTGAGGAAACAACGACACACTTCTTCAGTGTTTATCGAAGACGAGACGTAGAAAGAAAACATCACTGGTTCGGGTCTGACTGGGAGCCTTTGTTGCATCTCTTCATCATCGCTTCCTGTCGTCTTGTCTATTTTAAAAAAGGCTTTACTGACTGACTGGGAGGAACAGACGTGGCATTGACGCCTCGGCCGCTGCGCAGGATCTGGTCTCACCTTGGAGAGCATGTTCATGCCCATGGCGTCTCCTGTCTGCGACTGGAAGCGGATGTACAAGTTCCTCCCGGCTAAGCCGACCATCAGCTTCTCCAGACGAGCAAACCTAGAAAAACACAAATAATCATTCAAGGACTCAACGAGAACGTTTCCCGCTTGTGACTCCAGGAAAAACTGTGATATATCCGTCGGCTCGTGCTTGTGATTGTTTCCAGCCGCCGTGTCTCCACCGACCTGCTGGTCTGTTCGAAGGCCTCTTTGATGGAGCTGAACCCGTCGGAGGTCTCCAGCCAGACTTTGACCTCTGCGGCCCGGCACGCTGAGGGCAGCCTCACCACGGGACCCCGGGTCATACTGTCAGCTAAGATCCTGCTGCGACATCCACCGCTCAGCTGGACAGGAAGGAAAACAGAGTCAGCACAGCACGAACACACACACACACACACACACAGAAATCCCATTTAATCATCCTTCTGTGCAGAGAAAAATAATGTCAACATGTTGGGTTTTTTGTTTTTTTTTACATGTATTATTAATAGTTTTGTATTATTATAATGAAGAGAAGCTGTGGTGTGACTCTGCTCTATGATGGATCTGATTCCAGCTGTGTAAGCAGATGATGTCATGTAAAACTACGGGGCACCAGCATGAAATAAAAGAATTTAAACTCTAAATTTCTGACTTTCTCTCAAAGGAGAACAAAGAACAAGTGATTTATAGAGCAGATACGTTGCCGTAGCAAACAAACAAACGGGTTTAATTTCACTTTCACATTAAACTGCAGCTTACAGAAAGCGCCCTGCATCCTCTGTTCGTGCTGGCTACCAGGCAGCCCTCCGTGGTCGCCATGGGAACGTGAAACTGCTTCTCATCCAACGGGAGAGGACCGGCCACTCCTACTGGCACCGGCATGTAGCCGACGACATTCTCACAGCAAGTACCCATCACCTACGGGACCAGAGAACAAATAAATAAATAAATAAATCTGCTGAAAAATGTGAGTTAAATGAATCCGCTAGAAGATGAGACGACACGGAGGACGCTGCCGGCACCTTAGAGTAGTCGTAGTCTTTGTAAGGCAGGTAAGTCAAGGCGGAGGTAACGGGTAGCTTAGATGACAACAACTCCCTCCTGATGGCGACGCCCCTCTCTGGAGTCTCCAGGACGCTTTCCAGCTTATAGTTGAGGATGTTGCGCGAGGCGACGAGGTTCATCACCTCTGCGTCGCTAAGGAAACGGGCTCCTCTCTGCCAAAAGCGTGGAGAGCACGATGGTTAAACCTTTAGATTAAAATACAAAAAAAAAGTATCTTGTGCTTTGTGGTGGCTTTACCTGAGGATCTGAGAGGATGGTCACGCACTCCTCCAGCGGTCGGGGTTCTGGATTTAAGCTACTCAAAGGCTCGTCGTAACATGAAACACAGGAGCCGTCGTTCTCCCCCGAGGCCGCCGTAGGTTGAGTCACCTCTGTTGTAAAAGAAGCAGGAGGGAGAACGAAGGTCAAAAAAAAAGCCGTGGGCGAGCGAGTGCAGACGTTAATAAAAGCTTGCAGGACTAATTAGAAGTCTCACCCTTCTCTCTGAGTGACACGTCAGCCTCTGTGGAAAGTTTAGAGTCTGACACGGTTGCCGGGGGGGAGGAGGAGGAGGAGGAGGGAGGGTCGGTTGCCGTGGTGCCGTTCTGGGGTTTCGGGGTTGGGAATTCCCTCCTGCAGCAGTCCTCGGCTGCTCTGGGCTTCTGGGAGGGAGGAGGGGAGCTGATAATGGGACTCTTGAGGGAGAGGGAAGACTCGGTCTCCGTTTGCTCGAAGAAGACGTACTTCACGGCGAGGAGCAGGGCCAGGCCGAGAGTTATCACCTGCTCCAGGTCCATGCTGGTAGACGGCGGCGAAGAGAGAGAGAGAGGGGGGGGGGGGTTATTTAACGAAGAGGAATGAGATGGTGAAGCGGAGTGAAACGCGTTTTTTTTTTTTTACCTGGAGAGCTGCAGAGGCCACATGGTGCCGCCGGAGTCCAGCCTCTTTTCTACGGGTCCCTCCGCCGTGCGGTTCTGACCCGAACGCTCGGCCGCTAGTCGGGTGTGAGCGTGAACCAGAGCCAGGCCCAGAGACTGAAAGATGATGACATCACACAAAGACGTCAGAGGAAGAACGCTTCGATTAAAAAAACGTCCCCCTCTAAACAAAAAAAAGCCGGATGCTGGGATTCCTCACCATGATGATTTTAACCCTCTGGGTCACAGGATTGGGTTTGTTGTCTTCTTCTTCAGCCAACACACGAGCGAAGTGGCTCAGCTGCCAGATCGGACGGCCTTCACGACTTTCCCTGGACAGCTGTTCACACACAGAAAACAAACACACACACACAGAGACACACACACAGGCATGAGCGACTTCACTTCCACATGCTGTCGGGCTATAAATCCTCCTGAAAGTCACGGGTGGTTCTCACCTCCAGGACCAGCGAGACGCAGGCGGGGAAGAAGGTCATGAAGACGAAGTAATTGGCCAGAACGGACATGCAGCCAAAACAACACATGATCTCTAACTGAGGCACACCTGGAGAAACAACAGAGAGAGAGAGAGAGAGGAGAACTGCCGTCACACACCGTACCATCATCAAGATCATTTACATCAGCAATTAATCTGATGCTGATTTTCCCAATTAATCAATAAGTTGTTAAGTCTATGACATATATTCATAATATCTCAGAGGCCATGGTAATGTCTTCAAATGGTTTGTTTTGTCTGAGTAAAATGTTGAGAACAGCAAATCATCACATTTGAGAAAGTGGAACTAACGATTATTTTATTATTGATTAATCTGACAATCATTTGGTCGATAAAACATCATAAAAATAGTGAAAAAAAACACTTGTTACAACATCCTGGAGTCCAAGATCACGTCCTCAAATCTCTAATTTTGTCCAACCAACAGTCCAAAACCCCAAAATATTAAATATACACTGATATTGTCACATTTTAGAGTCGTGAACCAGCAAATTTTTGCTTGAAAAAATGACTAAAAAGATTATTTTATTATATAAAAATAGTTGCTGGATCATATATATAAAGCTGCTGTCACTTTTCTGATGGAAGAATATCATACAACATTCTTCACCTGACATGGTGCCGATCCCGATGACGAGACACTCGACCAGAGCGTCCAGGGTGAAGGTGGGACCCAGGATGGCCATTCCCTGGGAGATATTCTCCCTCACCTCCTCCTACACACACACACACACACACACGCAGAGTCAGCGACACCTCGACTACATTCTCCATATGACCATGTGAATCTCAGTTTCAGTCACACGTGTCCCAACGGAGTGTGCGCATGTGTGATATTCACCTGAGAGTTGGAGCTGAGGGCGAACTTGGCCAGGGCGCAGGCTTTGGAAAGGTCGATGAGCAGGAGGAAGAACGGCAGCGCTTCACTGCAGGAGAGAAGAGGAGTCACATGACAATCAGGGAATGATGGGTTTGTTTTGTTTTGTTTTGTTTTTACTTGTAACCTTTGTCTACATTTCTGGAGAGCTGAAGAATTCCAAAAATTTGGAGCAAAGGGTCTTTTGGCGATGTTGCGTTCAGTGATATCTGTTGGTTTTACTGCTGAATCAAATGACTGCACAGCTCTGGATTTATTAATGTTGATAAATATGAACATTTGAGAAGCTGCAAGCAGAGAGTTAGGTCATTTTTTTCTTAGAGAATGACTCTGAAACAATTATTAAGACAGTTGGAGATTAATTTAACAGTTAGGTGACTAATTGTTGCAGCTCTAATCTCAATTTTCTTGGATTCTGGGAGGGAAAATGCACGATTAACCTCAACCAGGAGCTGAAAGACTCCCAGAGTGAATTCCCAGTATTATCTGCAGTATATATTAGTGCATAGTGAACACTTACTTGAGGCCTGTCAGCTCTTTTCCAAAGAAGTGGATGACAACTGTGCTGAAAACAAAGCTGGAAAACACTGTGAATAAACCTGCGATACCTGCGGAAGAGAAGAAGAAGAAGCAGGATATCGACAGTTTTAAAACATCAGCTGTTTGTTTGTATTTATAGTAAAGCCGAGTGATACGTGAAGCGGCGCGGGTGACACGCACCTGCACGACTTCATCCTACGACCATTCCCATCATACTCACCCAGTATATATTTGGATCCCAGCTGTCGAAGATTCTTAAACTGGAAATAGATGTAAACGATCGCGATGCAGCGTGTGACTGTCAAGATGATGACGTCGCTGCTGTGGACTTTCTGCGAAGGAAAAAAAAACAGTTGTATTATTGTTGATGTCTAAACACACGAGCGGGATGTCGTGACACACCCACACCCGTCCTCCTCCTCTCCTCTCCTTCTCCTCTCCTCTAACACGCTCACCTCTTCGACTTTGGGACATTCGTTCCAGCTGCACATCTGGTTGTTGGCTGCCAGGCTGTTCATGGACATGAGGCAGACGGTGACGGCGAGGGTGCCTATTATCACCTCCCACGGGTGGGAGGCCACCAGCAGGCCGTGGAGCCTGAACAGACGTGCCAACATGGTCTCACACTCGCACCTTTCTGCTGTTATTTTAAAAAAGAAGAAGAAGAAGAAGAAGGAGGAATGAATCATCCAATTATTCCCAATCAACCAGACAAGCTGTGATCCAGTTAGTCTAACTTTAACTTGCACCTATACAACTCTTATTATATATCATAGCGAAACATGCTGACAGTATCTTTACCGCCAATATTGTCATTTTCAAAGGACAACCTGAGTGCTCCCGCCTTCGTTAGACGTTTTCGTTTAGCGACAGAGGAAAGTTTCTATTGGTCGAACAGAAGCAGGAAAACCACAGAGACCGATGTTTCTGTCTGTTGAGCTCCAGCGTGACTTTCTGTATGAACGTTAGCTGTAAACACACTGAGGTGCGGCTAGTGTGAATGTGTTTAGTCATAACGTTCAGTGAGAGAGTCCAAACTCCCTCTCTCTCTCTCACACACACACACACACACACACACACACACACCCACACATCACGTTCTTCCTCACAGGTCAGCTACAGCTCTATTCAAAAGCCGTCGGCGCCCCGAATAACTGTAATAAAGTTCTGTATGTGTGTGTTTACAAATAACTGTTCCTGAAATGTTTTTTCTTATGAGTCCAACACAGCTGTGATATACAGATCATTAAACTATATTTTAGCACTAGGAGTAGGATTATACCATTAACCGTGATATTTTTTTTTTACAATCATAACTTGAACATTTGATAGAAGCGCATCCATATTTACAATACTGTAAAACAGAAGATGCTGATATTAACTGTAGCTACTATGGATTGGCTGAAACTGACAAAACCAAGCATACAACCCGCCTCTAGTAGAGCTGCAATGATTAATAGATTACTAAATTAATTGTTTTGAGTCATTTTAAAGAAAAAGTACTAGTTAATTGAACCCTTTACTTAAATAAAAGTACATACACAGCAATGTAAACTACTCAATTACAAGTAAAAGTCCCACTTCAGTAAAAGTACAATCAGCTTGATGTAGTTAAAGTGATGTTTTGGTTCCTCTGAATGAACCACTGAGCTTTAGGAAAACGGTGACACACCTGTTTCATCATTTCCTGACACTTTAAGGACCACACAACAAACCAATAATGAAACTAATTGTTAGTTGGCGGCTTATAGTTCAAAAACTCCTGAATTACGACGCTATTTATAAATAAAAGAGATATCTAGACTAAACGACTAATCGAGACGTTATTCGAAATTGGGAATAATCGTAGTCTTTATCAGTGTGGGTGTGACAGCTAACGCAGCTAACGCTCACCAAAGACAACGTTAACTGTATTAACACACATTCCCACATTAAGGTCTTAAACGTAAGTAAGTTAATAGTTTCCTTTGGTTTAAGACGGATATGTGAGACTGTGTGTAAATAGATAACGTTGTCATTGGTTAGCATTAGCATTAGCCGCATTAGCTGTCACACCCGGACTAGTTATATACACTGTCTGTCACCAAGGTCATTCCGTCTCTCAGCCTTACAACAGCTTTATAGTTACTGTGTGATTTAAAAATAAAAATAAAAAAATTCACGTACTTCCGAAGGTAAGTTTCAGCGTGGTCAGAGAGTCCTTTCCATAGTGATATCGTCCTAGCTACATTACGCAACGAAGCCAATATGGCAACCCGGAAGAGTGACGTTGTGCGTGAAACGTCATTTGGCCTTACGTCAGAGGGCTTAGTAAGAGCAAAGGTTGGGAGCGCAGACTTTAAAAAATAATAATAATAATCATATAATACATACATACAATACATAATCCAACATATAATAATAATAATAGTAGCAGTAACATAATAATAATTCATAATTCATATAACAAAGGAAACACACACACACACACAAGAATATATATATATATATATATATATATATATATATATATATATATATATATATATATATATATATATATATATATATATATATATATATATATATATATATATAATTTAGCTATTATCACAATATTTTTACATACATAAATATTCCAGGGGAAGCAGACAACTATATATGTATATTGAAATTTTCCACATGAACCTCAGCAGGAAGTTCAGCAGTAACATTTACATCCAATCAATGTATCAATGTTCAGGGCCACTGCAGGAAGTAACATGTCCTTCATAGAGCAGGATGACGTGTAGCATCTCCAACAAATATGTATGTATGTATATGAATACACATATTGACGCAGCATTGACGCAATTGTGTTGTTAGAAAAAAAATAAACTGCTTATAAAAGGGGGAAAGCTCGTTCTTTCTTCACAGTACAGGTCTATAGGTAGTATTTGATTATTAATCCTTCACCCTGCGACAATGTTTAATGGGGAGGAGTCAAATGCGCAGGACCAACAGGGGGGGAGGGGGCGCGTGGTTACGTTACGGTGCTGTATATACATAATATATAGAGATATATTTTCATCTTCAATTTATTTTATTTTCACACACCCGAGAGTCATAATAATGTGGTATAAAATACATGTTAAATAGTATTTAGTATAATATTACTTAATTAAAAGTAAAAATCCTATGTTAGAAATTAAGTGCTAGCAACAAAAGTGTCATTATGCATTAATATTACACAGTATTTTAATATTACAGTTGAGATGGAGCTAATTTTAACTTCTACTATGTTACTATTGTTATTACTATGTAGCCTAGTGCTGTATCTATGGATCATATTCTGTAAACTGGCTATATGTTTTGTATGTTAAATCTCTTTTTGTATGTAAAAAGAGATACTCAAGAAAAGCACAAGAATCTCAAAACTAGGGATGCGCAGAGAGTCCAGTATCTGTTTGTATTTGTATTTGTTGAGGCAGCAAAAATGTTTTTATTACACTTTTAATTTTAGGATATTAAAGTATTAAAAAAAAGTGTCTTGAGTTATTGCATCCTCTTGCATCCTCAGTCAGATATGAGTATCTGACTATCTTAAAAAGGAAGTCCCCACACTGAGTAACTTGTCGACCAGATCACAGATGATTACACTTACCACAGAGCTAAACCAGACAGACCTCTACTTATTTATACACTCACAACGCAGAGACAGCACAGCATGTAACATGTAGAGAACAACATCAAAGGCGATTCTTGCTTCGAACTTTTCATTTAATTTTCAATTCAACTTTGCGGAAAGGAGAAGGGGAACAACAGGTTATGGGGAGTATCTTGGGAGCACTTTATCTCTGAGGAACACTCCCAACTCCAGGAGTGATGTCTAAATAAGGAAATGTGCGTCATGTAGCAGGTGGATGTGACTCCAACATATTAGGCGTAACAGCGGATCAGAGGAGAGGGACTGAGACAGCAATGTAAGCGACCTGCACACTGGTATTTGACATGTTTTTTCTCTTCCTAAAAACAGACAATTTTTAAAATACTTCTACAAAATAAATTTAAAAAACACTGTTTGTGCTTTGCCGAATAATGTACTTGTATTCAGGCACACCACTACTCAAAACTGTACGTAAGTGCATTACTTGATTAAATGTACTACCACTACCCCAGACCCCAAGGAGGCCAAAGAGCCTTCCGTTAATTGCACATTTGTCTCAAAGGTTATAATTTTCTACCACTAAAAATGCATCAACAATGGCAGGTCTTGCATTATTACTTGATCCTATGGTACTTGTGGTTCTCTGTCAGAATCTAGACATTAATTATGACTTTATTTTGTCCTCATATGTCCATATTCCTAAGTAAAATAGGGTTTGATCAAGTTACCATAAAACCAGGGGAGGAGGGACAGAAGTATTATTCAAGTAGTACTGGTCTCTAGTTCCTTAACAGGTCCCCTAACAGGTTTATCTGATTATGACAGATACTCACTGTTGTTGTAAAAGTCATCTTACCGGTATATGGTGAGTAAAGCGCAGCAATTTTTTCCTGAATTAAATATATAATTTTACAATAAAAGAGAACCACATATCTGTTGTACATGTGAATAAGTTTATTGATGCTATATTCTGTATCCCTACCTTGTTATTTTATGGGTTAATACCAAATTCCCAAATATCTAGAGGTCTTATGTTATTGTTTCTAGATGTATAATTTTATAATACGTAAAATAACATTGTCACTGTCCATGTTTCTCTAAAATGTAAAACTTCAAAATGTAAAACAAACAGCCCTGTTTTCAACTTGTGACAATGCATTTTTCAGAAAGAAAATTTCTCAACCCATAAAAGAACACTTCCTCTTTCAGTTTATCTGAAAATTTCAATATCATCAAATTTAGAGAGATGTTTTTTTGTTTGTTTGTTTGTTTTTTTCTGGACAGCAACAAATAAAGGAATCTCTTAATGTCATATTAATCATAATAAAGTGAACAACTGAAGAAATTATTATTACAAATGTGGAGTTTGTCAGTCAGTAACATGAGTAATGAAGTGTGTGAAAAAGTGTTGCCGAGTAAAAAGAAAACTCACACTCATTAGTAGTGTGTAGTGTGTTACAATGAGTCAAGAGGAAAGAGAAAGCTCCACCCCCACATTCTGGCAAATACTTTTATAGACACCTGAGAATAGCTCATTACCACTCCAGCATCAATACACTTAAGGTAGGTTTGGCAGGGGCCGTCACACTTTCAATTTCATATCTGAGCAACAAAGTTTGTAACACAGTTGTTCAAATATCATTCTGTTAGTCTGTAAAGTTTATAAAAGGGTGTTTTTGATTTTAATATTTGAGTTATTCAGCCATAAAAGAGTCTCTCTTCCTCTCTCCGGACAGTGGAAATAACACATATCACTTGTACAGGGATGCTTTTCATATCTCGGAAAAGTTATAGCAACGAGTCAACAAGCTACTTTGTGTTCCTCATATCATGTGTAATTACAGTGTGAACAAGTCTAACATGTCTTATTGACTAGAAAAGGGAAATGTTGATGAGATAGTGATCTGGTGCCACAGTGGAGTCTCTTATATGTTTCAGTATCAAACTGTTCTGTTGCTCTTCTTACATAACACATAAACTGTTCATCGTTTCATTCATCAGCAGTGGGTCAAAATACTTTGATTGAAGTTATATCACATTATGCTTTTGCAAACGCTGCGATGAGATGGTGAGGCAGCGATAGGGAATAGTGTTTGTTTGTTTATTTGTGATATATGCTCAGTGGTAGACTGTTATTATTATTATGTGGGAAATATGCTTGTTCTTTCTTTATATATTTATTTATAATTTAACAACTTAATCTGTGGTGTTTTTTTTCTCACTGTCAGTCAGTTGTGGCACTATGTTCAAACAGGAGAGGGGTTTATCAGTGAGCGTTACGGAGTCATGCCTTCATATCATTCATAGACATATTTTTCATGCTGAAAATACACAGCTTGGAAGTATTTATGAACAGAAGCTGGTATTTAGACACCAGATGTCTCCACTGAGTTTGCAGATGTTCCTAATTCTTACTTGTGGTCACAAAGTTTGACCTTTACAATGCTTGTTACAATACTTACAAGGCTTATTTTGCCTGTTTATTTCTTAACTTCTGGCTGACATACACCTGACTTTGAGAGCTCCCTGACTCTTTACCTGTTGCGTCTGTGTTGTACACCTGGTCTGAAGTGGTGGATTTGCAGTGTTTGCTTAAGATACACTGCATGGGCGAAACTATTCAAACGTCAAACAGGCTTTAAAAAAGGTTGCTCTCTCTTTTCTAAATCTGCCTTTTAATGTGTCTGGTGGTGGAAGACAATTGTTAAACTTGCTAATAATTAAAAAAAAAAGAGAATAATCGTTATATAGACTTCAAATTAAAACAGAGAAATACAGTTAGATCATGTTATTCCTCATCTGTCATGGACAATATCTAGAAAAAACTTTTGAAAAGGTTACTTCTTATCCATGTTTCTAATCCAGGCTATGATGGATTGCACTATATTTCATTAATTTCATAAAAACACAGCAAACCTGTCCTTCTTTTTGTATTATTAAGATCTTATCTGTTTTATATGAACAAAATGAAACACTATAAATCTATAGCTTTCTTTTCTGCCAATAGGAATTTGCCAAACTAAGACCGAACATTGTGTCCCACCCCTCAGAAGTATTTCCAAATCCGCCTGAGGAGACATACCAATCAGCCGACTTCTTTTCAAACATATCTGAAAACTAATTTTCTAAATACACAAAAGTTATGAGGATGAGCTCTTGTCACATCAGTGATGCTGCGGTCGATTCAGTAGCTGTTTGGTTAGGTCTTTTGAAGCCAGCAGAACCTGTATGAAGTTGTTGAAACAGAGACAGTTTTTCACAGCCCACTGACATCAGTGTTGATATTTCTAAAGCTCAGGGCTTCATTTATGTCACGGACTCTGAAATGCTTTTGCGATTTCTACTTTACTGTTATTACTGACTCCTTTCTCTCTCACAACAATGCACAATGACTGTTATCAGCCATTATAAAAGCACATGTTAAATGCAGGATATTGAATGGGTGTAGCCACTTCACATCCATTACATGATAAACAGTCTATAGAAATTGAGTCCACGTCTTTTATCTGGCTTGAGCTCACCTGTCTGACTGGTACACATTTTTAAAGTGTTGGAGGAAAAAAAAATGTATGTTGCTCCACCAAGAATCAAACTCTTGACTTTATCGTGACTCTCTCTCTCTCTCTCTCTCTCTCTCTCTCTCTTTTAGTGAGTTCAGATGACTCTAGCCACGGGGTTTCCATTCATCTTTAATTATTTAATCAGTTGCAGGTTTGCTATTAGAGATATATGTCACCCTCACTCTCAGCTCTCAACTCTATGTTTATTCACTCTCACAACCTACCACACGCGGAGATGGTGTGTCTGATTGACACATGATGGTGTTATATGAGACGACTAACGACATGTTCGCTGCTCTTACATGTAGTGGATATTAAGTTTCTCCAGCCCCTCCTTCTTTCTTTCCGGGTTATTTCTGAGAGCTGAGAGTTGAGCGCTGTGCTTTCTTTCTTGACCCTCTTGATTACTCACGCCACCATGACCATGTGGCAGATTAAAGCTCGCAAAATAGGATCGACGGAGAGATGCCTCATACCTGATACCACGAGTTATGCGTAAAAAAAAAAAAGAAAAAAAAATGGCACGGAAGATACAGCCCTTCTCTTTTCCTGACATCTATATGGTCCCTCTTATTTATTGTTATACAGCTTTATTCCCTGAGCAGGAACAGGGGTAGCACACGGATGACAACTTCATTTAAACTCGGGGGTTATTTTTATTTTATTTTATTTTTTTTACAACTTTCAGGGTGTGCCTTGGTTAAACTGTGTGCGAAGCTTTGGGCAGACCGGCTGCTGCGTGAGGACAAAGGTGAGTGAACAGTTATATGTATGTGTTGAAGAAGGGAAGTGTTCCCGTTCTCACTTTGAATAACTGGTGTTTGGTAATTCAACTTGAAATCAACAATATTTGCATGTTGTGCAAATCAAAAGCTTGGTCACACTTCCTCATTCCCTTGACATGCTAATACTGTATGTTGTGAAACTTCCATGACAAAGAGGTTTTTAAAAAAAATGATGACTTGGTAATTTAACTTTTTTTTTTTTTTTGTGGACAAACTACATCATGAATGCATTATTATTCCAAGCATAATATTTGTATATGTTTTACAACTTGTCTGAATGGGACATCTACTCTTTATATTGATTAATGTGTTTTTATTTGTTTCTTTTTTCCCTCACATTATTTATTTTCTCTCGTCGCAGAATGAATGATGTCACTTCTGAGACTAAGAAGAAAGCCGTACATCCATTCACTCCTGTCGCTGGGCATCGTCTGTGTCCTGCTATTGGTCAGGGTGAAGTACAGCTCCGTCACTGAACCCTTACCTCCCTATGCTCTTCCAGAAGGCATTCAGACTTTTCAAAAATATGATATCGACTGCTCGGCTGTGTATGACATGGACCCAATGGAGGTGGGTAAATCGCTGATCATCAGGAGGAGTAAAAATGTGGAGGCCAAGGATGAAAGTCTGGTTAACCTCACCTCAAGCTGCCCTTTCTTCATCAAGTCCAGGGGTTATGATAAAGTGTGTATCTCAGAGGAGGAGAAAGACTTCCCTCTTGCTTATTCTATGGTTGTGCATAAATCCGCATGGATGGTGGAGAGACTCATCAAAGCAATGTACTCACCGAGTAACATCTACTGTATCCACTACGATCAGAAGTCTTCAGCTGAATTTATTGCAGCCATGGAGGGTTTAGCGCGCTGCTTGCCCAACGTCTTCATTGCCTCCAAGCGCGAGGCCGTCTTTTATGCGAGTATCAGTCGGCTGAAAGCTGATCTGAACTGTCTGTCCGACCTTTTGAGGTCAGAAGTGAAGTGGAAGTATGTCATCAATCTCTGCGGCCAAGACTTCCCCCTCAGGCCCAACATCGAGCTGGTCTCAGAACTGAAGAGGTTAAATGGCACTAATATGTTGGAGACGAGCCGACCGTCTGAGCAGAAGAAGAAGAGGTTCACCTTTCATCACGAGCTGAAGGACATCAGCTTCGAGTATCGAAAACTGCCGGTGAAAACGGATCAGACCAAGGAACCGCCACCCCACGGTATCGAGGTGTTCTCTGGCAATGCCTACTTTGTCTTGTCGCGTGACTTTGTTGAGTACATGGAGTCCTCCGTCGTGGTGAAAGATTTCTTGGCGTGGTCAGAGGACACCTACTCACCCGATGAACACTTCTGGGCCACACTCGTGAGAATGCCTGGTGTGCCCGGGGAGGTGCCCAGATCCCAGCCTGATATCACTGACCTGATGAGTAAGACCAGGCTGGTGAAGTGGCAGTATCTGGAGCAGCACCTCTACCCGCCCTGCACGGGGGAACACATTCGCAGCGTTTGTATTTATGGCGCAGCGGAGACTCGTTGGCTGCTGAACTACGGTCACTGGTTCGCCAATAAGTTTGACCCCAAAGTGGACCCCATTGTCATTCAGTGCCTTGAGGAGAAGCTGGAGGAAAAACAAAAGTTTTTCCAATCAGCATCACCAGCTTGTCGGAAGGGATAACCTACCTGAGCTGCAATATGAAGCTGGAATAATTAACTGATCAACTATTGGGTTGACAGAAAATTTCGAGAATCGATTAATAATTCAAGCAGGTAGTAGTTTTCATGGGTGTATTATTGGTTTCTCAACTAATCGATTGGTCTATAAAATGGAAGACGTTTCCCAAAACCCTAGATGACGTCTTCAAATGTTTTGTTTTGTCTCGAACCAGCAGTCCAAAAGCCAAAGATATTTATAGTTTACTGTGACAGAGGACTAAAGAAACTATAAAATATTCACATTTGAGAAGCTTGAACAAGAGAGTTTTAGCATTTTTTAAATGGTTGGTGATTAATTTTCTGTCGAGCGACTAATCGAGTAACTGACTCATCACTACAGCTCTAAATTTAGGGCATTTGTCAAGAAAAACATTAGATAAATATTCAGCAGATGAATCAATAATGGAGACTGTTTGTTTCAGCTCTGCTAAAGTCTAAAGTAACATTTGGTAGCAGGACTGCCTTAATATCAAAGCATCAAAGAGACAGTTTCTTCTTCTTCTCACTGACATTCAGTGTCAAAGAGTGTAAATATTTTAGAGCTTTTTAAAAAGTCGACGTGAATGTAGGAATGTGGGAATTTTTGTACGATAATCACCTATCAACCTTAAAGGTTCCTGTCGCCCAAACTATGAAAAAGCACATTCTCTTGCACTTTTTGTGGCGTCAGGTTTTGAGATACTGTTTCCCTGTGAGCAGCGTTTACTAAAGAAGTGAGAAAATATGTCTTTTGTTTTAATAATGTGGGTGAATTACTCTCTTTTATGATGAGTTATTAGAATGAGATTTAACATTCCTTGTCCTGCTTATCTTACACCTCCGATGAATGTGGAAATGTTTTAAGTATGATAAAGTTTTGGGACACGAAGACTCTTGTGATCATATCGGTTTCGAGTTGGTCTCAAAGTCCAGAATCTACTGGATGTGTGTAACTGCAAATGTGCGATGATTGTGATGGTGTCTGTATTTTTATATTGTTTGTTTTTTTTATGATTGCTTTCTAGTCAGAATAGGAAAAGGCTTTCTTAGGCGCTAATGATTAATGTTTTTGGGGAAACTGATGTGGGGAAGTGGTTTTTTTTTTTGTTGTTGTTTTTTTTATCAGGAAGCATACGTGTAGAAAGATATGAAAATTTTGTGAAGTGAACAAAATGTGTCTTTTCAACTCAAAGCAAAAACCAAAAAGATGAACAGTGCAATAGAGAAGGAGATGTATTGAGGATCTACGGGGACAATTGCAACTAATCTGTGGCCTCGACATAAAGCAACCATGGAAATCAGAAAAGCAGTACATACCATACATACCATACATACCATACAGTAATGTTCAAAAATACATTCCTTCTGTCAGTGAATAACTGTGTTTTCATCACTACACTGTTCAACATTGCATCTACTGTACAGTTTTATATAAAGATGTATTGTTGTATTTCCCGTTAAAGTTTACAGGATGTAATAAAAAAAAAGTGTTGGAGATAAATTGAATGTCACGCATTGAATGTATGCTTCCTTTGATTGTGTACACATACTGACAGTTTCACAAAGTTTTTCAAGCCTGTTTTAAAACATTTAAGCACTGAAACAGGGTTTTTTTTTACAATGTAAGTGATGGGGAAGAAAGTCCATGGAAAGTCCTTGTTTTGACAAGAAAAGAAAGGCAATATGAGACTTCAGTCATCTGAGTTAGTCATATAATTTGGAGATCTTCCACAGTTATAATTAGATGGACAGTGTTTTCCTGTTCAGCTGCAGTGGAAGGAAAATAACATTTGATAACTTGGGAACTTAGAACAATATCTACTTGATTTAGGACAGACTTGATTAATTGTGAACCTATCCTTATTTTACCTATTTGAAGGGAGGGTCCAACCCCCTTTTTAGCAAAGTGACCAAAATGCATCCCCCTTGTGAACCTGACATACCCCGCCTGCATCCCCTAGTAGCAGAGAGCATTGCTGGGGCAGATGGGGTTGTTTAGCTGAATATGTTAGTCTAGTCTGCCTGACTTATTGATCCTTTATCTGACTGAGGTTTGTGCAAGTTAGAATCTATGGCTCTGAAATATCGGCAGCCTAACTGTGCTGTGTATTGATAAATCCGTGGCACTGGCCGTGGTGCTGAAGCGGCAGACAGATTTATGATCGCCCCTTTTTTCTCTCAGTCCCGCCCTTCTGGCAGTTTTGTCTTGGATATATCTCTAAACTATATAGTATAAATTATATACTATATTGTAGCCTATATACTCGACAAAGTAGCGTCACCTTCATGATCAAAGTGACAAGAATTAAAGTGTAGTCGTGCACGAGCGAGAGGTTCATAGAGACACGCTGCTGCCTGTAGTATTCCTATAATATTCCGATGATCATTCAATAGTGTCTGTGCTGCTGAAAATACACCCCCAGCACAAGCCGCCTCGTTAACACAATATTTTAGAGAAGACATTACTACAGATATATTTTTAACGATAGATGTTTGGTGTAACCTGAGAGTAGAGCGCCCATCTGCTACAGCTACATAATTCATAAATAATAATTCATAAATAATTATACTTTATTTCAGAGTTTAGTAAATGTGCCTAAAAATCAATTCAGGGGCCACAAAATAGGCTACCTCCTGAAAAAAAAAAGTAAGGTCACACACAACGAAAATTAAAATGAAAAAGGAAACTCCACCCAAACCCCCCCACCCCCCCTCTCCATCAACATATTCGGATACAGAGGTGAAGTTCATCCCCTTTCACTAGACTACCATGGGACCATGTTCTGGAAACAAAAATACAGTACACAGTAGTCAGAGAGAAGTTTGTTTTTTTTATATATAATGTTTGAATTGTACAATGGAAGAGGAATGGCAGGAAGGGAGGGGGATGGATGTCAGTGACAGACAGGAATGCAAGCAGCATTGCCAGATTTTGACCTTTGTTTACTTTTCAAAAACACAAGTGAGAAATAAGCTGTCCTGTCCAGCCAATTAAACATACATGCAAATTGGCTCATGTTACGCAGGCACAGATGTAATTACTTTAAAAGAACGAACAGAGTCAGATAGCAGCAGGAGTTGGGCAACAAGATGGAGGAAAGAGGGCGTCACATGGGTCATGTAACCTAAAATGACCTTGCTTTTAGTGTATTGTGAGAAACATGAGAAACCCTGCCTGAATAAACTCTGCTGCATAAAAATGTAGGTGTATTGACACACTTGACACACTACTTAAAGACCATTGTAGCAAGAAGAGAAGGAAGATAACTGGTCACAGTTATTTTCAACGCGTCCGATAACAACATCCTTTCGGAGGTGTACACAGACGTGTGTGTTGGTTAGTGGTATGAGGGCAGGCAGGTGCTCCAACTGCAGTATCTCCCCTGTTTGTTAAAAATTAACAAACTACCTATGGTGTACATAGATCACTTCAGACTGCTGACGTCTCATTCACTGAACTCTAAATGAGTTTTGACTTTGACCCCAATGTCTTACTCTGAAATTGCTTTAAAGTTGCAGATAGTATGGACAGGAGGAACAAGTAGAGTGACCGACAGTGCTGTCCTTGTACTGTTCATGTAGGCATGAGAGTATTGATTTACATGAAAAGAAGAATTTGAATCTATTATTCAAAAATTTTCACAACGTAAAACCATTAGAACGGAAAAGGTTTCAGTTACAAGCAACTTCTGCTCTCTGTGCGAAAAGATAAGACACAACAAGGAAACCTCTATGTTCAGCTAATAACGTCCTCCCACATTTGAGAAAGGGCGGCACCATATCCGCTCAACACATAGAAAACAGCCTGACAGAGCATCTTTATAATTTCTCAATATTAAGTATATCTTTATGAGAGAAGATGTCTATATCCATGAGGTTTTTACAGTTCCATGAATGGCACCAAAAAGTTGCCTTTATTTATTTATGATCTTTTACAGCTTGTGTAGAATATTAACCCGGATCATTGATGATTTCATCCCCACTGATCTACAGTATTGGGTTAATGTTTACAGTTACAGTGTAGGCTGACACGGAAGTGTACAGCAAACAATTTCTAGTGTATTTGAATGTTCATACCTGACTCAAACATAGACCAGACATGCACCAACATTTTAAGTCCTCCTATTTTCCATTTATAACCAGTATAAACAGTTCATAAATGGTTCATAATACACTATGATGTAAGGATCAACTAATGTTAGACCTCAGTTGGTGTCCAAAAGCTATTAAAAACACATAAATGAATCACCAGGGCTTCAGTCATCCAGTGCTACAACTGTACGACTGACAAGCGAAGTGACAGAAAACTTACAGGTATAACAGGTTTAAACATTACCATGGATTTGGATATTTGGACATGGTCTCTACCAACGTCATGGTGTTGCTGAATTGTCCCCACCGATGTTTTTACAGCTCTCCAATGATCTTGCCATTTGAATTACTCATAATGTTACCGGTAAGATCAGTGCAGAGTTGTCAGGTTTGTGGGTTTTCTGCAAAAAAAAAGTGGGTTATCATGATCAAGAGTGATGATCTGGCAACCCTAAGCCGGCTGTTTTACACCATGTCGGCGAGCTGCAGCCCAGCAGTGGAGTCAATGATGAATGAACAGTGGTGAATCTGAAGCGGTTATATTTTAAAGATCTCCTCCAGACATGTTTTAAGATCGATATAAAACACTCTACTTTAGATAACAATGTGTGTCTGATACGTTTTTTCCACAAAAAGTTAAATTATCTTGTTAAAAAAATCCTTAAAATCACTCATTAAATCACTCCCACATTAAAAATTCCTGAAATGTTTTTTTTCATTTCAGAAGTTTAACTGCTGGACAAAAGAGGAGGCTTCAAGTTTCCGCACCAGGAACCAGGGAGCACTACTAATCCACTACAATCTAAACAATCTTCTTTGAGATTAATGGGAGAAATATTTACTATCTAATATCATCACTCCTCTTTGTGGATAAAGAGCAAAGTCATTATTGCATAACTGTTCATTACAACATGAACGTTACTCATAAACTGTCCAACTGATCTGTTCGTGAATGTCAGGCATCATTTCATAATGAAAATTCAGCACAGAGACACAAAGACGACAGGCAGGCGAGCTGCAGCCTCTCAGGTGAGCTCTGACGTCACAGTGAAAGATATCGCTGTTAGTTAGTTAGGAGCTAAATGAAAAATAAAACAAGTACTTTACCTACAGGTTACATTTATTTCCCTGTGACATTTGTTCTGGCAACATATATGTCAGTATAGATTTTTAGCCTTATTTTTGTAACAATGTAAAAATCAGAGAAAAATTCATGATACAAGTTTGATTTCAGGCAAGTCAGCAAATACATATTCAGTAAAGTAAACAGCTGCAGTTAATCTCTATATGTGTGTGTGTGTGTATGTGTGTGTGCTTATGCAAGAGAAAAGAGTGAAAGAGGAAGTGCACATACACAACTATTTTGATCATGTTTCTAACAAAGTTAAAAAAACAAACAAACAAACCCTACCCCTCTGATTACAGATAGATGAGGGTGTGCAGTGTGATCTCTGGCTCAGCTGTGGGAATTCAGACGTTGCAGAACTACATAAATATTTGTGTGAACTCTATAACAACTATAAACACTCTCGGTCTTTGTTCTGTTTGAACTGAAATGTTAAACTACTGTATATGACTCTTCTTGAAGGTGGATTTTTATAATTGGCGAACTCACCGGCATAATACACAACATCACCAGCCTTGTTGTTCTCACAAACTGGCTCTCTCTCTTTTTTTTTTTTTTTCTTTTTCATGGTTTTACCACAACATTCCTATTGGTTATGACAACATTTAACTCACTAGCTAGAAACAGCTTGAGACAGTTTCCACAGAAAATGAAGCAACAAGTCAGATCAAACCACTTCCTTGATGCCAAAAAACTCACAAAGTTTGCAGTTGCAAGTCATGTAAGGAGATAATACAACTGATGTGGTAATAATTGCTTTCTGGGGATCCTTTTTCTGAGAGGCGGACTCACTCTAGATTAGCCGCAACCTAAGAACTAGCACACTGTTTTAGTACAAGCTGTGGTCGAGGTGTCACATATTTAAGCTATTGAAGACTTTTGCACTCAGTGGCCCGTACAGAGATAAAAATAAAGCTGTATTTAACTGAATTTAATGGTGGACATACCAAATAACAGATTATTATTTTAGCTTTCAGTAAATAATTACTTTTTGACTATTTTTTTTTGTTGCTGCTTTTTTGTTTTTACCTTGCTGCTGTAAAAGCAGAACTAGAGTATTTATTTCATCATCTCTCTCACAGCCACTTCACTGAGTCAGGGTTTAACTTAAAGGGGACATACGTCATGCACATTTCCAGGTCTACATTTTTAATCTGGGACTCTACTGGAACATTTTTGCATTATTTACAGTTAAAAAAAAAACTCCTTATTTATCTTCTACTGGTCCTTTATGCAGCCCCTCAGTTCAGCCTCTGTCTGAAACAGGCTGTTTTAGCTCCTGTCGCTTTAAGCTCGACACCCCCCCCCCTCTCAGGAAGCGACCCTATATCCGCTCGCTGCGGAGGCTACGTCAACAAACCACCCAACAAACTATTGTAATAGTTGGCTTTTGACTTATAGAGAGCATTTCTACATATGTTCACCTCAAATTTTGGGACTTTGACCATGTTTAGCATCTGACATTATAACAGTATATAAATAAACAGAAAAGCCAGCAGCAGTTATTTATCCCTTTTTTTTTCTCTTTTCTTCAGGAAATGGTCACTCAAGTTGTACAGTATATTGCTGAGCTGAGCTTTCTTGGCTTTTTTCTGTAGTCGTACTCACAGGGGAGCTTATGATGTAAAGTCTTTTGGATTGAAAAACATGAGCTGGGCTGGGCTGGGTCTGTTTTCTCACGTTCACCACAGTAAGTAAAGAGTATTTTTCATCTTCCTGTTTGTGTGTGAAGTATGCACACAAGTTGCAGTACACAAAAAAAAAATACTCAACCTATGAGTCAAAGAGAGGGAATAAGTGGATGTCTGGGAAACTGTTCGTCAGGCAAAAGTAAAACTTGAACTTGGAAAAAATCAAGCTGCTGAGGCTTTTACAGGCTGGTAAATATTGGTGCTGCAGAAGAAAAGGTGAGTCATGCCAGAAGCCTTAAATAGCTCTCCGTGGCCCCTTACTATCCACGTGTCTCACAAGTGTCAGGTTTCTGTCCGAGCTGCAACTACTCTGCTCATGCACAAGAGGAATATATGAATTATGTCCGCTCATACATCGCATCTGCTACGGCCGATGTTGACTGTTCTCTTTTTCACTTCTGTGTAATGTCCTCACAAAGTAATATAAGAGATTCTGGTGTTGTTTTAAAGGCACGTAGAGCTGGATTATGAACCCATTTATGTACATTACAGAACACACAGAAGTTTTTAGGCCCTGGTGAGACAGTCAGTGATGTAAATCTTAAGAACAGGAAATGCTGTATCTATTTTTTTTTTATCAGATATTTCACAGAACTTGTTGAACTTTGTTGGAAAGGAAGACCTTATTAAAGGAGCTGGACTATCTGCCCATGCAACCCCCCCCCCAGCTGCAGTCAAGTGGGATTTCTGCAGATGACTAACAATAATGAATGCATTCAAGTTCAAGTTGAGCCTGAAGTTTACACAGTGCCACTCAAGAGGCAGCAAATCCTGTCTTCCCGGAACCACGACAAAGACTGTTGTATGAAAGTGTCTCCATTTCTTTCCGAGAGGGCTTTGACACTTTGTCACTGTTGTCATTATACTGCCTGTTGGGTAACTCTGAATGTCTTCATGCAGTTGCAGTTTTCACTTCAAGAAGCTGATTAAGAGGTTCATGTTTTTCATTGAATGAGGTATGTAGTTTTCTGAATGTTGCACAATATCCTAAAATTAGATTTAATGCTTTCCACTGGTGGAGTTCACTTTGCTCTGGTGATTGAAGCACACTGCCCCTCAGTGGCTTCAGTGTAAACTGCATTACTCTCACTGCCATATCTGCTAAAACCAACAGGAGAACATACTGTATTTGTCAGCTTTTTTAAAATGTTTATTGAACTTTTCATTGTAGGAGTTACAAATACTTTCTTATTTCATTTTCAAGATACAGATTTCATATCCAAATGTATTTCTGATAAGTCCGTAAACATGAATAATTCAGGCGAAATAAAGTATTTAAATGATGATACAACAAATAAAGAGATTCATTATGAAATAAGAAAAGTTGGAATTTGGTCATTACTTAACTCACGCTGAGTGTGACAACTCCTGAAACGAATGATGACAATGAGCAGCTTGAAAAACTTCTCAGATTCCTGATGTGCAGTCATTTAATTGCAGCTTTTTTTTATTCTTCAGTGCAACTTTGAACTTCATATTTAGATGCAGTATATGACGCCACATTCAGATTCCACAAAGCAGATAGTTATGAGACACACCGTCGAAAAACTGGCCTGCCTGCTTGTTACTGTCAACCCAAAACAAAACTTTAAACAGCACCTTTTAAAATACCAAAACCATGGGATTTATTACCATAAAGACATTGTAAAGACAAGCAACCGAGACATTAAATAAAGACTCAAAAGACAACAGTAACACCAAATAGGGCTGAGTCAAAGCATGAGCAACAGGAATCTGGGGCACTTAACCACTTCCTCTCCTGGGCTAGGTTGTACCTCAACCTCAACCTGGGTGGAGCGAAAGACAGGACACAGGCGACACATACAGCCATAACGCTGCTCAGTGAAGATGATTAAGTATCGGCTTTTATTTATTTAGAAAGCTATATTAGATCTGCTTTCTGCTTTTATGGCGCCCCACATACTTGAAAAAACTTCCAAGTTAATCTCATTAACACCTTTGAGTCAATTCAAAGGTTCAATTTCTTATTTTGTTGATTGTCACTGCCATTGCTTATTCTTATTTTTCTTATTGTTTTATTTATTTGCCTCATTGTCGTTTCCTACACTTCACTTTTACTTATTATCATTGTTAATTAGACCCTTATCTTCTTTGTTTATTGCTGTCTGATTTTAGTTGTGTCTGCATTTATTGTTTGTCTGGTTCTCTCTTGTTTTCCGAGGTTTTAAACAAATGAAATAAAAATTATGATGATGATGATGATGATATTGTCTGCAAATAGAATAGCTGACTGAAAATTGTGTCTTTTTACCCCTCTGCAGGAGTGAATCAAAATATTCTCATTTTAAAACTGCATCTCAACGACCAGCTATTCATTAACTTGCCTCAGTTTTATTTTGAAATTCTTACTCTTATTTATCTTTATTGTTGAATTTAGAATGAATGCAAATATTTGACTGGTTTCCTGTTAACCGTGTTTTTTTTTTTTTAGTTTAATTATGGTTTAATTATGCTCAAGAAATTGAAGACATCACAAATCCCTTGGAGGCAGTCGTGGTTCAGCATGCAACTTGTATTAGTGGGAGAAATTTTAATGAATTAAATGAAATTTTAATGATCTGAACAAGGTAGTTTTACTTTTAGTTTGGAAATCCGACACAAATTATTATTCCGAGAAGAGTATATTCATGTATCTTAAAAGCCCGTCTGGAAGGGATCTTTAAGTGTAACGTATACCGAACAGATTTAGAGCAGCAGAGTGCACAGCATTTCTGTGACAGCATTTTATTTCTACTGGATAATTCAAAGCTTTTATTCCATTCAAACTGACAGATAAAAGAGTAAAAAAGTGACAGAGAAGAAAGGCCACTGAACTGCCTCAGCCACCGAGCTTCTTATTTTGTGTCAGGGCTTCTGCAGACATCAACCTATCTGGTGTGATTCATGGTTCCCACACTCTAGTTCCCTTTTTTTGGAGCTTAATACTGTATTTTTTCTGCTGCATAAGAGAAAATCAAGTATTCCTGAAAGGCTGCGAAACAAAATGAAAGTCATGTGTGTCATGAAAATAATGTCTTTTCCTAATCAACTTTAATGTGCACATCTAGTGTTCTTCCCTCGGATGTTGCAACAACCAAATATTTCTAGAGAGGAGCCGCAAAAGTCCAGCTTCGATTACATAACAGCTAAATTAAAACCACAGTTTAAATATCTGCATGAACAGTCCTTTTTTGTTGTTCTCCAGCACTTTAGACACAGTGAACAACATGTCTGTTTAGCTTATTGTCAGCAAATATCATGTTTTAGAGCCAAATCAACAATGAACTGATCCTCTAACAAGTACTGTGTTTGTATCCAAAGCCTGATATGTCTTATTCCTTTATCCTGTAGACCTCTGTTGTTGCACGAAAACGATTAAAAGCACATCAGTGAGCCACAGCGCTGCACTGGGTGACATGTTGCTTCATTACAAAGATTACGGTCATGTTAGTTCATTCAGAAACGGCTCCAAAGATGAATAACAGTCAGCACATTTTCAGTCTGAGAGCAGAGCAGAGCAGAGCTAGCTTGTTGTGCTAAAAGACACAACCTCTTGACTTTATTCTAATGTTATTTGCGATGTACAATGAAGAGCAAAGTCAAGAGCTTGTGACGTGTAGCACAACAAGCTAGCGGAGCTGCAAACAGAGCAGCATTCCCACACATGCTCAGCGTTGTCGGCCTTACACAGAACCACCCTCAGAGACTGAAAACGCGACCATTGTTATTAGCCTAAACAAGCTAACGTAACTGTGATTTTTCAAGGTGACTGGATTACGTCATCCAGTGCAGCTATGTGACCCCCATTTGCTTTAAACAACAATGGAGGCCTACGGAAAAAAGAGGAATAAGATATATCCGGCTTTGAATATACCAGAAGTATCAGTATCAGATTAGAAGTGGGAATTGAATTACAGTCAACCATGCTAACACAATTAGCACATTTCCTACGCCACATGCATTACCTCATTTCTGACCCTGATTTTTTTTTTTTTTCTAATGTATTGTGCAAAATTTGAATCTTCTCTAAACAAGAGAGAAAAGGTCAGTTTGAAACATTTCAACATTCGTGGCTTATTTGCTTTCCTGCCAAGAGTTAGATGAAGCTTTTTGTACCCAACTGTCAACCTCAGTTGTGTGTTTTCCAAATAGATTCTAGCTGAAAAGTTGAATACTGAAAAGATAAAAACATCTGTGCTCTTTGGTCGAGACAAAAAAAAACCAAACCACCTATTTAACAACAAAGAAAAGGTCCAAGTTTCTTCCCCAAAAGATGCTAAACTCTTATATTGGACAAGCTCTTTCAAATAAACCATTCACATGATGTTTTGGCATCGTGGCTCTCATGATTAAGTTAAAAAAATAAAATAAAAAAGCAACCTTTTTCCTGACCTTGATTACAAACATTCTTGAGTTCTTAATAAATCATTTGACTGTGCCGGATCAAAAACTTCAGATACACTCTCCGTTGTCGCTAAAATACAAGATCTTGGCTCTCTTTATTGTCTCTTCATATCTTGCAGCCACAGTGTGCCGACAGCAGTGGCGATCTGAATCCACTTGGTGGCGCTGTGGCTGTGTGTAGTTGTCAGTATGGGGAAGGCTGCTCTCTCTCTCTTTTGTCTTAGTCACATTTCAGACAAAAAGTGTCACATTTCCAGGTTTCAGATTCCCCGGGTTGCACAGGTTTGACTCGAGGAACGCTGGAAATGAAGGGAAGTGGTGGAAAAAAGTGATGTCATAGCTTATTATATTTATATTATACAACAAGAATAGATCCTATCTATTATATCTACTGTTGTATTTTTACTAATTTCCTTATCCTGCTCATTTACAAGTAGCCTCAAGCATCTATTATGTACCCTGACATTTAGGATTCATTTTACACTCATTGTTCGGGATGATCAAATCCTGCATTGCAGAACATGCTTGTCCCTTCACTCGCTCTGTTTTTTGCTCGGACAGCCATGACTTAATGTGTCCTAAAGGTGCCCACCTGGGTGTATAAACACTCAGCCTGACAGCAGCCCGGCTATGCATGGCTTACTTCTCCTCTGTTCATTTTTATAGTGTGCATGTATCACTTTATGGCATCCATCTATCTAGTAAACCTTGAAAAGGCTGTTGAGGCTCCGGATAAATCTGAGGGTGACACTCTGACAGTCCCTGATCTGCCTGTCCATGTTGCCTGAAATCTCTCTCGGCGATCGTAACTTTGCTCTCTCACGCGTTCTGACATATTCCTCGCTGAAGCAGGAAGGGGTCTGTCTTTGTTTGTGTGTGTGTGTGTGTATATATATATATATATTTATATGTGTGTGTGTGTGTGGTATCAGATAAACCAGCTCAGCTCTAATGTCATCTGTCAAGGTGCAGCTGACAAAGAAATATGCAAATACATTGCTGCGTGATACAGCTTATTTCGGGATATTTGTGTCAGAATGAGTAGCTGTGATCTAAGTGAGTGTGTGTTGTGACTGAGCTTGGCATATAGACATGTGTTTGTGTGTGTGTGTGTGTGTGTGTAAAGGAGTATGTGAGTGTAATTAATGATGTGTTCCTCCTCTTCATAGGGTAATAGGATTTCCCCACCCCAGGCGGTAAAGAGAGTGGGAGGGGGGAGAAAACGGGCTCCGCACATATGTATGTGTGTGTGAGAGAGAGAGAGAGAGTGTGTGTTTGCAGAGTTAGTGAATGGGAGCCCCGTGTAGCGATGCCAATAGAGGGCCTGTATGTGTGTGTGTGTGTGTGTGTGTGTGTTGAAGGGGGGGGAGGGAGGAGGAGGAGGGGAACAAGCGAGTGATTTATAACAGCTACTCCAGGTCTCTCCTCGCTCCCACAGCAGCACCACAAACACATCCATTACAAAAGTACTGATGTTAATGGGATTGTTGTGTGTTTGTGTGTGTGTGTGTGTGTGTGTGTGTGTGTGTGTGTGTGTGTGTGCGCATGCTCATATTTTTTATGTGTGTGTGTGTGCTGTCATATGTGTGCGCATGCATAAGCCTGCACAAGTACGAGCTGTGCACCTGTATGTGTGTGAATGATAAGCAGATGCTGCTGGGTGAAAGGGAGGTGAAGGTTACTGAGGGTGTTTCTTGGAGGTTTGCTGGTTTGTTCAAGTCCCAGCGCAAGTTTCTGTGTGTGTGTGTGTGTGTGTGTGTTTGTTTGAAAGTGTTGGTGCGTGTGTATACAGGCACACGGCCGATTTGTTTTGGACCCTTACAGAGTAGGCTAATTTCAGCACCATGCCTCTCTTCTTTTTTTCTCTCTGTGTTTGTATTTGTGTGTGTGTGTGTGTGTGTGTGTGCGTGTGTGAAACGCAGCTGAGGAGATGGAGTGATAAAAACCGGAATTGAGGAAAATACTCTGGAGAGTAAACAGAGGTAGCAAAGAAGAAATAAATAAAAAGGATGTAGAGCTTCTTGGTAATGGACTGGTAGATGCTGAGGACCACATCCGCCTCAGTGTGTGTGTGTGTGTGTTCACACTCACACTCACACTCACACACACACACACACACACTGTGTGTCTGCCTGTCTCCTCTCACATTACCCTTTACATTAAAACCAGTCAGGGGGAAAATTACTGCAGACCTGGGCCACCGTCTGCCCACCTGGCCCCACAGCGAGAGGAGGGGACGTGGAGCCAGAGGAGGGGATAAAGAGGAGGATAAGGGGATGAGGAGGTGTTGGGGGGGGGGGTCAGAGGGAACCAGAGAGGGAACAGGGCTGCCCAAAGGCACTGGTTTGAAGTCCGTTTCATGCAAGCAGGGAATTTCTGGTCCTGGGTCTTTGCCTGAGGGTGTTAGAAAAAGCCCTGACTCCACTTCTGGTAGCAGTGTTAAAGGGATAGAAAACAGTTAATGGTTACAGTAACACATACAGATTTTACTTAAAGCTGCACTAATCAATATTTTTATACACGCTAAAAATAAATGGGTCAAAAATTTTACCCAGTTTTTGTCAATATGGCACCAACAGGCTTAAACTGTCACAAATGTTTCTTATGCTAAAGGAGCAGATTATAATAAGCTTTTGGGTTTTTTTATTATTATTATTATTATATAACAATTAATTAAATTACTATGTATGCTGTGAAAGTTGTCACTCCTAATGATGAACCTGCAGGTAATTATCACCTGACTCTGTTCCCATCAGATCACTTTAGCATCTTTTAGCTCCTTGTTTCAGTCGTCTGGCCGACAAATGTCGTGTTTTTGCTTCACTTTCACCCTTTTCATTCATCTCTTTTTCCCTCTTTCCTCTTGTTTTTCAGTGAAAAAGCCTCTAATAAACCCACTCTGTGCTTCCTGCTCGTCACCAAACTGACAAAGTCAGCAATTAGCCGGGGGGGAAACCTAGCGGAGCGTTTAGCAGCTAAAAACGAGCCAACGATGTTTCCATCTGGAGTTGGTGGAGACCAAAATAAAACTAAAAAGGAGAGTGAAAATTGGACGTTTGCCACATGAATCAAAAAGGAAATGCTTAACGTTGGCCTGCGTCTGCTGGATGTGTCAACAGGAAACTGTCAGACGCCGACTTTATGTGACGATAATACGCCAATGTTTACCGCCTGCTGCGCCGCCCCTCGAGTGGCCGAATAATCAATTAATGCCGGTTAAAAGTAGGTTCAAGAGTTTTATTGGTAAAATAAAATAAGATACTCATTATGTGGAACGGTTTTGTTTTTTTTTTTTTACAAGGGATAATGTACCAGCCAAATTTATTTTTTACAATCTGGCAAACCAAAAGTTGTCCCAATAAATGGCCTTTAATTAATCCACAAAGGCATAATAAATATTAATACAGCAGTTTGTTACAACTCATAAAGCCTTTATGAAATATGCTTCATTATTAAGTAGTACCCAGGAGAGGAGATGATTTAAACTGCTTTATATACTGCTGGGTACTTTACATTCAATAACATTACTTTATATGTTATAAGTTTACATTTATTTGTAAAAATTTTAATATGTAAAGTAAGTAGAAAATATAGCTTCCCATTAAAGACGCACTGAAGAAACACAAGTGTGTCATAGAGGATAAACTGAGCGATGATACTGAAGAAGAAAGAAAAAAACTCTTCAAGTCGTAAGAGAAGGTTTTTATTACCAGTGCTATTTACATAGAAATAATACAGCCTTGTCCCCTTTTCCCCCCCTTTAGATGTGCACAAATGCACACAACAAGCATACACACATCCCCAAGCACACACACACACATACATACAAGCACACACACACACACACGCTCACTTTTGTATCCAAGAATATCTCAGTACATCAGAAATAAGACACATTCTTTCTAGATCTTATACAATGTCCAAAGGAAACACAACTTATCTCAATAAAACAATATTTCAAGTAGAGCTAACTCATTGTCGACATTACACGTGTTAGATGTTGCGTGTGCATGATAATGACGTGTGATAAGCGGATAAATGGGGGGCTGAAACGAGGGGGGTCATGTGTTGAATAATATCAGCTGCACAATTGTGATATTATTTAGGAGAGAAAATAATAATTTGACCTCTGCGGTACAAAGATGTTCCTCTGCATACAGCTGGACTGTGTTTTCTTTTTTTTTTTTCTCCCCCCCCCTCTCTCTCTCTCTCTCTTTTAATTCGGCGTGTCTTTAAAAAAAACGGCCACTAGATGGCGACGAGTGCTTCGGAGCAGACAGCGGTAATGTCACAGATGTTGTCTGCCCCCTCTTTTGTTTTCACTCTTTAGAGGAAGGAGACCTCAGCTGTTGAAGGAGATTCTCCATTATGGGTTCAATGTTCTTTTGAAAATCATTTCCATTAAAACATGTTTTTTTAAAAGGGACAGTAACAAAAGGAAGGTCAGGTGAAGCAGTGTGCAGAGCAGAACTCTCAGGGCCGCCTGGATGGGTGTGAGGGTGCGTGAGTGAGCACAAGTGTCTGTATAATTGTGTCCGTGTTTTGAATAATGGTATAGACATCCTTCTTTTAAAGGTATGATCAAGAACGCTTTTTGTGCATTAAGGGACTTATGGCTGAGATCTGCGCTGGAGAAAGTCAATGCCAGAGGTGTGTTTGTGTGGGTTTGTGCATGTGTGTGTGGGTTTGTGTGTTAATGTGCGATTTCTATCGAGCAGCAGCCTTTTAATTTGAAATATTGTCTTACGAAAAAAGAAGAAAATTGAAAATGAGCAACATTTTTTTTTTTTTTTTTGACTAAACATAACGTATCCTGTCTTGATTGCCACATACTGTACTGTGTTTATATATGAACATTAAAGCCTGCGTTAAAAACCTGGTCCTTTGTCTTTCCATTTTGAAGGTAGAGTGGTGATTTAGCAATGAAGACAGGTATAGAGCAACAGAATGAAAACTAATATTGCTTTGAAGCAATGTTTTTTTGAGGGGGAGGAGGGGGGAAAAAATGTGGTGAGAAATTAAGAAAACTAAAAAATGTCCCCTTTGGCATTTCTCTCTAATGTGCTCCTAGAGCTTCGTTAACATCAAGGGGAAGGCGAGAAGCATTTTTGCTGGATGGAATCTCAATTTTTATTATTATTTTTTTTAATAATCCAAGAAGGGATACGCTTTGGAGTGTCTACTGGGCAGCAAATATTACCTTTTCCTGCAAGCTATCCCATCCTCCACCTCCATAAACTTGACTCCATTACCAAGTCCATCAGTTTGTCAGTTGTGAAAATCGGTCCATTATTTCAAAAAGTCCTCCATAGAAATTTAAGCTGTACTTTGCACTCCACAACGTGGGGTTTTTTTTTTTGTTTTTGTTTTTTCGATTCATCTCCTGAATTAACTGGGCTGACATTCAGCCCAGGAGTGGTCCCTGCTGTTCGTCCTTTTACCAGGCTGTGGTTTCTCCCATCTCCTGGCCTTGGTGGGACATTGGAGCGCTGTAGCTGGAGTTACTCGCCAAGGAGAAAGGGGGACTGGGTCCGCCCCCGTACGCCTCCCCCGGGACCGGCTGCAGGGAGCTCGGTAAGCCCGGCTCTGGACTTGGGGTTTCTGCGTGGGATATCATGTCCGTGAACCTTTGGTCGTCTGAAGGGTGGTGGCCTGATCCTTCCATAGCTCCGGGCCCGGAGCCCAGGATGTAGGGGGACTCGGCCGGAGACTGAGCCTGCGAGGACGGAGGGCCGTGGGGGAAGAAGTCGTAGTTGCTCCCTGGTCCGTAATAGTCACCTTGGTATTCTGTGGCAGGGCAGAAAAATACAATTAGACTTTCTATAAGAGACGTCAAATACAAGTAAAAACATTCACAATTCCCCCCTGAGTAGTGTGCCGTTTTTTACACACAACTCCACCTTTTACCTAAGTGGTGAAATTGATCATGTCCAATTTCCAACCAACCAGTCTCCAACAGCCTCATTTGAGTGTATAAACAACTCCACACCTCTCCACCTCAGTTCTCCCGCCTTTTACACAGTGCATTTATCTTCCTCACTCATTCAGCTCGCAGCCATGCGTGCACCTCGATGGATTCCCCCCGCTGAAACTTCTGGATTTGGATGAGGTACTCCAAAATGAGATTCCAGCCTCCCCACAGCCCTGCCAGGCCCTGCGCTCAGCAGCCCTGTCGCCTGCGTCTCTCTGTCATGTCTGATGGCGGCTCTCAGCGCCATCCCTCCTCGTCTCTACCTCGACGGGCTGCGGCTACTTCCAGATATCACTCTCCATCATTCCCAGCGTGCAATCCGGCTAGGGCTGCGACTAATGATTATTTTCATTATTGATCAATCGTGTGGTCTAGAAAATGTCAGAAAACAGGGATTCCTAAAGCCTGAGGTGATGTCTTGTTTCGTCCAACGAAGCTGAAAAACGACTGAAACAACAAATTTATTATCAAAGTTGTTGCCAGTTAATTTTGTCAGTCGACTCATAGATTATCTAACTAATGGTTTCTGCTATAAATCCAGCATTTCCGGGCCACACACAGCATTTCTTCTGTTTTAATTACACCTTTCTCTTCAGTTTTTGTTTCCAGAGCTGCAGCAACCTCTTCAGTTCAACATTTCAGTCTGAAATCGTCTCGCTGCTGCGTTTTTTTATCCACAAATTACAGAGTTGTATCCACAAAATCCTCCAAATCAGTCATGGTAGTGGCGAGTTTACCTCACACCACTTTCATTTTTTTTACCTGAGCAGCACCACAAGTCAAAATAATTCTCTATCAAAAACACAGCTTCCTCAGTCTGTAAATTATTCCAAAAACTACGTGGCAATTTCACTCAAAACCACAAATGTGGTGCAATATGAGAAGTCAGAAGGTCACAACAATTAGTAGGATTTATCCCCCGGAGACGATGACTCTGTATAAAATCTAACAGGATCAAAGTGTTGGTAAGAATAAACCGCATCTATTAAAAAACTTCCTCTCACAGAGTTATTTGTGTAAAGTTTGATTCATGACTGAAGGCTGTCTTGTCTTAAAAATTTCTCCACGGCATCCACTTCAAAGCGCCGCGGCATCAACTGACATATTAATGACAGAGAAAAGCCCAAATTCCTTGCTTTCACTGAAAATCTCCAACGCACACTTGGATTTACAAATATTTTCTACTTAACCTCTAACACTGACTGACATGTTTGTGCTTCTGAGGAGGTGTCGGCACACTCGGATCCGCAAACTAATGTTTGACGTCTCGAGGTATTTTCTCACCTCGCACCTACGTTTGTTTTTTTTAATTCAATGTCAATGAATGTAGAGGATGAAAGATGTATCTTGTTATCCTGAAACAACAGGAGGTGAATGGAGTTATGTGGTAGCCGCAGCTAGAAACAATACATGAGAGAAAAATCAACAGTATTTCCACAATACAACGTCCCAGTTTCTCCAGATAACAGTTATTATGGGACTCTTTCTTTGGTGGTCCATATAAAAACTGCTTTTTCAAGCTGTAAGCATCAATAATTAATTCCCATATTTCCTCATTTATATTGGCGACGAGGCATTAAGACAAATATGGACAAATACAAACAAAACTAAGAGACTTTTTCTCTTTTTTTCCCCCAAATTTGGCTGCACAAATGGATCCAGTCCTGGGTGCCAAGCCACTTTAAGATCCATCCAGTAGAAATCTGGATAGAACCAAACAAACCCAACAACTGGGCTCCTCTTCTGAGCTCTCGGAGCTGCTCAGTATGTATAATTGTGCATATTTGGCATTTTGGAGTGGCATACGGTTGTTCCAAGTCCCCTCAAAACTTGCAAGGGTTGTTCTGCTCATCTTTAATCCTCAGCCAGGGACAGATATCTCCAAACCGGGTACCGATATATATCCAGTCTGATCACGTGGTGATCTTTTTACAACATAGCCGCAGTCTCAAAAGCAAAAGGGACAAACCGTTTAAACCAGCAATAACTTATCATTTGGCCACTTAGAGGCGGCATAAACTAGCTGAGAACACAAGGCTGGCATATCATCATCTTAAAATATCATGGTTGGTGATTTTGAGTCCAATATTCACTCAACTTTTAGCTCCGTTTTTGGTCTCCACCAGCTCCTGAGGGGAAATATCTGGCTCTTTAGCTGCTAAAAGCTCCACTAGCTGTGTCTGTCTGCTGTTTGGTGCTGAGCAGGTAGTGTACAGTGAAATTTTAGACCCTTTTTGCATCAAAAACGGTGCAATGAAAGCAGAGAGAATGAACCAAAACAGTTAAAGTTGCATGACAGAAAAGCAAAACAATGAGCTGAAAGACACTATAAAGCATTTCTATGATTAAAAAAAACTTGCATATAGGCCCTTTAAACTCTGGGAACAAAACAATCAGACTTGCTGAGATGGCAGAAGTTTAGTTGAACAGATTTCAGCCATTCCTTCGACATAAAAAAACGATCTTTCATGAGTAGTTTTGACAGAAACAACACAGCCAAAACAGTTTAGGAAGAAGTCTTCCCCCTCCATGTGCAGCAAATTACTTCACACACAGTTTGCATCCATTAACAATTACAAACTCCACCTGCCTCCCGCTTCACACCGCTTCCATACCCTCCTTCCAAATTTACATCTCCCTCCGCTCCAAATTCCCTCAGTTACATTAAATCCGTTCTGTTGCAACACCGACTCGAACTGAGATCGATGGCAGACTTTATCCCGGTGCCCCAGATGTTACACTAGCATCGCTCCGCTCCCCGCCATATGTTCTTCTCGCTCTCATATTTCAGCAGTTCATAAAAAAAAACAAAAAACAGCAGAATCAGGAGCGAACAGGTTAGATATCAAGAAATGCTGTACGTCCGTCGACTAATTATTAAAAGAACCGCGTTCATTTGCTTGGTTTTTTTACACCGCGGCACTGTTGCACGCTGCTGCTGCTGCTGCTGCTTCTTCTTTTTTTTTGGAAACGATCAAGAGAAACAACGAGAGCTGACACAACTTTCACAAACAAGCTAATGATTTGATCTCACAAACAAGCCCCTGCTAGTTTGGCCGACCTTGAGAATAAGCAACAAGCTTGTGTGTGTGTGTGTGTGTGTGTGTGTGTGTGTGTGTGTGTGTGTGTGAGGCGGGGGCCGGGGCGGGGAAAAGGAGAGGAGGTGGGAATGGGGATGGAGTGGTGTGGGTGGGTGGGTGGGTGGGGGGGGGTTCGGCGGTGGTGTGGTGTTGGCTCTGCAAATTATAATTACACTCACACATGCAGACACACCGTACCACACACACACACACACACACACACACACACACACACAGACACTGGCCTGTGCTGCTGCGCCACAAAAGGGTGTGAAAAGCAGCGTGTGAAGAAAGCAAGAGAGATGAGAGCAAAGGATGAAGGTTTTGCAACTCCCCTCCCCTCCGCATCCCCCCCTCCCCCTCCTCCTCCTCCTCCTCCTCCAACTCCCAGCATTCCAGCCTTGATGGCTCCAGTTTATTGTATCCTCAATGCCCGAGCTCTTCAGACAGATGTGCAGGAGCTGTACAGAAACCACGGCTGGCTGGCTGGCTGTGAGACTGTCCATCAAAAACAAACTGCTGATGTGCATGACACGTGTATCTAGTTTATCCCTACACTTCAATGTGTTGCTATTGTGTGTGTGTGCGTTAGTGTTATGTTGTTATCTGGGGCCCACCTGCTATTGTCTAGAAATGCTTTTTTTCCCTCGTTCCAAGGCGAACAATGTAGACTCAGTAAATAAAAAATGTATATACTTTCTTGTCAAGTGTCCTTGATTTTTTTTTTCTTTTTTTTTGAAAGAATATTGATTTTAGGTGTCTTTATGCTGCCTGGAGATCAAATTGTATTCTATTCTTGCATTTGTGATTAGAAAAGAGACGTACACAGTGTAAAGAAAACAGCTGATCACTCTCACATGTATAAAACAACATACGCTGTATGTCAAGTATTCCATGAAAAAAAACAAAAAAAGACCATCGCTATTCAACACATACGACTTTTTCTATGAATTTAACATTCCCTTAGTTTTTTTCTACAGTGTGTGTGTGTGGTTCATTTTTTACAGTGCAACACAGGATGCTGATTAGCCAATGAACGCAACAGCCACAGACGCCTCCGCACGTTTCCTCGTACGCCGACCGACAGACGTCATTTTACGACTTTAGTAGTAAACACGTTGATCCACGAAGTGTCAACCGTAAAGGTTATGAAGTACGGAGTTAGCCTTTCTAACTTCTGTTCACGATCGTTTATACTCATTCAGACTTTTTGGCTGTAAAATTTAAAGAGTTGCCTTCGAGTAACCTTTTTATTTTATGTACACTATTTTAATAACAGAGCTGCCTGGTGAGGAGATAATATCTTCTTCAGAGTCTTTTCAAACTTAAGATATCTGCTATTCATTACTGCAAAGCTCTTTTTTTCTCCCCTTTAACACTTAAATAAATTAATGGAAACTCTCTTTTCTCTAATGTGTTACTTTCCCTTTTTTTTTTACCTTAATGATTTGAGGACATAGCAGCTTCAATTATTTTTTAAAAAAAAAGGAAATTAGCGACTTTCTAGAAAGAGAACGATGCTCATGAAGGGAGAAGCGAGTTTTTTATATCAAGTGCTGTAATCTGTAAATGGTTATACAGTAAAAAAAAAACCTCATTTTGATTCAAATTAATTAGGATTATAAGTAAGAGTGATTAAAACTGAGTGTGCTGCTGAATGTTTTTATTGCAACACGACACATGAATCAAATCTCACAAACACTGGTGTTGTCTTTTGGTTTTTTTTTGCTATCTTTAAAAAAAAAAAAAGTTCTCCATCCTGACAGAGTGACAATCCTGCAGATAAATAAATCAATAGAAATTGTGTGTTTGGAGTTAAAAATGGATGGACTGAAGATCGCCACCCGTGCCTGCTGCACGACACCCTCGCTGCCGCTTTTGTTTACAGAGTGACTGATTGGAATAAATACAATTGTTCCCTTCTCTAACATTTATCCTCTCAGCTGTAACAAAGTGACAGCATGTGACACTTAAGACAGCTTTTATGCTATTTGGAGCTTTGGCGTTTCTCTGTGAGCTAAATCAAACTAGTCTGAGTCTGTTAACAGTTAAAAGTTTGAAGCTGATTTCCCAACTTTGTAGGGACGTTCACGCTGAAGGAAGGCGGCCCAAGGTCTTGTGTTGCGTCTTTAAACGACATTTACACCTGCTGTTAACATGCAGTCTGTATCTGGATAAAAGAAAAACATGTTTATTCAGGTGTAAATACGCTCAGAGTCCAATGTGATCGATCACGACTACATCTGGTGTTGGTCACATTGTGATTGGATCTCAGCTCTGGTGTGCATCAGATCACATTCATGAGAAATTAACCGGCCCAGCGAGTTGAAAGGTCACCGAGATTCGCCTCTGCCTTCCAGCTAAAGCAAACATACATCTCAAGTCTCTTAATTGCAGTCAAGTTTCCCTCCCTTCCCTTGCGTCTTATTTTCATCCATATTAAGGATGCAGGAGAGACACAAGGAAAACTATGTGAGGAGAAGAGAAACGGACATGAAGCGATGTCCGTTTCTGATCACAGCTGATCGGCCGTCGTTTGGCTTTAACGGGCCGTAGAGACTTTTGATGGGAGTTTGCGCACATGTGCAATGTGCTGATACTAATAACAGCGCATAGTTATCACTGCCAGAGCAGCAGTGCTTTCTCTCTGCAGCCTGTTACCTGTTCAACAAACACCTGCGACTGAGTCCTGCTCGGAGGCACAGGAACCATTTCTACTGGCATTTATGTTATTTGTTTATTATCTGAATGTGTAGTTATTGATATTCTGATGGTGGATTCTTTATATGATGGCTAAAGCCATGACAGGATATGGTCAGGGCGTCTTTTGAACACTGGAAATGATTTATTACACTAAATGTTTCAGGGGGAAAAGGGAGAATTACGTAACTGATATCAAACCCAACGCCTCACATGTGACTGAAGGGAAACAACAGATCAGATTTACTCTGTTATCCATCTTCCCTCTGATATGAAACTGCGGTGATGTCACGACGTATCAGATCGGTCTGATCGGCCGCAGCGTACGATCAATACGTGATATCCGTCAGCTGGTAAAAGACTTCCTGCTTCTCTAGTGTTTCCTCTCTCGTGGCTCCTCAGTGGGAGGGAATAAGAGACTCGACACTGCCTTCAAGATGGCGGACGGAAACAACTTCCGGTTGAAGTGAGGAGCGAGGAAAGATCAATATAAGACACTTGAGGATGCGTCCTACGCCTAGAACCAGCGGCCAGATGTCTTCCCTCACCACAAAGACGAGTTAGAAGTGAACGACGTCTGTTAGCGGCAGCGCTTTCCTTGACCTGAGATGCACCGTGTTTGTTGACAGATCCGCCGGCGGGCATAATTTACAGAAGAAGAATGCACTTAAACGCTGGTTGTAAAAAGCAAAGACTCATAGATTGCATGTCATTATCCAAATAAGGTATCCAGATACAGATCACATGTTAATACCAGGTGTAAATGGAGGCTCTAAACGTCGAAATAAACTAGGTTTTGCGTCACGTCTTCAGCATCATGTAGAGATAAAACTGTCTGTATGTAATCTGCTCACAGCCTGATAACAAACTGTAACCAGCTCAGCCACACTGGTGTGCTGCAAATTCACTTACACAATATCACATTTTCTGCAATTTATGGAGTAAAACAGATCAGAATAACCCCGCATAACTGCAACATTTTCAAGAGACACCCAATGACAGATATTTAAAGAAACAACAGGACCACCGCTGTCGTGCTCTTTGATCCTTACCTCCGTAGTAACCGTACGCTCCAGGCCCCAAAATGTCCGGATCCTCCAGCCTGCCTCCCAAGGGCCTCATCCTCCTCGGGCCCCTGAAGAAGGCGTGCCGCCGTGCCCCGAGAGCACTCAGCTGCTTCATTCGTCGCTCTTTGGATCTTCTGTTTTGGAACCAAACCTGCCAAAAAAAAAAAAAAAAGAGGCACGGTTACAGTTTATCAGCTGATCTCCTCACTTTTTCTCTCTTTTTTTTCTAGTTTCTGTTCCTTTCACTCAAACTTCCACGACGTCACGAGACAACAAGAGTCTAAATCCCTCGTCTGTTGCGTCTCTCGCAGGAAACGCACGAAGCACAACTGACAGAGGATTGAAAACAAATGAATATGTATCGGCTACGACTGATCCCCGTTTGAACCCTGATCATTTTAGGTGATTCTCAGTCGTCTATTTAATTTCACGCTCGTTGTTAGTTTGTGTTGAAATCATGATTCAAATCCGACTTGAAATGTTGTTGTTTTTTTTGATAGATGTAAAGAAAGGAAGGAAAGTGTTGCTCGTTAAATGGTAAGAAGTGTTTGCGTCTGGCTTTTTATGATCCCAGTTAAGTATTTTTGACTTGACTATGACTATTTAACACAATAGGTTGTTTGATACTTGGAAGTTAGTGTTTTAAAAAATATAGTTTATACAGAAAAAGTCTAAACATAAGATGAAAAACCAGTGATGAGAACTGCATTCAGCTTTCGATCAATTCAGTAACAGCAGACGCCTTCTGTGCCTGTAATTCACTCAGGTGGAAAAGAGCTTTATATATATATATATATATAAATATATATATATATATATTGTATACGTATAACAGAAATGTCACAATATATCTCTGGAAAGCACAAAGAGCAAGTCAGAAAGGAGAGAAAAGCCTAAAGACGTTTTTAAATTAAGCATCTTATCTATGACAGAATATAAGAAAGAAGGAAGCCGGAAGCTGATCTTAATATATAAAAAACACTTTTTTTTTTCCTCCTCCTGTTGCAAAATATGATGAAAGTAACATAAACGTACGAACCGACACGCAACCTAACGCACCTCTGAACAAGTTCAAATAAACAGCGGAAGCCATAAATCTGAATTATTACAACAACAAAAAAAAAAAAAAAAGAAGAAGAAGAAGAAGAAGCTTATCACTAACGTTAAATAAACTGTCTTTGAAGAGGAACAAAGGGGAGTGGGGTGTGTGTGTGTGTGTGTGTGTGTGTGAGAAGGGGGGGTGGGGGTGGGGGGGTTCAAAAAACTGTAAAAACTACACGCCATACGGAGGAATGTCTTTGCATTATAAGCACATAACACATCTTGTTTCGCCTTTTGCATCACTGCTGCATAATGATGTATGTTCACACCAGCTAGGCTACACCAGAGGCAGAATCCCACTGTGCTGCAGATTAACAAAAAAACACACACACACACACACACATACACACACATAAAAACACCTAAAACCACTTAGGCTCTGCTCTATGTGCTCCAGCGGCAGAGGCGACACCTGCTTATTGAGAACAATCGTCTAACTGTAGGCTACATTTTTATGGAAATGCTCCCGCTCCCCTCGAGAGAGCGTTGCTTAGGGATTACATACACACGCCGGAGAAGCAGCGTGGCTCACAGGGCTCCCCGCGTTGAGAGCAATGGTATTTAACACACAGTGAACGAGGAGGGAAGATGACGAAACGGAACGGAGCCTCCATTTTGGCTCCGAGCGCCACGCGGGGATGGAGAAGAGGAGGAGGAGGGAAGAATGGACTGCCTGATTGATTGGTGGATTGATTGATTGACTGTTGGATTGAGCACTCACACACACACATATAAGCGCCTGCAGTATATGATATAGACGTCGGAGGGGCCCGTGGTCTTGCTGAAATAAGCAATGGGAACAGGCTGTAAGTGAGTAAGAGCAGAGAGGTGGGAAAGGGGAGGGTGGTATGTAAATCTGTGAAATCAGCGATAATTACAGTGAGTGCACAAAAAGCCACATCACAGTTGGCAGAGATGGTGCTAATCATCTTGACACAGTCTGCACCCAGACACCGAGCTCTGGGAGTCTACCGCGCGTGTGTGTGTGTGTGTGTGTGTGTGAGAGAGAGAGCGAGAGAGAGAGAGAGAGAGAGAGAGAGAGAGAGGGAGAGAGAGTGTGTGTGTGTGTGTGTTTGAGGATGAAAAGACAGACAGACAGAGAGAGGTCCAAAACACTGTTATATCCTAAAACATGTTTAACCCCTCCCCCTCCGCCCCCCCTTTGGCAAAAAACAGGTCTAACCTTTCACCAGATTTCACGGCCGTGCAACACGTACGACGTTTATCTGCACAATAGTAGTGGAAGGAAGGAAAAAATAATAATAAATAAAAAAAGGTATACATGCATCAATAAATTGGATTACTAGATTTTAATTTCAGGGAGTAAATGAACGCCTGCAGATATGAATGAAGCCGGGATGGGTGTAAATTGTAATGCAGATTTTAAAAAAAGAGGAAGAAGAGGGGAAATATAGTGGTGTGAGTTTTTAAAAAAAAGTTAAAAATAAAAATGTGTTTATTTTAAATAGTAATAATAATAATTATTATTATAATAAGCAAGAAAAATTGGTTTTCTTTTGTTTTGCAGAACATTTAAAAACCCATTTCAGGGCTGCTGCTGCAGAAACTGATGAAAATGTGTTTTCACTACTAAACTATAATATGTTTTATGACATGAAACATATTAAAATGCAAAATTGACAAAAACATTTATTTGTCATCTGTGAAAATTATTTTTTTTAATCTTCTTTTTTATATGAAATAATTCCTTAAAATATAAGAAAAACACTTGGATGCACTAATAAATCACGCCATGTTTTGACATTTCTTTCACACATCATGAAGCCTTCAGTTCATTTTTTTTTTTTGGAGTCCAATTATAGATTTATAATCCAGTCATTTATCTTTGTCTCCACACAGTTTAAACATCTCTCCAGCTTTTTTTTTTTTTTTTTTACAGACAGGTGATCTTACCTGGATGACGCGCATGTTTAGTCCCGTTTCCTGGGCCAGCTGCTCCCGGATATGCCGGGTCGGTTTCGGCGTAGCGACAAACGCGGCCTTTAACGTTTCCAGCTGCTTGGCCTTGATGGTGGTCCGGGGCCCCCGCCTTTTGGTGCCCGAGTTCTGCTCCTCATTCTCAATATTGTTCGTTTCCTTGTCTGACGACGTTGAATTGTCCGTCTCCTTTATGTCGTCCTGTATTGGGTCCTGCAGATCCGGCGATAAACTCCTATCTGTACACGACGACACTAGAAGGAGGGGAGGGGTGGGTGTTGGGGGACAAGGCGGAAGGAAAACAAACAGAGGAAGGTCACGATCCGAAATGTCAGGTAGGAGGAGGAAGTAGGGAGGGCTTTAATTAGGCCTCAACTGCAAAAATATGCATCGAAAATGTGAAAATATTACAAAAAAAAAAAGATGATTGCACCTGTTTTCTTCCCCCTTTTTTAATTGTAAATTCAATTTATTTGTTATCTGCACGTGAATAAAAACCTGAAACAGCTAAAAACTGCAGAAATAATAAAAAAAAAACACATCTATTATTCCTCTTTAAAGGCAGCAATCCTCTCCATGTCCCAAAGAGATACACAAAGTAAAAAAAAATATCATATTTCTGTAGGATATCAGGACAAAAAAATGTGTCTTTATGGAATAAGGGAGCGTGACGCCATCAGCACACAGGATGGAGAGAGAGAGAGAGAGAGAGAGAGAGAGAGGTTTGTGTCTTCATGAGCTTTCTATAAGCATGAATAGACAGTTGAAGAGGAGCAGCACGCACGGCCAGACTACTCATCCCCAATGGACCCTGGCGTACAATAACAGAGAGCCATTGTCCTGTGGAGGTAAATATTGAAACCATTCATCTGACAAGGCTGTCGTGACAAAAAAAAAAAAAATGCTCTTCACAGACCGCTGGAAATGTTCAACAACAATAACAACAACCAAAAAAAAAAAAACAACTCCCCCTCCTCCCAAAAATAAAATAAAAAAATCTTCAGTATATTTTAAACCTCCATCCGCCTCTTCTTCCTGCTTTTTCTTTTGTCCCTTGAAAGGCCGATTGCTATTTTATTGATCAGATATGAATTTATCCACAGCGCTGATTCATATTTAACACACACGAGCACAAAAAGCTTTTTTTTAAAGAATAGAAGCCAAAAAATATCATATCACGCAGATTTTTTTAAATTATTATTATTATTTCCATTCTTTTTACCTGAGTTCAAGTTGACTTCCTTGATGGCTCCTGAGCTCAGATAATCTTCTTTGCACACAAACTTGTTCTCGTCTATCACGTAGAGTTCCTCCCCCGTGGACAGCTGCTTGTTACACACCATGCAGGTGAAGCAGTTCAGGTGAAACACTTTGCTGCGCGCTTTGCGGACCAAGTCGTTTGGTGAGATTCCCTGCAGACAGCCGGCGCACTTTGTGCCAAATCGCCTGGACACAAACGGAAAAAAACACAATGTGAGACTTATTTCATATCTATCTTTCATATATATATATATATATATATATATATATATATATATATATATATATATATATATATATGAGGCCCATAGTGATAATTGTAGATTATACATACGCATGGTTTAAACTCCTGTTTGACCAACAGAATATATTACAATGGTTAATATCCACTTCTTCTTCTTCTTTTTTTTTTTTTTTGCAAAATATGTGCACATTAATCATTATTCATACTCATAATATAATGATAGGAACTGCTTAATAATTCGGACGTTTATGGATATAATAATAAGATAATATTAGCAGTCAAATTATTGGCTAATGGCGCGTAAAATACTTTTAAGCTAATATTAAGGAAAATAACAACAACACATAATAATAATAACAGTAATAATGGCAATAATTATATTAATAGTAATATGTTTTTTAATTTGAGTAAAAAATATTATTAGTAAAGTATCATCTATAATAAATAAAACTATAAATAAAAGCTTGTCTTGCTTTATATAAGTGACTCAGTATGAAGAGAAGCGACGGCAGCAATTAAACTGGAGGAGAGAAAAAAAACCTAAGTCAGACTTTTTTTTTTTAAAGAAGAAGAAAAAAAAAAAGAATCATACTCATAATTTTTTTTGACGGAGGTGCTCTGACAATAACCCCACGCAAAAAAACGTATTAGTGACAATCAACACATTGTAGCCAAGGATATATTATGGGATTAAGCAGAGTGGGAGCATCTTAGCGTGGAAATCTTCTCTTAATCCATATTCACCCGCTTAAATACTGGGTGGGAAGACTCATCAATTTGATACACAAATAAATTCAGCCAGAATTTTCCCTCCTGATTTGACAGTGTATGAATCAGAGGGAGTGAGCAGAGGAGGAGGAGGAGGAGGAGGAGAAGGAGGAGGATGAGGAGGAGGAGGTGGTGGCTGCTTCTTCTTTTTTCTTTCTTTTTTTCTTTTTTTTTTTTTTGGTCATTTCATCCTGGAAAAAAAAGACATATTTGCTGTATCTGACAGTGATGTTTGGAGTGTTTTATCACCTGCATGGATGCTTTTTTTTCTCTTTTTTTTATTAATTATTATGAATATGAAGAGTTTTAGCAGATGTTTCAGGCCTCCTGCTCTGCACTTGGATTTACAGTCACCCTGTCTGAGAGGAGGAGGAGGAGGAGGGAGGAGGAGGGGAGAGAGAGAGAGAAGCTTAAGCCTTTTGGGTGAAAGCAAGCACTCTTTTTCTCTTTTTGTGGAGCATTGTTTTAACACTAATGTAGGCTTGTCTCTCCATTTGCAATGGTATCGCTTCACTGTCCTCCCCTCCACCACCTCCTCATCCCTCCTTCCTCTCCTCCTCCTTTTCACATGCATGGCCAAGCCTCCCCCCCCCCCCCCCCCCCCCCCCCCCCACCAACGAAAGGGTACAACTCTACTTACACAACAAATGGACACATTAGGGTGATTACTGTTTCGCCTGGCTAATGGCCGGCCATTTAAATCCACCGCTTGATGGGACCTGCGGTAATATGATGGCCAAGGCCGTCCGAGGCCAATAATAGCCCGTCCCAACAAAGCCTGATGTGTCTTACATGTCATTAGACAATTTGGGGAGAAAATAACTGACACATACAAATGAAAATGATGCTAAGGGAGTGCGGCGGGACAAACAAGAGCTTCACTTATCACTCAATTACCTGAAACACTTTTTTTTTTTTTTTTTTTTTTAGGAATTGTGAAGCGGTTAAAAGCCTAATAGCTGTTTGAAAAAAAAGTGTTGTCTAGATCTGAAAAATAAGCTAAAACACACGTGGCTGCACAATTAAATACAATTTTAGATGCTCCCCTCTTTATATATATATATATATATAATAATAGAAGCCATATTAAAAGGCCACACGGTCCATAATAATAATAATAATGTGGCAAATATTTCATCATAGAGATGAATTAAAAAATCCTGAAAGTGTTGTCAAATATATCTTCAACTGTTTCAACCTCTGACCCTCAGAAATTAATTTTAGGCTTGACTTTGTGGGCCACATTATTATTACTGACACTTTTCTTTGAATTGTTTTTATTTATCCTATTTTTTTTTTTATCAATCTGGCATCCGTAGAAATATTTGTCACGTCTTAAACTGTGGTATCATGGCGCGTATTGTTGTAAATATTTGAATCAGAGCACTTTTCTTTCTTTTCTTTTCTTTTTTTTTTTTTTTTTTTTTAGGAGGAACTCTCTCTCCAGACTCTGTTTACCTGAAAAAGTCCGTTTTGCAATAGAGCTTCCCGTCCCTGGAGAAGCACTTCTCGGTGAGGTTGCAGTTACACTCACAGCACTGGACGCACTTGGCGTGCCAGGCTCTGTCCAGCACGTTGAGGAGGAACCGGTCCAGGATGGGCCGTTCGCAGCCGGCACAGTGGACCATCATGTCTCCGGCCTGCAGGACGCCGAGTGCCGACCTTCCCACACGGACTGCGCTGCTCGGACTGGGGCAACCCGGGTCCACGCGGAACAACGTCTTGGCTCCTGGGAGGGTGTGCTGTCAGGCGAAAACTGGAAGAACCTCCCGTGACAAATCCCACAGATTTGTAAAATTTTTTTTTTTTTTTGGTTTTGTTTTGTTTTGTAGTCCTGGTCCTGTTTGGTTGCTGCTGCTGCTGCTGTCCTGGGCACTTGTCACAACCCACAATCCAGAGGAGAGGAGGAGAGGTTTCAGCCGCGCCAGCTGATGGACTGCGTGATGGACAAACCGGACATGTTTTCCTCACGAAACCCGCAGTTTAAAACATCATCATTTTAAAACGTGTTTATTACTAACATTTCATCCCCATTCGCTTGTGCTTTGTTTTGGGTCCAGTCATTTCCTTTCGGGCTCACTTCGCGTCGCCACTTTCGCATCACTGTGCCTGGTTATCACGAGGTTTTGCCAGCGCGACGCGCGTCCTGCGCTCAGATTGGATGACGCCCTTGTTAATTCCCGTGCTGGGGGAGCCAATCGGAAGGCAGTTGTTATGGTTACACGTCCATAGCTGTAGCCTCCGAGCGGACCTGAATCGCACGCCGTGCAGAAATACCAGGGCCGTGGATGCAGGGTAGTTTCTAGAGGCGCTTTAAGAGGCCAGCGTGGCATGTGGAGGGTTTCATGGCGGGCCGTGGAAACATCACTGACTTTAACAGAAGAAGAAGAAGTAGAAAAAAAAACCAACACACCACTACCTGTAAGGTTTGGATTGTGCAACCTAAGATCCTCTCTGCAACATTTCGATCGCATCTTAAACGTGCAAATCCACACACACACACCCACACACACCCACACACACACACACACACACAAAAACCCCAACAGTGAAGGTTAGGAAATACCTGTAGAACAGGCAAGGTAAGGCGCATTTACATGGCACGGCGCTGCTGCCACTCAAATGAATGTGAATAGATGCAACGAGGGGTGGGAGTAGCCGAACAAGGGCTAATGCTACACAACCTTATAATGGCCTTGTGACAAAAAAAAAAAAAAAAAACGGCCCTGCATTACACTGTGTTGGCGGTGCAGGGTGAAAGAGGAGGAGGGGGGGCCGCGGCGGGCCTTTTCTCATGCAGAAAGCTATTTACAGGGAAATGCGATGGATTAGCTTGGAGCTCATCAATAGGGAGAGCCTGGTCACCCGGTGCTTTAACAGAGTGGCCACCAATCGAAGGGAAATTTCAATATTTACCAACAGCCGCGTTTTGTTAGTTGCAGTTAAGCAAACATGCAATACGCTAATTCATGTTAGTGGATGGATAGATGGATGGGTGGGTGGGTGGATGGGGTGGGTGGGTGAGACTTGTTTAAGCTTTTTCTTTGCACGTTAATGATGATTCATTTGAATGACATTAGGTGTGAATTTTGACTCATTTCGGCGCGATTATGTGGGTCATTCCGAGACAACATTTAGAGAGGAATAGATAAACAACAGGGCTGTTAGTTTTAAGGGATGAAAGAAAGGGAAAGAGAGGCTTTAAATAAAAGTGTCAGACTTTTTTTTTTTATTATTATTAACACATAAAATATGACAAAACCACTCAGTTTGGTTCAACGTATCCACTGAAGAAGAGGTTGTTGTGACACAGTTTTAGTGTTATTTTCTATCCCACTGTTGGGATGTTTACGCCAACTATACCTTTATCATCTAAACTACTCCTATTTAAACTTATATGTTACTGTTTGTTATGGATTGTTAATAACTTTAGTGCCTTTTGGATGTCAGATGCACATCGATTTGTGCAAGAAACACAACGTTTGTGACAGTTTTCACTTTGAACTTGTGTCTTAACACTGAGTCAGATTTCAACCCAGTAAATTTTATCTATCTATCTATCTATCTATCTATCTATCTATCTATCTATCTATCTATCTATCTACCTATCTTGACCTGCATCTTTCAGTTAGAGTTATTCATAGGCCAATTCAATACGTAACATTTTCAATTAATTCTGGATACTGTTTCATTTGTTTTTATTGTATTTTTTTCCCCTTATGCAAATTCTTTGGGTGCCGTTTGCTTTGCTCACATGGTCACGAAGAACCCCCAAAGTCAAAGCGTCCTTGTCTTGCTCAAGGGCGCTTTGAGCCAAGAGGAGAACCCGGTTATCAAACCGCCGACTTTACAATTAACAGCCCCGACGTACCTGCATGCACCGCGTCTCTTTCTTTCTGTTCTTCTTGTCTGTTTGTTTTTCTTCTTGTTTTGTTTTTTAATTTTGCATCCTAAACTGAACCATTAAGAAGAAGTCTCTACTTCCCCAGCTGTGTGGATTACACTGTGGCACCTATGGTGTAATTAGTGTTGTCCTGTCCCAAAATTGCAGGCCAAGTGTGGGTTTATCCTCCAGGTAGCAATGGTTTAACCGGGCTATTTGAGGACTTTGTAGAGACAAGGCTGAATGAGTTTTCCCAATTATCTGAGCTTCTAACACAGCACCCTTTAGCTTGAGAGACAGGGGAGAAAAAAAAAGGGGAGGGTGGGATGCGATGAGGAGGAGGAGGAGGAGGAGGAGGTAGGGTGGATTCAGTGGGGCAGACAAAAAGCCCACGGTGGGAAACAGAGCATGTGAGGCAAACGCGTCCAATCGCCCTCTTGTTTGAATGTAGCCTCATCACATTGTGCAAAAGGAATAAAGAGAAGCCCTGTTTGCTTTGCTCCGCTCTCTCCCGTGTGCGCACACACACACACCGCAAAACGCCACCCCAAAGAGCAAAGGCAAAACCCACCTGTGGGAGAAAAAGAAGGGAGCTGTCCGTGGTACCGAAGGCAGGCAGGCAGGAAGCACCAAGGACAGCAACAGGCTATTCTCTTTTTCAATGGGAATCCTCTGGCGTTAGACGATCTATTCTGTAGATGTACGCAGTGTGTTGTAAATGGTGATATTCTTTTTAGATTGAAAGCTGTGACATTAAAGCTGGTGATCGTCCTCCTATAGAGACACAAAAAAATCAATTTGTTTCGCTTTTACAAAACTTTTTTCTTTTTTAATTCCTTCTTTTTTTTTTTACCTTCAAGGACTTTTTACACCTTTACGTCCATCTGATGCTTCCTATAATGTATTTGTTTACTTCCTATACATTATGACACGTGTCGTGTAGCGTGCACAGCCGTGGAAGCGCATTCAGATGCTTCGTGACCTGGGTCTAGGTCAGGTTTTGTAGCCTTTTAAGGTTTTCATAAAGGCGTTCATTGTCCAAGCTGATCATATCTTATAATATATAAACACAATTTTCCAACAATTATTATAGTGTTTTATGTAAACAGCCTTAAAGGATATGTTTAGATCCATTTTTTATGTGTAAAAAAATGTATTCAAAAGTTCATCTGAAGCTAATGTGAAGCTTCAGCGTCCAAATTAATCAAATAAAGTAGATATTTGTAAGACTTTATTGCAAATTTCACTCTTTTTGTTACACTTTTGTTTCTCCGCTGCTCAAAAAGGAAACAAAAAACAGGGAAGACTAATTTGGAAGCTTCATATTAGCTTCAGATAGACTAGCTGAATACATTTTTTTGCACAAAACCAGGACTATGGATTGTGTTTCCATCACTGCACGTTAAAAGGACGATGAGAACGGATCCTTTATCGGTCAGCGTGAACAGCAGGAATGATTATAGCAAAGAAAAATGAGTCAGTATATGTGTACCTGACTGCTGTTTTAAGACAGACTTGACTAAATGTATCACAGAATAGTCTGAATAAGTTAAGGATGCATTTGTTTGATCCTTTATTCCACCATTCAACTAGCGATAAAACAGAGATTTATCTAGGAGCTTTTCTATCAACACCACTGTGAAACATTTCTCAACAAAAATGTCATAAGTCCTTTTAATAAAAAATAATAAATATAAAAAATATAAAAAAAAAATAAAAATCCCAAAGTGAAGCTCAATTACCTCTACCTTGGAAATCATTTTAAGTTTCGACACATTCAAGCTCAGCGGTGAAATCCTGTCTCTTTTGCTTCTTTTATAAAAAAAAAAAGCATTTTTAGAGAAGCCTTCACGTCGGTTGGAGTGCCGAAGGGTGGACTGTTATTCAGCACATGAAATAAATATCAGAAATCCTTAGAGCCGGGTAAAAGTTACAGAAGAAGGATTCATAAAGCCTTCCAGATCCTATAAGAATTATTTTAATGAGCCTTAAAGCAGTTTTTTTTTTCTTTCTTTCTTCTTTTGAAGGATGGGAGCTTTGTTATGACACTATTGTACTGTTTATATGTGCATCCAGACCATCAAAACACATATTTCTCAAGGATCAACATCTGAAGTGATTTGAGCATCAGTCCCCTTTCTTTGCTAAGAGGCCTTCATGAAATATCTCTGCAGCTGTGCATCTCTCTCACTCTCTCTCTCTCAATCTTTTTTTATTTTATTTTATTTTTATTTTGTAGTGCACAGGGAGTAAAAGGAGTAATTTAAACACTGCAAGGAATGTCCACAGCCCTGACCTGTTAGTGGCCCCCTCTTTACAAGCTCCTACAGAATCAGGATGACAGAAATACAGGTTCACGTTTGCAATGATTGAGTTGCAGAAAATGTTTTTTTTTTGCAAAAACAAGGGAAAAAGTTACACTTTTCTGTGAAGAGTTTTGAAGTGGTTGTTTGTGTAGCGGCGAGCTGAAATGAAGCCATAAAGGAGGAGAAAGGAAAAAAAAAGAAATGGATAGAACTATAAATCTTTAGAGGAAGAAAAAAAAGGGTGCATAGATAAATGTGAGACATGGAGGGGAAAAAAAAACGCCCCAAATTCACCCCCCTCCCTCCCTTCTCCTCCTCCTCCCTCGCCGCTCCACTCCCCTCCACTCTGCACCGTGACAGCCCGGACACCTGAGCAGACCGGTTCCTCCTCCTTCCCCTGCAGCCGCCATTCCACGCATGCGGTGTCACCCCAACCCCAAAGACACGCACACACACACACACATGCACGCTCAAGACCACCTCCAGGGCCCCCCTCTTTGGCAGGGCCAGTCCCAAGGGAGAGGTTAGTATGATGGATGTCTGATTGGTAGCCCTCCCTTAGGGCCTCCCTCTCCGTCACCTCTCTGCGCTCTGAATTAAAAGGCCGTTTGTCTCCTCTGAGTCCTCAGCTGTAGAGCGCCGGCCTGCAATTTCACAGCACTCAGAGAGAGAGGGAGACCATTACAGAGGAGGTTGTCAGGGGAGCCATCAGAGCCCGGACACGCCTGAGGGACTCTCTCTTTCCCCTCTATCTTCCCCTGCTCCTGTCTCCTCCTGCTCAGCCCACCAACACCTCTATCCCACTGGAGGCAGCCAACCTTACACTCACAAATATATAAATATTCAAGGCATCGCATCGTTTGAGACATTGTCAACTCTCTCTGCTGGCGCTTACATAAATTAACACATCTAATTATATAAAGTTAAAGCACGACTAAATATCACATGCTTCCTCTTGAAATGAAATGTTGAATTCATAAGCAATAAAACACATTTTTAGTTAATTCAATACACCCAGAGGTTTTGCAGCTGCTGCTTTAATTGGTCTGGTATGACCAGGTGCTAACGTTAGTCGAAATGAATAACTGACATTACTGCGTCAGTCCGCTGCTATACTTGTGCTGCTGTTACACATACGTTCGCTTTGAAGGGTAAGGATGACATTATTATGTATCTTACTGGCTACAAAACCCATGAAAACCAACTATGCGTCACGGTTTCAGTACGTTTGAGAGCACTGGTTTGTCCAACATGGCGTCCAAGGCAAAAATGTTTTTTTACTCTTTTAAATGACCGTCTTAGCATTTTGCGTACTTTAATTTCTTAGTCGTCAGCTCCGTCTAAGTTGCATTCAAGCAGATTAAAATCCTCCACACTTACATGCTGCATCCCTTTTTTTGTATTTAACAAATGTAGAAACACAAAATAAGACGTTTGTGGTTTAACAAGCAGGCAGGATACAGTTTGGGAAGGACTTACTGACTAGCTAGCGTTAGCGTAGCTTCAGTGACAGAAGTCCCGACCTCAGCTGCACAATTCACACACCCCTCCAACTCTGAACTAAACTAGCGTCCGGTGACTCCTGGCGAACACGTGGCCGACGTTAGCGAGCTAGCTAAGAACACACACACACGTGGAATAAGACGACTTTAGAGTCGCATTTCTGCGGTCTGTTAGCTGAACGCTAACTGATGGCTCCCGGTCAGAAGGTGGCGGTAATACGCATGAAAGTAGTTTGCCAACCACCATAAAAAAAAACGAAAGAGACAAAGAAAAAGAAGAAGCGCTGATATAAAGTTGGGAAATCACTTACAGCGGCGTCATTTTCATAATAAAGTAATAAAAGTAATATAAAGTAATATCAATCAACCTCTTCTTCTTCCGTCCAAAGCAGAACGCTGAAATGCTACAATGCTACATGCTAAATAAATAACATCTTTCGGGTCTTTCGTCTTCCGGTTTAATCACCGACCTACGTGATTGGCCACCGCAGCGTGACGTCGGGTTGCGGTTTTCCAAAAGTTGACTCTGGCTCAACTTTTCCGGCCGCAGTCCGGTGCGACTAGCGTTTTCGCCGCACCGCCAGATTTGGTGTGAATGCAGCCTGAAGGTGTGAAAATAAGCTCACTAGGATTATAAACTGTCATGTCATTGCTGGATTTCAAATTGTAATCACTCACACGACTCGTTACTGAGAGAAGTAGCTACATTACTGCGACACAACGAACAGTCTCCCCTGTGTTGCACATGAGAGATGATGAATGACATCAGAGCGGTGTTTTTTTTGGGGGGGGGGGGGGGAGCAGGTTTCAGACAAACATACCTTTAGTCTTTTAGTTGCTACCCTGCCTGTGGCACTGAGCCTCGAGGATCCCTACTGAAGACGTTCAGTAAATCTTTAGCTGACAAATGTGCTGTTTCGTTTTTAAAAAAGGGGTTCAGAAATGTCCTAAAACAGCCGGGCAGTGTAGCTTTTAGTTGACATCACTCAAACAAGGAAACATGGTGTATGTGTTGGGGGGGGCTGTTAATGTAGTTTTGGTGCTCTTGTGAGTATTTAAAGCAGCGGGAGCATGTCACCCAGGGCAACAGTGTGTTTTTGTTGATGTGGTTTTAGTAGTTTTTGGACAAAAATGTAGGTGTAACGCTGCATTCACATGGATTCAAGTGGTCGAAGGCAGGACCCGGCCAGCTCAGGCCACATATTGGGAATTTTAAATGGTTACTTTATGGCCTGAGAAGTTAATAAAACTCTAAAAAATCTAATTACACGTCAGCTTTTCTTGTTTCTACAGAAATGTCGTTTACCGTTCTCGGCCGGTGTCAGCTAACGTTACTGTCCTGCTCTCATCCATCTGAATGCAGCATAAAGCAAAGAGGAAGAAGTATGTTAGGCTTTAGTGTTTTCAGGGGTTTCTTGACAGTAGTGAGCTTACAAGACACCATTTATATCACCTATAGTGGCGAGAAGAAAAGCAAACACATGGTAACTAAACATACAACGCTCTCATCTGAGCTGTAAACATGTCATCTACATTCATCTGTTGTGTCGAGCAGACATTTTTGGGAATATCTGAACCATAAAACCATGGACAGTAGAAAAAATATAATGCATTTCATTCACATGCTCGTCCAGATCGAGACTTTCCTCCCAAGAAAAACAACACAATAGGTCATAAAGTCAGTTGCCAGAAATAGGACGGCTGGATGGGAGGCATCAACCCAACAGTGGACTTTGCCGCATGAGACCGCCGTTCGTTTTCCTGTTTCCAACCACGAGACAGGGACAGTTGTACTACAGTCGTCCCCTTAACCTTTACACTGTGGTTATTATTGTAGCAACAAAGGTCATCTAAACTTTAAGGGGAAAAAGTCACTTTAACCCACCTCAAATGTTTCTCTAACCTTAACTCAAACCATCGTCTTTCCGTAAACCTGACCAAGTGGTTCTTGTGTCTAAACATAACTAGACCTTAACCACAGTGCTGTCACACCATAAAACATCCTTTTTTTTAAGTAAAAACAAACTGATTCATAGCCAGAGAGACAAATGATGTTGTCCTGTTGATTAGGTTACTACCAGATTAGAAAACGCGCTGGGTCAAATTACCTATTACCTCGGTCATTTAATTTCGGAGGACTCGTTGTCCCGATCACACAGGTGGTGACGCTCTCTGTCCTTTCTGGAGACTGAACGGGGAACGTCCAGTTTCAACAGCAAAAGAAAGGCAGGATGCCAGTATCTAAACTGAGCACAAACAGACCTCTGAAGCTCTTGGTTCAGGTTCAGGTTGACGTCTCGGTCGGTACGAGTGCGCTTACACAATATGTTCTCAATTTTGGGTTTTTTTTTTTTGCTTCTGACCAGTTTTTTCAACTTATTTCTAAATTTACACTGGAAACCAAACGTTGGAAATAACTCCCTTTGCTTTGCCGATGTGTATTTATTTGAAGAATCCCAATTAAAGAGTAACATATCCCACGTAACAGTTAAATATAAAGCCGATCTGTATGTAGGTAGGTTGTGTAATTTAGGACTCATATACCTGTGTATAAAGAACTCTTTCCCTCTCCATGAAGTGCTATTTTTTTCCTCTGTGCTGTCTTTACACTTTTGAGTTTCAAAAAAAATACATATTTGCTGGTTTCAACACAAAACAGTATTTTTTTTCTCTCCTTTTCTTTTCTTTTCTTTTCTTTCGCAGCTCTTCCCTTTCAAATTCCTCTTGAATTAAAACCACCTGGAACTTATTTTGAAAGATGTGCATGGAATTAGTTTTTTTTTTTTTTTTTATGTGAAGCGCTTTTTGCTCAAGAGGAATCTGCCCTCGTCTGAATAAATGTGTTCTTATTAGAAGGACGGGGCAGAATAGGGGAGCCATCATCAAGGAAAACAAACACGGCAGGAATGTCAATTCACAAATATAAACTCCTTTTATTACCTCGAATAAAGGTCTAATTCAAACAACAAGATTCAACTCTCACCCTGTAAGCACTAAATCCACACACACACACACGAGGCTGCGTGCAAAACAAACACGCGCACATACTTAAAACGCCGCGTCCTATGTATAGGGACGGATAATTGGAGCATTATTCAGCTCCAGGTGAACGGGAGTTTGCCGTGCATAGCCGATCATTAGGTTGAATTTCCTCTCTGTAGTCAACCGCTGGGTAAAGTGGTGTGACTTTATGTTGAACAGTGTTAAAAAAAAAAAAAAAAAGACAGGTGGATTGGATCTGGGTAGTTGTAGGAGTGTAAAAAGCCTGACTGGATGGCTCGCACTGTGTTGAGTTCAGCCCCTGTCATTGAGATATAATGAGGGAGATCACCTTTCACTGTGGGCCATCCTAATGAGGTAATGAATGGGGGTGTGCATTGCACCTTTGCCCTCACCTACTCTATTAATCAGAGTAGGGTCATACGCAGCCGGCAGGACCCAACCTCCCCCATCTGGCAGCACTAATGGACCAAGCGATGGATTGAAGGTGCTTTTAGTCAAAGAGCTCTGGTTAGTAACCAGGAAAGTAAAGGAGAGGAGAGAAGAGAGGAGAGAGAAGAGGAAGCAGCTTGACTGAGAGAATGTTTCACACCTCCGAGGTAGTAGGAGTGAGGTGTGTGTGTGTGCGTGTGTGAAGTTGACCTTTGATCCCATCTCTGCCACCTTGAGGGAGGATCAGGAGGGTCAGTCGGGGCTATCTGGACTGCCAATAGCGGGATCAGAATTATACAGTACGAACCGTGGTGAAGGACGGAGTCATTGTGTTGCGTCTCCTGGCAAGAAATCGCCTGTTTTGTTGGTACGTTTGTGATGAGGAGGGGGAAAAAAATCATCATATAATTGAATCACTATTTTACTCTGCACTAAATAATAAAAATAACAACATTAAGTTAAGACCAGAGTGACTACATTTTCCCGCCACAGAGATAGAGTCGACGTTCGCTGAGGAAAACTGTTGGCGGCTAATCTTAAACTAAAGCTAAATTTACTCTTTGAGTCAGGGGGATCAGTCGATCTGGGCGTCATGGATACCGCACCGAATCTCATACCAAAGCCGACGAGTAGTCGTTGAGATGTTTCAGTGAACGACGGCACGAGAGGAAAAGTCAGAAGGCCACCGAGTTGGTTTGTAAGAAGAAGGAAAACAAACCTTACAGCGATCCATCAGATATTTGTAGTAGTGACTGCCATCTCTGCTTTGACTCCATTGGAAATCACATGACTTGGTGCTGCTGCGCTACTTTTATATTACATGTTTTAATGTTTTAGATTGTAGATTGATTTATTATGTCTATTTAAATACTGTTTTTACATGTAGTGAACTTATATCGTCACCTTTTAAGCTGATATGTTGAACTCGTTAGCAAACAGTTGCTTTTATTTCCAGCATCCAGCAGTTACGGAGCAACACTATCATTCACTTGGAGTTGTGTTTCTGTCCACCTGGTGAATATAAGTCAGATATTCTCTCTCTTTTAGCTTCTGTTTCTGTTCTCTAGCAGCTCCTGAGGGAAATATCTGGCTCTTTAGCTGCTAAATGCTACCAGCTAGCCTACAGCTAACTGTGTCTGTTTGCCATTTGCTGCTGAGCAGGTCGTGTACAGCACCTTTTTACACCTTTTTCTCTGTAAACGACGCTATGAGAGCCGCTGAGAGTGAAACCAGATCAGTAAAAGTTGCAGCTGGACAAATAAACAATGAGGCTGAAACTCGCTCTATAAAACTCCCGTAAAGACGGAGGGAGCTGCAGAGTCGCTGATAATTCTCTGAAGGTTCATGGCGACCAACACATTAATTACACATTGTCATTTGATAGGTTGATATTATAACTATAGCCTATAAATATCACAGTAGATTGACAGACACATAGATAAACAACGGACTTGAAATAAACACAGTATTTTTCTAAAATGGACATGAAACCTTCATCACATCAATCAATCAATAAAGCTTCTTAATCAGCTAATCAGAGGTTGTTTTTTTTTTGCATCTAACTGAATGCAACAAATATTCAGTGTTGTGGCATTTCAATTAAAGTACACTGAGAACCTTTTTTTTTTTTTTTACCCCCCACCACTGCAGATATTTGTCAAAATTATTTGGAAATGGGTTTCGCTCTCTGCCACTTTAAGGCTGACTGGACTGGAAGCCCAGCTGGGTTACCATTGGTTACACGGAGAAAATGCTGATTACATAATTACCGCTACAAGATGTAAGCAAACAGGATAGAAATTATTTTATGATCCTAATCAAATTATCAGACGCGTTTATATTTTCCCAGCCACTCTCAGATTTATTTTCCTTATAAATAAATATCCATTATAATAAATTAAACATTAATCTACTCAGACTCCTCCATTGGTCAGCTGCGTGCAGACGAGGAGGTTGAATTGGACTGGACTCAGAAAGGCTGGGCAGCTAAAAAAGAAGAGAGGAGGAGGAGGAGGAGGGCGGTCGTGATGGAGGTGGGCGGGAGGGAAATAATCTCGGCTATGTATGTGTTCTCAGCATCCCGTCCTCCCCTGGCTAACCGCACCGGCGGCCACTTGAATTAGCAGCAGAGGATTATGGGCAGAGAGCCTCATTAATCTGGGCAACAAACAGTGGCCAGTGTGAATATTTGCACCCAGAAATTGAAAAGATTAAGTCCTATTTGACAATGACTGGCAGGCTCTACGCTGCAAGAGGCTACTGTTAAATATTCATATCCTGGACTCCTTCTCTTTCTGTCTGTCGGTCTTATGTGTGTGTGTGTGTGTGTGTGTGTGTGTGTGTGTGTGTGTGTGTGTGTGGTGATGTTTAAATGGAAGTAATGTGCAAAGACAATAGATGTTTTTTTTAATTTATTTACAGTTTATTCATTATAATGTACAGTCAAATACAATTTAGAAGAAAAAAATGGACACATCAGATGCAGACAAAGAAGATTTTTTGAAGGATACATGTCTCCGAAATGTTTTATTATAATCATAAGGTGAATCTATACACTGTCAAACTAAGTATTTACCTTTTTTAATCACTCTTATTTCATATTTAATGGCTTCTCTATTACAAACGTGTCTTTTAAACAGAAGAAAAATACTGTAAACATGCACAAAAAAAGTAACAGTGAGTTGAGAAGTGCAGATATATACATTTTCATATAATTACTTCACCGTAAATATGAGCTAAAAAAAGAGTCAGACATGTTTTCTTATAGTCAAAAAATTCCTGTAGCTAGTTTTTTATTGCAAAGCAGTTTTGTTTATGCACTTTCCTATTTGATAAAATCACTTTTAAAAAATCTCTCCACAGTGAGATGTAGCCTCTATTTAGGGTTTTCCATTGTATAGTTCTCAATTAGGGCTGCAACTAACAATTATTATTATTTTCACAGTTAATCAATTAGTTGTTTGGTTTATAAAATGTCAGAAAATGGTTAAAAAATGTCATTCACCATTTTCCAAAGTCCAAGAAGTCGTCCTTAAATGTTTATCTATCACCCAACGATATTCAGTTCACTCATAAGACTCAAGAAACCAGAAAATATTCACATTTGAGTCGCTGGAATCAGAAGAATTTCAATCAAAATGATTAATCGATTGTCAAAATAGTTGTCGATTCATTTAAATAGTCGGCAACTAATCGATTAATCATTGTAGCTTTATTCTCAGTCTCACTGATTTAGACAATAGTGAGTGTTTTTTTCCCACTCGGCTGTCGAAGGTTCTGGGTTTTTTTTTTTATCATTCATTACGAGTGATCGAGCCTACAAATTGAATATTAGAACAAGAATTAGATCTGAATTTAATCCTTTGAATTAATGATAGGAGACAGAAGAATTTAATATTTCTGACCTGGAAAAGAATCACGCCAAAAAAAAAAAAAAGAAAGAAAGAAAAAGAAGAAGAAATGTCTCGCTCTTAAACACACACACACACATGTTGTCCTAGGTCACTTTTGGGGACATTACATAGACTTACATTCATTTCCTGGAGACTTACCCTAACCCTAACTCTAAAAAATCAACTTTCTCCCAATTGGGGACGCCGCTTTTGTCCCTAGTTGGACAAACCATCCCCATTTAACTGGTCTTAAATCTCCAATTTGTCCCCAAGAGAAGCCAATGACAGACACACTCACACACACACACACATGCACATTAATGACCAGAAAAAAAGGGCGGGGGTCTGCTGTGACATCCCATCGTTCTGCCCGTCTTGTCAGCCTGGCAGGAGATTCCCTCCCTGCAAACGCTCAGCAAATACACCTGCTATTCATTTCCTACAAGGCGGAGAGGACTCGCCAGACCTGACAAAGCTATTTACCCACCTCCAGCCCAGCCTGTGCAGACGCTATCGCTAATGTTTTCCCTTCTGCAGGAGATCAATATGTTTGGAAGCAGACAAACAACCCTGCTCTGCCAGGCAGGCTCTTCCCGTTTAGCAGGCCACCACTGGGGGCCCTGACAGCAGATGTACACAACCGAATCAACAAGCGGCGCTTCTCCAGAGTCAACACTGGACACAATCAACGGCGCGGGATCTACAACGCTAAGAATTAACACCGCGGCCCATACCAAGGATCAACAGTCATCCTCGCTCACGTGCCAAGTCATGTCGGCTCCCAGAAAGCAAAAAAACCACAGAAGGAATATTGATTTAGGCACGAGCGGGGGGGGGGGGGAGGATCATCACTGGAAATTTAAAGCTGCTGGAATAAACATAAAGCTTTATTCTAGTAAGCATGAACACATATTAAGCTGGAGAGCCGCACAGTATGGCATCCTCGAAATGCTTAAGACAGGCGGAGCGAAACGATTCAGACAGATTCGGGAGCGGCAGACAACTTTCCGGCAGATAACGCGGCGATATAAGCTCGAGTAAACAACAGCAACCAAACCAGACAATACAAACAGGGAGAGCCAGACTAAACCAACATCCAGGTCCCCTGATCTTCTCCTCTGGATAAGCCCTCGTGCTCTCTGGGGCTTCCTCACCTCTCCTCTCGTTTCCTTTCTTCCTATTTCCTCTCCTCTCGTTTCCTCCATTCTTGTTTCCTTTCCTCTTGTTTTCCTATCCCTTTGTTTCCTCTCCCTTCTTATTTCCTATCCTCTCATTTCCTTTCTTCCTTTCCTCCTTTCTCATTTCCTTTCTTCCTATTTCCTCTCCTCATTTCCTTTCCTCTTGTTTTCCTATCCCTTTGTTTCCTCTCCCTTCTTATTTCCTATCCTCTCATTTCCTTTCTTCCTTTCCTCCTTTCTCGTTTCGTTTCCTCTCTTCTTGTTTCCTTTCTTCCTATTTCCTCCCTTCTCGTTTCCTTTCCTCTTATTTCCTCTCCACTTGTCTCCTCCCGCTTCCTCTTCTCTCCAATTATTTCCTCTGGTCTTATTTCCTTTCCTTTTGTCTTTCTTATTTCCCTTCCTTTTGTCTCCTCTTGTCCCTCCTCATTCCTTCTCTTATTTCCTCCCCTTTTGTTTCCTCTCTCCTCTCATTTCCTCTCCTCTCGTTTCCTTTCTTCCTATTTCCTCCTTTTTCGTTTCCTTTCCTCTTAATTCCTCTCCACTTGTCTCCTCCTGCTTCCTCTTCTCTCCAATTATTTCCTCTCGTCTTGTTTCCTCCAACATTAATTCCTTTCCTTTTGTCCCTCCTCATTCCTTCTCTTATTTCCTCCCCTTTTGTTTCCTCTCCCCTCTTATTTCCTCTCCTCTCGTTTCCTTTCCTCTCATTTCCTCTCCTCTCATTTCCTTTCCTCTTATTTCCTCTCCTCTCGTTTCCTCTCCCCTTATTTCCTCTCCTCTCGTTTCCTTTCCTCTTATTTCCTCTCCGCTTGTCTCCTCCCGTTTCCTCTTCTCTGCAATTACTTCCTCTGTCCTTGTTTCCTCCACTCTTATTTCCCTTCCTTTTGTCTCCTCTTGTCCTCTCTCATTTCCTCCCCTTTCGTTTCCTCTCTTCTCCTCTCATTTCCTCTCCACTCGTCTCCTCCTGTTTCCTCTCCTCTTATTTCCTGTCCTCTTATTTCCGCTCCCCTTACTTCCTCTCCGCTTGTCTCCCCTCATTTCCTCTTCCCTCCGATTATTTCCTCTAGTCTTGTTTCCTCTTACCCTTATTTCCTTTCCTTTTGTCTCCTCTTGTACCCCCTTGTTTCCTCTCTTCTCACTTCCTCTCTCCTTGTTTCCTCTTCCCTCATTTTCTCTCCTCTCCTCTTGTTTCCACACTCCTGTTTGCTTGTCACTGTGATATTTTACACCGATGAATCTAAAGTAAGAGGATAAACGAGGAAAGGGTCAGAGGAAGCTACTCATTTATGTGTGTGTGCGTGTGTGTGCGCGTGTGTGTCCCTCAGCTCTACTGCGATCTAGAGAGGTAGAGAAACATGGAGAGGGTTGACATATGTGCATTTGAATACTCCTTTTGACATGAAGCAGCTGTGTGCAAATGTGTGTGTGTGTGTGTGTGCTGAAGGTGGTCATGGGGTTGATTTCTGGTTTTACATGCGTGGATGTGTGTACATGTGTGTGTGTGTGTGGGAGCGCCAGGGTGAGTGTGTTAAATTGTTCTGTGTTGCGGAGATAACACCAGATCCCTATCAGCTACATCAGGGGGCTTAAGACCCCGATGGGCGTGAGGGGAGAATGAATTTTCCTCACTACTCTGCATATTACAGGATTACACTGCACCTTTAGATATGCTTGGGCTGAGCCTGTCTCTGCCTTATGGCTATATGCATGTAGATTATTGAAATATACCGTCACACACAGTGCATGAATCGAAAGCAACACCACGGGGACCGCGGTGACTCCTGAAACGAAACACACTGAAGTGAGATAACCACGATAGGATTTTTCGACATTGTTCGGACAGAATAGCGTCTTTTTTTTCTTTCTTTTTTTTTTTTTGTTACAACCTAAACCGAACCATAAACATCTCTCCTCGCTGCTTTTTTCTTTTCATATGCAAAGAAAAAAGAAACAGCAATAAAAATGTATGAAAAACGTACCCAATGTTTACACGCAGATTGCAAAACAGTGGCAAAATTTCACAAATGACTCCCGCCTACAGTCCTGTCACATCTTCCATCTGCATGGACGGCGAGTGTGAGGACCTATTTGATTGGTTCAATATGTCCTAATCGATATTAGAGGAAATTATCGCATCATATCAGGTAAATCGTGTCTTGCATGTTGCAGCTTTGGTGAGCCAGGAGTGCTGCTAAAAAGTTCAGGGTCCCCTTAAAAAAACAGCTCACCTGGACCCCCTGAAACCAACCCAAGAGATTACGCATACAACTGAACCGTCATGTTGTCGTTCGCTGCCTGGATTATGTTCAGAGGCAACATTTTTTTTCAAATGAATGAGTGGCTCTCACTATGATCCTAGTGTCTGTCTCTCTCTGTGGGCGTAGTTACTCCCTCCTCCTCCTCCTCCTCCTGCTGCTGCTTCTCCTGCTCAACCTGTGACAAGCACACCTGCTCATCGTTACATCATCGATCCGTCGGTATATATCTAGCGCGGCTCTCCCTCCGGTCTACGCCAGATCTTTTTTTTTTCCCGTCACCTACGGTGTGATACTTAGATGCCAACTTTCCAGTATGTTCTAACACCACGTGTCTCCAGAAACCACCTCGCGTGCCAGCGAGCTCGCTCCGTTCAACAGTCAGCCGCCTGCCTGCCTGCCAAGACTCCTCTACACAGCAATGCTCGCTACCCGGCCCGCTGTCTACCTGCTTACCGCTCCGCTCCCTTCTAAGCACCTGCCCGCTCTCCACCGCCCATCTCCAGCTTCACTCACTCCTTGCTGCTCCGCTCTGCTCTGCTCAGCCGGCCTCCAGTGCACCGATAGATCTTTGCAATAAACCTTCTTAAACTTCTTCTTTGTCTCTCTCGTTGCTGTATTTTTAACAGAAAGGAGTTCAGGTTGGATGGCGGGTGTGCGAGACGCAGGACTCTGGGACCAAAGGCCGCTACTCATGGTCAAGAAAAACATGTCAAAGTTCATTCAGGCACCCGACTATTGTCCTTTCCATGTATCCTTTTAAGTGCCTAAACTTAACCATGAGTAGATATTGTACTGCAAGATCAAATATTTTGTTCAGTATCAACATTTTTTTTTGCAACTTGCCAAATATGTTAATTAACATTTTCCCATTATGTTGAAAGATTTCCTGCAAAACATATTTTCTGTTGCAATTTAGCAGAACATAAACGCAATTTCTAGGAGACAGCGTTGCTGAAACTGTAACTATCTGGAATCTCTGACTTCTTTCTTGGACTACTATTCAGCTCTGGGGGCCCCGCTAAGATCCCCTCAGGTGCAGCACACTGCAGCGCCACACGTGCAGATGTGTAGGTAGAAGATACGAAGGTAGAACAGGCCTCTGGGTTCGATGGCGGACAGAGGAGGGGACAAGGAGAGCGAGGAGGGGCCGTATTCTTCTTCTCTTTTCCCTTCAGAGCCTCCTTCGTCTCCCCCCTCCCCTCCCTCCCCTCCATCCCCTCCCTCCTCGAAGCCTCTGGCTAATTACTCCTTTTTTCAAATGCAAAGCAGCGACAGAAAGTGAGATGATTTCTCGGCTGCCGCTTTAGGGGAAGAAGCGAGGAGAGAGGAGAGAAAGAAAGCCACCGCAAGAAAAGAGGAGCAAGAAGAGACGAGAGAGGCTGAATGGAAGAAAGAGGTGACTTTCTTTCCTCGGCTGGCAGGGACCTTTGAAGTTGGGCAAGATGGAGAGGGGAGGGGGGGTCTTTCTGTGAGGGGACGGAGGTAAGAAAAAAAAAAAAAGCGAGAGAAGATCGTGTTAACGAGATGGCCTCTAAAGACGAATTAAATGGTGGGAGAAAAGAAACACGATCAGGCCTGGCCCTACTTATAGACTCCTCACAGACTCACTCTTTTCAGCGCCGCAGAGGTGTTTCCAAAGCCTGAATTCCTCAGCTCAGCTCTTTAAAAGGCTTGGAGTGTGGGGTGTGTGAGTGAGGGGCTGCACTGGGGGGGCAACAGGGTGTGTGTATGAGTGCAAATGTGTGTGCGGGAGGGTCACTCGTCCTTTAGTCACACATCCCAGCCCCTCAATGGGGAGGTCAGGGACTTACACACCGATGGAGGGTCAGAAGTGGCAGGGATTACACGTCTGCTCTAAGCCCCCTAGATCCTAGTGTTTTCACTCCCTCTCGCTGTTTGTTGTTTTGTGGCGGAGCAGACGAAGGAAAGAAAAGGAGACGGTCGGGGGAATTAGTGTAAAGCTCGGGAGATGAATGGGCATCTTATTCGCACCTCTTGTTGGCTGTTTTTCAGCCCCCCCAAAACAGCCCTCCCATTCCTTGTCGCAGTGAAAGCACGTTAGGGTTGCCTTTGTGCGGACAAAAGGAGACTCCCCTCCTGGCTTTCATGCTCCTGGTGGAGCAACAAGAGGATTTGGCCCGCCGCGCAGCGCCCAGAGCTGCTCCAGCTTTGATTGGACATCGGCAGGAGAGAGCTCTGCCTCTCTTTCTTGATTAATCAAGTGATTCCAGTGCTCTCAATAACACCTTCTTTTTTTTTTACACACTTCTTTCTGTGTCTCAATAATCCCATACATCCCCCCTCCTCCCCTCCCTCCCCTTCCTCAAAACACTACCCCAACAACCCATGTCTGCCTTTATTCCCTGAAGACTGAGGAACATTGTCATCTGATTTTTACATGTGCTTCATGTGCTAATCTGATCTGATCTGTGGGTGTTTTTATTTCCGTGTACTTATCACCACTGACATGAAAACATTAGCAGAGCTAATTTAGAGGAGTTTTTAGTTGACCAAGAGTTGACCCGACGCGTCACTCAAAGCACAAGTGCCTTCAACTGTCAGTTTTTAGATTATATTATAAATAGACTTGTATTTTTTTTCTTTCTCCTGTAAACAGGACTCGAGAGTGTGAAGTTATTATTTTCTATTAGAGTGTTTTTAAATACAAATCTCCCCGGCTCATGCATTATTCTGCTCTTGTATATGATTTATACGCATTGAATTGTTGTCACGCTCGAGAGATTATTCTTTTATTATTTCTGACGCCGCATCAGACTATCAAGCGGATCCAGTTCGATTCAATTAATTTAATTTTTTATTTCTGTTCGGTTCAATTCAGAGACTATAACACACACACACACATCGCCAGCTATCATTCGCTGGTGTGAACACACGGTGTAAAGAATAAAACAGGAAGGCTGAGCACTTCAACTTGTAAATTATTTTTCATTAAGTGCTTGATCCACTTGAGCTACATCTCTGGCAATGAAGAGAATATATATATATATATAGAGAGAGAGAATATGTTAAAATGTGTTATGCATATTATTGTGCAATCTGAGATATGATATGACAAATTATTCTTCTCACATTTCTTAAGAAGAGAAGCTGCAGTTCAGATGATGAAATGGTACATTGTGCAGGTTTCAGTGTTTCAAACAAAAACATTTAACATGTGTCCAATTTACTTCCTTTCGCAGCTTTTGCTAATATCGTCACACAAAGGTAAACTTGGACCCGAGCTGTTTCCTAGCAACACAATGAAATGAAACGGTGTCACCACAGTACGTTGTATGGCGACTGAGCTGCTGTGGTCAAACTGCTGGGTATTAAGTGCCTTGATTATTAAAGGGTTAGTTCACCCAACTTCAAACTATGTTCTAGCGTAACGAGGACACCGACAGCAACTGACATCCAAACGCACACCTGTGAATGCTAGCTACTACGACCCACTAGCTAACGGTCAGACATCAGTTTCATCAAATTTGCAAAATGCAAGCTGCGACTCACAACATGAGATAATTTCCTTGTGTTAATTTTGACACTAATCTAAAGAAACTCTTCCCTCTACAGACTTTTTTGTTATTTAAAGTCCAACTGAAGTTTAATTATCCCTCTTGGCAGCCAATAATAATGTCAAGATATTTTTTTTTAAATGTAGTTTTAATAGTTTTGTATTATTAGAAAGGATGAAAAACATCTCTGGGGAAATATGAGAGATGCTCCTTTTTGTCTCGGTAGGCGGTGTGGCGGGGGTTCGGTGTCTGCGTCTGATTGACAGCAGTCGGCAGGCTGAGTGTTGATGTTACACCATACAGAACAGAGACAAGGTAAACAAATTACTGTAGCTACTGTAGTCATAGACAGACTGTGTGTTGCTAAGAGGGGATTTTGAAGAGCAATGCTGAAACCAGCATCTAACAGAAGTGACATTTGCAGGTATGTTTACGTTCTGTTTAATGTGCTGCAGCTAAAGCAGCTTATTAGCCATCTGGGCTGCTAACTGATGTTAGCGGTGCACTTCATTGCTTGTTTGGTGACTCCTTCGACAAGCTAAGGTGCAGGAGAAGACGTGCGTTCATGTCTGTGAGTTATATAAGAAGGAGACTTCAGCAGGAAAGCTACAGA